>CM024674.1:2378583-2978583 GCA_014182725.1 Eucalyptus brandiana
CCTAAATTCGATTTTTCGTATTTAATCATTTATTTTTGAAATTAATTTAATTATTTATATATTTTTCAGAAATAAGGCCGGGATAGCCGACGATCGGAATTTTATGCTAATTGTCGTGGCGCAGTCCATTTATTTAATTGAGCTTTATTTTGTGTTGAGTTAAATTATTTGTGAAATTGAGAATTATTCTTTAATTGAATAATCTTTGTTTATTAATTGGAAAGTAACCGGGTGTCGGTTGACAGCACAAAAAATGTTTTGGTGGACTACAGATAAGGGTGGGATTTATGGAAAGAAAATTATAATATTTTGGTTAAGACCGACCGTGTGCCAACGCATGTGTACTTTTGTCAAGATTGAATAAAACGACAAATTGATTGTACATTCAAAGTATCATGTTATACAATACCGGCTCGGTGATCCTATAGGTCATTTTGTAGAATGAATGGTATACAACACGGCTTGGTGACCCTATAGATCATTTTGTAGAATGGACGGTATATATCGGGGATTTAATTTGTCAAAAAACCTTTAAAGTAAGAAGTCCTCTTTACATTACATTATATAACAGTATCCTAGATCGAGTAGCTCTAACTACGTACTCATGTGATTATTAGAGATGAATGTATGATTATTAAACCATCTATTAATCTTTTTATCGCTTAGGTATTTGTTTCAAAAGGTTGTGTTAAAAGCATAAGAAATAAAGTGACAGTTTCTTTATAGATTTGTATGGGACTATGTTTTTAGACTCGAAAGCTAGTAACAACTTTAGGGGCGGATTGTATTTTGCATATCAATTTAAAAAATTACAAGTTTAATAAGCACATTAAACACTGAAAATATGATTCATCCACAATTGTGCTTCCGTGATAGTTAACCATAAGATTTAAGAGGCACGGAAAATAAAATAAAATAAAAAATTCGAGGAGAATCCAATGCAAAAAGTATAATTCTTTCGTTCTTTTTATATTACACATTTATTGTACTATAAAATAGGGATAGCTCTCAATGAGCCGGCTTGGGAGGGGATACGGGACTGAGAGCCGCAACGCAGTTGTTCCATGTCTCATTGCTCCTCCTATAGACATCAGATTTTGTCCCCTTAATTGGCTTGTGGCTCGAGATGCTCAACTCCACAAATTGGTTGTGGCAGTTCTTCCCCGCTTTCAAGAGCTCACGACAACATTCATTGGTGGGTGTAAAGGTGTCGGCAAGGAATATGAATTGAAAGAATCCAGACCCACAATCAGATCTTATTCCCTTTCCGCAATCAGGGTTTCCGACCTTGGCGAAGGTAGCCTTAGGAAGCAATGCAACGGGGACGACCAACAAGATCATAAGAGCGGACAAGTTCTTCGGCGTTGCCATTATGGTATTTTGGGGATAGGAGGGTTAGAAAATTGTCTGAGATTGTTGATCGTTTGATGATGCAGTTGATCTAGAGATGAGAACTTATATAGCTCGAGGGAAGTAGTGCATTGATGAAATCAATTCGTCGGTTAAGATTCAGAAATTTTTTATGTAGGAAACGTGTAAAATTATTTCTCTTGCAATAAATGCAATGATTGAGGGCCTTGTCGTCTGACTTTTTTTCCAGTCCAATCATTTGCCATTCAAAAAAAAAAAAACAAGTATTAATGAGTTGCTTGGTTGAAGAGAATTATCTGTAAAGGAAAATACTTACTTCCAATTTGATTTTCAATCCCACGTTTGATATATAATACGAACTAGCGACATGCCCTCAGTTTAAAATAATTTTATAAAATTAAATCAGCTTAAAACGTTTCACCATATATACTCTCGCAAATGCAGGTTATGTTAACGATACCTTTTATTTAGGGTTAGGGTCCATCCCTAATTTTTAGGATTAACGCCACAAAAATTATCGAACAAGTACATCTATGACAAATTTATCTCAAACTAATTTTTTAACCGCCATAATTCCAAACTAGTGTTCCCATGACAAATTTTCCCAAACTAATTTTTTGACTACAAAAAATCCCAACCCGATACATATGTGATAAATTTGCTCTCAATTAGTTTCTAGGAAATTGTATTAATATCACGAAAAATCACAAAATCGATATCCTTGTAACAAATGGAGGGTAAACCAAATACCCATCAACTACCACATATCATCAATCAAACTTAGGTATTTGATAAAAATTTTTAAACAAAAACTACTAAAAGAGAAATTTGTGTACTCATTTAGGGTTTTTCGTGATCTAAGCCCTAATTTTTATGCAAGTGATTACATTTGAAGCCAAAATTTAAGTATCAACAATTGATAAATTAAACCATTGATCAAATAATTTGGTCTTGGTTTGTTATATTTATCGAACTCATTAATTAATTAATTAATTAATCAATTAATGATTTGCCCAGACATTTTAGTTTGATTTTGTTCTTCATTAAATTATTTTTCAACAACTTGTGGAAAAAAAAAGTTAAATAATCAATAGGTCTCATTAATTAATGAAAAGAAGCCAAGTCTATATGTACAAAGTTCTTACCAGTCTTGTTTTTCCTTTATATCTATAAACCAAAATTGGCTTTGGTTTTCTAGATTAATTGAGATTATTTAAAAGCTGAATTTTTTTGGTCAAATTATTTATTAGGTAATTATCCTTTAAAAATATTTGGGTTTTGGTTTTCCGGATTTGCTGAACTCATTAATTGATCATTTAGCCTTTGGACTAGTTATTGGGGCGGGACTATTTTTTCTTTATTAAAAATTATTAAAACTTGTGATAATTAATAGGTTTCGTTAAATGAAGAGGGGCCAAGCTGATAATAATAATCTTCGTCGTCATCTTCCGCGCCAAGCAACATACATTCATTACGTTTGGGTTGATTAAATTAAACCTACTCTTGCATAATAACAGGGCCAGACTTATTGCGAACTCATTTTACATAAGATGTTGGGCCACGCATATTTCTAAATTCTTGGTACCAACAAAACCTCATTAAAAGTTCAAAAGTCAAGTTGACATAGTATATGAGTAGCAAAAGTGTACGCGCATTCTCGAATGAACATATAGTTAACATTTGAAGGTTTCGCTGAATCGTCCAGTATAGGCTATTTGAATTATTAGTTAACGGAAAGAAAGAAATTACGAATGGAGCAATTGGATACGTACATATATAAATAGAGAAATATATTTCGAGATTTGAACCTTTTTTTTTTTTTGATACCCAGGGAAGCCCGTACAGCCGGTAGCCGGCGGGTAAACCCTGGAGCGACGCTAGCGGAAGACCCACCACCCCGACGTCGCGGTTAAAATCCCGTGCGGCCAACGGGATTCGACCCCCTCCACTTTCGTGAGTTTCATTGAGCCTTATTCAACTGAGCCACCGCAGGCGGTGGTTGGAAATAATTTTTTTTTTTTTATGATTTCTTAGAAGATTAAAAAGATTGAAAGTCCCTTACCAAAAAAAAAAAAAAAAAAAAAAAAAAAAGATTCAAAGTAAGATTTATGTAAGATTTTTAATGTATACATTTATGCATTGATAGAGTGTTATGTAAAACAACTATCAAGAATTTAATTTGTCAAAAAACCTTTAAAGTAAGAAGTCCTCTTTACATTACTTTATATAATAGTATCCTAGATCGAGTAGCTCTAACTACGTATTCATGTGATTATTAGAGATGAATGTATGATTATTAAACCATCTATTAATCTTTTTATCGCTTAGGTATTTGTTTCAAAATGTTGTGTTAAAAGCATAAGAAATAAAGTGACAGTTTCTTTATAGATTTGTATGGGACTATGTTTTTAGACTGAAAAGCTAGTAACAACTTTAGGGGCAGATTGTGTTTTGCATATCAATTTAAATAATTACAAGTTTAATAAGCACATTAAACACTGAAAATATGATTCATCCACAATTGTGCTTCCGTGATAGTTAACCATAAGATTTAAGAGGCACGAAAAATAAAAAAATAAAAAAATTCAAGGAGAATACAATACAAAAAGTATAATTCTTTCGTTCTTTTTATATTACACATTTATTGTACTATAAAATAGGAATAGCTCTCAATGAGCCGGCTTGGGAGGGGATACGGGACTGAGAGCCGCAACGCAGTTGTTCCATGTCTCATTGCTCCTCCTATAGACATCAGATTTTGTCCCCTTAATTGGCTTGTGGCTCGAGATGCTCAACTCCACAAATTGGTTGTGGCAGTTCTTCCCGCTTTCAAGAGCTCATGACAACATTCATTGGTGGGTGTAAAGGTGTCGGCAAGGAATATGAATTGAAAGAATCCAGACCCACAATCAGATCTTATTCCCTTTCCGCAATCAGGGTTTCCGACCTTGGCGAAGGTAGCCTTAGGAAGCAATGCAACGGGGACGACCAACAAGATCATAAGAGCAGACAAGTTCTTTGGGGTTGCCATTATGGTCTTTTGGGGATAGGAGGGTTAGAAAATTGTTTGAGATTGTTGATCCTTTGATGATGCAGTTGATCTAAAGATGAGAACTTATATAGCTCAAGGGAAGTAGTGCATTAATGAAATCAATTCATCGGTTAAGATTCAGAAATTTATGTAGGAAACGTGTAAAATTATTTCTCTTGCAGTAAATGCAATGATTGAGGGCCTTGTCATCTAACTTCTTTTCCAGTTCAATCATTTGCCATTAAAAAAAAAAAAGTATTAATGAGTTGCTTGGTTGAAGGGAATTATCTGTAAAGGAAAATACTTACTTCCAATTTGATTTTCAATCCCACATTTGATTTATAATATGAACTAGTGACATGCCCTCGGTTTAAAATAATTTTATAAAATTAAATTAGCTTAAAACGTTTCTTTTCTTTTTCTTTCGTGGCTGACACCCTCCACCTTATCTATTTCATCTTGCTCTTATTTTCACGTACAACTGCCCCCAACCCATTTCTTTTAATTTCTACTTTTTCCTTCGTCCTATGGAAGAGCTCAGCGCCCCACGATCTCTCTCTCCTTCGTCAATTTCCCTGCGGCTCCTGTTCTCCATCCATTCTCCATCCAAGACACCAGTAGGAGCAGCACCGAAGCTGCTTCTTCTCTGCAGCTCGTCCTCATATCCCGCTCGGTCAACATCTCTTGCCCGTGAAGCCACCATCAGCCATCTCCACTCTCGGTCAAAACCCCCTTGACAAAGCCCTCAATTGAAGACGCCAGCAACTGATTTCCTTCTGCTTCACCGATCCATGCGTCTTCAGCATCTTCTGTAGCTTCACTCACTGAAGCAAGTCCACCGGGATCTCCATCCATTGGTCAACACTGCAGCATCCTCAACGTCCACCGGATTTATCTGCCATGTCCAATGATCCACCAAGCGGAGCAGCATCACCGTCAACCGAAGCAAACAGAAATCCAGCGAGCTTCACGTCTCTGTCGTAGCAAGCTAGTTCGGTGTTTCAGCGGCCCAACAAGTTTGAGCCCACCTCCATCAGCTCAGCCCATTTTCGGCAAGTGAAGGCCAGCAATTCCAGTCCACGAGCCAACAATTTCAGCCTATGGAATCCAGCAGTTTTGGCCCAACAGCTGGGCCTGTTTTCAGCCTTGGTTCAGCCCAGTTTCGGGGCCGGTTTAGCAACCCACGTTATTCTTGAACAGCCCAGTCCGGTCCTTTCTTCAGCCCATCAAGTCCAGTGAAGCCCATTTCCGCAGCAACTGTTCGGCCCAGCTCTTTGAAGCTCGCAAAGTAGCCCAAGCCCAAGTCCAAGCCCAGTGATTTTTGTGGGCTTGTGAGGCTTGTAGGCTTGGCCCGAGTATCCGCCGATGCCGCTGAAAGTTTGGATTTTGGCTGCCATCACGTCATCGTCATTGCGGTGTTCCGATCTTCGCTTTGCCAAGTGAGTTTTGCTCACTAATGCGTTATTAGGTTGTTAATTATGCTTAGGGGTTGATTAGATTTAATTAAGTACAATTAAGTGGTTAGATTATAGTAGATTAGTGATTATTAGATAATTGTGATGCATGTTAGATAATTTGATTGTGCAATTAGCAAGTAGAGATGTGCTAAGCTCAAACTTGAGATATTATTTAATAATATGAGATCGGCCCTAGGGCTTGACCAATACTTGATCCAAAAATATAACTAAGTTCAAGGCCTCCCTATTTGATCTTGCCAAATATTGATATAACTTATGTGGGCTCAGCTCAAACAATTAATCTAATTAAGCTAAAAACCTCCCTCCCTTGAGTCCTTCAGCTCCACTTGGGACGCAATTATATGGGCTCAATTAAAATGCTCTTAATATTTATATATAATTTAATTAATTTGTTTGCTTAGGGGTCATGATAGATCATATATTATGTTGAAGTCCTCTTTACTCAAAAGTAAGAAGTCATCCCAATTATATTGGCTCAAACAAAGTGAGATTTATACAAGATTATTAATTTATGCATTTATCCATTAAGAGATTATTATATAATTGGGGATTTCTTTTTCTTAGAAAACCTTAAAAGTAAGAAGCCCTCTTTACTTTACTCTATATATAGATAGCAAGATCGGCCAACGTCAATTACATATTCATGTGATCGGTAAAGATGAATGTATGATTATCAAACCATCATTTGATCTCATTTCAAAAGGTTATGTTAAAAGCATAAGAAACAAAGTGACATTTTCTTATAGGTTTTAATGTGACTCTATCTTGTTAGACTAGAAAGTAAGTAACAACTTGAGGGGCAGATTTGCAAATCTTCTAAAGAAATTACAAGTTTCTAAGCACATAGAACACAGAAAATATGATTCATCCAATATCGCGCTTCTATTATAGTTAATCATAAGGCTTAAGAGGCACAAAAAATAATTCTTTTTAGGAGAATCCAATAGAAAAATTATAATTGTTTCATTTTTTTTCTACATGTTTAGTGTATTACAAAATAGAAATAGCTATCAATAAGCGGCCTCGAGAGGGGATACAAGACCGATAGCCACAACGTAATTGTTCCACATCTCATTGCTCCTCTTGTAGACATTAGATTTCTTCCCCCCAATCGGCTTGTGGCTTGAGAGGATCAACTCCATGAATTGGCTATGGCAATTCTTCCCCACTTTCACGAGCTTGTGACAACATTCATCGATAGGTGCAGAGGTGTCACCAAGGACTATGATTTGAAAGAACCAAAACCCACAATCATTAGTTATTCCCTTTGCACAATTAGGGATTCCAACCGTGGCGAAGGTAGTCCTAGGAAGCAATGCTACGGTGATGACCAAAAAGATCATGAGAGCAAACAAGTTCTTAAGCATTGCCATGATGGTCTTTTGGGGACAAAAGGGTTAGAAAATTGTCTGAGTGCATTGATTATTTGATGATGTATTCATGTAGAGATGATAACTTATATATCTTGAGGGAAGTAGTGCATTAGTAAAATGGATTCATCTGTTACGATTCAGAAATTTATACAGGAAACATCTACAATTATTTCTCTTGCAATAAACTCTTCTCACTATAAGGATTGAGGCCCTTGTTATGTCACCTTCTTCACAGTTCAATCATTTGAATTAAAAAAAGTAGTAATGAGTTGTCTAAAATAGTTTTATGAAATTAAATTTGCTGAACACGCACTAAACAAACTTAAAGCCGGTTCAATCATTAAATGTGGGTTAGCGCGAATAAAACTAATTCACGAGAGAGTGAATAAAGCATGACTATTCCGCTGTACAGTAAAAGCAATAATGGCTTGAGACTTCCCAATCTCCAAGCTATTAAAGTTTATCTCGCATTAGATAATGACCGGTTCCCATATGCAACGTTTATAAGGATCCATTCTATGCCGTTGACAGAAATAATCGACGGACGAACACAAAGCATCGAGGTACAAGGAAACGAAGAACAATTCATAATATGTTTTTCAACTAACGGACCAATTGAAATCTAGAGTGAAATCTGGAGATGAAAATCAATCTTCCGGGTCTCCACGCATGTCCTTTTGGTCAGGCTGTCATATTGGTTTTTCAACTAACGGAACACTTGAAATCTGGTGGTGAAAATCAATCTTCCGTGTCTCCACGTTTGTCCTTTTGGTCTGGCTGAGGAACTACATCTATAGGTGTTCTCCTTGAAATTTCAGCACGGATCACCGAGTAACGGATGCATAATGTTAAAAAATATCTCGAGGAGTCCGTGAACGAAATTTAACTCAAACTGAACTATAATAAAGTTCATTTTTTAGATGCGCAACCAGCTAGTGTAGGATTTTAATTTTGGTAACTTGTGGACATGAAATATTCCCCGGAGAAGTGGAATCGGCTAAAGAAAATTAAAAGGAAAAATAAAAAATAAAAGGTCCTGATTTCGACTTTGTTTCCTGATTTCACTTGGCGTGGACTTCTCACATGTTCCAATCTTGGACCTTTTTCCAAAAGCGGTGGTATATATATTCAGATCGTGGGATTTATGAAAAAGTGGTCGTTGAAGCGCTGTATGAATGCTTGATAGTGGGTTTTCTCCGTGGATTTTGTTCATGGAATCACACCAAGATTTATGTGTTGAAGCCGATTGATAAGATTTGTTAATTCTTCTATGAAATCAATGGATTATTTCGTGAGAAATGATGAGACTAAATATCATTGAAGTTATTAGGTGTAATTGAGAGCCGGAAAACACTAAGTACTTAAGTGACTCAAATATGGTTATAATCTCCATTATAATGCTTCATTTGCGGTGATATTCGTTACTATTCTCTCCACGAACGTAAGTCACATTGACCAAATCATATAAATCTGGAGTTCAATTCATTTTCTTATTCTGTCTATTCTATTGGTCAATTGCTTGTTTCCACAACAATTGATATCAAAGCCAAGCTTGGTAGAGTTGAAGTGAATCGATGGCTACTATTGACATCTAATTTTTAACTGACGTATCATATAAAATTTAAAATTTGAGATTAAGATTTTTGATTTCGATAGAGCCTGTTTTTCAACTAAAAAGAGTCATTTAATACTTTGTCCAGCATTAGCACCACATTTTCCTTTCATTTTCACTTTTACCTGAAAATTCAAAACGTTGACTTTTAAGTTTACTTTTTATCACCTTACCTGATTTTTTTCTTTTATTTTTTGGGCTCGTGAAAATGATGTCCAGTGTGGATAAACCACAATTTACCTGGTGGAGAATGGTCAAATCGGGGCCATTAAGATATCGAGAATAGACAAAAGAATTAAGCCTATGCCTTTCTACTTACAAACCAAATCTAAGATGGCTCAATTTGTAACTACAACATTGTATTTTGTTTTTTTTTTTTTTTTTTTTTTTATATTCACCTCATTGAGGATAAAAATGTTGGAGCTAACAATATAACTTAAAGGGAGGCGAATAGATTGTTTGAAAAACTCAAATAATTGAATTAATAGGTAAGCATTAATTTGAAAATAATTGAACTTAGACCCTTAAAATATTTTTTCTTACCAAAAAAAAAAAATAATAATAATTGAACTTATCATGTTACGAGATGCTCTTTTTCTTTTCTTTTTTTTTTTTTTTTTTTCTTTGGCTTGTAAAAGTGATGTCCATTGTGGATGGACCAGGGTTTACTTGGTGGAGAATGTTCGAACTAGGGCCACAAATTTTGCCCGCTGTACTAGTCATCATGCTCCCTCCCCGAGAATACAAACACAAAGCCCATGATTAGCAATGTTTCCATGCATTACATGAACTAATTAAGATACTTAGAACAGACTAGAGAATTGAGCTTGTGCATTTCGACTTGCAAACGTAATTTAGGATCACTCGGTTGATAACTGCAGCAGCTTATTTTTAATTTTTTTTTTATTCACCTTTTTGAGGAAAAACATGTTGAGAGTAATAAGATAACTTACGAGTGGTGAATAAATTATTTGCTAAACTGCACAATTTTTTCTTGTGGAAGATAGCAACTAAACTCCACAATTTTTTTCATAGCAAGTCGTATCTAGACAGTACCAGAGACCAAGTTGAAAGTATCAAGTAGGCCAGTGCAACTATTAGATAGATATAGACGATAATGAGCAAATATAAAATAATATGCGACAATTTATAGCAGTTCAACTTTGTTCCCAAACGTATGTTTGCTTTCTTGAATAACAACCATAACTTGGACAGATTCTAGTAATCTTCAAAAAAGTTACAATCGTGCGACTCCTATTACAAAATAGATCCCACTATCAAAACGCAAGTACTACTATTACTATTGTACACTTTGTCTTATTACTGATTACAATATTGCAAATCACAAGAAGGAAATTTCGATCGAGCAGTAGCACAATTTGCTAAACAGAGAGATGATGATAACAAAACCAGCTTTATTTATTTTTGATCCAACCCATTTTAGCTACATTGTTCTTCTTTACGATGTTAACACCTGAATTTTAATTGACAAATTAAATATCGTCTTTTACCTAAGACCAATTCAGACCCATTACGTCTACCCAAATTGGTGTCTTTGCCACATTAAACAAAATCGGACTCAAGCCATCTCTCAAGCCCATCAAGAATAAGAGGCCCAAAACTCCAATCTACCGTTCCTTACATTTCTCTCATTCGGCCCGGCTCATTCCCTGCACTTCTCTTGTTTCGCCAAGGCTGAAGAAAACTAACGCATGAAGAAGGAAGTAGGCGTTGCTTCGTGCCGAAGCTGGCCTCACACAAGACATTCGAAAAGGAGAGAGCAAGCGAGGGCGTCGTTCTTGAGCAAAGGGGATGCACACAGAGAAGAGAGGAGAGAGCTCTGGAGCTCAGAGGAACAACGAATGAACCTCCATTGTTGATCATCACGAGCTCTAACTCCACTATTAGTTGGGATTTTAACTTTCCTTAGCCTCGGTTGTTCCATCGTCCCTCCATTAGAGCTGTGGGTTTCCGTTCTCAAGCAACATAAACCCCTCTCTCTCGCTAAATGTTGCTAGAGGATGTCAGAGGGATTTGCAAAGGAGGGAGAGAAAGAGGTGAGCGCGATTTTATCAAAAAAAGGGCGTGAGTTCTTCTCCTTCTCGCAAGATTCCCGTCCGACGCCCTCCAGAGACCTCCATTAGTCGCCTCCAACCTACAACCGGTCATGCCATCATGCAACACAATCGAGGGCTATTGATTGTTAGATCCATTTAATTAACCCATAGTTCAATTAGGAGGTGGCTGAATTTAATTGAATTGCATAAGTGGTACAGCACGGGTGATGCAGGCGGCAAGATCAGCAACTCCGCGTTGTCGTGGAGTGAAGAGTAGCTTTGTCATCAATGCAGCTAGACTAGAGCAGCAGCATCGTCAAGGTTGACGACAGTGAGCTCGGCACAGCAAGCCTTGCAACTCGTCGACAAGTTGTTGTGGATGATGAGAGCATGATGGCAGCGACGGCGTGGGTCTCGGCCAAAGCTTGGCCAAGGGAACCCTCGTTCTCTCCTCTCTCTTTTCTCACATATATCTCCTCATTTGGCCTTGTATTGAATTGTGTGGCCTCCCCCCTTCCTTTGTCTGTAGTGAGATAGCTTTTATAGGTGAGAGGACTGGGGCTCTCAAAGAAAGAGTATAGACTTTCTTTCCTATTGTGAGCACTTTTTCTTCTTCACCCTTTTTTTCCTTTCTACTCACGCATGTTCAAAATATCCCTTTCCTTGTGTTGATGCTTTTTGTAATATTGCCAAATATATGCCTCACGCCGACCGATAATGTCTTAGCGCACTTGCCTTTCATTTTTCTATTTTTATTTTCCATATATTGCAAGAATATATAGAAAATCAAGTGCCATATCATGGAATATTGAAAGAATAATACAAATCTTTTCCGAAATGTACTCATCTCCCAACTTGTCAAATTAAAGCTCATCCATCACCGATCCAATGCAAATGTGATAAAATAAATTAATACTCTTAAAGCTATATGCTATGCAATCTAATTCTAATATTTTTTTGAGGTTAAGAATTGATCCCTGATTTTTATGCAATAAATGAATTACAGGGTCGGCAAAATTTTATGTGTCAACAAATACTTTTTAATTCAAAGATAATAGCATTAAATTCGGCGCAATCCTTATGGATTAATCTATTTGATAATGTCAGTTAGAGGTGGCAAAATGGGTCTTCGACCCATATAAATGATCGCTTACATCATAAATGGGTAATGTATGGGTCACTTATTTTTTAAAGAAAGCAATTAAATGGGTTTAAAAATTGAAGATTTAAGATAAATGGCTGTTAAATTGATTTGACTTAGAACCCATTTTCAACTAAAGCCTCAAAATATTCCTCTTCCCTCTTGAACTTTATAAAATATCTTTTATAAAAATCGAAATGATAATTATTTTTTATATTTCAATTTTTTTCTTTCCTTTTCCTTTTCATTTTCTTTCCTTTTTTTCCTTCCGTCTTCCTCCTTCTTTAGCCGAGTGGCTGGCACAACGATGGTTGGCAACCAACCGAGGCGAGACTCAAGCTCACCGGCACGGCGAGCTCGAGCTAGCTACATCTGGCGAGGTAGAGGCCTCACCAAATGTCGTCAAGGCTCAAGCTAGCCAAATCCTATGAAGCAAAGGCCTTGCCAAATGTCCGCAAGGCTCAACCTCACCTGACACCGATGTGGCTCGAACCTCGCTGACGTCTAATGAGGCTCAAGCCTCGATGATCGGGCGAGCTGGAGGCTCGCCTGTGGCGGGTTGTTGACCGTCGTCATGGCCGGCGACCAGCTAAAGAAGAAGAAAAAGAAAAGAGAAAAGAGAAAAAGAAAAATTATATTTAAAAAAAATAATTAAAAATTTTAATTTTTAAAAAATAAAAATAATTTAAAATCTATTTTTTAAAATTAATTAAAATTCGATTTTTAAAATGTAAATTTTATAGATTTATAAATTGTCCATTAAATTTGAATTGCATAAAAGTATTTTAGCAATACCATTTAAAAAAATCATAAGAAATAAGCTTTCATAGGTTTAGTTAAATGGGTCAGGTCAGGTATGGGTAAAAATTTTTACACTACGATAAATGGGTCATAAACAAGTTAAACGCGTTGATTTGGGCTGGACCATTTGTGACTTGACCTAAACCCTACTTGGCCCATCCATTTAACAGGTCTAATGTCAGTAGGGAATAATGTTCCCAAAAATAAAACTAGAATAGAATAAAAAAGTAAAAAAAAAGTTATTTCATTATTCTCGAGGAAAATTCTAGAATCAAGTCATTTTCTCTTCTTTCTCCCTCTTTTCTTTTCTTCCTCTTCCTCCTTTAGTTGGTTGCTAGGCTCGGTGATGGCCCACAACGAGGTCTTCTGGTCCTGGTTGGGCGAGGTCAACCTAGCCTTAGCTAGGCAGGGCTCAACCTTGCCCAGATGAGGTCAGGTCTCACTGATGGCTAGGCAAGGCTCCCTCAAGGCTGGTGAGGTAACCAACTCTCGTCTAGCTGATCGCCAGCTATCGCGGAGGCTCGTTAACGACTAGAGTAGGAAGAAGAAGAGAAGGAAAAAAAGCAACAAAAAAAAATCTCATAAAATTATTTAAAAATTAAAAGAAAATTTTATGTCACAAAAAAATTTGAGAGTTGTACCGATTGCATTCATGTTCTTTTTCTATTTCGGAAATAAAATGGATCCTCAAAAACTTGTCCAAGGAACTAAAGCAAAAGCAAAAAAAAAAAAAAAAAACAACTAAAAGAAATTTTTTTAAACAATAATTATGAATGAAATGATTACCAAAAAAATTCATGAACTGATACAAGAAGCCATGATCATCCCCTGAGAAGAAGACGTCCCCCTTTTATTGTGCAAAAATTTCCTTCAACATCCTAGAATTTCCGCCCTCTCTTGTCATGATTTCCAGTCAAATATATCATCAAATCTCCTCTTGGCTAGCCACGATCTCTTTCTTGATTTTCCCTCTTCAAATCTCTGCTCATGTATCCTCGTTTCAAATCAGGCATAATTCATCTTAGAAATTCAAAAATCTATAATGCAAATGCACGTTATGCGAATGATACCTCATATTTTGGGTTAGGGTCCATCCCTAATTTTTAGGATTAACGCCACAAAAATTATCAAACAAGTACATTTATGACAAATTTATCTCAAACTAATTTTTTAACCGCCATAATTCCAAACTAGTATTCCTATGACAAATTTTCCCAAACTAATTTTTTGACTACAAAAAATCCGAACCTGATACATTTGTGATAAATTTACTCTCAATTAGTTTCTATGAAATTGTATTAATATCACGAAAAATCACAAGTGTACCTATTTAGGTTGACACAAGTGTACTCATTAAGGGTTTTTAGTGAAATAAGCCCTAATTTTTATGCAAATGATTACACTTGAAGCCAAAATTTAAGTATCAACAATTGATAAATTAAACCATTGATCAAATAATTTGGTTTTGGTTTGTTATATTTATCGAACTTATTAATTAATTAATTAATGATTTGCTGAGATATTTTAGTGTGATTTTTTTTCATTAAATTATTTTTCAACAACTTGTGGAAAAAGAAGTTAAATAATCAATAGGTCTCATTAATTAATGAAAAGGAGCCAAGTTTATATGTACAAAGTTCTTACCAGTCTTTTTTTCCTTTATATGTATAAACCAAAGTTGGCTTTGGTTTTCTAGATTAATTGAGATTATTTAAAACCTGAATTTTTTTGGTCAAATTATTCATTAGGTAATTATCCTTTAACAAGATTTGGGTTTTGGTTTTCAAAATTTACTGAACTCATTAATTGATCATTTAACCTTTGGACTAGTTATTGGGGTGGGACTATTTTTTCTTTATTAAAAATTATTAAAACTTGTGATAATTAATAGGTTTCGTTAAATGAAGAGGGGCCAAGCTGATAATAATAATCTTCATCGTCTCTTTATTATTCTCTACAATGTTAACACCTGAATTTTAATCGACAAATTAAATATCGTCTTTTTTACCTAAGACCAATTTGGACCCATTACGTCTACCCAAATTGGTGTCTTTGCCCCATTAAACAAAATCGGACTCAAGCCCTCTCTCAAGCCCATCAAGAATAAGAGGCCCAAAACTCCAATCTACCTTTCCTTACATTTCTCTCGTTCAGCCCGACGCATTCCCCGCACTTCTCTCGTTTCACCGAGGCTGAAGAAAACTAAAGCACGAAGAAGGAAGCAAGCGTTGCTTTGTGCCGAAGCTGGCCTCACACAAGACGTTCGAAAAGGAGAGAGCAAAAGAGGGCATCGTTCATGAGCAAACGGGACGCACACAGAGAAGAGAGGAGAGAGCTCTGGAGCTTAGAGGAACAACGAATGAACCTCCATTGTTGATCATCACGAGCTCCAACTCCACTATTAGTCAGGATTTTAACTTTCCTCAGCCTCGGTTGTTCCATCGTCCCTCCATTAGAGCCGTGGGTTTCCATTCTCAAGCGACGTAAACCCCTCTCTCTCTTGCTGGCTGTCGCTAGAGGATGTCGGAGGGATTCGCAAAGGAGGGTGAGAAAGAGGTGAGCACGATTTTATCAAAAGAAGGGCGTGAGTTCTTCTCCTTCTCAGCAAATTCTCGTCCGATGCCCTCTAGAGACCTCCATTAGTCACCTCCAACCTGCAACCAGTCATGCCCTCATGCGACACAATCGAGGGCTATTGATCGTTAGATCTATTTAATTAACCCATAGTTCAATTAGGAGGTGGCTGAATTTAATTGAATTGCATAAGTGGTACAGCTTGGGTGATGCGGGCGACAAGATCAGCAACTCCGCATTGTCATGGAGTGAAGAGTAGCTTCATCGTCAATGCAGCTAGGCTAGAGCAGCAGCGTCATCAAGGTTGACGACAGCAAGCTCGACACAGCATGCCTTACAGCTTCTTTGATCGTTCTTTTTCCCTTTCAAATGTCAATCATTTTAGGCATCTTTGGAGAGTATATCAAACAAAATTAGAAAAACAAAATCTCAACTAAATCTGCAAAAGAAGGTGTTATGGAGTCGGGTTGATTTTTTTTTTTTTTTTTTTTTGGTAAAGAGGAGTCTGGGTTGATAATTGATAGAAAGTCCTTAAAACTTGCTCTCAACAATAATTTGGAGGACTCATTTATGGATGTTGCAATCAATTGTGCTTTTGTTATATGTTGTCAGTCCTCATTCAAGCAGAAAGCTCTTATTTTGGGAACTAGAACCTCCCTCTTTAGAATTGGGAACTGCGCTCACCCCTAGTTGGAATATGCACATAATACGCACGATGTTAGCATGGCACATGCAGGATGCTAGCACGACACGTACATAACACACTTAGGAGTCCAATGTTATCGTTGACTTCGATCTCAATGTTTTCTAATTCCTACAAAGTAAGTCAATTGGCACCTCATGTAAGTCAATCAATTGCGTATACATAAAGCCAGACCTACAGTTGAGCAGTGAAGACGATGATTTTTCGTTGGGAATATCTAAACTCTTCTCCCTCTTTGGGTCGACACTAGCTCGGTCCACCACCAATAGACTTCCCAGACGTATCAAGGTAGTCTTGGCTACAACCATTCTCTTTGTCGGCTTCCTCTTCATGATCTTTGGGCCAGGCTTCTTCTACTTACTACTGGGCCACTTTATCATTAATATCGGGGTGGGCTATACCCTTACTATAGCTTCTGTCTACATTATGGAGATATCTCCCACTTTTTATTGCAGCTTGCTCACATTGTTCTCTGAGGTAGTCATTTCATTTCTTTTCTTTCTTAATTTTGTAGCATATATTTACTTTTTAAAATTTATCATCAACTTTTGTCTAAGTAAAAATTAAGGTTAGAAAATTTAAGTTAAAGAAGTTGATTATTTTTTATGCTTGTTTGGGCGTTTCAGATTTTCATGAACGGGGGTACCCTCTTGGCCTACGTCTTCCACTATTTCTTATCTAGGATGTGCACCAAATTCGCACGGTCTTACCTATTCTATCTGAAAGGAATCCCCTTTGGCTTGGTCGCTTTTGGGGTTCTAGCCATGCTAGAATCTCCCTAGTGGCTTGTCAAGCATAGTAGCGTGGAGGAGGCGAGAGGCATCCTGGATCGGATCTCTGACTCCGAGGAGGAGGCGGCACGTCGACTATATGAGGTCATTAGGCAGACCAGTGGGGAGGGTGTGTGGCAGGCTGTCATCCACCCAACCCAATCAATCCTACACATGAGCATCTGTCTGTTTGGAATCTACATGTTCCAACAAGCTTTTGGAGCTGACACCATACTTGTCTACGACTCTCTCACTTTTTAGCAAACGAGCATGGTCAACCACAGGGAACAGCTCCTCTTCCTCATAGTAGTGGACCTTGTGAAGACCATGTTCACCCTGGTCTGCGCCATTGGCATTGATTGAATGGGGGCGACAAAGGTTAATGCTCATTAACATTGGCGGGATGATTTTGTCACTCGCCTCCTGGGTGTATCTCTCACTATCATCCACCACCACAAGGAGGTCGAGTGAGCTGATGCCATATGCGTCTTCTCATTGCTGCGCTAGACGGCCTCCTTTTCCATTAGGATGGGACCAATAGCATTAGTCTACAGCTTAGAGACCTTCCCGATGAGTTTGCATGCCCGGGGGTGCATTTCAGTGGGCTAGGTGGTAATTGGCGAGATGTCCATGAGTTTTATGATTTTGTATAGAGCAGTCACCCTAGGGGGTGCCGCCCTCCTATTGATGTGGATGGCTATGGTGGCCTAGGTCTTTGTCTACATCTCAATGCTGGAGACAAAACAAAGGTCATTCGAAGAGATTACACAACTATTTGGCTCATGGATAGTATGGAGCAGCGTGAGGGCCAACCGGGGGGCCAACCAAGGTGCTTGATATCGTCTTTATGATTCTAATTCTAAATTCCGGACATACTCTATTTAGTAATTTTGAAATCTCAATTAAATTTTAGTGAAGTATGACGGTTTTTTGTTGACACTATAATATTGAACATCTCAATTACATGTCGATGAAGCTATAATCATCGAATATCACAGGCCAATATTATGCTCCCTTACCGTGTAATTAGTTCATTCAATTTATCCCATGTTTTAGGAGTGTTTTAGGAAGATCGTGGTTTAAGAAGAATGATTTTTTCCATGTGAGAAAGGAAAGCAAATGGCCGAGTAGAAAGGGCTTTGCTAGCAAACATTGGACTTAGGAAATACAATCTTGGTGATGTAATATATATTCTTTGATCGTTCTTTTTCCCTTTCAAATGTCAATCATTTTAGGCATCTCCGGGAGAGTATATCAAAGCAAATTAGAAAAATAAAAATCTCAACTAACCTCTATAAAAGAAGGTGTTATGGAGTCTAGGTTGATAATTGATAGAAAGTCCTTCAAACTTGCTCTCAACAAGAATTTGGAGGACTTGTTTTTGGATGTTGCAATCAATTGCGCTTTTGTTATATGTTGTTGGTCCTCATCCAAGCATAAAGCTCTTGTTCCAAGAACTAGAACCTCCCTCTTTAGAATTAGGAACCGCTCACCCCTAATTGGAATATGCACATAACACGCACGATGTTGGCACGACACATGCACGATGCTAGCTGGACACGTGCATAACACACTTAGGAGTCCAACGCCTACTAGAAGTCCAATGTTATCGTTAACTTCGATCTCAATGTTTTCTAATTCCTGCAAAGTAAGTGAATTGGCACCTCATGTAATTCAATCAATTGCGTATACATAAAGCCAGATCTACAGTTGAGTAGTGAGGACGATGATTTGTGGTTGGGAATATCTAAACTCTTCTCCCTCTTTGGATTGGCACTAGCTGGGTCCACCTCCAACAGACTTCCCAACCGTATCAAGGTTGTGTTAGCTACAGCCATTCTCCTTGTCGACTCCCTCTTCATGATGTTTGGGCCAGGCTTCTTCTACTTACTACTAGGCCCCCTAATCATCAATATTGGGGCGGGCTATACCCTTACTATAACTTATGTCTACATTACAGAGATATCTCCCACTTTTTACCGTGGCCTACTCCCGTCGTTCCCGAGGTAGTCATTTCTTTTCTTTTATTTCCTAATTTTTTAGCATATATTTATTTTTTAAAATTTCTCATCAACTTTTGTTTAAGTAAAAACTAAGGTTAGAAAATTTAAGTTAAAAAAGTTGATTGTTTTTTTTGCTTATTTGGGTATTGCGGATTTTCATGAATGGGAGCACCCACCTGGCCAACATCTCCCACTATTTCTTATGCAGGATGTGCACCAAATTCACACAATCTTACCTGTTCTATCTGGGAGGAATCCCCTTTGGCTTGGTCGTTTTTGGGGTTATGGCCATACCAAAATCTCCCCGGTGGCTTGTCAAGCATGGTCGCATGGAGGAGGCGAGGAGCATCCTAGCATGGATCTCTGACTCTAAGGAAGAGGCGGCACGCAGCTGGATGAGGTCATTAGGCAGACCAGTGGGGAGGGCGTGTGGTAGGTTGTCATCCACACAACCCGATCAATCCTACACATGAGCATTTGCGTGTTTTGAATCTACCTGTTCCAACAAGCTTCTGGAGCTAACACCATGCTTGTCTATGACCCTCGCATTTTTGAGCAAACGAGCATTGTCAACCACAAGGAATGGCTCCTCCTCCTCATAGCAATGGACCTTGTGAAGACCATGTTCACCCTAGTTTGTGCTATTAGCATTGATCGAGTGGGGTAGTGAAGGTTAATGCTCATTAGCGTTGGTGAGATGATTTTGTCACTAGCCTCCCTAGGTGTATCCCTCTTTATTGTCCACCACCACGATGAGGTCAAGTGGGTTGGTACCAGATGCATCTTCTCATTGCTATGCTACACGGCCTCCTTTTCCATTGGGATGGGGCTGGTAGCATTGGTCTATAGCTCAAAGTTCTTCCCAATGAGGTTGTGCGCCAAGGAGGTGCAATGTAGTGGGCCAGGTGGTAAGCGGCACGATGTCCATGAGTTTTATGATTCTGTATAAAGCGGTCACCCTGGGGGGTGCCGCCTTCCTACTCATGGGGATGGCTATGGTGGCCTGAGTCTTTGTCTACATCTTAATGACGGAGACAAAACAAAGGTCACTCAAAGAGATTACACAACTATATGGCTCATGGACAGCGTGGAGCAGTGCGAGGGCCAACTAGGGGGCCAACCGGGGGTGCTTGATATTGTCTTTATGATTCTGATTCTGAATTCGAACATACTTTATTTAGTAATTTTGAAATCTCAATTAAATTTTAGTGAAGTATGACGGTTTTCAGTTGACACTATAATATTAAACATCTCAATTACATGTTGATGAAGCTGTAATTATTGAATATCACAGACCAATATTATGCTCCCTTATCGTGTAATTAGTTCATTCAATTTATCCCGTGTTTTAGGAGTGTTTTAGGAAGATCGTGGTTTAAGAAGAATGATTTTCTCCATGTGAGAAAGGAAAGGAAAGTGCCAGATAGAAAGGGCTTTGCTAGCAAACACTCGACTTAGGAAATATGATCTTGATGATGTAATATATATTCTTTGATCGTTCTTTTTCCCTTTCAAATGTCAATCATCTTAGGCATCTCTGGAGAGTATATCAAAGCAAATTAGAAAAAGAAAATCTCAACTAACTTCTATAAAAGAAGGTGTTATGGAGTCTCGGGTTGATAATTGATAGAAAGTCCTTCAAACTTGCTCTCAACAAGAACTTGGAGGACTTATTTTTGGATGTTGCAATCAATTGTGCTTCTATTATATGTTGTTGGTCCTCATCCAAGCAAAAAGCTCTTGTTTCGGGAACTGGAACCTCCCTCTTTAGAACTGGGAACTACTCTCACCCCTAATTGGAATAGGCACATAACACGCACAATATTGGCACGGCACATGCACGATGCTAGCACGACATGTGCATAACACACTTAGGAGTCCAACACCTACTAGAAGTCCAACGTTATCGTTGACTTCAATCTCACGGTTTTCTAATTCCTGCAAAGTAAGTGAATTGGCACCTCATGTAATTCAATCAATTGCATATACATAAAGCCAGACCTACAGTTGAGCAGTGAGGATGATGATTTGTGGTTGGGAATATCTAACCTCTTCTCCTTCTTTGGGTCGGCATTAGCTGGGTCCACCACCAACAGACTTCCTAGCCGTATCAAAGTTGTGTTGACTATAGCCATTCTCTTTGTCGACTCCCTCTTCGTGATGTTTGGGCCAGGTTTCTTATACTTACTACTAGGCCCCCTTATCATCAATATCAAGGCGGGCTATACCCTTACTATAGCTTCTATCTACATTATGGAGATATCTCCCACTTTTTACCGCAGCCTGCTCACGTTGTTCCTTGAGGTAGTCATTTCTTTTCTTTTCTTTCCTAATTTTGTAGCATATATTTATTTTTAAAATTTATCATCAACTTTTGTCTAAGTAAAAGTTAAGGTTAGAAAATTTAAGTTAAAGAAGTTGATTACTTTTTATGCTTGTTTGGGTGTTCCAAATTTTCATGAACGGGGGCACCCTCCTAGCCTACATCTCCCACTATTTCTTATCCAGGATGCGCACCAAATTCGCACGGTCTTACCTGTTCTATCTGGGAGGAATCCCATTCGACTTGGTCGCTTTTGGGGTTCTGGCCATACCAGAATCTCCCCGGTGGCTTGTCAAGCATGGTCACGTGGAGGAGGCAAGGGGTGTCCTAGCATGGATCTCTGACTCTGAGGAGGAGGCGGCACGTGAGTTGGATGAGGTCATTAGGCAGACCAGTGGGAAGGGCGCGTCGCAGGCTGTCATTCACCCAACGCGATCAATCCTACACATGAGCACTTGTGTGTTTGGAATCTACCTGTTCCAACAAGCTTTTGGAGCTGACACCATGCTTGTCTACGACCCTCGCATTTTTAAGCAGATGAGCATTGTCAACCATAGAGAATAGCTCCTCCTCCTCATAGCAGTGGACCTTGTGAAGACCATGTTCACCCTAGTTTGCGCCATTAGCATTGATCGAGTGGGGCGGCAAAGGTTGATGCTCATTAGCATTGGCGGGATGATTTTGTCACTTGCCTCCCTAGGTATATCCCTCACTATCATCCACCACCACGAGGAGGTCAAGTGGGCTGGTGCCATATGCGTCTTCTCATTCTGTGTGCTACACAGCCTCCTTTTCCATTGGGATGGGGCCGATAGCGGTGTTCTACAGCTTAGGGATCTTCCCGATGAGGTTGCGCGCCCGGGGGTGTGTTGCAGTGGGCCAAGTGGTAAGCGGCGCGATGTCCATGAGTTTTATGATTCTGTATAGAGCAGTCACCCTGGGGGGTGCCGCCTTCCTATTCATGGGGATGGCTATGGTGGCCTAGGTCTTTGTCTACATCTTAATGCCGGAGACTAAACAAAAGTCACTCAAAAAGATTACACAACTATTTGGCTCATGGACAGCATGGAGCAGCACAAAGGCCAACCAGGGGGCTAACCAGGGGGCTAACCAGGGTGCTTGATATCGTCTTTATGATTTTGATTCGTAATTTCGAACATACTCTATTTAGTAATTTTGAAATCTCTATTAAAGTTTAGTGAAATATGACAGTTTTCATTTGACACTATAATATTGAACATCTCAATTACATGTTGATGAAGCTGTAATCATCAAATATCACAAGCCAATATTATGCTCCCTTACTGTGTAATTAGTTCATTCAATTTATCCCATGTTTTAGGAGTGTTATAGGAAGATGATTTAGGAAGAATGATTTTCTCTATGTGAGAAAGGAAAGCAAAGGGCCAGATAGAAAGGGCTTTGCTAGCAAACACTGTACTTAGGAAATATGATCTTGGTGTTGTAGTATATATTCTTTGATCGTTCTTTTTCCCTTTCAAATGTCAGTCATTTTAGGCATCTCCGGAGATTATATTAAAGCAAATTAGAAAAAGAAAATCTCAAATAACTTTTGCAAAAGAAGGTGTTATGGAGTCTGGGTTGATAATTGATAGAAAGTCCTTAAAACTTGCTCTCAATAAGAATTTGGAGGACTCGTTTTTGGATGTTGCAATCAATCACTTTTCTTTTCTCATTCATCTTATTTCTAAAAACCCACTTCATTCCAATAATAGATTTGCCTTTGGGTTTTGGAATCAGCTCCCACGCATCATTGATGATGAATTGTCTATGTTCTTCCTACATAACTTCCATCTAGCTTTCATTGGACAAAGTGCTTATTCTACACCTTTTGGTTTTATCTCATAAATAAGTGCTAAAGTACTAGAGTCTTCTCTTCCCTTGGATCGATGCGAATTCCTTCATCAATGTTGCCAATGATGAGTTCCTTGGGATTACTTGACTTGTGCTTCCAATTGTTATTTGGCCTGAGAGTATGTTGATCCTTTGTTCCATTTGAGTCTTCTTGTTATGCTTGTTGTTGTACTCACAGAAGTCTGAACTTCTTCGGGGGAAACAGACTTTGTAAGTTTGGAATTGGTTCAGACTCTTCAAGTTGAACCTGATCTAGTTGAACCTAATCTAGTTGAACCTGCATATTTTCTTGAAATTTGATGTTCATAGATTATTCCACAAATTGAGTCTTCTTGTTGAAGACTCTATAAGCTTTGCTTTTCATAGAGTACCCAAGAAAAATTCCTTCGTCTAACTTTTCTTTGAACTTTGCAGATCCATTATTTGCATTCTTCAAAATAAAACACTTACAACCAAAGACATGAAAGTATGAAATATTTGGCTTATTTTCTTTATATACCTCATAGGGAGTCTTCTCTAGGATAGGTCTTAAAAATACCTTGTTGATAATGTAACAGGCAGTTGAGATTGCTTCTACCCAAAATCGAGAGAATATTTCACTTTCTATCAATTGAGTTCTGGCAATCTCCTGTAGAAATCTGTTTTTCCTTTCCACAACCTCATTTTGTTCTAGAGTATATGAAGAGGAGAAAACATGCTGAAAATCAGATTCATTACAGAAGTCTGCAAAATTCTGATTCTCCCACTCACCTCCATGGTCTGTTCTTATGCTTGAAATAGTAAAACCTTTCTCATTCTGAACTTTCTTGGCAAAGTTTGAGAAATATGCAAAAGTCTCAAACTTGTTTGCTAAGAAGAACACCTAAGTGAAACGAGAATAATCATCCACGATTACCAAACAATATTTCTTGCCACTAAGACTCTAAGTTCTTGTTGGTTCAAAAAGATCCATATGAAGAAGCTGCAAAACTCAATTGGTAGAAACCTAATTTACTAGTTTAAAAGAACTTCTAACTTGCTTTCCCAAGACACGAGGAGTGCATAACTTAGTCTTCGATAAGCCAAATTAGGAAACCCTCGAACCGGCTTCTTAGAGGAAACCTTGGCAATCCGCTTCATATTTACATGACCAAGCTTCCGATGCTAGAGACTTGCTTCATCTTGAATAGAAATAAGGCATTGAGAGCTTTCTAGATTTATGTCCAGAAGATATATGTTGCCATGTCTTCACCTAGTAAAGGATTGAGAGAAGTCTTGACTTATTCTAGAACAAATGCATTCTTGGAAGTTTATTCTAAAACTAGTATCACAAAGCTAACGTATGCTCAGAATATTATAGTTTAAACCTTTCACGAAGGAAACATTATTGATAGTTAGACTCCAATATTCACAGTTCCATAGCTTATAATCTTTCCTTTTCTATTTCCTCCAAAAGAAACTTTTCCTCCTTTTAGTCTGTTAAGCTTTTCAAAATAGCTTGAGTCTCCTGTTATATGCCTAGAACAGCCACTATCCAAGTGTCATTTGATCTTTCTTTTAATAGTGACCTCAATTTCTTTGTCGAATTTGAATCGGTGCTGTCTTTGATTCGAATCTAACTCGAGTGAGCCATCAAACATATGTTTGCAAATTATTCTTCGCTTTCTTCACATTCGATGTCACTCCAAGTTTTTGCTTTAAGAGCCTTTTTGTATTTCTTAGTCTTTTCTTTTTCTTTTTCAAAAGGGACAGTTAGGTTAGGTATGATATGCTCATTTTTCTTGCACTCGAAGCATATTACATCCCTGTTAATTTCAGTTTCTTCTGTAGATTTCTTCTGGGAATTTTGCAAGCCTTGCTTCTTCCAATTCAACCTTCTACCTTTTCTGTTTAGTCTTCTGAATTTCTTTATCATGAGGGCCAATTCTTTGTCATCCATATCACCTTTCGAATTTGTATCATCAGAATCAATGTTAGATTTTAAAGCAATTAATTTATTATCTTTTGGATCTCCCTCATCATTAATCTGCTCCACTTCGTACGACTGAAGTGTGCCTATTAGTTCATCTACTGATAGAGGCATAATCCTTTGAGTCTCTCTGATTGAGGTCTTCACATAATTCCAATCATTTGAAAGTCCACGCAGTAGTTTGTTAACTTTCATTCGTCCAGAAATTGGTTGACCTTAATAAGCCAGGCCATTCACAATCTCTGTAAGACGACTAAACATATCAGAGATAGATTCTCCAGACTTCATTTTGAATGCTTCATATTGTCCAAGCAGAATGTTTATTTTTGTTTCCTTCACACGGTCAGTCCTCTCATAAGTAACATGAAGTCTGTCCCAAACTTCTTTTGTTATTTTACAAGAAGAAATTCAGTTATATTATGTGGGAGACAAAGCACAATATAAAGAATAAATTGCTTTTACGTCAAGAGTCTATCTCTTGGTAATTTCAACTTGTATTGATTCATCAACATCAATCACTTCTTTCCCTTTGTCTAAATCTGATGTTGCTTTAGGATTGATTCATTTTTCAACAACATCTCACTCTAAGAGATCTCTCGATCCAAGATATGCATTCATCTTGTTTTTTCTACACGTTGTACTCATTTCCATCGAAATAAAGAGGTCTGATGTTGCTCTGTCCCTCAACCAAATCTGGAGCCAAAATACTAACCATAGAAAATCTTTAGCTTTAAAAGTAAAGACACTTCAACAAAGTAAGCACATAAGCTATAATACCAATTGAAAGGACTATTAGAACACCTGGAGGGGTGAATAGGTGTGAAAATATATTTTGCAAAAAGTAGTAAAAATACTTTACTTTTAAACTGAGTCTGATTGACTACAGACTTTGCAGAAGGATTCAAACTTTAATAACTATTTCAAAATATAGAAGTATATCGCAATAAATAAAGTAAAGGAGTTCAGAGAAGAGAAAGTAAACTCACAATTTATAGTGGTTTGAATTAAATCAAGCCTACGTCCACTCTTCTACACTAACAGCCTTTTGGCGAGTTTCCACTATGAATCAAAAGAGAATGTTACAGCCCTGTGATCTCGACTTTTCAGTGAGATGATTCTACTGCACTCACAAAGTCACTCTCTAGAGTTTCTCTCTTTCAAATAAAAGTCTAAGCATTAAATGATGAAGAACAAGTGATTTAGAAGCATCAGACTTTGGAATATTTCTTTCACGCTCTACTTCGAATGACTTGAAAAGCCTTATTAAATACTCCTCTATGCTTTTTTGACTATTAGAACTTTCCAAATGAATTCTTTCAATCTACCCCTTGGATGAAATCAATCAAAAAAATCTCAAACTGTTTAAAGATTGAGATGAAAGCCCGTCAATCCCGTTTGCCCATACAATCAGAATCTTTGTTTTCATAAGTAGATTATTTCCAAATAAGCTTGCCTTTCAAAATGATTTGCTATTTTCAAACTGATTCCAATAAAGATAACCAATATGGTAGGCGACATTTTCAACTAGAAAGCCTGATATATCTTGTACGTACTGAAACCTTGAAGGAAAAAAATATAATCCTGAGTCTGATTAAGTCTTGATTCTTATGTTCAGTCTGGAACTTGTCAAAATGGGCAGACTTCTAATGTAAGATAGACTTTGACACAGAAGTCTAGCATTCTTCATAATATAACTTAGATAAGTTTTGTCAACTTCAAAACATCATAAGAGTTTTCTCCAATATTCTTATAATTCAGTAAACCGCATTAGTATGCCTCACATTATTGCATCAACATTTGGCAAAAAAATCAAAACATCCAAGCACATCTAAGCACAATTGTTCAACTTAAAAGTGCAAGATTTAAGTCAACAAAGCAATAAAGAAAGAGCTAACCTGCATGAATCATTTGGTTAGGAAAATATAAGGAAGAGCAATAAACAAAACCAACCAAAACCAACATGCACGTCACAGACGCGCAACTATCGATCTTCTCATCATAGAAATTACATCTAAGACACCTCCTATTCTGCTTCTTAGCTAGCTGCATCAACATTATGTCTTCCCAAGCTCTCTCTCCCTATTACTCCTGAAACTCAGGACACACCATCCTTGCATGCCACGGCACGTTATACTGTGCACAGTATAATCTCCTGCAATTGAAACACTCCCATTCCATCACCACCATCATGCCTTGGTCGCAGATCAACAATGCCAAGAAATACTTATGCAGGCAATAAAACCTCTCTTCCTCTAAAATCTTATACATATTTAAACATTGAAGGAAGAAAAAATAATCCTAAGTCTGATTAAGTGTTCATTCTTGTGTTCCGTCTGGAACTTGTCAAAGTGGGTAGACTTCTTATGTAAGATAGACTTTAACACAGAAGTCTAGCATTCTTCAGAATATAACTTAGATAAGTTTTGTCAACTCCAAAACATTATAAGAGTTTTCTCCAACATTCTCATGATTCAGTAAACTACCTTAGTATGCCTTACATTGTTGCATCACCATTTGGCAAAAAGATCAAAACATTCAAGTACATCCAAGCACATCCAAGCACAATTGTTCAAGGAAGAGCCATAAGCAAGATACGCATGAGCATAGGCAAGCATCAAGATGTATTGGGTCGAAGGGATCTAACATACGACAAATTAATTCATACGAGTGAATTGTTTGGTTAATGAACTATTCCGTTAGGGAAATACAAGGAAGAGCCATAAGAAAAACCAACCTACATGAACCTTTTGGCTAGGAAAATATAAGAAAGAGCCATAAACAAAAACCAACCAAAACCAACCTGCACGTCACAAATGTGCAACCATCAATCTTCTCAACATAGAAATTGCATCTAGGACACATCCTCCAATTCTACTTCTTAGCTAGTTGCATCAAAATTATGTCCTCCCTAGCTCTTTCCCCCTCCCACTTCTAAAACTCATGACACTCCATCATTGCATGCCACAGGATGTTATTTTGTGCATAGAATAATCTCCAGTAATTCGAACACTCCCATTCCATCACCACCATTGCACATTGGTCGCGGATCAACAATGCCAAGCAATCCTTATGCGCACAATAAAACATTTCTTCTTCTAAAATATTGTACGTATCGAAACCTTGAAGGAAGAAAAAATAATCCTTAGATTGATTAAATCTTCATTCTTGTGTTCAATCTAAAACTTGTCAAAGTGGGCAGACTTCTGATGTAAAATAGACTTTGACATAGAAATCTAGCATTCTTCATAATAGAACTTAGATAAGTTTTATTAACTTCAAAACATTATAGGAGTTTTCTCCAACATTATCATGATTTAGTAAACCGCCTTAGTATGTCTCAAATTATTGTATCAGCATTTGGCAAAAAGATCAAAACATCCAAGCACATCTAAGCACAATTGTTTAACATATAAGTACAAGATTCAGCTCAACAAAGGAGCTAAAATCTAGTAGCTAACTGCTTGAGAAATTGTTTCATGTTAAAGCCATGGCGGAGCCTAAATAAGAGATTCTTTAATCTCTTAACATTGTGATGAGAGGATTCAACCCTGACATTTTGAACATTAATGCAACGTTTCTGAACGGACTCCACATCAGTAGTATAATTCAACTCCACACCTGTTACAATTCCAAAATCGGAACAAAGACATTGAGTTCGCGTGGGTCCAATTTTAGGATACGATATGTTGACAATTTCCGGTTTTGAATAAAAAAAAGGGTAAGGAGATTATAAGACAACAACTCTTGAAAACTTAAAAATCATTGCACTACTGAAATGAACAGACTAAAAATAATCCGATGGGCAAATGGAGCTAAATGAATATCAATGACACGGAAACTAAGAGCCTGCACTTAGGTGTTAGACACCACAAACAAAAGATAACACCTTGGTGAACTTACCATACTTAGTAGTAGTTCTTAGATGAACTTGCCTACAAGAAACCTCCTCTCCTCATCAAAAGATTTTTCCGTAGGCAATCAACAGATGTAGATGGCAAAAAAGATTCGGGTTAGAAAAAAAAATACATACATGCGATGAGCGACCATGGCAAATAAAACCAAGTTAATCAAACATAATTAAGATGGATGTGCATAATTATGCCAACCAATGGAAGGGACAAGTAAAATACACCAAGCAACACAAACCAAAAACGAAAAAAGGTACATGGAAAAAGTCAAAGAACAAGGAACCAACAATCATTCATCAAGAGGTCACAAACAACAAAGTGAGTTCATAAGATGATGGAATGCATTGATTACATAAAATCTCAGACTCTTTCATTTAGCTAGCACCAAGCAAGATGTGCATGGGCATAGGCATGCATCAAGATATATTAAGTCGAAGGGATCTAACATTTGGAAAATTAATTCATATGAGTGAACTGTTTGGTTAGGGAAATACAAGAAAGAGACATAAGCAAAACCAACTTTCATGAACCGTTTGGTTAGGAAAATATAAGGGAAAGCTATAAACAAAACCAACCAAAACCAACATGCATGTCTCAGACGCGCAACCATTGATCTTCTCAACATAGAAATTGCATTTAGGACACTTTCTCCAATTCTTCTTCTTAGCTAGCTGCATCAACATTATGTCCTCCCAAGCTCTCTCCCCCTATAGCTCCTAAAGCTCAGGACACTCCATCCTTGCATACCACGACACGTTATACTTTGCACAAAATAATCTCTAGCAATTCAAACACTCCCATTCCATCACCACCATCGCGCCTTGGTCGCGAATCAACAATGCCAAGCAATCCTTATGCGCGCAATAAAACCTCTCTTCCTCTAAAACCTTGTACGTACTAAAATCTTGAAGGAAGAAAAAAAAATCCTAAGTCTGATTAAGTCTTCATTCTTGTGTTTAGTCTAGAAAATGTCAAAGTGGGCAAACTTCTGATATAAGATAAACTTTGACACATAAGTCTAGCATTCTTCAAAATAAAACTTAGATAAGTTTTCTCGTTTTCAAAACATTATAAGAGTTTTATTCAACATTCTCATGATTCAGTAAACCGCCTTAGTATGCCTCACATTGTTGCATCACCATTTGACAAAAAGATCAAAACATCCAAGCACATTCAAACACAATTGTTCAACTTAAAAGCGCAAGATTCAACTAAAAAGAAAAACTAAAATCTAGTAGCTAAGTTCATGTTAAAGCCATAGCGGAGCCTAAATAAAGATTCTTTAAACTCTTAACATCGTGATGAGATTATTCAACCTCTGACATTTTGAAGAGTAATGCAACGTTTCTGAACGGACTCCACATTGGTAGCAGAATTCAACTCCACACCTGTTACAATTCCAACATCAGAATAAAGACATTAAGTTCGCATGGGTCCAATTTTAGGCTACGATATGTTTACAATTTTCGGTATTAAATAAAAAAATGGTAAGGAGATCACAAGACAACAGCTCTTGAAAACTTAAAAATCATTGCACTACTGAAATGAACAAACTAAAAATAATCCGATGGGCAAATGGAGCAAAACGAATATCATTGACAAGGAAAATAAGAGCCTTAGGTGTTAGACACCACAAACAGAAGATAACACCTTGGTGAACTTACCATACCTAGTAGTAGTTCTTAGGTGAACTTTCTTTCGAGAAACCTCATCTCCTCATCAAAAGATTTTCCACTAGGCAATCAACAGATGCAAAAGGCAAAAGCGATTTGGGTGAAAAAAAATACATACATGCGATGAGCGACCATGGCAAAGAAAACCAAGTTGATCAAACATAATTAAGATGGATGTGCATAGTTATGCCAACCAATGGAAGGGACAAGTAAAAGACACCAAGCAACACAAACCAAAAACGAAAAAGGTACATGGGGAAAGCCAAAGAACAAGGAACCAACAATCATTCATCAAGAGGTCACAAATAGCGAAGTGAGTTCATAAAAAGATTGAATGCATTGGTTACGTAAAATCTCAAACTCTTGAATTTAGCTAACACTAAGCAAGATGCGCACGGGCATAGGCATGTATCAAGATATATTGAGTCGAAAGAATCTAACATACAGAAAATTAATTCATACAAGTGAACTGTTTGGTTAATAAACTGTTTGGTTAGGGAAATACGAGAAAACGCCATAAGTAAAACCAACCCGCATGAACCATTTGGTTTGGAAAATATAAGGGAGAGCCATAAACAAAACCAACCAAAACCAACCTGCACGTCACAGACGCGCAACCATCGATCTTCTCAACATAGAAATTGTATCTAGGACACCTCCTCCAATTCTGCTTCTTAGCTAGCCGCATCAACATTATGTCCCAAGCTCTCTCCCCCTACCACTCCTAAAGCTCAGGACACTCCATCCTTGCATGTCACAGCACGTTATACTTTGCATGGAATAATCTCCAACAATTCAAACACTCTCATTCCATCACCACCATTGCACCTTGGTCGCAGATCAACAACACCAAGCAATCCTTTTGCAGGCAACAAAACCTCTCTTCCTCTAAAATCTTGTACGTACTGAAATCATAAAGGAAGGAAAAATAATCATAAGTTTGATTAAGTCTTCATTCTTGTGTTCAGTCCAGAACATGTCAAAGTGGGCAGACTTCTGATGTAAGATAGACTTTGACATAGAAGTCTAGCATTCCTCAAAATAGAACTTAGATAAGTTTTGTCAGCTTCAAAACATTATAAGAGTTTTCTTCAACATTCTCATGATTCAGTAAACCGCCTTAATATGCCTCACATTGTTGCATCACCATTTGGCAAAAAGATCAAAACATCCAAGCACATTCAAACACAATTGTTCAACTTGAAAGTGCAAAATTCAACTAAAAAAAAAGAGCTAAAATCTTATAGCTAATTGCTTGAGAAACTATTTCATGTTAAAGCCATGGCGGAGCCTAAATAAGAGATTCTTTAATCTCTTAACATCGTGATGAGAGGATTCAACCAAGACATTTTGAATAGTAATGTAACGTTTCTGAACGGGCTCCACATCGGTAGTAGAATTCAACTCCACAATTGTTACAATTCCAAGATCAAAACAAAGATGTTGAGTTCGTGCGGGTCTAGTTTTAGGGTACGATATGTTGACAATTTCCGGTATTGAATAAAAAAAGGGTAAGGAGATCACAAGACAATAGCTCTTGAAAACTTAAAAATTCATTACACTACTGAAATGAACAGACTAGAGATAATCCAATGGGCAAATGGAGCAAAATGAATATCATTGACAAGGAAATTAAGAACCTACACTTAGGTGTTAGACACCACAAACAGAAGATAACACCTTGGTGAACTTACCGTACCCAATAGTTATTCTCAGGTGAACTTGCCTACAAGAAACCCCATCTCCTCATCAAAAGATTTTTCACTAGGCAATCAATAGATGCAGACAACAAAAATGATTCGGGTGTCTACATACATGCGATGAGCAACCATGGCAAATAAAACCAAGTTGATCAAACATAATTAAGATGGATGTGCATAGTTATGCCAACCAATGGAAGGGACAAGTAAAATACACCAAGCAACACAAATCAAAAACGAAAAAGGTACGAGGGGAAAGCCAAAGAACAAGGAACTAATAATCATTTATCAAGAGGTCACAAATAGCGAAGTGAGTTCACAAGACAATTGAATGCATCGGGCACGTAAAATCTTAGACTCTTTAATTTAGCCAGCACCAAGCAAGATGCATACGGGCATAGGCATGCATCAAGATATATTGGGTCGAAGGGATCTAACATACAGCAAATTAATTCATACGGGTGAATTGTTTGGTTAATGAACTGTTTGGTTAGGGAAATACAAGAAAGTGCCATAAGCAAAATCAACCTACATGAACCATTAGATTAGGAAAATAAAATGGAGAGCCATAAACAAAACCGACCAAAACCAACTTGCATGTCACAGACGCGCAACTATCGATCTTCTCAACATAGAAATTGCATCTAGGACACCTCCTCCAATTCTACTTCTTAGCTAGTTGCATCAACATTATGTTCTCCCAAGCTCTCTCCCCCTACCACTCCTGAAGCTTAGGACACTCCATCTTTGCATGCCACGGCACGTTATACTTTGCACAAAATAATCTCCGGCAATTCGGACACTCCCATTCCATCACCACGATCACGCCTTGGTTGCGGATCAACAATGCCAAGCAATCCCTATGCGCGCAATAAAACCTCTCTTCCTCTAAAATCTCGTATGTACTGAAACTTTGAAGGAAGAAAAAATAATCCTAAATCTGATTAAGTCTTCATTCTTGTGTTCAGTCTGGAACATGTCAAAGTGGGCATACTTCTAATGTAAGATAGACTTTGACGCAGAAGTCTAGCATTCTTCAGAATATAACTTTGATAAGTTTTGTCAGCTTCAAAACATCATAAGAGTTTTCTCCAACATTCTCATGATTCAGTAAACCACCTTAGTATGTCTCACATTGTTGCATCAGCATTTGGAAAAAGATCGAAACATCCAAGCACATCCAAGCACAATTGTTCAACTTAAAAGTGCAAGATTCAGCTAAACAAAAAAACTAAAATCTAGTAGCTAACTGCTTGAGAAATTATTTCATGTTAAAGCCATGGCGGAGCCTAAATAAGAGATTCTTTAAACTCTTAACATCATGAAGAGAGGATTCAACCCTAGCATTTTGAACAATAATGCAATGTTTCTGAACGGGCTCCACATCGGTAGTAGATTTCAACTCCACACCTATTACAATTCCAAGATCAGAACAAAGACATTGACTTCACGTGAGTCCAGTTTTAGGGTACGATATGTTGATAATTTCCGGCATTGAATAAAAAAAGGGTAAAGAGATCACAAGACAACAGCTATTGAAAACTTAAAAATCATTACACTACCAAAATGAACAGACTAAAAATAATCCGATGGGCAAATGGAGCTAAACAAATATCATTGACAAGGAAACTAAGCGCCTCACTTAGGTGTTAGACACCACAAATAGAAGATAACACCTTGGTAAACTTACCATACCTAGTAGTAGTTCTCAAGTGAACTTGCCTACGAGAAACCTCATCTCCTCATCAAAAGATTTTTCACTTGGCAATCAACGGATGTAGACGGCAAAAGCGATTCGGGTGTAAAAAAAAATACATACATGCAATGAGTGACCATGACAAATCAAACCAAGTTGATCAAACATAATTAAGATGGATGTGCATAGTTATGCCAACCAATGGGAGGGATAAGTAAAATCGACAAAGCAACACAAACCAAAAACGAAAAAGGTACATGGGGAAAGCCAAAGAACAAGGAACCAACAATCATTCATCAAGAGGTCACAAATAGCGAAGTTAGTTCACAAGATGATTGAATGCATCGGACACTTAAAATCACATACTCTTTAATTTTGCCAGCACCAAGAAAGATGCGCACGGGCATAGGCATGCATCAAGATATATTGGGTCGAAGGGATCTAACATATGGCAAATTAATTCATACGAGTGAATTGTTTGGTTAATGAACTGTTTGGTTAGGGAAATACAAGGAAGAGCCATAAGCAAAACCAACCTACATGAACCATTTGGTTAGGAAAATATAAGGAAGAGCCATAAACAAAACCAACCAAAACCAACCTGCACGTCATAAACGCGCAACCATCGATCTTCTCAACATAGAAATTGTATCTAGGACATATCCTCCAATTCTGCTTTTTAGCTAGCTGCATTAACATTATGTCCTCCCTAGCTCTCTCCCCCTGCCGCTCTTGAAACTCACAACACTCCATCCTTGCATGCCACGTCACGTTATACTGTGCACAGAATAATCTCCGGCAATTCGGACACTCCCATTCCATCACCACCATCGCGCCTTGGTCGCGAATCAACAATGCCAAGTAATCCTTATGCAGGCAATAAAACCTCTCTTTCTCTAAAATCTTGTACGTACTAAAACCATAAGGAAGAAAAAATAATCCCGAGTCTGATTAACTCTTCATTTTTGTATTCAGTCTGGAACTTGTCAAAGTGGGCAAACAAGTCTAACATTTTTCAGAATAGAACTTAGATAAGTTTTGTGAGCTTCAAAACATGATAGGAGTTTTCTCCAACATTCCCATAATTCAGTAAATCGCCTTAATATGTCTTACATTGTTGCATCAGCATTTGGCAAAAAGATCAAAACATCCAAGCACATTTAAACACAATTGTTCAACTTAAAAGTGCAAGATTCAGCTCAAAAAAAAAGGAACTAAAATCTAGTAGCTAATTGCTTGACAAACCGTTTCATGTTAAAGCCATGTAGGAGCCTAAATAAGAGATTCTTTAATCTCTTAACATCGTGATAAGAGGATTCAACCCTGACATTTTGAATAGTAATGGAATGTTTCTAAATGGGCTCCATATCGGTAGCAGAATTCAACTCCACACCTGTTACAATTCCAAGATCAAAACAAAGACATTGAGTTCGCGTGGGTCCAGTTTTAGGGTACAATATATTTACAATTTTCGATATTTAATAAAAAAAAAAGGGTAAGGAGATCACAAGACAATAGCTCTTCAAAACTTAAAAATCATTGCACTACCGAAATGAACAGACTAAAAATAATCCGATGAGCAAATTGAGCTAAACGAATATCATTGACACGGAAACTAAGAGCTGCACTTAGGTGTTAGACACCACAAATAGAAGATAACACCTTGGTGAACTTACGATACCTAGTAGTAGTTCTCAGGTGAACTTGCCTACGAGAAACCTCATCTCCTCATCAAAAGATTTTTCACTCAGCAATCAACAGATGCAAACGGCAAAAGCAATTTGGTGAAAAAAAATACATACATGTGATGAGCGACCATGGCAAATCAAACCAAGTTGATCAAACATAATTAAGATGGATGTGCACAATTATGCCAACCAATGGAAGGGACAAGTAAAATACACCAAGCAATACAAACCAAAAATGAAAAAGGTACACGGGGAAAGCCAAAGAACAAGAAACCAACAATCATTCATCAAGAGGTCACAAATAGCGAAGTGAGTTCACAAGAAGATGGAATGCATTGGTTACGTAAAATCTCAAACTCTTTCATTTAGCTAGCACCAAGCAAGATGCGCATGGGCATAGGCAAGCATCAAGATATATCGGGTCGAAGGGATTTAACATACGGCAAATTAATTCATACGAGTGAACTGTTTGATTAATGAACTGTTTGGTTAGGGAAATACAAGAAAGAGCCATAAGCAAAACCAACCTGCATGAACTGTTTGGTTAGGAAAATAAAAGGGAGAGCCATAAACAAAACCAACAAAAACCAACATGCACGTCACGTATACGCAACCATTGATCTTCTCAACATAGAAATTGCATCTAGGCACCTCCTCCAATTCTGCTTCTTAGCTAGCTGCATCAACATTATGTCCTCCCTAGCTCTCTCCCCCTGCCGCTCCTAAAACTCATGACACTCCATCCTTGCATGCCATGACACGTTATACTGTGCATAGAATAATCTTCGACAATTTGGACACTCACATTCCATCACCACCATCGTGCCTTGGTCATGGATCAACAATGCCAAGCAATCCTTATGCGGGCAATAAAACCTCTTGTCCTCTAAAATCCCTGCCCCGCATAATGTTATGCCCTAGCGATTGAACACCTCTGGAGAGAGTATCAACCGACAATACTCCGTCTCCATAACACCATCATAGCCCGAGACAGGGCAATCTATGCGTGTCATGTTATTGTCAAGCTTTGAAATTGCATACTTAGCAATGCAATGGATGTAGTACGTGTGACTACAACCTTTAATCCAAAATAGGTTGCCACTCATCCTCCTATGGAAGCAAATTTCACATATAAATCGGTTGGGCTTAGAATTAGAAGCATAACTTGCTTCATCGTAGGGCTTTTGCTTTCGCGGGGATAACCAAACTTCGGTCGGAACTGATTCATTGCCGTTGTCGTCCTCCTCATTAAGGCTCTGAGGCATGGTTTGGAGAAGAGAAGCTGCTATCGCCTTATGGATGTTCCCGTCTTTGATGGCGTTGGACTTGGTGCTATCCCCGATATCATCTTGCACGTCGTCCTGGTAGGATCGATTACAATTGCAAGAAACTTATTTTTTTATCTATGCCCTAGCAATGTTACTCCAAAATATTTCCATACTAAGATCACGCAGTATCAATGCAAAAGAGTCAAAGAATAGCAATAAAATATATATTACTCATCTTCTCCAACTCTAAGAGAAGCTTCCATTTTGCTCCACAACTCATCCATCTCTATCTCTTCACGGGATTTTGGTGCTGGTGCTAATTCCTCATCTCCCTAAAAAAACTTGAGTTGTAGAGGCACTTCCATCCGTGGCTTAGTCATGCTTGGTGTCTCCCATGCAATTTCCTTCCTAGCAGCGTCACCGTTATCTTTATTATATCTAATTTTATGAGCAAGACAACGGCAACACTTACTTCTAAATTTATTAACAACACGACCACAACGCTTATGTTCTTTGTTTTTTTTCTCTCTTCTTGAATCTCATAATTCTTCTCTTCTTCTTCAAGAATCCGAAAAGTCTCATTGTTATCCATCATAAGAATAAGAATGGGGAGAGGATGAAAAATGAAGAGATGAGTCATTTATACAAAAATAGAGAGGTAAAATAGAGAGAACGGCTCATACTCTGTAAATACTATCTTTTTAAGTGTTTCTTGCTTTTTTATTATTAAAAAAATGACCTTTTTATAATTAAAAAAATGACCTTTTATAATTAAAAAAAATTCAGTTGGTTGATTTTGTTTTTTTGTTTTTTTGGATTTTGTTGAGGTGATTAATTAAGAAAATAAAAATTTCTTCTATGGTGGGCAACTACTACTACAAAAGGGAGAGAGGAAATAAATTTTGTGTCTGTAACTGCACAATAATGGAGCCCAGGTACACAACCCATTTATGAACCCATATTTGTTTAAATGGGTCGTTCATGGGTCAAGCTTTATTTCCCAAAGTACCCATAATAGGTTCTAAAAATAAAGAGACTGAGATATATGAGTCTTAAATGGATCTAATCTACACCAATTTAAGACCCATTTATCAACTATTAAAAATGAACCCAACCTATTACAGGGACATAGACGCATTTACTCCCACACCTTCGACCTCTAGAGAAGGAAACTAGAGAGAGAGAGAGAGCTTCATCGCCTGGTTCCATCGCGTGGGGTCGATCTCGGGCCCGAGAGGGCTTCCCCTTGGACTTCATGTTGTCGGCAAGGCTGCCACTGGCGGCGTACTCGAGGAGGACATTGTAGAGCTCTTCGCCGCAATGCTCGGCGGTGAGATAGTTGCCAAAGCAGCGGACAATCTGCGGGCAATCGCCAAGTTCGCTCAAGACCCGCCTCTCGTGCCTGAGGGAGGAAGACAGGGCCACGTCACCGGACTTGACGGCCATCATTGGAGGGTGTTCAGAGGGGCAGGTCTCGGTAGGTGCTGTGAGGGGACGGTGGCGAAGCCGCCATGGCCAATCTCTTTACTATGGACCCAATCCATTGCTTCACAAATCTTGAGGGTTTTGCAAGGTTTTGAGAGAAGTTTTCTAGAGAGAGAGAGAGAGAGGGCGGGCTCTTTTGCGCCCTCTGTTTGCATGGGTTTTGGCTTTTAATTGGCGAGAAAAAACAATGAAATAGAGACGCTGGTAACGCGGTTTATGTACTAACGAGGAAAGGAGATCTTTTTTTCTTATTTTTATTATATTTTATTTATATAAAATCAAAACTCAAATCCATTTCATAATTTGTGGATGACCCAAGTCAAAGTTTTGCCATCCTTTTAAGCCTCCATCCATAATCTAATCTCAAATCCATTTCATGATTTCTATATCATCAAATGTGGACTCCACACACATTTTGCCACATCTATTTTAAAAACAAGTTTAAATGGGTCATAAATGGATTGCTTAGCATTTTTTTTGGTCGGTGGATGCTTAGCGATTTAATGGGTTTTAAATAGGTTGGCCAAACCTCTCTAGATGCGAAGAAAAAAAAAAAGGAAAAGAAAGAAAAAGAAAAAATAATTTTTTTGAAAAATTATTGATTAGATTTGTATTACTTGGAAGTATTTTAGTAATATAATTTTTAAAATATATAAGGAATAAGTTTTCCTAAATTTGGTTAAATATGAAAATATTTTATTAATATATTTCGGGTCGGTATAGGTCGAAAAATTTACATTAAGCATAAATGGGTCATAAATGGGTTAATAGGTTAATTTGAGTCAGACCATTAACAACCCAATCCAAACCCGACCCAACCTATTCGTTTAACAACTCTACTAGCAATATTAGAAGTAAAAGGACACTACTTTGGTTCTCACAAAGCTGTCACTTTCTTTGCCGTTCTAGTCTTACTAGGCTCAGCTTTTTTTCAAATAATAGGGCCTTAAGAATGCGACACGTGTCACGCACGGGCCAAAATTTCAGGGCGTTGAAAGCTCCAAGCTTCTCTTTCTTCTCTGCATGGCCACTGTGGCCTCGTCGACGAGCCACCGGCTACGGCCTCACCTGACCGACGAACAACCACACCTGACCAATAAACGTCACAGTGATGGCAGAGGCAACCTTTTAAGGAGGAGGCAAAGCCGCGTAGTGGTGGTTTGTCAGACAAGCCACCGCACTCCACCAACGTACTTCGCCAAGGCGGAGGCAACTTAGAGGTAGGGCGGCGCAATGAGGAGCTAGCCTACCCTCGTCAAACTGACAAGCTCGTCAGAATGACAAGCCATAGCGCCAGCCGGGAGAAGAGAGAGAAAAGCGTGCATAGGAGAGAGAAGAGTTTTCAATGATTATTGAAGCCCACATGCGACAGGTCTTCTTATATGCTTGCTAGCATGAAAGCTACCCAATATTTTTCTCTGCTCTTGCTAGGGGAATAATGGACTTAGCTGCCTTTTTTGTCACGTTTATATTAAAGATCTCTCTCTTCCGCGTCACCTTCAAAGCTACCCAATATTTTCTTTGCTCTCGCTAGGGGAATAATGATGGTGTCATGTTTATATTAAAAACCTCTACCACTCACCTGCCTTTTTTGTCACGTTTATGTTAAAGGCCTCTCCCTTTCGCGTCACCTTCAAAGCTACCCAATATTTTCTCTACTCTCCCTAGGAAAATAATGATGGTGTCACATTTATATTAAAGACCTCTACCACTCACTTGCCTTTTTTGTCACATCTATATTAAAGACTTTTGCATCACCTTCAAAGCTACCCAATATTTTCTCTGCTCTCGCTAGGGGAATAATGATGGACTTACTTGCCTTTTTTGTCACGTTTATATTAAAGACCTCTCCCTTTACATATCGCCACCAGTGAGCAACTCACCTCATGATCCACACCTTGGTTCCGAAATTTTTTATAAGTTCAATCACCAAGCTATCTCCTATAACTTGCCCCACTTTTTGTACCAGCACGTGCTTTGAAATCTTTCCCCCTAGAAAATGATGATCATGTTTTAAAAATATTTCAACATTAAAGGTAAGTTGAAAAACAAAGGTTGAAAGACAATAACTAAAAGTCAATGCGGTTGTTATAGAGTACAGATATAAAATTCCCCGAAAATCAAATCAAAGAAGTAATTGAGGTGATGGGCAACTTTAAAAGTTCAAGTAAAGTAAATTTGCCATTTTTTAAAATATGAATTATGTCGGTGCGTGTGGGTATGTATATATATTAAATTAAAAGCCAATTTATTATGGAGCACATCATCAATTTTGACTCATTTGCCCTAATAAAAAATTGTACTACGCTTACCCAATTTTTTTTTCAATCCAAATTTATACTTACATAATACCAAAAATTCTAAAATTTTACTTTGTGACACAAAATCTTTCATCCAATTTTTTTTTTAGGGTGTAATTTGAGGTTTTTGGTGGCTTTTATACTATAATGAATGAATGGTGATTTACAAAATGCTCCTTAATGGAGACATACTAAAATTAAATTATAATGCCAAGGACAGAAGGATAAAGAAAGAGAGGTCATGTGAAATTTTTATCTCACTAGTTGAACTGAAGAGTTGAGACCACAGTAACGCGTGAGGAAATATTAGGGGCATCTCATGGAAAACGCCCAATTAATTGATCGACACGTGGCTTAAGACGGGCATGATAAAATTTATGTTTCTCAATTTCTCTATTTTTTTGTTCCTCGGAACAGTTTAGAATAGAAATCTGTTTGGTAACGCAATTTGATTTCTTTATTTTTGAAACAAATTTATATTCCAGAAATAGAGAAATCAGAAAAATCAGAAACTAAAATTTTTAACTTCTCAGTTTCTGAAATAGAAATAGAAAAAAAAAATTTCTCAACTTTTTAATTTATTTAATTTAGTCCAAAATATTTTAATGATTTTTTAATATAATCATTTCAATCAATATTGATTGAAAATCTTAACCGGGGCGAGATGGTGGGAATTGAATGAACAAGGCTTCATTTGTTGCACGCAAGAGATTCTACGTATGGTAATAGTCAACTTGCCATATTCATATCTAACGAGTCTTTCTTCACCTACTCTTCCATAGTACGCCAGACAACGGCTCTATTTGGCTAACTATTTTTTTAATCATAAACTTCATATTAAGGTGGTAAAAAGGGGTCAAATCATTAGTGTTTCATCCGATTTTTCTTTTATATAGTGTCCTCACTTATCAAGACGCGGGTAAAAAGAAATCTAATAAGGAATCTGTTGTTTTTGTAAGAGTGGTGATGAAAATACAAATTTTGATAATAAATTTTTAAATAATCCTAGTGATGATAATTTTGAAAAAAACTGGTGACGATTTTTTTAACATGGTGAGGATTTTTTTAACAAAATTTGGAAAGAAATTGGAATTAGACTTGAAGTTAGGATTTTTTTAGGAGATTAGACTAGTGTAATCATGGCTATCATTAGACTTATTTGATTAATGTGAAATCAATTTCGGCAAAAACATAACGACATATTCACTACAATTGAATTTCAATTGATTTTTTTTTTTGCCACATTTATTTTTCGAAAAGAAAATATTATGCAATAGGAAACGTAAGCACATGTAATAGGAAATTCCATGAAATTGTATTTTCAACTTTTGTAATGTATTAGTATTATTTCGACTATTATTTTGTATTTGAGGATTTCTTATGTTGTTTTAGTATTATTTCGACTATTACTTTGTATTTGAGGATTTCCTATGTTGTTATTTAATCAATTTCTATTCCTAGAAATATAAATTTTATTGTGTTATCAAACGAATTTATGTTCCAAAAATAGAAATTTTGAGTCGTTATCAAACGGGTTTCTTTGCTCAGAAACTTGTCCGGAGAATAATCAATTTCTAGCTAGAAACCAATTTTTGGAATAGAAATTTTGTCATGCGCGCCCAATGGCCCTACTTTGCTGTCACCGTTAGTCTTTCTGTTGGGCGTGAGCTTCTCTTTTTTTTTTGTAGCCTTATCCTTTTGTCTTTTGTGCGAAGGCTTTTCTTCCTTTTTGACTATTTTCTTTCCCTAGTATCCCCAAACTTCACGCATTTTCTGAGACCTCTCTTTTCAATTTATTTTCCTATTTCGGCCACCTTTCTAATTTGCTATATCGAGACTAGAAGGGGTGGCCAACATCCCCCCTTCTCTCTCTCTCTCTCTCTCTCTCTCTCTCTCTCTCTCTCTTTGTGGCATCCTAGAATTCCTTGCCAGTCATTAGGGGTGCTCAAATTAATGTCTTGTATTAAGGACTATGGCCGAGTTTTAGTGGATAAATCTTGGAAAAGGGTGACCTATCTTTGGCCATATGTATTGTGAATTAGAATTTATGGATTTGTGATATCAAGTGTATAGTTATTTAAATTTTTTCACCTTAGTACTTTGGTTCAATAAGGATTTAATTAGTATTTAAAAAAAAGGGTTAAAACTTGATTTAATTAGGCTTGGGCCTTAGGCCCAAGAGTGTGGACCTTTGTGGGCCAAAAGGCCGGCCCATGAAGCCTGTGAAGAGGGCTGCCGTCGACCAAGGAGAGAGGGGGAGTGGCCGGCCCAAACCTTCAAGCCCATTATGCATGGGAGATGCCAAGTGGCAAAAAGAAGGCTTCATCCATTGGCCATTGTGGGTGGCTTCTCATGATGGCTAATGATTGTGATTAAGGGGGGATAAAAGGAGAGAGTGGCCAGTTTAGGGGGGCTGTCGTCCAAGTGAGAGAGAGAGAGAGGGTTGCCGAGAGAGAGTGAGGAACCGAGAGAGAGGAGGAAGAAGCCGACCGTCCGTCCGCCCGTCTGTCGCCCGTCATCGTGTGTTCGACGTCCGTGTGCCGTTGTTTGCTCGGTACAAAGGCAAGTTGGGATCTATATTCTGCTCTTGCATGTTGTATCTTGCATGTGTGTTTGAAATTGTGATGAATCTCGGTCGTTTAGGGTGTGAAATCTGAAGCTTGACTGTGTTGTTCTTGAAATAGCATCCTGTTTTCGACTATACCGCCTGACCCAGAATGTTGTAGAGGTTTGCATGTGAGTTTTGAGTCGAATTTTGGCTTTGACTTCTTCACGAAAGTTATAGACAACATCTCAAAGTATAACATACTAAAATTTGAGATATAATGGTTGAGTTTTGAGGGGTGAAACCCTCCCTCTACGAAAACGCTAGATCTGGAACTGTTTTGTCGACCTCTTGGTGGTTTTGTGTGTTGCATGTCACTTTTTACTAAGGATTTCACTTCAACTTCTTCACTAAAGTTGTAGAGAAAATCCTGATGATTAACATACTCAAATTTGAGGTAAAATTAACAAGTTTAGCCCAGTGAAACGATTTTCATTTGAAGACGGTAGATCTGGAAGTATTGTACTGGACTCCAGCGACTTCGTGGACTATAAGGTGACTATCCTTTGAGAATCTCACCTATATCCCTTAATAAAAGTTGTAGTGGACCTCAGTAAAACATATCAAAAATTCAGAGGAAATTAAGGAAGATAAGTAGGCGAAACCTCGATTTTTCGGAGACAGCTAAACTGGACTGTTTGGTACTAGGAACAGTAGATTCGTCCGTCCATAGTAAATTATCTAGGACGAATCTGGCCTTGATGTCTTCATGAAAAATCTACCTTAGGGTCTCGAATATAACCTGGTAAAATTTCATAATTTTTTAAGGTCATTTGGGTATTTAAATTGAAATATTTCAAGAACTGTGCAATCTGATTGTATCCGAATGTTGCAAGCTGGAATGGGTGAACTATATCTTTTTGTGTGAAGTTCTTTTGGGCATGTGTTCTTCATGGAGTTGCTATCTTTATGTCTTGTCTATCACATGTTCTGATTTTATGATTTTTGAAGATCATATGGATATTTAATTTATATGTTTTCCGAAATTGTACAAGCTGGAATTTGGTAAATTTCAAAAGGTCATGATGTATGGATTATTCCATGTTGTATGGACCCCATGGATTGTATTGTCATAAGTGATTGGACCTTGCTGCACATATGATGATGATTGGAAATGCATATAAGAATCAAATGCTGAAAATGATCTTGTTGCCATCATGTTATATGCCATGTTGAAATTGAGCCATAATTGTGAAAATAAACTATGATAAATGAGAAGGCCGTCGGAGGTGTGAGACGACGATGCCCCGGGAGTGTCGGGATGCCTGGCCAGGGAGTGTAAATGCCGGATGCCCGGTGGCCTTAAATGGCCGAATGCCGGAGGGTCCTCGGGAGTTTCGAGATGCCCGGAGAGTGGGGGAGTCGGAAGCCCGGAGGTTTGTGCCGAGGGATGTCTCGTGATGCCAGTTGGGATACGAGATGCCCAGAGGTTTGTGCCGGAGGTTTCTCGCGATGCCAGTTGGGGTGCGAGCGATAAATGTGGGATGCAAATACTGGTCCCGGGAAAGAGAAATGTGGCGGCCCAAAATGAAATAATAAAATTGGGAAACTGAAATTGAATTATGCATGGTATGGTAACATGTATGCATGAATGCATGATGATGAGTGCATGAATGCATGTGCACTTATGGCATGATGGTATATGTGACATGATGATGTTGAGTGCATGGATGTATGTGTACCTATGGCACGATAGTATATGTGACATGATGATAGTGAATGCATGGATGCATGTACACCTATGGCATGATGGTACATGTATGACATGATGGTGATGATTACATGAGGATGTATGTACATGTGGTGTGATGACATATGCATGGCTTCAAGATAAGTTATGCATGGATGCATGAATGACATGTGTTATGCTATGATTATTATGATTGTATTGTGTGATGCATTGAGTGGTTTATTGGGTCATTTACCTGCTAAGTGGCTGTACTCACCCCTTCGGGGACCAACATTTCAGATTAGAAAGATGCCGCTCCCTACTACCACGCGAGGCGTCTTTTACGGCCTTCCTTCGGACGTGGAGGTCGAGTGGGTGGAGATCGACTGTCTCACCATCCCTGGTCTGACATTCATTCGGGTTCGCGCATTAGTGATGTATGACGTGGGCTGGGAGGGGGCCCTGTCATTCGGGGAGTTCATATCCATTCACGTTCGTCGAGACGGAGTGATGCGGGGGATGTTGCCGCCGCCACCGCCTGACACACCGGGATGGGTGTGACGGCCCATGCTGATGAGTAGGAGCTGCAACTTTTTGGACAATAGCCGACATTAGTGGATGGAGGACTTTGCATGATCGACATAGTGGGTCAAGTTGTCTCTTTTTGGGGTTATGGCCGAGCGTGGCTAAAAGTCTTGGCCTTTCTTTTGATGTACCGACCCAAGAAAAATCCATCATGAAAATATGTAAATAAAAGTGTCTTAGCCTTATCTTTTCTTATGGTGTTTAGTGGTGTGCAATTGTATCATGATTGTTGGAGGGAGAATTGGTAGGACTTGATTATGCTTCTGCAAATAAGACACGCTGGGACCGTTTAAAAAAAAAAATGCCTAGGAACTAAGGTTCTTCTTTGGTATCTGTGGTGACCTTAGGTGTTTCGGGGTGCCACACTCTCTCTCTCTCTCTCTCTCTCTCTCTCTCTCTCTCTCTCTCTCTCTCTCTCTCTCTCTCTCTCTCTCTTCTTCGTGCCCGAAAGTCAAGACAATCAAGACACTAGCAAATGTTTTACACCAAAAAAGAAAAAAATAAAAAAAAAATAAACAAACTTATTTTGAGTTCTTCACTATGTTATCTAAGTGGAGATTCACTACATATATATAAAATGCTACTCTCGTCCGTAAATTGAATATCCAAATAAAAATGTTTTCCTTGACCAAAAAATTGATCATTTTTTTTTAATATTTTTCAAATTGTCAAACTTGTTCGGATGGTAGGATTATATGATATATATTACCATTATTACAAATATGTAACTAAATTCTTTCCCATTGGACATGATATATCAAGATATGGCTATTCATACACTCTCGAGAACTTATAAATAGAGACTTGTCTCTCACTTTTTATTCCAAAAACATCTTCTATAATTCCCACCTACTTTCCTTACGTTCTTTCACATCTTCTGGAGAGAATATCTTACAACCTTTGTACTTTGTAATTGGGGATGCACTAGGAGAACATTGAGTACTCTTCTTGTCATTCCTAGTAATATGACCAGTTACAAAACAATCCGCTAAATTATCCACGTTATCCTTTTGGTAATGGGATTAGTTAGAAAATGATCCACTAAATTATCCGCTCCACGTGCTCTCCCTAATTCTCCTAATCAGTTGCCGCGGTTATACGTTATGTGAGGGTGAGTTAATTTAACACTATCATATGGCCGTAACTTTGGCAACACATTAATTAATATCATTTTATATTTGTTCTCTAATAAAATAATCTCATCCATGTCCAACCCGCATTCATTTGCCATTTTCCTCACCTACAAATGACCATAAGTTGGGAATTCCCCAAGCAATTAGCACATCAAAGCGGTTGTCAACCAAAATCGAAGTAAAAATTGCCCATTCACATGTCCCCACCAGTGAGCAACTCACCTCATGATCCACACTTTCCGAAATTTTAATCAGTTCAAGCACTAAGCTATCTCCTGCAATTTGCCTCACTTTCTGTACTAGCACATGCTTTGAAATCTTTCCTCCTAGAAAATGATGTTCATGCTTTAAAAATATTTCAATATTAAAGGTAAGTTGAAAACAAATGTTGAAAGACAATAACTAAAAGTCAATGCGATTGCTATAAACTACCAACGAGGCGAAAATCAAGATACAAAATTTCCCGAAAATCAAATCAAAGAAGTAATTGAGGAGAGGGGTAACTTTAAAAATTCAAATAAAGTAAATTTGCCATTTTTTAAAATATGAATTGTGTCTGCCACGTGTGTGGGTATGTATATATACTAAATTATAAGTCAATTTATTATGAAGCATGTCATCAATTTTGACACATTTGCCCTAATAAAAAAAAAAATTACACTACACTTACCCTTTTTTTTTAATATATGTAACACCAACTAATTGATCGACACGTGGCTTAATGGTCCCACTTGTCAACCTCCCTTCCCTCTCTCACTGTTATTCTTTCTATTGGGCGTGAGCTTCTCCTCCCCTCTTTTGTAGCCCTGAGCTTTTGTTCCTTTTTGACAATATTTTCTTTACCCTAGTCTTGCTACCGAGACCTGACCTGCACACCTGGAGGCATTTGCATTTTCTACAAAACTTCCCTATTTTTGGGGAGAACTGAGACCTTTCTTTTCAATTTATTTTCCTATTTTGGGCACCTTCTCTCCCTTCTGGGTGGAGCAGTGAGGCCAGTGTGGAATGTGTCATGTTGACATTTGGGCCCATCATTAGAAATCCCTGCAACTTATCTCTCTTCAATTGTACAACTCTCCCTCTTCTCTCTCTTCTGCGTTTCAAAAACCTCTGACGCTCCCAAGATTCCATCACCTCCGGCACGTCGCCTCCATCTTTTTCCCTATTTTGTCCATTTGTCCCTTTCTTCTTCCACCTTCAGCTGTATCTCAAGGCCAAAGATGCCATCCTCGCTCTACAATTCATTCTTCATATTGCTTATGTATGTATAAGTATGATTTGAATTGATATTAATATTACGTGGAGTGTGGTCATATTTCCTAATCTAACATCATAATAACTAATCTGTTCAGGGAATTTAAAATTTTTTTACCATTTCCAGCCTCACACCTACATTCGGGTGTTTTTTCACTGAAAACCCTAAATGGCCAATTTTATTTGCATAGTTGCAATTGGACGTTGATCGTTGGTTATTGTTATTTTTTAATTTATAAAAATTCTTCCTCCTCTTCCTCTCACTCCCACTGTCTCACTTCCCCTCCTATCTTTTTCTCTTTGTTCATTCGAGTTCAAGCATTTCTCAACAACATGCATCCTCCTCCAAAAAATGAAAAAAAGATAAGTTTCGAGGTAGGAAATAGTAAATTTCTATTGAAACATTATCAAGTCCTTCGTAAGAATGCATGTTACAATATCATACAAGAGTTTTTCAAGGACAATGGCTTTCATAACGAGGAATGTTTTTTGGAGAATTTTTCTAAGAAACCCCTTCTAGACGAGAATTATCAAGGTAAGTAAAAATTATTTTCTCATCTCATTTCTTCTCAAAGAGCTCACTTCTTCTCAAATCTTTTACTCCCACTTCATTTAGGGTTAGGGTTAGGGCTCGAGTTAAAGGGAACCAAATTTGATTATAAAAGAATGCCAAACCAAAAAAAGAAAGAGTGCTTCATTTTTGTGTCACTAAGAGAAAGAAAGACAAATCATGAAAAGGGATGAACAGAAAAGAAAAAGAAAAAGAAAAAGAGTTGTAGCTCGAGTTTTTTTAGACACTAGGAGACGAAAGGAAATAACAATCACGATATTATCACATTGCTACTTTATAAAAATTATGTGCCATAAGTGTATTATGCACGCATAGTGCACGTGCCGTGCCAACATCGTGTATATTATGTGCATATTCCAACATCAACATAAAAAACCTAAATTTCGATCAAAAAAGCATCACAAATCCAATTGATACAAGTACTAATAAATCATAAAGCATTTTTTACTAAACTTGAGATTTGGCCTTATGTTGGTATTTCCCACATTCCTCCAAGAGAGTTTAACTTAGTTGTGTTGTACCCCAGCAAGGTACTCTCTATTATCTAAATTCAAAGTTCATAGTGATGAAACCATTGATCCAAATAACCATGTCTTTACTATTAGTAGATATAGAAAATATACTACGTGTGTCAACAACATTTTCTTTAGTGATAGCGTCAATTCCCTAGCAATGCCTTTTATTAAAAACACCTAGTTTGGACTTCCAATGTAACTTCATTTCTCACTATATAGCTGTTGAGAACATTACAAAGAAGTGTAATAATGAACATTAAGAAAGGTAAGGCGCCCTGGGTGGAGCTGTGAGGCCAGCATGGCATGTGTCACGTTGACATTTGGGCCAATCATCATCAGAAATCCCTATAACTTATCTCCCTCTTCAATTGTACAACTCTCCCTCTTCTCTCTCTTTTGCGTTTCAAAGCCCTCCGCCGCCTCCGGCACGTCGCCACCATCTTCGCCGCCATGTTCATCTACTTCTTCTCCGACCTCTAGCGTGGCCACCTCCTGTCCAACTCCTCCTGGGTTGGCCAGGAGCTCGAGGCTGCTCTTGATTGCAAATCTAGAGCTCCATCTAGAGCTCGCTTGAGCTTAGATCCGAAATCTAAGGCTCAAGTTCATTGGCTGAGCATGAGCGCGACAATGGAGGACTGAGACAGTGGTGAGGTGGTGGACTAAGACGATTTGTTCTCTTTCTTTTCCCGTTTCTTTCGTTCTCTTGAAATTGGACGCCGCGACCTCTGACCCAAACCTCCATGTTATCTTCCGAGGCTATGATTATCGATTGTGATGGTGATCCCTCGAGCTTGGAAGGAGAGTGTGTGTGTGTGTACCAAAGAGGAAAAGGTCGGGCCGATGCACCTCACTGGGCCAAGCGAACACCCAAGCGAGACCCGCATTTCTCATCATTGCAGGGCGACCCAGACAGTTGGCGAGTCTCTGTTTTTGCCGGCAACCGGCGTTCGCAGCCACGGTGGGGACTGAGACGGTGAGGTGGTCGCCTCCGGTGGATTGAGACGGTGAGGCGTTGCATCTCTGGCGGAGTAGGAGAAGACGAAAAAAGGATAAAAGAAAAAAAAGAAAAAGATAGATAAAAGATTAATTGAAGAGAGAGAAGCTGCATGATTTTTCTGATTTGGTCACCTGGGTTATGTGTTGGCGAGTCTCTCTCTTCATGGAATTTTCTTTAGGAAAAACGTGGAGAAAAAATTATTATCTTTTCTAAAAAGTGTGAGTGTGTCATATGCGGAAGTATAGTATTCTAAGATTAAATATGGTGGGAATTGCAATCTCGAATAGGTAAAGACGGTTAGTTTTTTTGTAATCTTTCCATAAAATTTCTTGGAAATATCCATATAACAATTTGGAATTTACTGGATACCATCCTTAATCTCACGGACTTTTATTTTGACCAAGTGGATCCCATTAACAAATACTTTGTAAATCTTGACTTTTTCTATCTCATTAAGCTGCCAAACAAGCTTAAGGAAAGAAATTACCATCGCATTTCCGCATCATTTTCCAGTCCATCATTAAACACGTGGGCCCATATATTTCCAAGAGCGTCGAGTCTGCACATCCTTCAAAGGACAATTCTAGGTATACGGCGATGAATGCTTGCCTAGAAACTCACATAATTTTAACCAAAAAAATGATAGCGCGTTTAAATTACTTTATAAATATATATGAGGCCAAGTTTTAGATAGCCCATTTTTCAGTGAGTTTTGGGCCAGCTGAGCCCTTGGGGTTGACCCAATGTTCCTTTCTCGTCACCCCATCTTTTTACTTCTTTTTAGGCCCAATTCTCTTTCCTTTCTTTAACCCGTGACGTGAGCCCAAGAGTGAAAGGAAAGCAAAGGCCTGCCCAAGCTGTCTTCTTCTCCCTTCGTACACTCATGTTGGAGAGAAGGGAGTTCGTAGAATCAAGGGTGACGATACCTCCAGCCCGACTCTGTCACTAGAGTGCAAGAGCCTGACCTCGATCAGCGATCTCCAGGTCCGGGCAATTCAACAAGTCATGAATGGAGTGGACGAGGAGTACAAGAAGATATCTGAGTAGATCGATGAAACTCGAATATCTTTGAAGGCAACGTTTGTGGAATTCGTGGACAATGCTCAAGCCTGCACATCTCAAGAAGATCTTCAAAGGATCTTGGAGGTTCCTCGTGGCCATTCGTTGTGTTGCTAACATCATCGTCTTCAAGGAGTTCTGGATCTTATATTTCTCCACTTTGAAAAGACTAGTAACACCTAGATGGGGTGAATAAGTGTTTAAAATAAATCTTGGCAAATAAATGTAGAATAAAATAAATAATTTGATGGAAGAGAATAAGAATACAATGTTTATAGCGGTTCAGCTTAGATCAAGCTTACGTCCACTCTCCCACGCTAACAATCTCCTAGCTGGATTCCACTATGCAATCAACAAGAGATTACAACTTTGAGTGCAAACACTTAGTAGTAGATCACACTATCTCACTAAGTCACTCTTTTGGTATTTCTCTCACTATCACAAACGTTTAAGCTCACAAAAGACAAGTGTATAATCGAAGTTCACTCAGATTTTGGAATTATAAATTCAACACTCCGTCTCTTACTTGCTCATCGGTCCTTGATCTCCTTAAATACTCATCTACTTCCAAACTAGACATTGGACAGTATTTTGGGGATCGTCTTCCAATCTACCCATTGGACAGATCTGTATCTAAATGATTTGGTAGTCATTGAGTGATAAAAGTAGAATCCCAAATTGATTATGATCGCTCATACAAACAGATCTTGGTTTCCATAAGTAGAGTTTCTTCGTATAGAAAATTCTTGTCTTCAATATCTAATTGTCAATCAATTAGATTGAATTAATCAAATCAATATTGATGTAGAATCCAAATCAAATCACTAGCCGTTATACATTTGGGACTTGTGTTACGATTTGTTTCATTCTAAATGTAAAGTCTGAAAGCAATAGACTTTACAATCTGAGTCTGAATGCAATAGACTTTAAAGTCTGGACACAGTCTGAATAAGTTCATTTCAGCATAGAGTCCATCTTCTGGTTCTTCCAAGTATAGATTTCGACAATATCCTTTACACGTTCTATCATCTGCATAGTTTATTACTCAACCATCAAACATGTTAGTAACATTTGATTTATTTTGTCATATTCAAAACATCATAAGGGATTTCCCTAACACGCTTCACAGTGAGAACCTTCCAGCCAGGAGGATCTCAATGAAAGCTGTTCATCGCTGGAATCACCGATTTCCGTCTTGTGTTTTTATGACCTTTGCATCTGAGCTGGCTATGGACAAACACCTTGCTGAAATGCCACTTCCTCACCGATGATGTCCATGGTGAAACGCTGTCACCATTGCATGTTCATCATCGACAAAATATGATGAAATGCTAAGCAAGTTGAACTCTACGTTCCTCGCGTTCTGTGGTTTTAGTAGGGGAATCAAAGCTTAGTGTTCTATTTCCTTCTTTCGTTTTTGATTACAGAACAATATGTATTCTGATTCTCCACTGATTTTAGTGTATCTTTTTGTCAATTCATCATTGAATGACGGACATCTCTGAAGGTTACTTGATCGTCAGTTCATGAACGAACAAATGTAGGCTTTCTATCCTCTATGATTCTCGTCCGATGAAGCGAGGTCATTAATACTGATTTTTGGATCAATATTTAATGGCCGGGGCTAGGTCATCATTTTGAATGCTCAATGATATTTCGAGATGGATATGTGTGGGTATGATGTTAATCAATGGCTGTTAAGGCATGATTAGTGGATGTTGATAGTGTAAATGCGATTTCTGGACTGATTGCGTGATGTTGATGATATGATGTATATTGCTGATTTTCATGATGTGATCAACTAGAGAATGCTATTAATCTTCATTAGCTCCATTTTAACATATCATACATCATCATATGATGTCGATTGCATGCTAAAATTGTGCTGCGGTCTTAGGTTTAGAATCTGAACTCTGAATGTGTTCTGTTCTGTCTGACTTGGCTGTTTAGTCAAATTTTATGATGCGATTTAGGTGTTGATGTCTTCATGGGATTTGTTCATCAATCTAGGTCTTGGTCATATAAAATTTTCATAAAAATTTTCAGTGATGAGGAAACTAGATATCCAGAGACAAAGACATTAACCATTGGCCAATTCAAGCTTGGACTTTGCCATGGTCATCAGGTTGGATGCTTCTACTATTTCACTCTATATGTACTTCTTTTTAAAGCCCAGAGATTTTTATTTGATTTTTTTATTCTGCAATCTGAAAGTGTTAGTTCCTGGCGGCTGAAGCTTTTTCATTAATCGATATTCAACCACTAACTATACAACTGATTGTGAAACTGATGGGTGGCATGAAACCAGAGAAGAGATGGTTCAAGGAGTAAAGTTTAGAATGCTTAAGATATTACGTTGCTAGATTAATCTTCAGGAAGTTGTTGATATTTCACTGCCTTTCTATGCTGATTGTCCTGGGAAACTTAAGCTTAAGTTGGCAAGCACGAAAGCTATCTAAACTTGTTTTGACAATAAAAACACTAATCTGGTGAATTTGTTGCTAACTAAGAGTGAAATGGACAAATAGTTTTACGAGTCACAGTGCATGTTAGGGAGTCCATCTTACTTCCTTGCTCCTCGGCAGACATTCTGTGGAACCTATCTTCGCCCTATCATGGAGCATCATTGCTGCTTCCTAGTGATTAAAGTTAATTCCACTTCCTGTTCTAGTGTCATAGTGCCATGTTAGATATGGGCAAATAGTTTTACAAGTCACAGTGCATGGTAGGAAGTTTATCTTACTTCCTTGATCCTCAGATGACATTATGCGGAACCTATCTCTGCCCATCATGGAGTTTTATTGCTGCTTGCTAGTGATTAAAGTCAATTCCGCTTCCTGTACTAGTGTCATAGTACTATATTAGTTTGAAAGGCACTTGGAAATTGGAGCCCAATAAAAGAGAAGTGTCTTATTTAGTTGACACCAAAGTTTCTTGTATTGATCTTAATTAGCTCACTCTGTCTCCTTTGGCGCTTTGTAGGTTATTCCTTGGGGAGATCTGGACTCTCTAGTGATGCTCCAGAGGCAGCTGGACGTTGATATCCTTGTGATGGGTCACACCTACCAGTTCACTGTGTACAAGCAAGAGAAGGGTCGTGACAAACCAAGGTTCTGCTAATGGTGCATACAGCAGCATCACTTATGATGTGAATCCTAGCTTTGTGCTCATAGATATTGATGGCCTGCACATAGTAGTCTCTGTTTATGAACTCATTGATGGGGAAGCTAAGGTCGATAAGATTGACTTTAAGAAGACCACTGCCACAACTGTTCATTGACTGCCATTTTACGTACTTATAGCTTTGACTGTAACACCTGAAATTCTGTCATGCTTCTTTGTTGAAGCAATCCTAGCTTATACGCCTTTGTCATTGTCAAATGACTGATGGACTCGTTTGTTGGAATTTTCGTAATTTATATAGCTTGTGATATTGTTTTTATCGAATTTCTTGTACATGTACCCCTCATGTTAGAGTTTGGTGAACGGTTTTCAGTTTCTGTAGAATTAGGCTTGTTTTTTAACTCTCTTTTGATTGTTGTCAATGCCGCGTTCCAGTAGAAGTGCTTGCAGTTGATTGGGCAATTGGTTTCTGCATTGACAAACTGATGCTCAGCATCTACTTTGGTTAGTTGCATTATATCTTTCAAGCTAAATCCTGACTGATCATACTTAGGGTGATGCAAAAGTGGGTGTCTTGATGTATGAATATGGACAATTAAAAGTCATGGAGCATGTTTTCTCCTTTGGGTTGCCAGATTATTCTCTGTTGCTGAGCTTTGTCTCATCATTGCTACTGCTTGGGTTTGCCAAAGAAATTGATTTTGAACTGGAAGTCTGAAGAGAATATCTGTTTCACTCTCCTGGGAACTGATTTCTGTGGCTTTGTGAAAATCATGTTTTCTTGGAGCACTCATTTGAAATGCCTGTTAGGTCAGCCATTAGCTAATTGAAACAAACTAGATTTGATTACTAATCTCCTTTGGAATTTTGCTGCATATCCTATCCAATACAAAACATAAATCAATTTTCTCTTTCCTTAGACAAAGCTAGAATGTACTAAACATTTCAGTTATTCAGACTGTTCCTTCTCTGCTTGTCAACATCTTTTTATTTTGCCATGAATTGAAAAACCATTATATGTTCATAAGTCTGTCTGGGGCTAATGATCTGTGAAGGAAAATTTGGGTTATTCAGAGTCTGGGAATCCCTGTGCCTCCAAGCAAAGACCTGCACGACTAGAATAAACAAACCCACCTTTTCCTTTCTCAATCTCCAGATAATTAGCCGTGTAGAATTGCACTCCAGGCTGATTACTCCATAGTTCCATCTTTCTTCCTGTTTTGCTGTACTTGACATCAGCGACCTTATTTAGATGTCTGTGTTCCCTGTCATCGAGAACGCAGTTGATATCATATCCATGGGGTAGCTCATTTATTCTGCTTCCAATATGTCGGTGTTGGAGGAAGTTGTATGGCGATTCTTCAATGTTCAGGATATTGCCAGTGGGTATGAGGTGCCCATCGACTTGAGTGATCTTGGATAGTGTGTGAGAGGATGTCACCACTGTTGTGGCCACCAAGATTCCAGTAGGTGTGCAGGGCTAGGTTCACTGGAGTGGCCTTGTTTAGGGCCTTGGCTTCCATTTTCACACCCAGCTTGTTTATTGCAATTATCATGTAGTTACATAGTCAGAAAGATCACCTGGAAAGCCTGCATATAGGTGGACAGAGAGAGGCAATAACAATCACAAGCACTTTTCACTTTCAACAGCATGTTGGAGGATTTTTTCGTTTGTTGAGCAGAGGTTATGATTCATTTTTGCATGTTCAATTGATCAAAGGATCATGTATGCGCAACAAGTGAACTAGACCAAGAGTTTGAAGTATACACCAAGGATCTGGGAATTGAAATCAAGTGTAGATACCTTGTTCTCTATCATAGCTCTCATAACCAAAAGTTACATGACTCTCTTCACAGTAACTCTTCATTGTCCATATAACATCACTAAATCCTATCAGGCCACCTGAAGTAATTCATTTGGTTAAATTTGATCCTCATGACAAATGGCGAGGGGTGTGTTATGAGGATCAGGAAGTGCTGAGTACCATGCAAAGTGTTGTTTCCTTCATTAGCAAATAGCATGTAGTGAGTCCATTTAGATTGAATTGATCCCCACCAATCCTACTTGGAACTTGTCTGACAATGGCTCTGAAATAGGTTGAATCATTCTGCAATGCTCCATCAGTTTAATGAACACAAGGTATCTTTGATTTACGATAGATTTATCTGAAGAATTATAACGAGAGTAAGTTTGCTGTAGAATCTACGTGTTCATAAGGGAGTTTGTTTCCGATTATAGCTTCCACAGTTGCATCATAGTTAAATAATTTTCTGCAGAGGATGAGGGAAAAAGGAAGTAAAGGTTGATCCTGACCTTGTACTTGTCAATGGTATCATATCCAAGAACAATATCAACTAAGTTACCTGAATTGCATAGAAGTTAAAAGGGAACTGATAAGGCAGAAAACCAGATTAAACAAAGGGTCAAGCTATTTAATCTCCATCTCCAATTAAATTCATGTTTGGCGGTCATTTCCATGAGATTGATTAGTTTAGATTCCTGAAAAGTCATCTCCATGTACGGGAAACACAAGTTCAGTCTTTGTTTATATTTCTCATTCTTCGATTTGAACAATGCAAGATGTTGAGCATCTGAGAAGGGAAATCATGGGAGAAATTTTCTCCCTGCTCTCTTTTTTCCTGCTACGCCTAATGATGCGACTCAAAAAATGATCACTAATCAGTGTTTTAGTAGCGAGCGAATAATACTTACCGTACTTACCAGGAAGGATAAGAGAGAGCATAGTGGCTCCATAGTTTGTCAATTTTACAGAAAAATTCCTTCTTTTCGGCTCATAAATTCCAACTTCCTTGCTTGCTTCACTGGTTTGAAAAGCTAACAATAACTCTACTAGAAACACAATATAAAAGTTAGTCTTTGCCATTGCAGCTCGGAGTGCAGTTAAGACCATTTGAATTGCAACTTCTATGAATTGGTGTGCTATAATGATACCGTAAGTCCCTGTACCTTTGAAAAATGTAAACAACGAATGTGTTGCAATTGCTGGCTTCTGTGTCTTTTCCTGGTTGGGATGACCCAAAATCAGCTAATTCTTTTGTTCTGTCCTAAATGGAGTATCGTACCTTATGACGGCAAAGAGCTCTTGGCAATTTGTCTAACTTTATATTCAGTTGAAAAGTCAGATTCCCTCAATAACATCATATTGTATTTCACAACTTATATTGCCGATTAAGCCACTTATTCGGATATCGCAGTAACTGTTCTAAGACTTCCCAAAGGATTGTTCTTTGAGCCCCGTCTTACTCTCACAACCATTTGGCAGCTGGAGTGGATGCTTAATGTTGATCTAAAAGTACAGCGCATGATCACTTTTCTGGTACGGTTAACTGCTAAGGACAGAAAATTAGGCATAAGTTAATGATATTTCGTCAGGAATTCAAACCCTCAAAGGCATATGACTTGTATTAAGTATATATGACAAATATTTCTTTCATTAGGGAGGTATCAATTGTTCAAAAGAAACACTGTAATTGATACATATACGGAATGGGGAAAGTTCCTAAATGCAGGCTAATCTGTATGCCAGTTGAGAAGTACCCTGATGAACCGGTGGATATTGTAGTTGTAGAGCAATGAACTGTAGCTACAAATGACGAAAAGGTAGAAAATAATTCTGATAACATTTTGGAGCACGTCAAAATACGGTATTTTCTAGCAATCACGACAGCACGTTGAATGCTTGCATGCTGCAAGCAACCTTAATGAAGACATCCTCCAGGGTTTGTCTGCTAATGCCCAAGCATGAACTGTGAACATACTCTTTGCATTCTCAACCACTTGGAATACATCCGCGATCTTAACCTCATGCTTCGGCATTTCAAACTCTGAGTTCCAGATATTTGACATATTCTTTTAGCGCCTGGAGAGAGAGAGACGCCACACCATGTTCTCCACTTCTTCCTCATAAATGGATGATCTTGTCATCGTGAATGCATACGAGCCTCCATACGTAGCCTTCAGCTGTCATAAAAGTAAAAATGTGCATTCGGGTGTTTTCATGCTAAGCAGGTCGACTAGCTACCAGAAGGTTGTTGGGGTTTCATGAATCATGTATAAGAAAAAATTAACGAAATAAACGCAGTGGAAACAAAGATATATTTTACACATGATTCTCCTAAGACGTTGTTCGTGCGTCTTAATCAAAAATCTAAACATAAAAGGGAGTTAAACGAAATACCTCTCGAAGCGCACTTTGAAACAAGTCGGTTCGGATGTTCTACAGTACGAGTCCCACAAGCGTCGGACCTCTAGTTGGACACACCAACAACGAACGTCGAACGGAAGAGAGAACTTTCGGATATCCACCACTTCGATCGTGCTAGCAATCACGTGGAAAGAATCCGTCGTATTCTTGATGTATAATAGTCACGGCCCGAACGAGAGAATTGTTTCTCTTCCTCGTGTCTCAAAGACACAAGAACACACGCACACTTTTTCTCAATATTCAGCAACTAGAGAACTCTAAATTTTTGTTCATGGTGAAGAGCGGATCCGGAACAAGAAGACAAAACACACAAAGTCTCTTTTTCCAATTTTTCAAATTTTTCAGCAGCTCTTTTACTCTCGTCCCTCAATGGTTTTATAGAAAAAACCGACCAGCAACGGTTGCTAATCGATGGACGATCAGCAACCGTTGCTGATCGTCCATAGTGGATGATCGTGCATGAGCAACCGCTCATGCACGATCTTGGCATGATGGTCGGCGGTTGCTGACCATCAATGTTCGTGCATAATGGTCGCAAACCGCGACCATTACGCTTTCGTGCATGTGCACGAATTTGTGCACATGCATGAAGCTTTATTTATTTATTTATTTATTTTAATTAACAAGTTAATTTAGGGCATACTACTAACAATCTCCCACTTGCATTAAAGCCAACTTGTTTGGTATGTTAACATATATCCACTTTGGGCATGCGTGTGCATCATATGCAAGTAGGCTCGTGACTATAATACAAATTAAATTAAATCACATTTAATTTAATTTCAAATCGACTCAATTCGATTGCAGTAATTGCAAACACATTTGCAATAATATTTCTCTCTTGTTCCACGTCATCCTAATTGTTTATGGTGTGTGACATCCCTAGGTTCATCACTAAGCTGGTAGTAAGACTTGTACTAACACATTAGTACTTCCAAAAGAATTAATTGTCCCGATTAATCTTTTAGGTCCTACAAGCCACGATTGACATCTAGCAATATGTCATGGCTACCCAGATAGTATGAATACTTTAAGAACATAATGAACCTGTCAGCTTTGGCTACAGTGTAATTCAATCCCTCTGTCTTACTATGTCCCGATCAAACAAAGACCATGGAATGTTTGTCAAGTCATTAATTCGATCATATGCACAAATCTAATTGACATGCATTTTATTCAAGACATAAACAATTTATTCTCGGTTACAACCCCGGCCGAGAATTTCAATGCAGTGTCACAATTAGATCGCATAGGACATCATTATCATACCTTGCATATAACAAGGAGACAGATTCCATATTGCACACACGTGTAACTTCGTATATGAACAAACTATGACCATCAAGTATAAAGACGGATCGACGACCCGGCATTATGTGCACCCGTGAACCATAGTTGTTCGATACACAAGTTAACATTGTGCCTCAGGTCTAAGGATTATTTACACAAGACCAAAGCATGAACAATTAGACATTGACCACGCTAAAAGCTTCCATGTCGCTAATCGTTCCATATGCGTCACGTTCAGTGAATTTGTCTAATACAAACACCGTGTTCTAACTCGAGGCATCATAATACCCAATGACATGTGACTCATCATTCCCTTAAGTATCCAATACTTAATGGCGAAGTTAAGAACACACCGGTCTCAACAGGATTATTAATATCCACTTAATAATCCATCGACCGGGAACAATTTAAAGATTTAGTCTAACTATGAACCCGTCACATATATTCTTGACGTCTCAAGAATAGGTCTAGTTGCAACTGATCTTATGGAATCATTCATCAATATAAAATAATTGGACAAATGAATGAATACGTCATTGCCATTAATTAAATAATAATAATGAAAGTACAACTGAAATCCTTAATATGTAACTATTACATAGTAGCTTTAGGGCATACATCCAACAATTTCCCAGTTGCACTAAAACCAACTTGTCTGGTACCTCAAACCCATTTTGTCAATATGTCTTTCAAAAGAAGGCTGAGGTAAGGCCTTAGTGAAGGGATCTGCCACGTTTTCTGCTGAGGCAATTTTCTGCAAGGCGATATCACCTCTCCCAACAATTTCTCTGATGAGATGGAAGCGTCTCTCAATGTGCTTGGACTTCTGGTGAGACCTTGGTTCCTTAGCTTGAGCTATCGCCCCATTGTTGTCACAGAACAATGTGATCGGTTGCTCAATTGAAGGAACGACTCCAAGTTCAGAAATAAATTTCTTCATCCAAGCGGCTTCCTTTTTGCTTTGGAAGCAGCTACATACTCGGCCTCGGTGGTGGAATCGGCGGTTATACTTTGTTTGGAACTTTTCCAACTAACCGCACCACCATTGAATGTAAAGACAAACCCAGGACGTAGACTTATAATCATTAGGATCCGATTGAAAATCGGAATCGTATAAGCTACAACTTTAAATTCTCCTTCTCCATATATCAAGAATAAATCTTTAGTCCTTCGCAAGTACTTAAGAATATTCTTGACTGCTATCCAAGGTTTTCTTCTCTCGGATCAAACGATATCGCTAGTAATACTTACAAAGCATGCGCAATATCGGTCTAGTACATAGCATAGCATACATTATGCTTCCAATAGCGGATGCATATGGTATTTTTGCCATCCGCTCTCTTTCTTCAGGAGTGTTGGGACACATCTCCTTAGAAAGACGGATCCCTTGCCTAAAAGGCAATAATCCTCTCTTGGAACATTGCATGTTAAACCGTGTTAACACTTTGTCTATGTACGTAGATTGTGAGAGGCCAATCAATCGTCTTGATCTATCTCTATAGTTCTTGATACCTAAAATGTAGGTTGCCTCTCCTAAATCTTTCATGGAGAATTTCTGTGACAAGAATAGTTTTATCGATGATATCATTGGTATATCATTTCCAATCAAAAGTATATCATCGACATACAAAACCAGAAATGCAATTGCACTCCCACTGATCTTCTTGTATACACAAGGTTCATCCGGATTTTTGATGAAGCCAAACGATTTGACTACCTCATCAAAACGGATGTTCCAACTTCTGGAGGCTTGTTTGAGTCCATAAATGAATCTCTTAAGCTTACATACCTTCTGTTTTTCACTATTGGATTCAAACCCTATGGCTATTCCATATAGATGTCCTTATCGAGAAAACCATTTAGAAAAGCCGTTTTGACATCCATCTGGAATATCTCATAATCAAGGTGTGCAGCTATAGCCAACATAATCCGAATGGATTTTAGCATGGCCACAGGTGAGAAGGTTTCGTCATAATCAATTCCTTCTTTTTGACGATATCCTTTCGCCACCAGCCGTGCTTTGTAAATTCCAATTCGACCTTCAACATTCATCTTCCTCTTGAAGATCCATTTACAGCCAATTGGTACAATACCATCGGGCAAGTCGGTCAAGGTCCATACCTCATTGGAATACATTGAATCCATTTCGGATTTCATGGCTTCTAGCCATTTACCAGAATCGATGTCCAACATCGCCTCTGATATAGCTAGTACGAGTACCTAGAGGGGGGGTGAATAGGTATAAAAGATTTTTTTTTATAATTACACAATACTTAGATAGTTGAAGGATTTGCAGCAATTAATAATCAATCGTAAGACTGAGTAAAGGGAAGAGAGAATTGAACACGCGGTTTATAGTGGTTCGGCTTAATCCAAGTCTACGTCCACTCTTCTGCGCTGACAGCCTATTGGCTGGATTCCACTATGAACAAAGAGATGTTACAGCGATGATCTTCCTTGACTTCTAGGTGTAGATGATCTACCACACTCGCTCAAGGTATCACTAAGTATAAACACTCTCTGTATACAATTTCGCTCAAACAAGTATCGACTAATAATCAAGGTTCTTCGACTGGAATTTTTCTATCGATCACACTCTCCAAAAAAACTAGAACGTCTTCCTTTTATACTCCTTTATGCCATCATAGCCGTTGGCACTTACCAAAGGAATTCCTCCAATCTACCCGTTGGACGGAATCAATCACGAAGATCATTCGAGCTATTTAAGGAACCTGGCGATAGCCCATCAATCATGTTCGCCCATACAATCAGGATCTTGGTTTCCAAGAATAGAACATTCCAAGAATATTTCGTCGACCATCGGATCTTCAATCGATCTAGATAAGAACAAAAAGAATCCGAAATATTTATCCAACCAAGGGATCTTCTCCAGAGGGTAGGATCAAATCCTTAACCATATACTTCGGTTATGGATTTCTTTCATCACTGGATTAGAAAGACTGTCAGTGAGAATAGTCTTGAGTCTTGAGTCTTGAGTCTTAAGTCTTGAGTCTTGAGTCTGGTGATCATAAAGTCTTCAGACTTTAAACTGTTGGTCTCTGATTATCCAGACTTAGACTGATAGAAACGTTTTGTCAGCTTCAAAATATTCTGGAAAGATTTCTCCAACAATCTCCCCATTTTTTATGGTGACAAAACTTTCTTGTAGATTTGAACAACTTTGACCTGCAAAAACATTTCTCAAGCAATATGACTAACTCATAAAGATTAATAAAACGATAAAACAACCAAACTCTGCATCCAGAGAAAATTGGTTAGTCTTTCATGAGTAATACCATAAAACAACACTTGATATAAATGTAACAAGTCAAGCATCTAAATCCACAGCTAATTCAGTCAAATTTAACACCCAAGTTCACTCAAGTCAAACTCAAAAACATAACCACACAAAAAAAATCAAAGTTTAAAAAGATGATGTTGGTTCAAATTGGTTCTCCCCCTTTTTGTCATCATGAAAAATGTGAAAAAGGAATCAAGTCTGCTTGGGAATGCGAACAATGTGGAATTCTCCCATAGACTGGACTATGCCTTCTAGCCTCTTCAAGTCTTCCCTTAGTTGAGCTACCTCCTCTCCTTTAGCATTGGCTTGAAGTTGTAGAGCGAGGTCTTTCATTTTGTCCTCCGGGGTAACCGAAGATGCTTGTCCAAAGCATTCTTTATGGTTTGAATCTCACAGTCTAGAGCATATATCTGTCCCCGCATTTCCATAAGGATATCAAGAATACGACGAAAATCTGCTGAGTTGTCCGTCTGTGTACTTGCATGAGCTTTCTCAGATGGAGTAAATGCAGACGATGGAGCTTCTGTATAATCTTGCAGATTTGGAGTCGACATATCGTGTCCTTTTTCAGGCAATTGAGAAACCTGAACTTCTTCTGGGTCTGCTGGAGATTGTCTTGGACCTTCATTATCAAAGATGTGGTGTGGATCTTTCTTGCTCGCCAACTCCCCCTGTCTCTAGGACATCAAAAGGGGAAGAGTGATGATCATGCTCTTCTGCATCTTGATTTCCCTTTTTTCCAGATTCAGCTGCAGACTTTTCTTTCTCTCCTTCTCTTTCTTCTTCACTTCTTTCTCCTCTCTCTCTCGCTCTTATTTTTCTCGTTCTTGGCTTGCTCCTCTTCTTCTCTCGTTTCTTCCGAAGTTACGTCGGTTGAGGCACGTAACGTCCGGTTCTTGTTAAAGCACAGATAGTGGGATCTTCATCCTCTTCATCTTCATCCTCTAAGATGAGAGTTCTTTTCTTCTTTTTCGATGGGGCTCCAATGGCCTCCTTTCCTTTTCTCTTTGAAGCGCAGATGTAACCGGAGACTTCACTCGAATTTCTCCATTGCCTTGGAAAGTTCTTGCAGACGCATCTTCGTTAACATCTTCAAACCTACCACCATCTTATCGCACGGTCGAACACAAAGTGTATGAGGCGGTTCAATATTCATGTGTCTGAAGATCTTGGTCACCAGACCAGGATAAGGCAATTGTCCCTTGTCTTTTGACATTGCTCTGTACATGTGGAAGATAATGGTATGAGGGAGAGAGAACTTCCGTCCTGAGTTGATTGCGTACATCAACTTTGCTTCAGAGTTAGACACAGCAGTCTTTGAGGTAGACTTCGGTCTGAGACAATTGATCACAATCTTATGAAGCACGATGTTGATGGCATTCATCATTGAGTAGGTAATTCTCTTCTCTGTATCTCTATCTTTGACAAGTTCCAGAGTAGTACGAGCAGGTGAGACTTTGATTGGATGATAACGTCCTCGTTCAACTCCAACTATGTCCGCCAACATATCCACATCTACCACGTAGACTTGGTTTCATACACTGAATGAAATTCTATTCGCATCCAAAAAGCTAAGATTCGAATAAAAATATGCGGTCAGTTGTGCATAACCGTCCATGGTGTCAGAGCAAAATTTATCAAGTTGAAGCAAATTCAACTTCTCTCTTAAGTTCATGTTGATGGCGTCCAGGAAGTCAAAATCGACACTTCTAGGGTTTATCACCCCTCTTTTCTTGATCTGAAATACACATTCTCCCGATCCTTTGATTTGAACAAATCCATCCGATTTCCTTTCACCTTTGCTGCCACACCCATTCTCGGTTGAAATTCAAGGAACATTCTCGTCATCATCGTTTCCTTCAATCAAATTTTGTCCTGGTACACGAGGATCACTTGGAATGTTCGCAAGTGCATCCTCTGCTTTTCCTTTCGGAGCAATTCCTAATTCCTCCATTTTCCGCAGAAAAAGATACTCATTCCCATAGTTCTTGTCCTTAAGGAAATCGTCTATATAGTTCAATGGTGTACCGGTGCTTTTCAACGCAAGATAAAGCTTATAGATAAATGAGGGTTTTTGGACTCTTCGGGTCGGCGTCCTCGATTATCTCTTCCTCCGGATGTTGACTTGCACCTTGTGGGGTAGAAGGCGTTGAATGACGTGGATGAGAGCGAATCGGACTTTGTCGCCGACTTGATAAGTCTTCCTCCTCGGTGAGATCGAAGTGTGTCGGTCCCTTCTCCATTCTTTGTGGTCCCCGCTTGCAATTCTTGATGATTTCCTCGAAGAAGACATTCTTCTTTGTCGTTTGAAAGATTCCTTCACTTGCTTTCCCAAGAAAATGACCACTTTCTCGAAAATGAACAAGAAGTAGAAACGGGTTCGGGAGGAGAGTGCCTTTTAGGGTTTTGAAGATTGGGAAAAAAAACTGTATATATATATATATATAACTCAGTTTTGAAAAAGGAAGTTCAATCGGCACAAGGAAAGTGTACGAACACTTCTTTTTAAAATCAATAACTGCCAAAATTAATCCTTTTGAAAAGACAAGTTTTCGATTTTCACATGGATTATAACTAAACGAAAAATCGTACCTTTTCGAGTCCGGATAAAATAGCAACTTACAGTCTATAGCCATGAATGTCTGAGTTTGAGGATTTAGAGTCTAAGAGATTAGAGTCTAAGGATTGGTGAGTCTCTAGACATTAACTTCTTCAAGCTTCAAAATGTTGAGTCTTGAACGGATAACGTCGAATTGATTTTTCTCCAAAGGCTTTTTTAAAATATCCACTAGTTGACTCTTTGAATCAACAAATTGAATCGAGATTTCTCCATTTTGAATATGATCTCTAATGAAGTGATGTCGAATCTCAATATGCTTTGCTCTTGAATGAAGGATTAGATTTTTGGTGAGATTGATCGCGCTGGTGTTGTCACATCTCGATTTCGTGCATGAGTCTTCAATGCCAAAGTCTTGTAGCTGTTGTTTTATCCATAGAATTTGCGAACAGCAGCTTCCAAGAGCTACATACTCTGCTTCTGTCGTTGAGAGAGCTATGGTACTTTGTTTCCTTGAAAACCAAGATACTGTCCTATTTCCAAGCAATTGACAAGTTCCAAAAGTACTCTTTCTATCGACTCTGCAACCGGCCAGATCTGCGTCTGAGTATCCTAGAAGATTAAAGTCTCCCCTCTTTGGATACCAAAGACCGATACTTGAAGATGAGGCAATGTATTTGATAATACGTTTCACGGCACTGAGATGTGATTCTCTAGGATTTGATTGAAACCTAGCACAGATGCAAACACTCAACAAAATATCAGGTCTAGAAGCGGTAAGATAAAGAAGTGAACCGATCATGCTCCCGTACATGAGTTTTTGATCTACTTTCTTCCCTTCTTCATCATTGTCTATCTTCAAAGAACATGACATTGGTATGTCGGTCTTTTTGCATTTTTCCAGTCCAAACCTTTTGACAAGATCATTTGCATACTTTCCTTGATGAATGAAAGTTCCTTCCTTCATTTGTTTCACTTGGAGTCCAAGGAAGAATGTTAACTCTCCCATCATACTCATTTCAAACTCATCCTGCATAGACTTAGAAAATTTCTTGCATAGACTTTCATTAGGAGATCCAAAAATAATATCGTCCACATATATTTGAACAAGTAAAAAGCTTTTGTTTTCCTTTTTGATAAATAAAGTAGTATCTACTTTACCTTTGACAAAACCATTCTGCATTAGGAACTTACTTAGTCCGTCGTACCAAGCTCGAGGTGCTTGCTTTAAACCATACAAGGCCTTTTTCAGTCTGAAGACTGAGTCTGACTTCCTTGGGTCTTCAAATCCAGGTGGTTGTTCCACATAAACTTCCTCATGGATGAATCCATTTAGGAACGCACTTTTGACGTCCATTTAGAATAACCTGAAATTTTTATAGCAAGCAAACGCAAGTAATAGTCAAATAGCTTCTAACCCTGCTACTGGTGCGTAAGTCTCGTCATAGTCTATTCCTTCTTCTTGCGTATATCCTTGGGCCACGAGTCTTGCTTTGTTCCATACGACTTTTCCATCCTCATTCATCTTGTTCCCGAATACCCATTTGGCTCCAATAATGTTTTACCTTTTGGTTTAGATGTCAATTCCCAGACATTATTGATGTTGAACTGCGAGTTCTTCTTGCATAGCTTCGATCCAGCTTTCATCGATAAAGCTTCTTCTATGCTTTTGGTTCAATTTCAGAGATTAGAGCCACAAAGACTAGATTCTTCACGTCTTTTTGATCTCGGTGCGGATTCCTTCATTGATTTCGCCGATAATGAGATCTTTGGGATGATCGAACTTATGCTTCCAATTACTTGGTTGATTTGCCCGGGTTGATGATCTCTTTCTTTATTTGAATCTTCATGAGCATTTTGATGTTGGACTTCCAGTCCGAGATGCTTCTTGAGTTGTAAGCCTTGAAAGGTCTGGGAGCGGGTTCGGACTCCTCATATTGAGTCATTTGGATTCAACTTGCGTTGAGTCTTGGAATTTGACATTCATTGATTCCTCCACCAATTGGCTTTTCTTGTTATAGACTCTGTAGGCCTTGCTTGTTGTAGAATATCCAAGGAAGATGCCTTCATCTGATCTTTCTTCAAACTTACCAACTCGATCATTTACATTTTTCAAAATAAAGCATTTGCAACCGAACACATGAAAGTATGAAACAATAGGCTTCTTACCTTTGAACAATTCATAGGGGTTTTCTCTAAAATAGGTCTAAGAAAGACTCTATTGATGATATAGCATCTTTGTTGAAACAAACTTTCAAAGCCCAAAATCGTGAAGAAATTTTACTTTCAATTAAAAGAGTTCTAGCCATTTCTTGAAGAGATCTATTCTTTCTTTCCACAACTCCATTTTGCTCTGGAGTATATGGAGAGGAAAACACATGATTAAAACCAGATTTATCACAAAACTTATAAAATCTTGATTTTCAAATTCACTTCCATGATCTGTTCTTATACTTGAAATAGCACATCCTTTTTTTCATTTTGAACCTTTTTAGCAAACTTCTCAAAGTACGAAAAGGTTTCGACTTACTTGCAAGAAAATATACCGTGTAAAGCGAGAGTAATCGTCCACAATTACTAGACAATATTTCTTGCCTCCAATGCTCGGGGTTCTTGTTGGTCCGAAGAGATCCATATGCAAAGAATCGTAGTACATGATTAGTAGAGACATTATTTATTGGCTTAAATGAATTTCTTACCGCTTTCCCAGAATACATGGTGTGCATGAATCGAGACTTTTGGTATGGCAATTTAGGTAAACCTTGAACAAGCTTCTTTGATGAGATTTTGGCTAAGCGCTTCATGTTGACATGGCCAAGCTTTCGTGCCATAAGACCGCTTCATCTTGAATTGAGATTAGGCATTGTGTTTCATTTGGTCTTACATCAAGGAGGTAGATATTTCCATGCCTTCGACCCATGAAAGACTGAGTCGAGTCTTTACTAGTTCCAGAACATATGCCTTCTTGAAATGAGATCTTAAAACCAGTATTACACAGTTGGCTAATGCTGAGAAGATTATAGTTGAGTCATTCCACTAGAGAGACATTGCTTATTGTGAGATTTCTAATTTTCACAGTTCCAAATCCCACAATGCTTCGTTTGCTGTTTCCACCAAATGAAACTTTTCCACCATTTACTTGAATAAACTTTATGAAGCAATTTGAGTCTCCTGTCATGTGTCTTGAGCATCCGCTGTCAAGATACCACTTTACCTTCTTTTTGACAGAGACCTGCATTCAAAAGAGAGTCTCAAGCTTTCTTTGGTACCCAAATTTTCTTGGGTCCTTTGGTGTTAGTAGGATAAGCATTATTAGGCCATACCTTTTTAACAAGCTTCCAAACCATAGGACACTCTTTTTCAAAGTGATCTTGACTGTTACACTTTGAACACCTTAGAGCATTTCGACCTACAGACTTTACAAAAACTTTCTTGAAATGATTTTTGTAAGCCTCTCTCGACGGTCTTTTCTTAATTCTTTCTTTTACTTTCAGAAAATCAATCAAAGGGATTGTTTCTGCTGTCATACCTAAACCAGACTTATTGAAGTAAGGTCTTTGAACCGAAAGAACTTTCTCAAGTTTTTCAGACCCTATTGAAAATTTCTTTGAAATATTTGATAAGTCAGTTTTTAAGAAAGCATTTTCTTTTGAAAGTTTATCTTCATTCTCTTTAAGAGTAGAAACATTCAAGTCTAAACTTTTCACTTTTTCTTCTAAAATGTTTTCCTTTTGTTTTAGAGATGAATTTTCCTTTTTAAGTTCGGAAATTTTTTTGAGAGAAGTCTTAAGACTAAAACATAGTTCATCAATGTATTTAGAGACTTTGACAGGAATTTTAAAATCACTTACCTCAAATTCACCGTCCGAATCGATCCAGTAGCCGAGTCCGATTGTGCCATCGACACGGGTTGGCATATTCCTCATCACTTTCTTCACACTCGTATCGCTCCGGGTTTCGGCTTTGAGAGCTTTTCGAGACTTTTCTCGATTTTCCTCTCTTCTTCTTCGGAAGAGGATAGTTGGGTCCGATGTGTCCCTTTTCTTACATTCGGCGTACTACATCTTTGTTTGGTTCCTCATTATCAACAAACTTGGTTTGCTGTTTCGAAAACTTTGTTTCTTTGAGTTGAACATTCTTCCTTTTCTATTCAGCTTTCGAATCTTCTTATCATAAGAGCAAGCTCCTCATCATCCAGATCTTCTTGAATCAGATCATCGAATCATCATTAGATTTTAATGCAATGGATTTCTTACCTCTTGGATCTTCGTCTTTATTAATTCGTTCCACTTCGTAAGACTGAAGAGTTCCAATCAGCTCGTCTACAGATAATGGCATAATTCTTTGCGTCTCTCGTATTGAAGTCTTTATATGATTCCAATCCTTAGAGAGTCCACGCAGCAACTTGTTCACCTTCATGGGATCAGAAATTTTCTATCCTTGATTCTCAAGACCATTGACAATATCTGTAAAACGGCTAAACATGTCAGTTATAGATTCTCCTGATTTCATTTTGAAGGCTTCATATTGACCAAGGAGAATGTTAATTCTAGTCTCCTTCACTCGGTCTCGTCCCTTCATAAGTGATATGTAATCTGTCCCGACTTCTTTTGTTGTAACACAAGAAGATATTCATTATATTCATTGGTGACAAAGCACAATATAAAGAGTAAATTGCTTTTGCATCGAGTGCTTGTCTCTTCTTTATCTCTTCTTGAGACATTCCGCTGGTCTCAGAGTTTCTTTCCCTCTTTCGGATGCGATGCAGCGGTAGGAGTGATCCCTCTTTCCACAACGTCCCATTCCGAGGATCCTTTGACCGTATGAAAGCTTTCATCTTGTTCTTCCGGATGTTGTAATCCTTTCCATCAAAGTAGGGTGGTGCTGGGTATTGCTTTGCCCTTCCACCAGCCCCTGGTGCTAGCATACTAGCCATGGATCTTTTACTCTGAAGTAAAACATTTCAAATAAAGTAAGAACACGAGCTCTGATACCAATTGATATAGCTAGTACGAGTACCTAGAGAGGGGGTGAATAGATATAAAAGATTTTTCTTGATAATTACACAATACTTAGATAGTTGAAGGATTTGCAGCAATTAATAATCGATTGTAAGACTGAGTAAAGGGAAGAGAGAATTGAACACGCGGTTTATAGTGGTTCGGCTTAATCCAAGCCTACGTCCACTCTTTCGCGCCGATGCCATTATTGGCTGGATTCCACTATGAACAAAGAGATGTTATAGCGATGATCTTCCTTGACTTCTAGGTGTAGATGATCTACCACACTCGCTCAAGGTATCACTAAGTATAAACACTCTCTCGTATACAATTTCGCTCAAACAGTATCGACTAATAATCAAGGTTCTTCAGACTCTGGAATCTTTCTATCGATCACGCTCTCCAAAACAACTAGAACGTCTTCCTTTTATACTCATTTATGCCATCATAGCCGTTGGCACTTACCAAAGGAATTCCTCCAATCTACCCGTTGGACGGAATCAATCACGAAGATCATTCGAGCTATTTAAGGAACTCCGGGCGATAGCCCATCAACCTGTTCGCCCATACAATCGGGATCTTGGTTTCCAAGAATAGAACATTCCAAGAATATTTCGTTGACCATCGGATCTTCAATCGATCTAGATAAGAACAAAAAGAATCCGAAATATTTATCCAACCAAGGGATCTTCTCCGAGGGTAGGATCAAATCCTCAACCATATACTTCGGTTGCCGGATTTCCTTCGTCACTTGGATTAGAAAGACTGCGTCGGTGAGAATAGTCTTGAGTCTTGAGTCTTGAGTTCGGTAATCATAAAGTCTTCAGACTTTAAACTATCGGTCTTCGATTATCCAGACTTAGACTGATAGAAACGTTTTGTCAGCTTCAAAATATTCTGGAAAGATTTCTCCAACAGCCTCCTCATAGGTTTTAGGATCACCGGGTTGATCACTATCATTCACAATGAATAATGGTTCAATATGATCAACCTAGTGTCTATAACGAGCAGGTGGGCGAGACGTTCTCGCACTTCTCCTAAGAGGTTGTGTATAAGAAGCTCTCACTGAATCAAAGGTTGGTATCTGAACTCGGTTGTTTGATACTTCATTATTTTCTTCTTGTAAGACTATTTTCCGCCTTGACACCACTTTCTTGGATGAACCGATTCTCCAAAAAGAAGCGTGCTTGCATACCAAAATTCTTTGGTCCGAATGAAAATAGAAATAATATCCAAGAGTTTCCTTTGGATATCCAATGAAGCAACCTTGTTCGGATCTTGCCTCCAATTTTTCCACTTTCAGCTTTTTCACAAAAGCTGGACAACCCCAAATCTTAATATGATTAAGACTAGGTTTCCTACTATGCCATATCTCATAGGGCGTAGTTGGAACAGATTTGGACGGCACTTTATTCAGTATATATACAGCTGTCTCAATGGCATATCCCCAAAGGGATATTGGCAAATCGGTGTAACTCTTCATAGATCGTACCATATCTAATAAAGTACGATTTCTTCGTTCAGATACACCATTATGTTCTGGAGTTCCAGGAGGTGTCCATTGTGATAAAATGACATTCTCTTTAAGAAAGTCCAGAATTCAAGATTAAGGTATTCACCTCCTCGATCCGATCGAAGAGCCTTCATACATTTTCTTGTTTGTTTCTCAACTTCACCTTGAATTCCTTGAACTTTTCAAATGATTCAGATTTATACTTCATGAGGTATAAATAACCATACCGTGATCGATCATCGGTGAAGGTAATGAAGTAATTATAACCACCTCTAGCAGTTTCATTAATTGGTCCACATACATCGTATGTATTAATTCTAATATGTCAGCAGCTCGCGCACTTTGTCCCATAAAAGGCGCTTTAGTCATTTTTCCTAGAAGACATGCCTCACAAGTCGAGTATGACTCAAAGTTTGAAGGATCAATGTATCCATCATTACTCAACTTGTTAATTCGTCTTCTCCAATATGACCTAATCGGAGATGCCAAACATACTTTTTATTTGGACCGTCTCTAGGGCGTTTATTAGTTATGGCATTTATATCGCTTATATTTTGCTTATTGACATTGGTAATCGCATTACCGGACATTGTAATGGTATAAAGATTGTTGGTTAATAAGCTAGAACCAACACATATTCTATTATGATAAATAGAACAAACATCATCAAAGAAAAAGAAAATTCATAATTCTCTTTACCCAGACGAGGTATAGAGATGATGTTCCTAACAGCATTCTTATAATGCAAACAGTTCTTTAAAACCATTACATGTCTAGAAGGCAAACATAAACAAAAAGTCCCTATAGCTAATGCAGCAACTCTTGCTCCATTGGCAAACATCAGGACAATCTCATTTCGCCCTAGCATCCTGCTTATTTCCAGATTCGCAAAGACATACAAATATGTGAAGTTGCAGCGAGAATCTAGAACCCATGAGCTAGATTCAGCACTAACCATATGATTAGTTTCAATAAGCATAGACACCATACCTTCATAAGGTCGGTTCTTGGGCTTGACCTTCAAGCTCGCGAGGTACCTCTTACAGTTCCTCCTCCAAAGTGCCCTTTGACACCACAAGTAATGACATTTCCTTTTATCAATTATGGGTTTTGGTTGCACAACAAGGTTTGTGCCTCTTCCATTTATTCTTCTTTAAAATAGTCTTACCCTTTGAAGAAGAAGCCTTAGCCATAGCCACTACATTTGGCCTCGTGTTATGCATTTCCTTCTCATAAACTACCAACATGCTATGTAACTCAGCAAGAGTTTTCTCCATCTTATGCATGTGGAAGTTTTGGACAAAACCAGAGAGAAGGAATCGGGTAAAGATTGGAGGATCAAATCCACGGCTAACTCATTGTCCATAACGAGATTCAGCCTAGCCAATTCTTCAATGTGCTAGATCATTTTCAAAGCATGATCATTAACTGATGATCCTTCAGCCATCCTCATACGGTACAATGCCTTAGATATCTCATATCTAGAGGTTCGACCATTCTCATCAAAGTATTCCTTTAAATGCAAAATGATCGACCTAGTATCTTCCATAGATTCATACTTCTTTTGTAATTCATTGTTCATCGAAGCAAGCATATATGACCTAACTTTTAAGTCATCATCACGCCACTTATCATAAGTGACACGTTCCTCTTGGGTCCCACCCTCGGAAAGGAGGTTGGCATCTTTTCATCAAGCACATACCCAATTTTTTCTGAATTGAGAACAATTCTCAAATTCCTCACCCAAATCCAAGTGAAATTGGGTCCAATCAAACAATTCTTGTCAAGTATAGAAGCGAGTGGGTTTGTGGTCACCATTTTCAGAGTAATAATATATCTGTTGCAGAAAATAAATTGTTAGCCGTTGTACTTTTCATAATAACTATTTCATTTTGGTCTTTAAATGAAATAGATCCTCCCACTAAATTTATATTCGAATCACATACTCCTTAAGATGGGAAGCGGTAATCTTTGTTGGGTAAAGATTACTAGTGGGGATTGAGTCCCACCAGTCCAAAGTCCACCTCACCTAACAGCTTATTGGTGTCCTATGAACTTAGTGAGTGAACCAGCTTATTCAACGCATCATATGCGAGTCCCAATCATATCTTCGGCCTCTAGACCATGAAAGCCTCACCTAACAGTTATTGGCATCATGATCATAGTTAAGTCTAGCCCATCGTCTCATGCAAGTATTGAAAACACAAATGATTCCCTCACCCGACAGTTATTAGAAATCATTTGGCTCCAACCCCACAAAGCATCATATGCATAATGGAGTGGTCCAATATTATAAATGGTAATTAACCCCTATGTATCCATAACCGGTTAGTTAACCACTATAATATTGGATCAAACCACGACGATGGAAGGCCACGAGTCCGAAACCCGTTTCGACTTAATATTCTTTGTAAGGAGATTTGGATCGTTATCAACGGTCTCACTTTGCACATTAACCGGTTTAACATGTACGATATCATAAACACAATAAATAAATAGATATCACATAAACATCTATCCTATGTGGTGATCATGGAATTATGGTTCAATGGGTCTCGAGCCAAAGAGACCCATTTAGCCATTTTAATGTTTTAATTATATGGACCTCGCTCTTCACTTTTTCTTCAATCTTTGAACTCTTCAAAGACCGGGCCCGAAGAGCTCACCGGTTTAATGGCTCCTCCAATGGCTCCTCCTCTCTTGTAATATTTACATCAATAATTGAAATACTACACTATACTTAAATTACATTTCGTAAAAATAAATATAAAAAGAAGGACGCAGCCTCCATTTAATAATTACATCCCCAAAAAGAATACCTATAATCATCATACATTCATCCATACAATAATCACAACATTTAGGGATTTTTCCATGATCACCACCCTTCCTTACGAGCCATAAATTCAAAATTTAAAGCTCTAAAAGGCATGCATAAAATTCTGCATATCATTTGTAGAATATAAACACAAAGTATAACAAGTTATGGATTTTTGATTCAAAATTGATTTAGTTCTAATTTTTGCTTAGTTGATTAAATTTATCACATAAATTAATCAACTTCTATAGGCCACATAAAAGGTAAGAGAACCAATTCTCTTAACAAAAATAAATTGGCCATTAGAACGCAAAAATATATTTGAACTACAAATCAATTAAACGCACGAAAAATGCCTAAGGTTGACTCTGATACCACTGTTGGGGTTTCATGAATCATGTATAAGAAAAAATTAACGAAATAAACGCAGTGAAAACAAAGATATATTTTACACATGATTCTCCTAAGGCGTTGTTCGTGCGTTTTAATCAAAAATCTAAACATAAAAGGGAGTTAAACGAAATACCTCTCGAAGCGCACTTTGAAACAAGTCGGTTCGGATGTTCTACAGTACGAGTCCCACAAGCGTCGGACCTCTAGTTCAGACACACCAACAACGAACGTCGAACAGAAGAGAGAACTTTCGGATATCCACCACTTTGATCGTGCTAGCAATCATGTGGAAAGAATCCGTCGTATTCTTGATGTATAATAGTCACGGTCCGAACGAGAGAATTGTTTCTCTTCCTCGTGTCTCAAAGACACAAGAACACACGCACACTTTTTCTCAATATTCAGCAACTAGAGAACTCTAAATTTTTGTTCATGGTGAAGAGCGGATCCGGAACAAGAAGACAAAACACACGAAGTCTCTTTTTCCAATTTTTCAGCAGCTCTTTTACTCTCGTCCCTCAATGGTTTTATAGAAAAAACCGACCAGCAACGGTTGCTAATCGATGGACGATCAGCAACCGTTGCTGATCGTCCATAGTGGACAATCGTGCATGAGCGGTTGCTCATGCACGACCATCGTGCATGAGCAACCGCTCATGCACGATCTTGGCATGATGGTCAGCGGTTGCTGACCATCAATGCCAGGCATAATGGTCAGCAACCGCTGACCATTACGCATTTCGTGCATGTGCACGAATTTGTGCACATGCATGAAGCTTTATTTATTTATTTATTTATTTTAATTAACAAGTTAATTTATGGCATACTACTAACAAAGGTCCCCCCAGATTATCCAAACTGGGTTCTAGAAAAGAATTTGCAGAGTAAAAACGTGTCTTTTTAGGTACCAAATTAAATGCAGGTGCAGACAGATATTATATAGAGAGGAACAACTTCCAGATATTTCTTCGGGTTCAGAAAATTATATCCTGCGCCGTAGATGCAGAAAGAACATGAAAATCTACAAAAGAAAGACATCTTTCTGTATTGCAACTTGAGAAAAGGGAGAAATATTCAAATGACAGCAAAAATACAGTTAGCAGTCCAATGGCACGTCATATCATGTACTAGAGCTATAGAGTATTTAGCCAAGAGTCCTTAATCAAGATATTTCAGTTTCTCTACGCACGTACCGGTTGAGATCTCCATCTAACATGTTCAAACTTTAGGCATGGCCTAATGCACATGTGCGCAGCAAGCACACGAAAGTGCGCACGGTGAGACGAAAGTGCGCACAGTGAGAGATAGCCGGGAACCCCAGAGGGGGGGCAGCGCAGAGAGAGAGAGAGAGAGAGAGAGAGAGAGAGTTTTCAGAACTTACTGGTCAGAATAATAGGCCGGTCTTGCTTTGCACGCTTCCCAACATTCCTTAAGTTGTTTCTTGAGGCTGGATCCAACCCGGTACTCGGTTCATCCAAGTAGACAACCTTGCTAATTCCGAAGCAAAAATCAATAGCACAAGATTGTCGGCTTTAAGGGTCTTTGGCGCTTTCTAAATGAGATTCACTCTAAGACTTACTCTGGGATGTCCGATCAGTTGGCAACACTCAGCCTCCACTTCATACCTCCACTGTATTTTCCAGCTTGTTTGTCAGCAACACCACCGTAAAATAAGTTGACACTCCCGAGAGATCCCTCCACTGCCTAGACCAACAAAATGAGAGTGCAAAGTGAACGAATGTTAACAAGTGGAGCATAGTTAATACATATACTCTCCACCAACATCTTGATGATCAGAATTTCACCATCAACTCTCTTCTCTTCCTTGACAACATCAACACCTCCATAACCAGACCCTTCAAAACCATCCTCTATACCTGCTCGTTCTTTCTCCTCCTCCTCCTCCTGTGTTTTCCCTCTAGGGTTCAACTATAAAATCAACAAGAGCATCCCAGATAAAGCACGTCCCCCTTCTTCTTTTGTGTATGTATGGCTTGCAGTATTTGACTTCAAGCCCAGAAAGAAGAGTTTCAACAGCCCCCTTGCATCATCAACACGCGCCCCCACGCACCCCCCACGCACAAAACACAGAAATGTCAACAGCTCCCATCCAATTGTAACCGAAGTACTACTGGGTTATAATAAATAATCTTGTTTTAAATATATTTTTGGTTATTATTGTAAACAATTGGAAGAATTCAACTAGTCAAAACAGCATGATTAATAAGGAAAAAGGAATGTCATGCAATTTTTGCTACATACGGCATCTAATAGGATATTGGAAGTTTTAAAATCACGAAATATCACTTGCAGTTTTGCTTCCTCATGAAGAAAAGCAAGACCCTTGGTAGCACCCAGCGGTATTTTTATCCTGGTAGACCAAGGGAGAGGCAGAGTCCACAAAAGAACTCAAGAATTAACTAATAAAATACTTGTCCTCACACATAAAATACTCAAGAATTAACTAATAAAAAGTAGACACCACGGGAGGATTTCCTTTCTTTTCTTTTAGAAATAAAGTTTTACGCTTATACAAGGGAAAGCTCAGTGAAACCTGCTAAAACAAATCATCCTGCCCTACCATTAAAAAAAAATTAGTATCTTTCAAGAGTCCTTCCATTGCCAAGCATGTAACTCCATTAAATATTATTACCAGCATACTTACAAGCTTGTACTAAGTTTCATTCTCAATACATATGATTGGTACTCTTGCACGTAAATGACCATTTTAAAGAGAATTGAGTCCAATGAGTAAGGGATTCAAAATTTGATGTTCCCCTCCTCTGCTCTCCGTCGTGTAGACCTAGGTCACCTCTCTGCACACTCTGACGCACTCTCTCCTCTGCTCTCCTCTGCACTAAGCCCACGAAGCGAGAAAGTTAATGATCAAAAATTGTTTCTTGGGAAAATAAAATTTTGAAACTTTTCAAGATATGATAAATTTTTCGGATAGGATAAGTGGAAAAAAAAATGAATATTGCAAATATTGCGTTTGAGAAAAAGAATCTTTGTAGATATCAATTTTGAAATATTAAAAACCCTAATTGGTTGTTTATAAATAGATTAAAACGAATAGGGTTCGGGGCGCATAATAGAAACACGTGGCCACATCGAGGGGGCTTTTCTCGAGTTTTGGGTCAAAATTTTCAACACAAAAGAAAAGAGAGGAAAAGTTGTCGTTCCTTTGAAATCAATACAAAAGAAGAAGTAAAAAAAACAAAAGCTTTTGGGGAGCAAAAGCAAAAAGTCAGCAGCAGAAGGAAAGCTTCTGCTGTAGGTACAGCCGCAACAGTGAACGGCAGAGGAAGTGACCGGACGTGCAGTGAGAGAGAAGAAGAACCACTATTTGTCTTCTTCGTTGGGCCCTCTGCCGGCGCCCCCAGTCGCCGGTTCCCTGCGCAGCTGCCGTGCCTGCGACGCTCGTCCGCCGGACGCCGTCGTCTCTCCACACCGGCGCCACCCAACTCCGCCGGCCTCTGCTCCATCGCGCCCGCCAGCCTCCGCCTGCGCGTCCGATGTCCAGACACTGCCGCCTCTGCTCCGCCCGCGATGACCCACCACCGCTCCACCCAACGGCCTGCAATCCACAGTCGAGCTCCGTCGCCCCCGTGAAGCCGCTGCTGCCTTGCCACAACCCAGCGCCGACGACCGCGCGTTCGCCACAACAGTGACCCGCGACGCCGGAGCCGTATGCCACACCTCCGCCTCTGTTCCGCCACTGGTTTACCCCTCGCCGCGACCAAGTACTACCGCTGTCGCATCGCCTCGCCAGATCCAAATCCAGATCCAGATCCGAGTCCGTTGCTCCGCCAGAAGCCCTAATCGCCCCGCCAGCGCCTGCTGCTGGAGCTCCACCTGCAGAACCCTAGCGGCCACCTTGCAGCAGCCTCCGCCCAACGATCCTTGCCACCCTCACCAGACACTGCAACCCAACGGCGCTCCACCAGCCCGAATGCCGTTGCTGGTCCGCCGTCGCCGCCCTACATGCCGCACCAGGACCCCCTCTCCGAGCGACGCCCACAGCAACCTTCCGCCGAGCCGTCTCCACCGATCGCTGCTGCAGATGTGGTGATATTTTTGAGTCTTATGTTTCGATTTTGTTACAAAGACCCAAAGAATGGAATAAATGTGCCACTTAGTGTTTCATCATGTTCTCATGCTGAGTGAGGTCCCTTTTAGAGTTTTCTAATTGGTTATATGTTGTTATATCTGAGGAGATGCTAAATTAGCAGAAGTTTGTTGCCAACATTTATAACTTTGCAGGAGACATTACTTACGTACATCAGAGATGGAAACAATGTTCAAGTTTTGGGATTGTTGAGTGCGTTGGCTATGCTGTTACAAACAAAAGGTTGGGCTGTTGTATCTTTCCAGTTACAATTCCTTATTCGGTATATACTGCCATTTATTATCAACATTTTTTGTTATAGAACTGGATGAGTCAATGCTGGATGCTCTTGGAATTCTTTCTGAGGGCAAAAAGCAGAAGAAACTCTTGCTGGTAAGCATTATTGATTTTGCATTGCTTTGGCACTCTTGTCAATAATTCTAGCAAAGTGCCTTGCTTGTAATATTCATCTTTTGGTTTATGTACACGATGGTTAAATAATATTGATTCCTAGAGTGTTATGCACAAAATTTGGACCTCAAAGAACTGAAGTTTGAAAATTCATTCAGTGATACTTTGCAAGAGTTGGTCGTCTGATCATGACTTGTTGCTAAACTTGTTGGTTGAAGAGAAGCTTTCTATTGAAGAGATTCTCTAGCTGTTAACATTCTCTAAATTTGTATGTACATCTTTGGTCAGTTTTTCATTTCATTATCACTTTTTCCTTCAATAAGATTTTGTACTGTTTTTAGCTCATCTGGAAAACAAATTGTTGTTTTTCAAATACCATTTTAAGTTGATGATACTTTTTAGTCTAGTCAACTAGGTTTGCTTCTCATACTCTCTCTTTTGCTTGAAGCCTATGTTACTATTGTTCTCTGGTCATCTTAATGTTGCTAAGTAATGCTTGTTTACTAGGGCACCACTCTAGCAGTCCTTACCGATAGGCTTATGATCCCACCATCGTTATTATTTTAAAAAAAGAAAGATAGACCCGAAACCTGACCCAAACCGACCCGACCCAACCCAAGCTGGATTTTTTGCTTTGGGTCATATGCTTTTCGAGTCAGGTCGGAAGCACACACCCCTTATGATTTGGGTCGAGTCGGGTGACATTAAAACCCGACCCGACCCATTGACACCCGTAGGTGGTATCTCTATCATGTGGAATAACCCAAAGAAATATACGACGATAGGGATCCTGTGGATGCTCAAAATTTTATATGACACTTGTAAAATCTAGACCTTTGGTGGGTCTATGTTTTTGGGAAGTACCCGAGGAATTTCTGCTTCACTAGGCCCCTCGGACTAGTTTATTATTGAACTACTAATTAAACAATGTTCATGTACCTCATTGAGAGAGCCATCCTTGTAGTTTCAAGGAAACTACACTTTGTATTTTAGCTATGTGTGCATATTGAAGCCATGCAAGTTTCACATGCAAAGCAGTGGAAACTCTCCATGCTTAATGCATCTCCTCCATTTGACCAAAAAGAAAACCTATCTCTTCCATCACGCAGCTTGCTACCCGTGCAACAAAGCTAGGATTTCTGCTTGCAACAGTGAGGAAGCGTGGATCTCCTTGGTGAAGACATCAACGATCACACCATTTGAATTGCGTAAGATCCCTGTGACCGAGCTTGGCGTCTCTCTGTCCACCCATGAGCAAACCACATTCAGCTTCAAAGATTGGCTGTCCGCCGACTCCCATCTCATAGGTACAAGCGACAACTTAGCTTTTCCTTTTCCTGTTCTTAGATTCCATCAGCTAAGACTTTGGCTTTGTGATTCAGCTACTTCGACAATGGCGTCTAGTTGTGGGGCCTTGTCGCAGAATTCCAGATTGTTCCTATTTTTCTAGAACTACTAGAGCACTCTTGCTATTATCCTTCTTCTGATGAGTTCGGTTTTGTTTCAAAAAATTATGCCAGCCACTTGTCCATTTTAGTTGCTGTCCCTGTGTTGTTACTAAGGTTGAGGCATGAGCTTGACTAGATGTTTTGGGTCCATTTGCAGAAGAAAAGCAAGTATTTAACGGTATTTGGATCTTTCCAACATAGAGGGCATAAAGGGTTGGGTAATATTCTTCTATTGAACAGATTTCCTTTGTCGATATTGCATCTTGACATAAGCTCCATAGGAAGATTTTCAGTTTGGGGGGATAAATAGAGCCCAAAAAATAAGGAAATCGTAAAATTTCCTTAATACTATTCAACAAGTGCATATGGACACTTGTTCTTAGGCAATCGATGATAAATCCTTGTTCATTTTTATTGTTGCGTTAATTTTCGCTTTACTTAACTAACAATGAAATAAATTTAAAAAAAAAAAAAAGAAGAAGAGGAACTTGTTAGATCCTGGGAACTGACCCTGGAACTTGTAATAGGATAGTTTCCAAGTTTTGACGGGTACTTTTCAGGTTCCGAAAAATAAGGAACCTATACTCGAGAGTAGATTCTAGGTTCCAGGCGAAATCTGGAACCTCTCACCCCTAGTGTAAAATGTTGGTCATGATTTGTGATTGGTGACAGTATATATTCTGACTCCCCCGTGAAACTCCCATTTTTATAGAGCCATGGAGTCTGAGTTGTATGAAGCCACAGTGAAAGGAAATGTCCATTTGTTGCTTACCCTACTTAGCAAAGATAGGTTACTTTTAGATAAAACTATGGTTGAAATCAAATCGAAAGTCCTTTGCACATTGCAGCGATGCTGGGACACTCGGGATTTGTAGAAGAGGTCCTAGCTCGGAAGGCTGAAATGGCCAAAGAGCAAAATTCTCAGGGATTGACCCATCTTCATCTGGTAGTGGTAAATGGGTACTTCCACATAATAAAAAACTTGTTAAGAGTTGACCTTGAAGTGTGTTTTTTCCGTGACAAATACGGAAGAAACCCATTTCATGTCGCGGCTATGAAAGGCCATGGTGACATCTTGTAACTATTGGTTCGAGTGAGACCCGATGCAGCCTGGGATATCTTGGAAAATGGCCAGACGATTATGCATATATGCGTGAAGAACAACAAACTTGAGGCTTTAAAGCTATTGGTCAATATTTTGGATGATGTGCAATTTATCAACTCGAAGGATGAAGATGGGAACACAATTCTCCATCTAGCTGCTGCTGATAGACAGACCAAGATATGTTCATACAGCGACACCTGAGGTACTAGGCACATTTAGTGGAGCAAATATTAAGTTATTTCGAAGTGTCACGTCAGTTGCTGACTTGGTGTGCATTTTTTAAGTCATAGTATGCAATAAGATGACATGAGTTTGTTGAAAAAGACTAGTAGCAAAGTTAATTCCAGAAAATTGTATAAAACAAGCCCGTCCTCTTCAAAATTGACCTCCGTTCATTCTGGTGGCAATCAATTGCAAAATGTACTCTTCCTGAGTAAAAAAGGAGTTAACCTAAAAATTACAAACTACAAAGGTTTCTCAGCTCTCGTCCTATCAACAAAAGGTGAAAGAATGGAATCGAAGATTGCAGATAACGTGTTCACAACTTTACATCCACCCAGAGGAAAAGAAAATGGAAATGAAAAAAAGAAAAAGTGGCAAAACAATACGCACAAGATGCTTAATGTGGTAGCAGTTTTATTAGCTAGCATGGCATCTCAAGCATGGATCAACTTACCTAACAGAATTTGGGAGGGCAGAAAAAATCGTGCAGCACATACTGGGGGCGACTTGCTAATAGTTAAAAGGTTATGGAATTTGGACAAGCTTTTCGTGTAAAGTATCGTGATAAGCTTAGCCACATCATTTACCATAATTCTATTATTGGCAAGTTTTTCATTAAAGCAGCGAATCCTCACAATGATTGCCATACTTACCACGTGGGTTGCGGTCATCTTCATAGGGGGTGCTTTATTTATGCAGATATTAATATTGATAGAGGACAATAAAGGGTATTTTACATATAAAACGGTTGAGACTATAATGGAGGTATGGGCTATATTAATTATTCTTATTTTCGGGTGCCACTTATTTGTCCCGATGCTAAAATGGTTACCTGGAGTCCTGAAATCGGTATTCAAAGTCCCGAAGTTCATCTCCAAGGCCTTGAAGAAACAGAAGCGGGAAAATTTTACAATTTAGTGGCTTTATGTCTGAATAAATGTAAAACGATGGGGTTTTCATGTATTGTGGACTAATGTTTTACTTGATTTGATTTATGATGCTTCCCTTTAAGGAATATTCCATGGTATTAGGACTTGTAATCTCGATTCTAGAAATAATACAAACATTTCATATAACGAATGGTGTATAAATAAACTCTCCACTCAGTTCCACGTTCTATCTTAATCATCGATGATGTTCATTGGGGCCTAGGCATGTATCTTATGCCTAAAACAACCATAAGTATCTTCACATGGTTGCCTTAATTAGGAATCCACGAAGGTCATGGTTGATGAAGGTACAATACATAATAATTAAAAATATATTGATGGTGCTCGATTACTTCTGTGTGCAGCGGTAGCCTTCAATTCTGTACTCTGCTTTATAATTGTTCAATTGATTTTTTTTAGGCTATCAAGTACCCTTCCGATTGTAGGATTTGGTGCGAAGTTGCTTGCAGTTTCCGGGAATGGCATTGTTCAATCGTTTATAAATGCTCGCACACTTACTCCAGGAGGTCTGGATTTATCATCCAGCATACTACAGAATTCCAGATGATGTTGTGGATTTCTGAGAATTGCTCTAGAAAGTAAGGGTGGGTATAATGTAGTACTTTGGGCACTTCAACTATGAAATGTTCACAGTTCTACAGTTACTAAAATGTTTTCAAAAACCCATTGACATTCTTTCGATTTAGGCATATATACCTACCAGGGTTAGGCCGTCAAAACTAACATGAGAATGTTTGTTGTTACCTAGTTCAATCTTTCAAATTTGTTTGTTTGCTTAGTTTTTCTTTTCTTTTCCTTAGTTGGGTCTTTGTTGTAGTCACCATGAAAGCTAATTCAATTGTTAAAACCGTTTAACTTTGGATATCACAACTTTATATGAGTTTTTAAGTTGACTTTTTTACACCTGTAACTATATGATTGATAACTCTATTTTCTTTAAATAAACTTATCAAAACATCTATATGTTGGTGATAACATATGAGCTTTCATTAAATCTGATTACATATTAATTGTATATCTTCAATGAGTTCTCAGGATCTATGAGTTGTTAGTTGACATTATGTCAATTTTATATTTTCCGCTTCATGCAACAGAGATGCCAAAGGTGGCAGCTGAAATTGTTAAGAACCTACAAAAATTCCATCAAGTGGATATTCTAGGTTCTAACAAATCTCAATTGTAGAATGAGGCCAAAAAAGAAATGTGCCTTTTTTTCATTTATAAATTTATTAATGTTTTAGATTGCTTTCAACATTCAAACTGTAAAAATTGCTATACTTGTTTTTTTTTTTTCAATTTTAAACAAATTAAATGTTAAAAAGCTTTAATTAATCACACCAAAGGACCGTTCAAATGTGCTTCTACCAAACAGCTTTTCTCTCAAAGTTACTCCCCAAGGCACTTTCAAATTTTAGTTTACCAAACAGTATTTAATTTTCACAAAACCCCTTCAGCTAAAAGCCTTTGCATTTTAGCTAATAGCATGCATATTCGTTCAAGTGATTCTCTATGTCAAACCCTCCGTAATTAAATGAACCATACTCAAAATCAATGAAGTAGAGTTTCCCTGAAAAGTGAGCAGAAATTTCAATGTATAAAAAGAAATGAAAAATAAGTGCAAGAAAGCAAAAGACACAAGCGACCATGTCATGCATGTGTCTCAATGTGACCAGTCTACTTGGGCATGCTCATTGCTCCCGAAGTCAGAGTTAGATCAAGAGAACACGAAGCAAACAAAAGAAATATAGGAATGGGAGGAAAAACTAAATGCTTCTGAAAATGACTGTTTGGTTCATGCCAGTCAAGAACAGAGATGAAAGAATGAAAAACAGATTATATCACCCGACGCAACAATGTGTACCTTCCTCATCACTGAGCATAAATTGCCACAGAGAAAGTCATTCTAAGCAAACACCACAGGAGTATTAATAAGGCCCGTTAATTCCTGTTCCCACCATCAAGCAGCAAATTTTATCACATAAGAGGACGAGAGTCTGTTATACTTACGTACAATGCAATGATCAATGTGAATAAAGTGAAATTAATGCCTGTGAACACTGTGGGGAATACTAATTTTTGCTCTTAGAGGCAACCTTCCCTAAAGAGCATTAAAAAGACAAGAAGTTGTTAGGAACTCGTGAGACCATTCTAGCGCATTACAGTACCTCACATCCTAGCACAAACTGCATTATATTGTTGGAAACCCAGCGAGAAACCCATGACATGACATACTAAGACCACTCAGCAATTAGTATTAAGCAGCTAATAATTTCAGGCATACCTCTCAGCCTACCAAATAGACAATTTTAAAAGAGTCGGAATGAAAATAAAGGTATCAAAGGTCATTGATGTAGCAGCCATCCCACAGTATATCTTATGTATGAGTTGGTATATTTAGAAAAGCTGCTTAAAAGAGGAATTTGCCTTTAGCTCAAGAAGTTCATCATAAATTTCCTCAGAAGATATTGTCTCATACGTCCTTTGCTTTTCATGATTTTCAAATTTGAGATTAGAAACTACATCAGACAAGGGCGCACAAACATGACGCAAAAGAAACATTAAGTTAAAAGCACTTTGTTGAAAGAAACATTTGACAGACTACAACAGTGAAATAAGAGTTACTTTTCCATGAAGTGATGAAGAAAAGATCAAGTGAACTGCTACAGAGAAAGACCTTTCTCAAAAAGCTTTAACATATCATTCTACAATTAAGGTTGACATGATGTCAACCAACAACTCATAGGTCCTGGGAACTCATTGCAGATATACAATTAATATGTTATCAGACTCAATGGAAGTTCATATGTTATCACCAATATATAGATGTTTTAATAAGTTTATTTAAAGAAAATAGAGTTATCAATCATATAACTACAAGTGTAAAAAAAGTCAGCTTAAAAACCCACATAAAGTTGTGATATCTAAAGTCAAATAGATTTAACAATTGAATTAGCTTTCATAGTGGCTACAACAAAAACCCAACTAAGGAAAAGAAAAATTAAAACTAGGCAAACAAACAAATTTGAAAGACTGAACGAGGTAACAACAAACATTCTCATGTTAGTCTTGACGGCCTGACCCTAACAAGTATATATGCCTAAATCGAAAGAATGTAAGTGGGTTTTTGAAAACATTTTAGTAACTGTGGAATTATGAACATTTCATAGCTGAAGCACCCAAAGTACTACATTATACACACCCTTACTTTCTAGAGCAATTCTCAGAAATCCACAACATCATTTGGAATTATGTAGTATGCTGGATGATAAATCCAGACCTCCTAGAGTAAGTGTGTGAGCATTGATGAAACGACTGAACAATGCTATTCCCAGAAACTACAAGCAACTTCGCACCAAATCATATACCAAATCTTGCAACCGGAAGTGTACTTGATAGCCTAAAACAAATCAATTGAGCAATTATAAAGCAAACTACAGAATTGAAGGCCACCGCTGCACACAGAAATAACTGTGCACCATAAATATATTTTTAATTATTATGTATTGTACCTTCATCAACCATGGCCTTCGCAAATTCCTAATTAAGGCAGCCATTTGAAGATCCTTATGGTTGTTTTAAACATAAGATACATGCTTAGGCCCCAGTGAACATCATCGATGATTAAGATAGAACATGTAACTGAGTGGAGACTTCATTTATACACCCTTCGTCATATGAAATGTTTGTATTATTTCTAGAATCGAGATTACAAGTCCTAATACCATGGAATATTCCTTAAAAGGAAGCATCACAAATCAAATCAAATAAAACATCGATCCACAATACATGAAAACCCCATCGTTTTACATTTATTCAGACATAAAGCCACTAAATTGTAAGATACTCCCACTTTTGTTTCTTCAAGGCCTTGAAGATGAACTTCAGGACTTTGAATACCGATTTCAAGACTCCAGGTAACCATTTCAGGATCAAGACAAATAAGTGGCACCCAAAAATAAGAATCATTAATATAGCCCATACCTCCATTGCAGTCCCAACTGTTTCATATGTAAAATACCCTTCGTCGTCCTCTGTCAATACTAATATCTGCATAGATAAAGCACCCCCCATGAAGATGACCACAACCCACATGGTAAGTATGGCAATCATTGTGAGGATCCGTTACTTTAACGAAAAACTTGCCAATAATAGAATTATGGTAAATGATGTGGCAAAGCTTATCACAATACTTTACACGAAAAGCTTGTCCAAATTCCATAGCCTTTTAACGATTGGCAAGTCGCCCCCAGTATGTGCTGCACGATTTTTTCTGCCCTCCCAAATTCTGTTAGGTAAGTTGATCCATGCTTGGGATGCCATGCTAGCTAATAAAACTGCCACCACATTAAGCATCTTGTGCGTACTGTTTTGCCACTTTTTCTTTTTTTTCATTTCCATTTTCTTTTCCTCCGGGTGAATGTAAAGTTGTGAACACGTTATCTACAATCTTCGATTCCATTCTTTCACCTTTTTTTTTTTTTTTTTTTTTTTGTGACCCAAAGAACCTCCGTGCGCCACTTCGCGGTGAAGTAAACCCTAGGTGAACTAGGCCACCACCACAAACCCAGTCACAGGAACTTTCACCTTTTGTTGATAGGATGAGAGCTGAGAAACCTTTGTAGTTCGTACTTTCTAGGTTAACTCCTTTTTTACTCAGGAAGAGTACAATTTGCAATTGATTGCCACCAGAATGAACTGAGGTCAATTTTGAAGAGGACGAGCTTGTGTTATATAATTTTCTAGAATTAACATTGCTACTAATCTTTTTCAGTAGACTCATGTCATTTTATTGCATGCCATGACTTAAAAAATGCATACCAAGTCAGCAACTAACGTGACACTTTGAAATCACTTAATATTTGCTCCACTAAATGTTCCTAGTACCTCAGGTGTCGTTGTATGAACATACATTGGTCTATCTATCAGCAGCAGCAGCCAAATGGAGAATTGTGTTCCCATCTTCATCCTTCGAGTTGATAAATTGCTCATTGTCCAAAATATCGACCAACAGCTTCAAAACCTCCAATTTGTTGTTCTTCACGCATATATGCATGATCGTCTGGCCATTTTCCAAGATATCCCAGGCTGCACCGGGTCTCACTCGAACCAATAGTTCCAAGATGTCAACATGGCCTTTCATAGCCGCAACATGAAGTGGGTTTCTTCCATATTTGTCACGGAAGAAACACACTTCAGAATCAACTCTTAACAAGTTTTTTACTATGTGGAAGTATCCCTTTGCCACTGCCAGATGAAGAGGGGTCAATCCCTGAGAATTTTGCTCTTTGGCCATTTCAACCTTCCGAGCTAAGACCTCTTCTACAAATCCCAAGTGTCCCGGCATCGCCGCAATGTGCAAAGGACTTTCGATTTGATTTCCAACCATAGTTCTATCTAAAAATAACCTATCTTTGCTAAGTAGGGTAAGCAATGAATAGACATTTCCTTCCACTGTGGCTTCATACAACTCAGACTCCATGGCTCTCGAAAAATGAGGGTCTTAGAAGAGGAGTCAGAATATATACTATCACCAATCTCAAACCATGACCAACATTTTACACTAGGGGTGAGAGGTCCCAGGTTCCACCTGGAACCTAAAACCTACCTTCAAGTATAGGTTCCTTATTTTTCGGAACTTGGAAAGTACCCGTTAGAACTTGGAAACTACCCTATTACAAGTTCCAGGATCTAACAAGTTCCTCTTCTTCTTCTTCTTCTTCTTCTTCTTCTTTTATTTCATTTTTAGTTAAGCAAAACGAAAATTAACGCAACAATAAAAATGAACAAGGATTTATCATCGATTGCCTAAGAACAAGTGTCCATATGCACTTGTTGAATAGTATTACGGAAATTTTACGATTTCCTCATTTTTTGGGCTCTATTTATCCTCCCAAACTGAAAATCTTCCTATGAAGCTTATGTCAAGATGCAATACCGACAAAGGAAAATCTATTCAGGAGAAGAATATTACCTGATCCTTTATGCCCTCTATGCTCGAAACATCCAAATACCGTTGAACACTTGCTTTTCTTTTGCAAATGCACCCAAAACATCTGGTCAAACTCATGCGTCAACCTCAGTAACAACACAAGGACGGCACAACTAGAATGGACAAGTGGCTGGCAAAATTTTTTGAAACAAAACCGAACTCACCAAAAGAAGGATTTATAGCAGAATTTCTCTAGCGGTTCTGGAAAAATAAGAACAATCAGGAATTCCGCGGCAAGGCCCCACAACCAGACGCCATTGTCGAAGCAGCCAAAGCACAAAGCCAAAGTCTCAGCCAATGGAATCCAAGAATAGGAAAAGGAAAAGCTAAGTTGTCGCCTATACCTGTGAGATGGGAGCCGCCGGACAGCCAATCCTTGAAGCTGAATGTGGATTGCTCGTGGGTGGATAGAGAGAAGCCAAGCTCGATCAGAGGGATCTTACGCAATTCAAATGGCGTGATCATTGATGGCTTCACCAAGGAGATCCACGCTTCCTCACCGCTACAAGCAGAAATCCTAGCTTTGTTGCACGGGTAGCAGATGTGTTAAGCATGGAGAATTTCCACTACTTTGCATGTGAAACTTGCATGACTTCAATATGCACACATAGCTAAAATACAAAGTGTAGTTTCCTTGAAACTACAAGGATGACTCTCTCTCAGTGAGGTACATAAACTTTGTTTAATCAGCAGTTCAATAATAAACTAGTCCGAGGGGTCTAGGGAAGCAGAAATTCCTCAAGTACTTCCCAAAAACACAGACCCACCAAAGGTCCAGATTTTACAAGAGTGTCATATAAAATTTTGAGCACCCACAGGATCCCTGTCATCATATATTTCTTTAGGTTATTCCACAGGATAGAGATGCCACCTAGGGGTGTCAATGGGTCGGGTTTTAATGTCACTCGACCCGACCCAAATCATGAGGGGTGTGTGCTTCGACCCGACCCGACCCAACCCTAAAAGCATACGACCCAAAGCAAAAATCATGCTCGGGTTGGGTCAGGTCGGTTCGGGTCTTTCTTTTTTAAAATAATAACGGTGGTGGGATCATAAGCCTATCAATAAGGACTACTAAAGTAGTGCCCTAGTAAACGAGCATTACTTAGCAACATTGAGATAATGAACAGAAGAGAACAATAGTAACATAGGCTTCAAGCAGAAGGGAGAGTATGAGAAGCAAATCTAGTTGACTAGACTAAAAAATATCAACTTAAAATAGTATTTGAAAAACAACAATTTGTTTTCCAAATGAGCTAAAAACAGTACAAAATCTTACTGAAGGAAAAAGTGATAATAAAATGAAAAACCAACCAAAAATGTACATAAAAATTCAGAGAAAGTTAACAGCTAGATAATCTCTTCAATAGAAAGCTTCTCTTCAACCAACAAGTTTAGCAACAAGTCTTGATCAGACGACCAACTACTACAAAGTATCACTGAATGAATTTTCAAACTTTAGTTCTTTGAGGTCCAAATTTTGTGCATAACACTCTAGGAATCAATATCATTTAACCACCGTGTACATAAAGCAAAAGATGAATATTACAAGCAAGGCACTCTGCTAGAATTATTGACAAGAGTGCCAAAGCAATGCAAAATCAATAATGCTTACCAGCAAGAGTTTCTTCCGCTTTTTGCGCTCAGAAAGAATTCCAAGAGCATCCAGCATTGACTCATCCAGTTCTGTAACAGCAAATGTTGATAATAAATGGCAGTATATACCGAATAAGGAATTGTAACTGGAAAGATACAACAGCCCAACATTTTGTTTGTACCAGCGTAGCCAACACACTCAACGATCCCAAAACTTGAACATTGTTTCCATCTCTGATGTACGTAAGTAATGTCTCCCTGCAAAGTTATAAATGTTAGAGAAAGAAAAAATGGAGTAAACATTGGCAACAAACTTCTGCTAATTTAGCATCTCCTCAGATATAACAACATATAACCAATTAGAAAACTCTAAAAGGGAGCTCACTCAGCATGAGAACATGATGAAACACTAAGTGGCACATTTATTCCATTCTTTGGGTCTTTGTAACAAAATCGAAACATAAGACTCAAAATATCACAAGTTAACTATATCCTTGTCATATTCAACGGTTTTTCATGTTGTTTCCACCTAAGCTTAAGCTATAATGGTTACCAAAGAAATTGAAACAATTGATTTGCTTCGGCTATTCAGAGGTTACATAACTTTTCTGGGAGTTGAGTACTAACAGGTCATATAACAATGAATCAATGATATATGTAGCAGTGACTTAAATAAAGAGAAGCCCAGAACAAGGAGTTCTTAAATGAGGCGTGCTTATACAAGGCCATGATATATTGAGAAGTGCATCATTGAAAGAACTTCACAAAAATACTTTCAACATAATCTCACATTTCTTCATGAACATCCAAAGATCTATCTTGGCTCTCCAAGCAAGTCTTAGCCATAGACAACAACTACAAGAGAGCATGCATCTCTACAGCTTGGGTATTTCATGTCAGAGAAACCTCAGCAATTAATCAGCTAATCCTCCTCTCTACTTCAGGTAATAAAAGGACACCGGAATCCTTAATAAAAGAAAAAGTTTTTTGCTTTCAATTCCAAAAGGCAAGATGCACATCATAAAGCTCACCAAAGTTCACAAACGACAATCGGACAGATCCCAAACAAACATCAAACCCAGCTTCAAACTAAGCTCCCAAATTCGCACATCACACAGAGCGGGTCTTGCTCTGGAAAAACAACTGTGCTCAACTTTGAGGAAAAGGGATGAATCCTAAAATGAACAGAGGGAACACAAGGATCCGGAAACAAGAGAAAATCACAAACGCACGCAGGTTCTACCCAACTACATCACTGACCAAGGAGAGGGGCCTCCTCCTCTTCCTCCTCCTCCTACTGCAGCAGATCTGCGAAACCCTAGAATGCAAGGAGCAAAGAAGAGGGTGGTGGCGGAGTCGACAAGAAGGCACAGTCGTTGACGGCAGCGGCGGAGGCGGCGGCGGTGGTGATTGGGTGAAGAGCGTTCGGGTTTGGGTGAGAGGGGAACGTCTTTGTTTCAAACAAACAAACATGGATGATATTCCGGTTGCACACTGATTTTGCGGCCACATCCCCGATCAAAAGGCCAGACGACAGAGAAGCCCGAACTAACCAAAGCACATCCGAATAACATCATCATCATGGATGGTACTTTCGGTGAGGCTCCTTTATTGCGTTTCTCCCTATTGATCGGTAATTCTATCATTAGTCTTGTCTGCTATAATAATCCAATAATAATTGGAAATTCTACTTTTTTATATCCAATATTCAATTGCTATTAATCCACGTATGACTGTCATGCTTTCCGTGTTATAATCTCTATGAAACACAAATGGTTTATTGCGAAATTTCTCTTGAACACTAATATAAGAACATAATGGGTTTTTCCAAAAGATGTTCTACCTTGGGACCGGCGAAAGATAAATATACTTTCCTAAAGAAAATATAATGTTAAAAAGCTTCTAATTTTTTCCTATTCTTTTTTAGTAAATTCCTTCATGGAAATGTAAGTTTCAACATCTCAATAACTAGTAAGTGCTTGTCTAACTTGTGTGTGATAATATATGATAATCGACTTAATCAGTTGCTCTTTTCAATTTACTTAATTTGATTCAATAATATTTTGTTGAAGTCTGATGGTCCAAATTGTGCAAGAAGGGTGTTTGCAGGACTTCCTTGTTACTAGAAGGGTTGTGCACTAAGATTGCAATAGTTTGACTGACAATATCTCTAAAAAGAAAAATAGAAGGATCGAGCATGAAACATTTAAGCTATGCATGACGTCTCCAGTTGGCCAAATCGCTCCTTATCTCCATATCCACTTAGTGGAAACAAATGTTTTTACTACCACAACAAACTATTTACAAGATTGAGAAGAAGAGTAGACAATTCTTATGGATGGGACATGCAAAAATGCAAAATAGACCGCACAAAGTTGCGTGGGAAGTAAATTGCTTACCCAAAAGGGAGGGAGTATTAGGGCTGCTCAATCTGAAATATTGGAATAAAGTACTGCTAGGCCACATGCTTTGAAACATCATCAATTATCCACCCCCTTTCCTATGGAGTAATTGTGTTTACAACACTAAATGCAAAGGCATTCGAATTATGCAACTCAACAACAAGGGCGATATGGCTTGGACTTGGCGAGGTCTTCTTAAGTAGAGACTTCCTCTAACTTCAGCCATTTCTAGCTCAATGTACTATGTAAAGATATATTTGACGAACTCAAACATGTTGGATCGATTGTCGAGTGGTATGACATAATTTGGATCGGTGGTATCAGCAAACACAATCGTATTAGATGGCTTATTTGTAGGGATAGACTATTGATGGTCAAAATTGTATCACGATAGATGTCTTCAATTGATATCTAGTGTAATTTTTGTTTGAGTGGTATATAAGACAAAACCTATTTATTCTTCCAATGCAACTGGACTAAAATTATGTCATGTGGTACTCTGTCTTCTCTAGGAGGTTGGATTGATGAACTTCAATAAATGATTAAGGCTACTAAACCAAAAACTTGGCAATGAGGCTCCTCAATGAATCTTTCTTAGCGACTATGTATTGCATTTGGATAGAGTGCAACCACGGACATTTTCAAAATTAACAAATCAATATTCATATTATTTTGGTTAAGGTGCATAAAATCACAGGATGTAGAACTTTACCAAAATTTTAAACCTTCCCAAGCAAATGTGTATTGATCACCACGTGGAGGCTTCCTATATCCATTTTCTCGTATTATTAGTTATATTTGTAATTCTAGGGGGAAGCCCCTAAGCTTTTGTACTTCATCTCATTAATGATTCATCTTATTAATGAAACTTTCATTTTGAAGTGATCATTCCCCTTCATTTCCCTAGGCAGACGATATATGTCAAAATGCTGAACAGGACAGGGTACTCCAATAAGAAATTTGCTTAGTATATGGTCGCTTGAAAACGACTTACATATTCCAAAGTTGAATCTCATTAATGAACTTTGAAATGACCATCGCGTTTGCGCATAGCAACACCCAAAAGGCAGTAATAAGAACATCAACCAGAGGCTCATTGCTGGTTTTTCGTGATTACAAGGAGTAACAATACCATCGACCAGAGGCTCATTGTTAAGTGGAAAAACACAGAGCGTGGTTCAAAAAATTCACAGCCGATCAGTTCGTCAATCCGGCTCACAATTTTTGCGATTTTCATAATTTGAGCCTAAGCCGCTGGGCGGAGAACCAAACCCTAGCCCCCTTTTTCCCCAGAAAAGAAATGCTCAACCACCAAAAAACCAATCACAACATTGAAATTCATTAAAAAGAAAAATTCAAAAAAGAAAAGAAAAGGGAGATAGCTCGGTGAATAGTCTGTTAAGTCAAGAACATCTACTAACAACAAAACTTGTTAAGTCAAGAACGTCTACTAAAAAACACTGCACTAACAACAAAACTTGAAAAAAGAGGAAAAAAAAGGAGAAAGAAAAAGGGAAGAAGACAAACCTGAGAGGGAATGCAACGAAGAAAATGATGGGATGAACAGCGGGGGTATCACGGAAGAAGACGAGCTGAGGGGGAATGCGACAGAGAAAATGAGGAGATGAACAGCAGGTGAAAAGAAGAAACTGAAAGTGCACAAAAAAAGTCTCGAAAGCGATCGGCCATCAACTCCTCCCCCAGATGGATCAAAGAGAAAGGAACGGGGAAGACAACGACCGACAACTACATGGGTCAACCGGTACAGTCACCATCGTGGACCCTACCCGATTGGCCATTTTTGGCTCTTTTTTAACTCTTGCATGGATAGTGCAACTTCAGGCTTCATTTCAGGTGCGTTTAGTTCAGTATTCCGCGAGAACTTTTCAAACTCATCGTTGAAAAAATCTTTGGCCGTTTAGAACCATTTTGAAATAGTTTTACGTGAAAACTAAGTATTAAAAAGGCTGAAAAGCTCAAATTCCAACATTTATTTTTTTCTTCCAAAACTATCTCATTCATTTTTCAAATTTCTTATTTTGTCCTCATTATTTTTTAAAATGCCAAAATAATGCTAAAAAAATCAAATATATATATAAATGCTAGAAAAATTAAATATATTTTGGTCTTTTTAAAAATTATTATTTATATATTTGATTTTTTTCAGCACATATTTGATTTTTTTAGCATTATTGTCAAAAATTTATATTTAAAAAGTTGCATGCACTATTTTTTATCAATTTTAAACAAATAAAAATTGAAAAATTCCGATGGAAGGTTTTTTTTTAAAAATTATATAAGTATTTTATTTTTTAGTATTATTTCCAAATTTATATTTAAAAAGTTACATACATTACTTTTTCAATTTTAAAAAATAAAAATTTAAAAATTCCAACAGAGGGTTTTGAATTTTTTTAAAAATTATGTGTGTGTGTGTGTGTGTGTGTGTGTGTGTGTGTGTGTGTGTGTGTGTGTGTGTGTGTGTGTGTATTTTTTTTTTAGCATTATTTTCAAATTTTTTAAAAATTTACATACATTATTTTTTCAATTTTAAACAAATAAAAATTAAAAAATTCCAACGAATGGTTTTGAATTTTTTTATATGTATTTTACATTTTAGCATTATTTTCAAATTTATATTTAAAAAGTTACATGCATTATTTTTTTCAATTTTAAACAAATAAAAATTAAAAATCAGTCCAATCTCGTTCCTTGAATATAATATTAATAAAAATCATTTTAAAAATTAAATTCATTAAAAATTTTAAAGATTTCAAAAATCATAAAAAAATTGATAAAATCCCTAAAAATTGATAAGAGATTTTAAATTTGAGTAAAAAATAAAAATAATAGAAACCAAGTTGAAAATGCTTTAGTTCGTGCTTAGTCATATTAGTCAAAAATGCTTTATGACTTATTAGTACTTATGTTAATTGGAGTTGTGATACTTTTTTTTTTTAATCAAAATTTAGGTTTTTTATGTTGATGTTAGAATTAGGGGTGAGTGATTCTAAGTTCCTTACAGGTTCCGCATAGAACCTGGAACCTACTCTCAAGTACAAAGTCCTCATTTTTTGGAACCTAGAATCTACCTATTGAAATCAAGAACCTAGAATCTATATTGTCACAGGTTCAAATAGGTTCTTTTTCTTTTCTTTTTCTTTTTTTTCAGTTTCATTTTTAGTTTTTAAAAAGATGAAATGAACGCAACAATAATAAACAAACCACCACCTGTGGTGGTCGCGATGGTTTCGCACTTTCTCCTCCACCGTGGGGAGAGGGGTTCGAAACCCCGCATCCCCATTGCGTGAGACTCACCCGCGACTGGGTTTGTAATGGCGGCTCAATTCGCCCTGGATTTACCCCGCCGGCTGCCGGCTATTCGAGGGTTCCCGGGTCACAAAAAAGAAAAGAAAAACAATAATAAACAAGCTTATCATTCATCAAAGAGAATACAACACGAACAAAACTATCAACATAGGAAAAGGAATTCTTGGTGAGGAATTTAATTAGATAAAGAGAAGAAATTGAGCAAAAGTCTGCATTAAATGAAACAAAATTCACTATACCATAATTTTTGTTTTGGAACTTTGTATCAAGGAATTTATAACACCATAGAACAAATTAGACCATAAAAACAAGAGCATTAAGGATCATATTCTCTGTCTGGTTGCTAAAAAATGTACCAATAAAGCTCCACCATCTCAATGCATTAATAATTCAGATGGAGTAACATATAACAACAATCAGACACCTGCAAGTCATAATATATATATAGTTTAAAATCTCTAGAACCCAATATTTGTAACTGTCAGAGGATTATTTTATGAGAAGCTGTATAAAAGATGAAAGTTATGGATGCTCTTGGTGCTTCTTATGCATGGGACAAATGAACAGGTCCTGTTGTATTGGAGATTAACATTCTATGTAAGGGGAATTGCTCATTTGCTGGAACAAAATAAAAAAGTGTCACAATTTCTCACTTTGTAATTCGCTCGTATGGACTCAAGTTTATTTCTTCGAAGAAAACTCAATTACTGACGCAGCAGTCAGTCAAACCCTACTTTCATTACCCAAATTACTTGACATTCATATGTTGTTTTACTGGAGAAGGGAACATGAAATCTATGACTCAATCCAATGTTAGGTTTAGCTAGAATCTTTCCTGGAACATGCTAAGATCAATTATGCAAGGTAGACAAAACTATTTGAAGAGTAATAGAAACACTTCAGACATTCGTCCTTAACAAACAAATCTGCAAATCAGGTAAACTGATCTAAAACCCATATTACTATCCAAACATTCATTAAATGGATTAGTTTAGTTATTGATCCCTCACTTGGTTTGGCTGCGATTTCAGTTCAGTTGAAGATTATCTAATTCGACAAGTTTAGCTTGGACAGCTACAGAAGTCACAAAAGTTCACCATTACCCACCCAATGAAGTAGAAGAACAAGTTGCACATGAGTAGAAATAGGCATTTACTGTGCATATTTACTGTGATTGCACCATCATTAAGGGTTCAAAATTTGTTTACTTCCATGTTATATGGTATGTAAATGGGTTCAAGTATATCTTTGAGGTCCAACAATTCTGGTACTAAGACCTCATTGTCATGCTAGGGTCGTTGATGTTCACAATGCTACCAAAAGTTAAAGGGAAAGATTAGTGAGCTCTAAAACCAAGGGTAATTGGTGCCATCCTATGTGCGTCTAAACCTATCAAGGTGAACTCTCAATGACTATAGATGTCCTTCTATGCAGGCAAATATGCAGCAACTATAAAATAGTATCTACGCCTAATACTAAAAAATGCTCAAAAACTCCAATGAAAAAGCATTTGCTAGATAATTTTGAATGTGCATTCAACATATCAAAATAGGGGACAGAGCTAACTCACCTATTACTCTCACTGCCTTTATTCTTGTAAGTAAACAATTACCACCTTATATTAGCATATGGCAGAGTCCAATTGATATCCATTATTAGCCATTTTTATATTATGACATTGACGCCTTAAAAAGATTCTCACATGTATAAAAACAACAAACGAATAGTGCAATAAGAAGGATCTTCAAATTAAAAGTTATTTTCTCATAACAACTATAAAATATCTATACATTTGTTCATATAGCTTGTATTTCTTAGTGCAAATTTAGGATAGATGATTGAGTAGCTCGCTTTTTTTTTTTTTCATTCAAAGGAAAAACCAACCCCTAAGTCATGTCAAATGTTTCTTCTAGAGAAATACACTTTTGTGTAGTCCAACTCAAATATCTCAAGAGCTGCAAATTCCTAGCACACAACACGTCTTATTCAAAAATCTCTGGACATCACTGCCCTAGAAGACGTACTCAGAAGAGAAACTTATGATAGAGTGGGCAGAGCAGTGGATATATTAACTGAGAAGGAAAAAACAATGAATCAGATCACTTGCCAAAACTATGTAGTTCTTTCACCAATCCTTGTCCAAATATTGTTCATAGCCCCTGTGCATGGAAAAAGGAGACCACAAATCGCATCTTCAAATACCACTAAAGAAGGAGTAGGTTCCATTAAAAATATAGAAGCTATTGCGAGAGAATAGTGATAATTCACATGCCTTGGAATTGTTAAAAATGCAGCTTGATCGCATTGTCAAACGGTCAAAGAAATTGGGCTCAAAGGTATAGATTTTCTAAAACATGCAGATACGAGAGAATGAGCATTCTCACATATCGTTCTCATTTTTGTATGAGCATTCTCACATATCGTTCTCATTTTATGTTTATTTTCTCATGGACACGGGCATCCGAGTGTAGTTTGGCACCTAAAGAACGCATACTCATGCTGAGGGTTGAGCGATGTTGAGAAAGGTGAGCAGCGCCAAGGGTTGTGCAGCTTCAAGAGAGGAGAGCGGCATTGAAGGGCGTCAAGTAGTGCCAACGGTTGAGCGTCGTCAAGGGACATCGAGCGGCGTCGAGGGGCGTCCAATGGTGCGGAGGGTTGAGCAGCGTCAAGGTGCGTCAAGGGGCATCAAGGTCATCGAGGGGCATCGTCAAGAGGAGTGAGTCGAATCATCGAAGAGAGATTTTAGAGTGACATGAGGGAGTCAGGGATAGGGTGAAGAGGGAAAAAGAAGAAACAAAAAGGGGAAAGGGGAAGAAATGAATTGAAATCTAGGATTTTCACATTTTAGATTCTAGAATCCGATTCCGATTCTAGTTCCAATTCCTATAGGAACCGGGAACCGCTAGTTCCCAAAAAAATGGACACTGGGAACCGGAACCTCCCTCTTTAAAATCGGAAACCGCCCTCACCCCTAGTTGGAATATACACATAATACACATGATGCTGCACTATGCTAACACCACATGTGCATAACACACTTAGGAGTTCAATGCCTGCTAGAAGAAGTAAGGGAAGGGAACCGACCGCACTGTAGCAAGTATACCTCCTACTGTGCGATTGCAAGATTGCATCGTGCTAGATTTTGGTTAGTCCCTCTTCTCCTCTCTTTAGCTCTCCAGCATTGTGTCCACTATTTCCAAGCATTCCATAAAAACTAATTCATTCATTGTAAATCGATGATGTTAAAAAACGATAACAATAATTTGGTTATATTTGAGTGCACTTTTTTTTTTTCCTTTTTGTCGAGCTTTATTACTGATAAAAATGATAAATTTATTGCCAAATATTCTTTTTTAATGCATAAAAAAGCAACAAAAATTACTTAATTTTATATAACATTACCCACTTTCCTTCTTTTTTAACCAATTTGGAATAAATCATCCTAGAAAATAGTTCCTAGAAAATAGTTGACAAAATATTTTCTTTTCCATTTTTATGTTTTCAATTTCTTATATGTGGCTAAATTTACTTGGAATATTAATATAACAAATAAGATTTTTGGCTGAAATTGGAGTGATAAGTGAGGCAAGCTTATACATAAAGCCAGACTTACAGTTGAGCTGTGAGGATGATGATTTGTGGTTGAGAATATCTAAACTCTTCTCCCTCTTTGGGTCGACACTAGCTAGGTCCACCTCCAAGAGACTTTCCAACCGTATCAAGGTTATGTTGGTTACGGCCATTCTCTGTCTACTCCCTCTTCATGATCTTTAGGCCAAGCTTCTTCTACTTACTATTGGGCCGCCTTATCATCAATATCGAGGCGAGCTATATCCTTACTATAGCTTTTATCTACATTACGGAGATATCTCTCACCTTTTCTGCGGTCTACTCACGTCATTCCTCAAGGTAGTCATTTTTTCCTAATTTTATAGCATATATTTATTTTTTAAAATTTATTATCAAGTTTTGTCTAAGTAAAAATTAAGATTAGAAAATTTAAATTAATTAGAAAATTTAAATTAAAGAAGTTGATTGTTTTTTATGCTTGTTTGGGTGTTTCAAATTTTCATGAATGGAGGCACCCTTCTAGCTTACGTCTCCCACTATTTCTTATCTAGGATACGCACTAAATTCGCACAGTCTTACCTGTTCTATTTAGGAGGAATCCCCTTTGGCTTGGTCACTTTTTGGGTTCTAGCCATGCCAGAATCTCCCTGGTGGCTTGTCGAGCATGGTCGCGTGAAGGAGGCGAGGGGCATCCTAGCATGGATCTCTGACTTTGAGGAGGAGGCGGCACTTCGGCTGGATGAGGTCATTAGCCAGACCAATGGGGAGGGCATGTGGGAGGCTATCATCCACCCAACCCAATCAATCCTACACATGAGCATTTATGTGTTTGGAATCTACCTATTCCAACAAGCTTCTGAAGCTGACACCATGCTTGTCTATGGCCCTCGCATTTTTTAGTAGATGAGAATTGTCAACCACAGGGAACAGCTCTTACTCCTCATAGCAGTGGACCTTGTGAAGACTATGTTCACCATAGTCTGCGCCATTAACATTGATCGAGTGGGGCGGCAAAGGTTAATGCTTATTAGCATTTGCGGGATGATTTTGTCACTCGCCTCCCTGGGTGTATCTCTCACTATCATCCACCACCACCATGAGGTCAAGTGGGCTTGTGCCATATGCATCTACACGGCCTTTTTTCTATTGAGATGGGGCTAGTAGCATTGGTTTACAGCTCAAAGGTCTTCCCGATGAGGTTGCACGCCCAAGGGTGCGCAATTGGCATTGTAGTGGGCCAGGTGGTAAGCGGCGCGATATCCATGAGTTTTATGATTTTGTATAGAGCGGCGGTCACCCTAGGAGGTGCCGCCTTCCTATTCATGGGGATAGATATGATGGCCTAGGTCTTTGTCTACATCTTAATGTCGAAGACAAAACAAATGTCACTCGAAAAGATTACACAACTATTTGGCTCATGAATAACGTGGAGCATCGCAAGAGCGCAAGGGCCAACCATAGGCCAACTAGGGTGCTTGATATCGTCTTTATGATTCTGATTTTGAATTCCGGATATACTCTATTTAGTAATTTTGAAATCTCAATTAAATTTTAGTTAAATATGATGGTTTTCAGTTAACACTATAATATTGAACATCTCAATTACATGTTGAGCATCTCAATTACTGTTGATGAAGCTGTAATCATTCAATTAGTTATATAATGTCAATTGAAAACTGTCATACTTAACTAAAATTTAATTAAGATTTCAAATTTACTAAATAGAGTATGTCAAGAATTCAGAGTATGTCCGGAATTCAAAATCAGATTCATAAAGACGATATCAAGCACCATGGTTGGCCCTCATGCTTGCTCCACGCTGTTCATGAGCCAAATAGTTGTATAATCTCTTCGAGTGACTTTTGTTTTGTCTCTAGCATTGAAATGTAGACAAAGACCCAAGCTACCATAGCCATCCCCATGAATAGGAAGGCGGCACCCCCCTAGAGTGACCACTTTATACAAAATCATAAAACTCATGGATATCGCACCGCTTACCACCTAGCCCACTACAATGCTAATTGCGCCCCCTGAGCGCACAACCTTATCAAGAAAATCTCTAAGCTATAGACCCATGCTACTAGCCCCATCCCAAAGGAAAAAGAGGTCATGCAACACAATAATGAGAAGACGCATATGGCACCAACCCATTTGACCTCGTCTTGGTGGTGGATGATAATAAGAGATACACCCAGGGAGGCGAATGACAAAATCATCTCGCAAATGCTAATGAGCATCAACCTTCGCCGCCCCACTTGATCGATGCTAATAGCACAGACCAAGGTGAACATAGTCTTCACAAGGTCCACTGCTATGAGGAGGAAGAGTTGTTCCCTATGGTTGACAATGTCCGTCTACTAAAAAATGCAAGGGCCGTAAACAAGCATGGTGTCAGCTCCAGAAGCTTGTTGGAACAGGTACATTCCAAACACACAAATACTCATGTGTAGAATTGATCGGGTTAGGTGGATAATAGCCTCCCACATGCCCTCCCCACTGGTCTGGCTAATGACCTCATCCAGCCAATGTGCCGCCTCCTCCTCGGAGTCAGAGATCCGTGCCAGGATGCCCCTCGCCTCCTCCACGCAACCATGCTTGACAAGCCACCAGAGAAATTCTAGTATGACCAAAACCCCAAAAGCGGTCAAGCCAAAGGGGATTCCTCACAAATAGAACAGATAAGACCATGCGAATTTAGTGCGCATCCTGAATAAGAAATAGTGGGAAAAAAAAGACTTCGGGCTACAAAAGCACACCAGGTCAGGAACTCCAGACTACAAAAGCACGCCATGTCAATTAAGAGAAATATCGAGCTACGAAAGTACGCCAAGTCAGTGAAAATGACTCCAGGCTACGGAAGCACGCCAAGTCAGGAACTCCATGTTACGAGAGCACGCTGTGTCAATTAAGAGAGACATCAGACTATGAAAGCACATCGATTTGATAAAGGAGACTCTAGCCTCCAAAAGCACGCTATGTTGATGAAAAAGACTCTAAGCTATGGAAGCACGCCAAATCTTGAGGTTTCAATGAGCAACTTGAACGTCAAGTATTATTTGGTCTTCAAGGAAATATTATCTATCAAACACGATTAAGGCAAAAACTAATATGCATTCACCAAAGAGGTAGATAATCGAGCTACTTTAAAATGTACATTTCAAAATTCAATGAGGTTTTTATCGGTTCAATCAAAGTTTATGCATAATGACTTTACCATATTTGCATCACCCAAATTTCCATATGAGAGAATTGTCATTCAAGACAAGGGCGTGGATTTTTCGAGAATACTAAATGAAAGACTTTCAATTAGAAATGAGTTTTACTCACTCTCATTTAGAATGGCTATTTTAGGAGAATCACTCCATCTCACTATCATCATACCAATAAGAGTCCGAGTATCCTCACAAGCAGTACGACATTCCCAATCTAAGAGGTCTTTTATAGGGACCATAATGTGAGCTTGGTAAATAACTTAACAAATGGACTCTTTGAATCAAGGTAATTGAAAAAACAATTCTGTAATCATTTCTGGGTTTACAAGTCAAGAACCCTACAAAATGAGAAAGAAATAATCTTGTCCGCACTTCTTCAAGCGATGCTTAAAACATGCTAACCCCTACGTTAATTCAAGTGCCCTAATCAGAAGAGACTTTGCAAGGGACGTAACATAAACTAAGTTCATGGGTTGAGAAATGAAATGATTATTAGACTCAAAAATGTGTATAGGGGTCAAAATTGATGATCATCTAGGCATTGTCGCAGGTCTTGTCATTCACTAGGGATTGTCATTATGAATGCACTATTGATCTTGAGTCTTTGAGTACTGCTTCATTAGGATACAACCTTTTACAACCGATAGTCACCTATCTTGACTCTCTTCTTTTTTCATCTATGGGCATCGACCTTGCTTTTACTAGGCACATCGCTTTTTCATACTCCTAGTTCTCATTCATTTTTTCTTCACTTCTTTTTTCATGGGTATTAGTCTTTGCTTTCACCAGACATTGCTTTTCCATGCCCCTTAATTCTATTTTGATGCATATGTAAAGCTGACACTCGAACTTTCAAGCGTCATCATCTACCTTGCCTTGCCCCAATGTAAGGGATGATCACCAACTGGATTTAAAGAAATGAAATTGCTGGCTCAAGTGGGCTAAATAATGTATATAAGTGTATAAGATAGAGAAAGAAATGATCTTCGTGATCCTAAAGCACTTAAATTATCACATGAATTCAATGTAATAGCACGACTTGAAAATTGATGCAAGTGAGAGTAAGAAAATTTCTTTTCATTTTCTTCATCTTATGGTGCTGTCTTCCCTCAAATTTGGTCCGATGTGGGATGGTTCTTAATAGTGGTAATTTGAAAAGAATTTCTATAAGTGTATGAAACTCAAAGGGGTTAAACAATGAATCATATATAGTGTTTGGGATAGAGAAATGAATTGTTCATCATCATTTCGGTCATCGTACCTTTCGCAAGAAAACTCTTTACCTTGCGGATATGGAACTTTTTACAATCATCTCACAAGTGTATAGGTAGGGGATTATGTATAGGATAAGGCTTGCCTTTCATTATCCTGACACGTCTCATTCAATGTTCTTAAGCATTGATATCACTCCATTGAATTGTTTTATCTTGACAAATCTCCACATGAAATTAGTTAGTTAAATAGGCAAAACCACTATCAAAATTCTCTTTTCAAAAGAGTCCGACAATTTAAGCATGAGAAGCTTTGTGACTTCAAAACAAAAAATTTACCATACTCAAAACATGGTTTTAAGCATTCATTCAGGAGATTGCCTCACAAAGGGACTGCCTCCTTGGATTGCCCCTATGAATCAAGATCAAAAATCTGATCTTTGATTTAATAAACACTCACTTCTTGCTTTTGCCTTTACACAAGAGAACGTACATGAATAGGATACTATGCAACATCAAAATAAATTCAAATTGCACATCCATTTTGGGTTGGGTTGAGATTTTATCTCAGTCATCTCACTACTAGAATCAGTAGTGCCCCCAATTCGCAAGGAAAAGAACGGGGTGTCATCTCTCAAAATTAATTATGTTCAAGGATGAGATATACCTTTCACCAAGATGGATGGGCCTCTTTTACTTGCCCTTCATTTTATTAAGTCTTTAGAAATGTGTTCTCAAACTTTTTGAGTAACAATTGGGCCACTTAATTTATCATTGCAACTTGATATGCCTTTTTCAGATGCTTTTCTCATCAGGCCAAGAAAGTAATGCTCATGAATCATGTGTGCTTAAGTTCTTCACCCTCCTTGGTCTTGTTATGCAAACCCTCCAAGTAAGATATTTTTCCTTCCAAATTTGTCACTAGTCTTAACATCAAATTCTACTAGCTCAGAAAAATGAGATGGTTCAAAAGTCATCTTAACTCTCTTCTTCGAGTCACAATTTCTCACTAAAGATAGAGTATCTATGTCATCATAGCACTTTTGCTTGACGAGATAAGCTACGAGCAGACAAGTAGCAGACAATTCATCGACTTGACTTTGGAGGCCTGAAATTCGCTTATTTAGACTTTGGCTTATCAAAGGCAAGCCCCCCGGGTGAGCGGACTCATGTTTCGACTCAAGTGACGGGTACTCAAGGTTATACTGCTCCCGAATATATAGCTATCGCGACCTACCCTCGGGGGGAGTAGGTTTAGGGATATTGCCTGAAGGACGGACCTATGGCCCATAATTAGACACAGGCTCTCCCAAGCTCATACCTTGCGTGATGTTTGGGTATTTTTAAGAATATTGCAAAAAAAAAAATCGCCACTAGTCTATTGGAGTCGGCTAAAAATTAAGTAAAGCATGGGAATGTATCTCGCTCCCTACGCAATCAAAGAATCTAAAGTCGAGGACTTCATTATACTAATTGATCAATTAATACCATTTCGGTATCTAATCTTATTCATTTTAAAAGAAAATATTTTTGTCAAGCAATTTAGATTGATTTTATACCTATCCACTAACATATAAGGTGATCACGTGAATGCGCAATCATTAAAATAATAATCAGCGATCAAGGAAAACATTAAACATATTTCATGGGGTGGCAAACAATTAATACTATAGAAAAGATAAATGTTAATCCTAGCTAGGTTAAAGGAAAGCCAAATCAATCTATCAATGTTGTATAATCAATGGCATTTGTCTCTAAAGACAATTGAAATCTTAAGGTGAAGCCCTAAGGGCTTATTAAATTTTGAGCACAATCTCAAACCAAAAGGCTCCCACCTTTTAAGAAAATATTATCTAAGAACGATTTTTTTTAAGCTTTTCTAGGAATTTCAATTTTTTTAAGAATTTTTATGAATATCATTAATATTTCTTAATATTAACATGTGAGAAATCTCACCGGGTCAAGAGACGACCCAAGTAAACCGACCCAAACCCTATCGAATCGGATTGGATGAAAAATATTAACCCTAAAAGCCCGCTCGGAATTAAATAAACCATCTAAAGAGCACTTTCTCTTGTTCTTAATTTTTGGCCCAAACTCTAAAAATTAACCTAGCCCACAACAAACCAGCCCAAAACCCTTCTCTTCTTACGGACGATCAGGCCACAACTAAAAAGAGAAACGAAACGACAAAAACAACAATTAACACTAAGGGCGCGTTTGGTTGTGTTTCTGTTTAAAAATTGTTCCAGGGAACAGAAATAGAAAAAAGTATTTCTGTTCCGGGGAACAATTTTTGAACAAAAATACGCGTTTGGTAAACTTGTTCCGAGAATAAAAAATAAACGAAACATGTTTGGTAAATTTGGATAATTTTTTATTTCTTTTATTTTTTCTATTTTTTTCTTATTTTTCCTTTTTTTCTTTTTCATTTTTTTCTTCTTTTGGCCGGTCGCCGGCCAAGGCCTTGGCCGGCGACCGGCCGGCGAGGGCCGAGCTCGCCCGGCGGCGGGGAGGCGCGGCCTCGCCGGGCCACCGCCGGGCGAGGCCGAGGCTCGCCGCCGGGCCGGGCGAGCTCGGCCTCGCCGCCCGGGCGAGCTCGAGGCGGATCCGGGCGAGATCGAGCTCGCCCAGGCCGGCGCGAGGTCGGCCTCGCCGGATCTGGGCGAGATCGAGCTCGCCCAGGCCGGCGCGAGGTCGGCCTCGCCATGGCGGGCGAGCTCGAGCTCGCCCGGCCATGGCGAGGCCGACCCTCGCCCGCCTACGGCGAGCCTCGGCCTCGCCGGGGACGGGCGTCGGCCTCGCCGGGGCCGGCGAGCCTCGCCGTGGGCAGGCGGGCGAGGCCGGCCCTCGTCGGCCGGTCGCCGGCCATGGCCGAGGCGGCGACCGGCCAAAACAAAGAAGAACAAGAAAATAAGAAAAAGAAAAAAAAAAAAAAGTGTTTCGATTTGTGTTCCTGAAACAAGAAACACAAAATTTGTGTTTCTTGTTTCTGTTTCTTTTTTGTTCCTGGGAACAAAAGAACAAAAAAGGAACAGAAACGCGTCCAAACGCGTTTCTGTTCCTTTTTGTTCGAAAAAAAAAAAAAAACAGAAAAACTGTTTAAAAACAAAAAAAAGAAATACAACCATGCTGGCCCTAAAATTAGAACGACAAAAGAGAAACGAAACGACAAACACTTATGGCACTAGGGGATCGTATAAGTCAGTGTTATAATTGGACAAAACTCGAAAACCAAAGAAGGCAGAGAGGACTTAGCTTCGGTTTTACTACTGGAACAGCAGGAAACGCAGATGATTCTTCCTTGACAGCAGGCCGGGAACCTCCATCACCGGAGCACCACCACCACCCGCTGGCCGTTCAGGAGATCCTTCGCCACGATAGGCACGGGCCGGCAGAGCATATGGTGCATCGCATCCAGTTCTTGCAGTCGAACCCCAATCAAGCGAACAAGCTCTGGCCCGGGGCCTGCGCGCAAGACCCGAACAGCAAAAGCACGGCCTCGTCTCGTGAGTCAATGTCGAAAGATTCGTGAAGGTTCAGGCTCATCAGCAGGAGAACCCCAGAATGCAAGCATGGGCAGCATCGCCCCGTGTGGTTTCACGGATCGAGACGAATTTGTCTCCACTGCGAAACGCTAGCAAAAATCGAGGCTTGATGGGTTGAAGCTGTCTGATGGAGCAGAGCAGACATTCCCTTTTCGCTTTAGTCTTGGGTGCTCTTGCCTTTGAGCATTAGAATCGCCATTGAAAGCATAAAGCTTCCCTCTTCTCCTCTCATTCTCTCCTGCCCCCATTTTTCTCTCCGTTTCTTTTTTAGCCAAAGAAGAAGAAGAATCCCCCTGTCCGAAGAACCACCGCAGCCATCGCGCCTGCTACGTCTTCGACTCCGGATCTTTGCGAGCGATCTTGGGCACGAGCGCGTGTTGAGCTTCGATCAGAAAGCGAAGAGCTTTCCGAATTTGCGGTCTCGTCTTCCTCTTCGAGCTCTGCCCAAAGCGAAAAGCCGGATTCCTTCACTGCTAGGCTTGAGGACGTCGGCTGGGCGTGGTCGTCGGACGGAATTCGTGCGCGGCGCGGTGGCCACCGAAGCCTCTCTCTCCCTTTCTGCCCTTGCTCGAACCCTCTTCACCCTTGGACTTCTTCTTCCCCGATGCTTCTCCTTCGCCGAGACCTTGCTTCCTCATCAAAGCTTCACCCAAACCAACGGCACGGCCCCGAACAACCAGCGACCCATCTACCGCCGAACCGCCGTCGTCCGCCGGTCCGACCGGCGTCGACCACCACCGGCCATGAACTCCGGCGGCCATTAATCCACTTGCCAGAACGAATAAAACCGCGCCTACTCGATGATACACGATTCTGGTTCGGAAAGAGCTGCTACGACGAACGGCGGGCCTCCGGCGACGGTCCGGAACTCTCACGAGCTCGCCCTCTTTCTCTCTCTCTCTCTCGGGCTCGCCCTCTATCTGTCACTCCCTCTCTCGGCCCCGTTCCTCTCCTGTTCTGTCTTCCCCCAGTCCCTCGGTCTCTCCTAAGCTCTCCCCTTCTTTCCACTCATCTTCTCCCTCTTTTGAGGGCCACCGGCCAGCGCGCATGGCTTCTGCCATCGCCAGCTTGCTGGCTGGCCTAGCCCCGACCCGCAGATCACGCTGCCGTCCTGCTCACGATCCTCTGCCCCTCTGGTTTGTACGTTTCTTTTCTGTCAAAGCCAGACCGGCATGAGGGCGTGAGGAAGAGAGGAAAGAGAGAGCGGCCGGGCTTGGGGAGAAAGTCAGGTCGGACTTGGCCCAGGTGAAAAAATGATCCAGAGGAGAATAGAACAGAAAAGGACCGGACCTAGCCCGGTTCGCGCGCGCTTTTTTTTTTTTTTTTTTTTTTTTTTAATTTCGAATTTTTTTTAATTTTTTTTTTTTGTAAAAATTTTTTGATAAATTTTAAAATTCGTGACGCAAATGCTCATAATGTCTACATGAAAATTTTTGTTAAGGGTCAGAAATTAATCCCTAATTTTTCAATACAATTAATAAACACTTAAATAAATCGCTAAAATTTAGGTATCAATAATAGCAACAAGTGCAATTGGCATTGTCTTACTAACAAATTTTTGGGAACTCATACTTCAACTCATTCTAGAAGATATGGTTATTGTTTTGGCATTAGTTCTTTAATGCCATCAATATGCAAATGCTTGGAAGTCAAACCTGAATTTTGAATGGCCATTCCTCCTATATCACCATAATGATTGTACCATAATTATTTAGATTTAAATGGCCTTAGTATATCTATCACTGCTAAATAAAGTATTAGATCAGAATTGACATTAGGTTTGTGGTATCCAAACATGGACAGTGTCGTGACCTACCCCCTAAGAGGAGAGAATATGTTTAGCGATATTGCTTAAAGAACAGACCTAAAGACCATGATTAGACACGAGCTGACCCATACCTCACGCGATATTGGAATATTCTATTAAATTTCGCAATAAATAGTCATCACTAGCCTATTGAAATCAGTTAGAAACCAAGTGAAATATGGAAGTATACCTTACTACTTACGTAACAAGAGAATATGTGGTCGGAAACTTGACAATTTTAAAAAAATATATTTTTGTCAGATAGTTTAAATTGATTTATACCTATCCACTAACATGCGATGTGATCATGCAAGTACGCAAATGTTAAAATAACAGTTAGTAACCAAGAAAAGCATTTAAATAAATTACATGGGAAAGCAAATATTTAACATTAAGAAAAAGATAATTGCTAATCTTAATTAGACTAAAGGGATCAACTAAATGGATTAAAACAGTAAAAGCATGCAAATAAGAGTAATTGTCTTTGAAGACAATTGAAGCCCTAAGGTAAAGCTTTAAGGGCTTACTTAATTTTTAGTACACTTTAGAATTAAGAAAATCCTTTTTTTTAAGAAAATAGCTCAGAATTTTCGTTTTAAAATTTTTTCAAAAGAAAATTTGAATTTCCTGACATTTTTAATTTTTTAATTTTTCTAATTTTTTTGTACTTTTGCCTTATCTCTATTTTGTCTTTTTATGCTGCACATTTTCTCTGCACTTCCCCTTCCCGAAGCAAACTTTTGCTTTCTTTTTCCGTATTTTGTTTTCTTTTTTTACTTTTTCTGTACTTTTTTTTCTTTTATTTTTTCTTTTATTTCTTATTTGTCTTTTCCCCATGATCTTCTTCCCCACGAAATTTTCTCCGTGAGTCTTCTTCTCCCCGACATCTCCTTGCACGTCTTACGCCAAAACTTCAACCAGACAGCAACGCCAGCATAGCAACCAGCAAACCTTCAACCGCCGAACCACCACTGTCTACCGGTTGTCCACTCCAACCGGCAACGACCACCGTTGGCCACAAACGCCGGCGTCCAAACCATTTTCGGGCACAAAAATCCCCCTCGGCTCAAAAATACACAATTGCTTCACGAAAATTGCATGAAATCGCTGATTTTTTTGTTTTTTAATGTGTCATGTATTTATATTAATGTGTGCACGGTGCATTGTATATCTAGTTGAAGTAATGATAACAATCCTTAATTTCCTCCCTAACTTTTTCACAGAATTGAATAGTGACAAAAAAAAATGTATTGAATTAAATTGCAAGAGAGATATGGTAGAGGTTAGGGCAAACATGATTTCTTCAAATTAACACGTAGATTTTTGTGTTTACATTAACATGTGGTCACATTATTGCATTTCCTGTGCAGAACCTAAAATTGCTATAACACGGAGCTAATGATGGCATTTATTCCTAATAAAAAGACTAAAAAAGCGAAAGTGCTAGCAAGTAACCTCAACAAGCCTACAAAATTCTTGAAATATACAAGTTTGTGTTAAAAAATAATTATATTTTTGTTGAAATTTGTTGGTGCAGCGGCAAGGAGAGATATTGTGAAATTCTATGGAAAGATTAAGAACCAATAAAATTGAGATATTTATGACAAAATTGACACTTGTCCATTCCTCGTGGGATAAGCCAAGGGAGGGGCATATGTGTCCTTTGACTTAGGATGTGTTGGTGGGGCTTACGTTGGGGAATGAGTCGGAGTTTTTGGTGGTATCGGAAGAGTTATGGCTTGAGTGGAGACTGTTTGTTAAGTTTAGTAAATCATGGGCGGACTCCTCTAACGAAAAAAAGTCATCCAAGGCAACGTCTATCTTTGATTACGATGGGAAAAAAAGAAATACACCGAGTAAATAAGTTCAATTAATTTGGAAAGTGAAGTAATTTGATCGTATTATTGCTAGTTTATAGCCGGGTTAATTAAATTTTATACGAGGATATTAAAGTAATACCGAGATTAGTTTATAACCTTTTTTATGTTTTAATATCACAGAGACTGGTATTTTTCTCATACTTAATATGAAATAATCAAATTAGCAAAGATTAGCATTGTGATTTGGTTAAAAAAAGAAGATAATTTATAATTTTCTTCCTCCTTTCCTTACATTGGAATGTGGCTTTTCCTAAAATATACACTAAAAAAATCACTGGTACTATCTATGACTTATGCTTTGAGAAACCTTAACCTTAACATTATTAGAATTTTTCTTTTTTTTTTCATTTACATCTCGACTCATGGTTAAAAATTTTGCATTAAAGACTCGCCCTTCAAAGCACATCCCAAGTAAATTATTAAAGATTTATTTATTATTTTTTTCATTTCGTTGGGCGGTGTGGTTGGGCGGGAGTTTGAGTTAAAAGAATCGTAAGTTTTTTTTTTGTCAGAAAAAGAATCGTAAGTTGGAACTGACGATTTGACCCCTCTCCACGTCACATCAAAAAGGCTGGGAAAAGGGCATTTACTTTTTATCCTTCCAGAAGTCCCGGAAAAATAAAAAAAAAATGTCCCGAAGAAAGGACATGAAATTGAAGCCGCGATGGGGTGGGGTCCACGACGGTGACACCCTGAGTCTCTCTCCTTCTCTCTCTCTCTCTCTCTCTCTCACTTTCTCCTTCCTCCCTTCCACTTTCAGTTAACTGGGGAGGGGAGTTGGTGGATATTACCGTTCCAACCGGAATTTTAAAGATCTTTTTTCAATTAATAAATTCATATAAATGACTAAAAAAGGTTATTCCAATCGAGCCTCCATACATTTTTTGATAGGTTCCATTATGTCCTAAAATCCGTCTAACATAGGAATGATTTTCTTAACTGACCCTCACACTTGGAAAATTTGATTTAATGCATGGAATTCCCCTTCTTATTTTATCCAACAAGACATGAATAGAAGCTTTTATTTTAATTTTTATTTAATATAATTTTTTGCTAACAAATAATATTCATGCCCTTGGAAAGTTAACTTTTTTTCGCTCCAACTCGCTGAGGTTTGGCAAGGACTGGATATTGATGATTAGAAATTGTTATTAATACCAAAATTTTGACAAGTTAGTTATTTATTGTGAAACTCCTAAATAATAATAGCATCAACTTAGTTCATAAATTCATTATAGACATTGGTATTATTTTCGTTTAATAGGAATAGGTGCACAATTACATTCAAATCAACCCAACGCGCCGACTTACCGACTCAAATGATCTTCCAAGACTAAGCCTACCTCAAGCTCAATGCTCCCCAATTAATTCAACCATACCCTTTAAACCTCACGAGCACATGCTATGAGAAGAGATGGCAAAATGGGTCTTAGACTCATATATGACCCATTTAAATATAAATGAGTCATATATGGGTCATTTATTTTTTGAAGAAATTAGTTAAATGGGTTTAACAATTAAAGACTTAAAAGAGATGAGTCTTATGTGGGTCTTAAATGGGTTGGATTTAGAACCCATTTTCAACCAAAACCTCATAATCTCTCTATTCTCTCTTTAACTTTACAAAAATTTTTTTTTTATAAAAATCAAAATTATAATTATTTTTTATTATAATTTTCTTTTCTTTTTTTTTTTTTTGCTTTCTTCTTCCTCCTTCTAGTGGCCGGCACGGCGATGGTTGGCGATCGGCCAAGCAAGCCTCGACCTCACCGGTGTCGAGCAAGCTTGAGCTCGCCGGATCTAGCGAGGCTTAAGCCTTGCCTCGACACCGATCGGGGAACTCGTCGGCATCGGGTGAGGCTCGAACCTTGCCAAATCCGGGGGGGGCGAGCTCGAGCAATGCGGCAAGGCTCAAGCTTGCCGGATTTGGTGAGGTAGAGGCCTTGCCAACATCCAGCAAGGCTTGAGCCTTGCGATCTAGCGAAACTTAAGCTCGCCGGGGTCGACAAGCCTGGGCAAGCTCAAAGAAAAAAAAAAAGAAAAGGGAAAAAGAAAATTGAAAATTATATACCTAAAAATTAAAATTTGATTTTTTAAAAATAGTTATTTTAAAAATTATAAAAATTGTCCATTAAATTTGTGTTGTATAAAACTATTTTAGCAATACCATTATATATATATATATATAATAACTAAGCTTTCTTAAGTTTAGTTAAATGAGTCGAGTATAAGTTAAGTATAGATCAGGTCGAGTGTGAGTAAAAAATTTTGCACTGCAATAAATAGGTTATAAATGGGTTAAATTGGTTAATTTGGATCGGACAATTTATAACCCGACTCAAACCCGACTCAACCTACCCGTTTAACGAGTCTAGTTATGAGCAACAAGCTAAGTGACAAAAAAATATTTTAAAGGTTGCGCCAAAAGGCATTTCTATGTTAAATTTTGGACAATCACTATTTATGAGGAGAAATTGAATCGAAATGGTTGCTCCGAGTTTGGTTGATTTTGAAATATGGTAGAAGAGACTATCTTGGACGTATCCTGCCAAATAAGCCCAAGCCCTCTCAAAAGTAGAAGTTGCTATGGTCATGGGCTACCAAAAAGAATTGGCCCGACAAGAATCCAAGCGATCTCTCTCTCTCTCTCTCTCTCTCTCTCTCTCTCTCTCTCTCTCTCTCATTTCAAATATCCCCCAAATTGATATAGAATTCTCAAAGTGACCCTCGGAATCGTGTTTTATCTCAAATAGCCACCCATAATTGTACAAAATTGTGACAAGCTTTCTATATATTAGGAAATAAACCAGCATACACTATAAAAGTTTGATAGGAGTTTAGTATAATTTCGGAATCGATCTAGGTGCAACCTGTACATTTGAAGTTTGAACCAGTGTATTCTAAAATTGAAATGGATAGGCAAGCTTGACTAGTTGGATCAGAACTGCCATGGTCATATTCGATCATGTATGCTCAAGGTAGTATATCGGGACAAGGTCCCAAAAAAAAAAAAAAAAAAAAAACACATATCCGATTGGATCCGGATCTAAATCTAGCCCCAATTTTGAAGCCTCCCCGCGCACAAGGGGAAACGAGGGATTTACACATTTACTCCTCATGGATCCATTCTATTTTATATTCCTTCCTTCTTTTTCCCGTCTCTTTTCTTTTTTTGGGGGGATAAATCAATAGTTCCCCAATCCACCTTTGCCAAAACACACTCCAATTTCAAACCTAAAACTTAACCCATTTTTGAAAAGTGAAACAATCAAAAGGAGGGCAAAAAAAGGAAGAAAAGAAAAGGAAAAAGAAAAAGGAAGAATCTCTTGAGGTTAGGAGGAATGATGGGAGAAAAAATATCCTCATTTTCATTGACTAAGGATGTTTCTTTTCTCAAATTGCCCTAGCGATACAACTTAAAGAGGGACCCAAAGGGAATAGTTGTAAATAATTTGAACGTAAATGATGATCTCTAATAAAATGATTTACACAAGAATTTTAAGACCACAACTAATCTTACCGACAAACTATTATAAGAAACTACAAATAAAAAGATAAGTCCACCATAATTAGAGGCGTCCCCCAACCTCTTATCATGTTCCACCATAACTAGAGGCATCCCCCATGATGTGGTAATTTTTAAATAATTTTTTTTGACATTTCAATTAAATTTATCTCTTTTTTTTTTCTTTTCCTTTTCTTTTTCCTCTTCTTCCTCTTGGCCTTCTTCTCTTGCAATGCAATGGCAAGTGACCCTTCAGCAGCGGGCTAGCCTTCAATGTGGCCAAAAAATCATATTTAAGTTGTAATTTTGGGTTGAACTGAATAGATGTTACTTATCTTTTGGAGGGCTATTTTGTAGGGTTGATCCGAAAAATGAAAAAAAAAAGGCTGGGACTGAAAGAATTCAGGGCAACACGTGTCGCTTTTAAAGTTAAAAAAATGTGAATCTTTCCTATATTTGGTAAGTTAAACAATTATTATGTATCAACTATTTTCAGAAACCGTAATCCACTTTTTGGCTCATTTCGGGCTATTTTCGAGTTTATGCTGTGATTTTTGTTGCTCATTTCAACAATGTAGTCAATTAGTTAAGTTAACTAATAAAGGAAATAATTGAAGAATCCAAGCTAGGAAATACCAAATTTTTGGCTTGACCCAAAATGAGCTGTAAGGCAGAATTAATGAAAAAGGACTGCTACTTCAGTCTTGGCCTTCGGGTTTTTATTTGTACCCATGTACAAAATAAATTCATTCGCTTGTCGTTCACAACGTTGCTTTTTAGTAATGACTTTATACACGAGTCATAATAATAAAAAACAAAAAAGAAATCAGACATGTCCTCAACCGTGAGTTGAGAGAAACGGCGGTTAGGTGGATGAGAGAGGGGGAGGGGGGAGGTACACGGAAAAAAAAAAAGAGCAGAAAATTGAGAAATAGCTTATGCGACGTGGAGCTCCATCGCCTGTCAAGAGTAGATCACCTGGCTAAGAGGAAAATTGGATTGATTACCCCCCCCGGCGGGGGGTTTGCTTTGGATATGAAATGTGGTAGGTGTGAAATTAAAATTGATAAATATGTTGATGTATAATAGAAAATCTCGGGACAAACTCACAAATTTAATAGCCAAAATCCTAGATAATTTACCTCAAGTTTGAGAAAAAAGAAGTTTTATTGGACTAATAGATTGAATTAAAAATAATCACAAAAGACAAACTTTGTCATAAATAGTAATGAGCACATAAAATCTCTAGATAATTTAGCCTGAGTTTGAGAAAAAGGAGGATTTATTGGAAAGATAGGGTTGAATTAAACCTAATCACCCCAAAAAAAAAAAAAACCTTATCATAAATAGTAATGAACACGTATGCATTTATCCACAGTGTCTTAGGACTTCGCTAGACACGTTTTTAGGTTACTGATGTAAAGATTATGGATGTATTTACACCCTTATACTAATTATGTAAGAAAACATATGTTTAGAATTTTATGCTTAAACAATTTATCTATAATTTAATTCAATAACTATATATGTGTGTATATATGTCAACAACCATATATCTTCAACCACATATTTATGACGTTTCAAGTTTGTGTGGTGGTTGTTTATTCAATTTTTGTGTGAAGATTAAAAAGAGTATCCAAACAAAAGAATTAACATAAGGATGATTTACAAGCACCATCCATGTGAAAAATGTCTTAGATAACATTTGGGGGAAAATATGACTTTTGCGGATTTAACAAGAGTTAAAAGGTTGTGACTATTCATGAAAAAACAAGCAAACTCAGAGTCTCTAATAAGATCAAAAGATAGATTTGTATATTTTCACCCATCGATGGGAAAAAAAAAAAAAAAGAGTAGATATCTAGGAAAAAATTGAAAGGATGCAATCATTTAGGAAAAATTGGTTCAATATATTTCTCAATAAGAAGTTTGTATTTGGATTGTAACCATTTCAAAGAAAGATTTACAGGATACCACCTTTGGAGGCAATATGGCTCCTTATCTAGTCTCTGTGACCTATCTTCATAATTGAACCTTCTCAAACTTTTGAAATCTTTCCACTTTTTTTTGGCTTCCTCTTTGATGTAGTGTATGCGACCTATCTTCATAATTACTAGTCAATTTGGAAAAAAAAGTGACTATTTGCATGAAAAATTTCATACATTTTTCCATGAGCCAAATATCAAGCATACAGAAGTATCGACAAGAAAAAGAAACCAAATTTTAGTGAAAATTTTTGACCTTTTTTTAATACCATTCTTTCCTTCCGTCTCTTTTTCTTCGAAAGAGCTCTTTGAACTTTTATCTCCACCTCACAATATAGCAATAGATAGTTGACATCTGCGCATCTCAAACATCCTGATATTTTTCATGAGATACCATGCTCAACCTGGGTCTTGGGCACAAATTTCCTTAACCATGCCTCTAAAGCCTATTCCTCTTGTCCATAGAGTGAAAAACAATTCCTCACAATTCTAAAAGTAAGATCAAAATCATGTTCCCTCTATTTTAAAATGGGCAAGAAATGAAGGCTCACGCGATCAGCATGCCCTTTCTAGCGTGATATAAAGAGGGAAATCAAGAAAATGGGAATGGGGACATGATTTTTCTACTCCTCATAAAACCATTATCTCATAGCTACCAAACTTGAACTGAGAATCACTTCAAGAAAAGGCGATAATCATCAATTTTACAAAACAAAACAATGAAAATCAAATTAACAAAAGTCCAATACTGCACCTAACACCTCAATTTCTTCCTCTATAAAATGACCATCAAGCTCATGCAGCTTCCATCCTAATTCTGAATCATCCCATCATTCCTCTTCCTTTTGCTTCCATTTTGATTCCTCTCCGAAGAAGAGGATGCTTTCTTCTTTTTTGTTTCAAAGCAATTCCCTGAGCAGCTCCAGTTTTGGTGGGCTTCATTTCAGGATGAGACACCACATACTGAGATACTTATAATTTTTATTTTTATATTTTTGCACTTTGTGTTTTGGTGAATAAAAAACTTACCGCTTCAATTTATCATTTTGAAATATTAATTACACTAAAAAAAGTAGTGGAAAGTATCTTGAGATTGCAAAAAAAAAAAAAAAAAAAAAAAAAAAAAAAGGCTTCATAATTCTTTAGCCATTGAGAAAAATCTCAACAAAATTTAATTCATCTAACTTGCATGCGATTTTCATCAATTTGGCAAAGGAGCTTGTGCATCTATTTATTCCCTCCAAAGACATGTATACATAAAATAAAGTAATAATAGAAAAACCTAGTCAATGATTAGAGGTATTGATTAAGGAAAATATTTTCTTGATCAAAACTATCAAACTCCGGTCATCTTTGGATCAAAATTAATTTTTTCTTTCCGGGCTAGTAAATCTTTAATATCTATCAACTATCTTTTTAGCTAAAAAAAAAAGAAAAGGATAATTTAAATAGCTATTTAGCTACTTGGCAAATTTTAAGAAAACATGGCCGTGAGAGATCTTGTGCTTCTCTTCTCCCAATGGGAACAGAAGTCGGGCAATTTTCTTTTACCTTTTTATGTATATTTCTCTATTTTTGGCTGGCCCCACCACCTCTTTCTTTTCCCCTTGGTGGCCCATCTGCCATAAGGGCGTCTTTATTATTTGTTATTTTCTTTTTTGGTCATGTGGGTTTCTCGATTGTGTGTTCAAGGTCCCTCCTCTCTCTCTCTCTCCTCTCTCCTCTCTTCGTGGAATTTTAAATTTGTTTACTGTTGTTTCCAGTCTCTCATCTGCATCGGGATGTCTTTTTTACTTGAAACCCTACATTTTACTTTAAGAAAACCATGGAGAAAATATTATCATCGTTTAAAAAGTGAGAGTGTATCATATGCGAAAGTATAGTATTTTTAGATTAGATATGGTGCAAATTGCAATTTCGAATAAGTAAAGATGGTTAGGTTTTTTGCAATTTCTGTAAAATATTTTGGAAATATCCATATAATAATTTGGACTTTGGTGGATACGATTAGATCTGTCCGACTATCCTTAATCTTGTCGAATTTTATTTCTATTTGCCTCTTCAAACGAAGGGGATCCCATTGACAAATGCTTTTCAAATCGTTTGCCCATACACTTGCATTTATGAAAAAGAGTGAAGATAAAATTGAAATAAAAACTGAATTCTTTTTTACGAGTCTCCAATTTTCCTATCTCATTATGCTACCAAACAAGCCGAAAGAAAGAATTTGCCATCCCATTTTTGCACCATTTTCCGGTCCATTGTTAAATACATGAGCATATATTTGCTAAGACGACTAATTAAGGAGATATTATAATTTTTAGTGTCGGTATATTTTCGAGAGCGTTGAGCATCACATGGTAAGCAAGCGGAACAAAGCCGAGCACTTCCTTTCTTGTTAAATCATCGAGCCATAAACTCTCCATGAACTCTTCTAACGGTGGAGACCACAGAGTTTGCACATCCTTCAAAGGACAATTTTTGGTAAATGGCGATGAATGCCTCAAAACTCACATAATTTTAACCAAAAAATGACAACACCTATTTCCACCATATAAATTACTTTATAAATTTCTTTAGACACACCATATAATTAAAAAATTAAATAGTTCAAAATAGCCATCTCCGGGCCCCATTAATGGTAAGATTGATAGGAAAGAGGAAAAGCATACATCTAACCAGGGTCTATGCACTTTCATTAATAATTGTTTCTTCTTTTCAATTATCATTTTTATTTTATTTTACAAGAGTCCCATGAAATTTGAGTATTTTCACGAGCTTAGTGGCTTGGAATACAAGAATACTAACAAAGTTATGATGTGTAGAACAATTATATACAATCTCTCTATAAAGATTAATTTCTAATAAGTTCAAATTCTTTTCTAAGCAGAAATCTTTGGTTAAAATTGTGAACTTTTTATGATTATAACTTAGGTTTGGGATGTGCGATTAATAAAGATTACCAACAAGATTCAAATTCATCCGCTGCCCACTTTTGAACCCATATTTAGCATCCTAGAAAGAAATCTTCCCTTTTCTCTTTTTGACACTTATACTTAGATGATTTTCATATCAGCTTCCATAGTGCCATTTTCTCTCCCATAAATGCTTTACATAAATACTAAATGGCAAATTTAGATGGAAAGGAAACCTTGTAAGGACAAGGCTATTAACAACTTTTGGAAACTAGTGCTTTTAGTTGCATAGCGTTCTCATGAGAGGTATCAATGACAATAATAACAGAAATTTGTTTTTTCCCTTTTCCTTTTTGGTTAGAACCAATATGTCTTCACATAAAAGATTGAAATAAGCACTGTCCAATAATACTTTATTCTCTTCATTCAAACAGACTAGAGACAAAAAAAAATCATACAACATCCAAAGCTTGGGATAGTCCACAGCTTCTTGGACCTTGGGGTCATTGTTATTTAGATGGAATGATTGAAAGAAATGTTATAGGAATCAATCATGGAGGGCAATGAGGCACTCCTTCAATTGCTGCTTTAATAGCATCTTCAATACATGTGCCCCACTTTCTGTTCATTCTTGTAATTTGTACTAACATGTAAGAATAGACCACTTGGATCTAGGAGTAGAACCATCCTCTTCTAGGAAAACAGGAAGCTTTAAGTTCAACATCAGAAAATGATCGAAGGGCCTTGAAATCCTTCTCAAGTATTTATTTTTAGTCATTATTATTTTGTTTAATACAATTCCCACTTTCTTGCATTCAATTTCCACATCTATTCCTCAATAGGTGCATGGGGCTAGGATATAACTAGGTACCTATTATTTGTCATTCTATAGAAAATAGCACATTTACTAGTTACAACATTAATGAAATAATACTTAATGAAACCACATATTCTCATTCTAATAGAATCATGGCGGTTTGATTCCCGAAGCTAGACCCCAATGGTTTTTTGTTTTATATAAGCGATTCTTGCTTTTTTGTTTTATTTTTTATTTTTGATTGGAAGTTAGTAGTTTTAGCGCCTTTTTGGCATTGTTTGTCTTATCTCGGGGGTATGAAAATTGTACCTTCTCCTACGAAAATTTGTATGAATGCCAAACCAACTTTACTAAAACACATATATATATATATATATATATATATATATATATATATATATATATATATAAAGGAAGAACTTTGATGTTATGCATGTAGTGCCTAAATGATGTTTTATAATAGTTTTTTTTTTTTTTGGATGTTTTATAATAGTATGATAAGGTAAAAAGTAACATTTTTGACTCATATACCAATTTTTTTTTTTTTAATTTTAAAAAGATGAAAGATCATAAATTCTATACTATTTTCTTAATTATTTTTTTAAAAAGAAATAGAAGAAGATTATAAGTAGAAGATAAAACTAAAAATAAAGTTGCCCCTGCATGAACTCCAACAATCTCAAAAAAAGAATGAGGGGCTCTATTCCATCGGTTAAGTTAAATAGGTTAAAGATAGAATACATGTTGAGTATAGCTATTTTCTTGATAATTTTGAGGGTTTTTGTTTTCCCCCTTTCACAAAAGAAAACTCACGTGGGGACAACTTTCTCGGGACATCTTTTACCCTTTGGCCATGAGCCTCCTTGCGAATGTAACAAAAGATAACGAAAGAATAGAGTTTTATACCTTCCTTTGCACGCTTTTGTTCTGTTGCATGATTCGACCCTATCATAAGTCAAAATAGATGGATAGTTGTGTAACAGCCAAGCAGATGCTGCTGTCTGAACCCGTGACGAGCATCTCTAAGAATAGCCATCCATAAGCATCTGTAAGTATGGTCGTCACCCTTATGTATACTCAACGTCAAACAAAATAAACAAACCAAAATAACCCTAAACCGTAATTGTAGCCCAATATATCTTCCCCTAGAATTGTCATTTGAAGGACGTGCAAAGTCCATGGTCTCCACCGTTTAAAGAGTTTATGACTCGATTATTAAACAAGAAAGGAAGTGCTCGTTGCTCGTTGCTTTGTTTTGCTTACCATGCCATGCTCAAAGCTCTTAAAAAATACGGTATAGCTGCACCGAAAATTACGACATTTCCTTAAATAGTTGCCTCATCAAATGTATGCAGACACATTAAATAATGGACTGGAAAACAGTGTAGAAATGGGATGGCGATTTCTTTCTTTTGGCTTGTTTGGCAGCCATGGAAATAAGAATGAGATAGGAAAATCCAAAAGATTGGGAAAATGTCTGTTAATGGGCATCGACTTGGTTTGAAAAGGCAAAATGAAATAAAAGTTGGTTAGATTAAGGATAGTCGGACTAATCCAATCAAATCCTCGAAAGTCCAAATTGTCATATGGATATTTTGGAGGCATTTTATTGAAACATTGCAAAAAATAACCATCTTCACCTATTTGAAATTGCACTTTACACTATATCTAACATTAAAATCTTATACTTTTGCATCTCGATGCACAAAATAAAACAAGAGAACTTACACATTTTAAACAGCAATTTTGTTTTTCTAATAGGCCCCACCCCGAAAGAAGTGTGGGCCCAGCCAAAAAATAGAGAAATATACAGAGAAAAGAAGAAGATGGAGCCCGTGGGAAAAATTGCTCCGCGTCTCTAACATTTGTTCCCATTTTGAGAACCGAGGAGCACAAAAGATCTGTCGGTAAGTGTGTATTCTTTGTTCCTCCACATGTTTTCTTAAAGATTTGCCAAGTAGATAGTTATAGCTATTGAACTAATTCTCTCCATCTTTTCTTTTCTTTGTACCAGGTCAAAGTAGAGAATTGTTAAAAAAAAAATAGTCAATATACATTAAAAGATTTACTAGTCCCCCCTTCTAAAAAAAAAATTATGATCGAAGGATGATGAGACAAACTCTAATGAGTTTAATTATTTTTATTGAAGATAATGTTTTTCTTGACCAATAAGTCTATTCCATTGATTATTGATTATGAGTTTTATTTTTATTTTTATGAATACGTGTCTTTGGAGGAAACAAAAAGAATGCAAAATCTTTCGGCAATTTATTTCATATATAATTGACTTCGATGTATGCGTGATGAACCAACATGTTGCTCTCATTTGAATAAGGAGTCAAGTGGCTTATATCCTCTACTTCATGATCATTCATGTATCTAGGAGCTCTGTATTAATTTTTGTCAATCCAAAATAATGATATTTCACTTAATTTTTTTTTTTTGTAAAAAGAAAAATATTTCATGCAATGTTTTGATTTAATCAAATTTCCTCTACTTAATAATTTATCTATAAATTTAATTGAGAACGTAGAAAAGAACTAGATCCATTGGAAACTTGTCTTTTCGACAAAACAAATTCTTATGGAAAACAATAAATAAATATATATAAATATATATATATATATATATATATATATATATATATATATATATATATATATATATATATATTGCCTTTAATATACATGGAAAATCTACAATAAACAAAACCTAAACATAAGAAATTATTAATTATGGTAAGTAAATCATATATAGATGGAAAAATCTCAATAAGGACTTAAAATGAGCATACTTTCTCAAATAAAGACTTGAAGTGACCGTTATTCCAAATAAGTATCTGAAGTAGCTAATAAGTCTCAAATAAGGACCTGAACCTGCCGACCGGCAAGCGTGTAACATTTATGGTGGCTGGAATATGGGCAATTTTGTCCCAAAAATATCTAGATAGAAATTTACAAACCCTAAAAACAAAACCCCCAAACTCTTCATGTTATTCTTCTTCTACACTTCATTTTTTACATTCTTTGTCCTCCTCTCGTTTGGACACAACTCATATGCATTTTTTCGAACAAAAGAGACATTAACTCAGAATTCCGACAAAACAAGCAAAAAGAACACCATAAAACAAAAGGATTGCTCCTACCATCACCATCCTCGTTGCCATCTATGTGATATTCCACCACATGCCTGCGCCTTGTCGACATGTTGCTTCGACAAGTTACAACCACTTTGAATAAAGGAAGGATCGATTGCACCAATTTGAACAAAACTGGCCTCGGTTGAACGGGAGTGTGAATCAAAGTGTATGGAAAAACTAGGAAAAGATAATGAAAAATTGAGGCCCTCGTGTTACACACGAGTGTCTTAATAACGAAAAGATGGCTTTACTTAAGATTTGTCTTCTTAGTTGGAAAGAAACGAAGACAGAAAACAAAAGAAGAAGATGTGAAGAAACGAAGGTAGGGGTTTCTTGTTGTGTTTCAATTCGTGTTCCATTAACAAAAAAATTTGGTGCTCCAAGCGAGAGAGGACAAAGAATAGAGAAGATGAAGAGCAGAAGAAGAAAAACGTGAGAACGTAAAGTGTTTTTTTTAGGTCAAAAGAACTTGAAGAGGGGGGGTTTGTTTTTAGGGTTTATTAATTCTATCTATATTTTTGAGGAAGAAATTGCCTATATTCTGGCCACCGAAAATGTCACATGCTCGCCGGCCTACAGTGTTTGGGTCTTTATTTGAGACTTGTTAATCACTTCGGATCTTTATTTGGGATAACAGTCACTTCGAGTCTTTATTTGAGAAAATAGACTCATTTTGGATCCTTATTTGAGTTTTTCCCTATATAGATATAAAAATAATAGAAAAAAAGAAAGTAAATAAATTTGGGATCACCAATATAAATTGTAATTGAATGAGAGAGAGAGCAATTTCCTACTTTTAATGAAAATTAGGTGGATTTAATTATATAAAGGGTACAAATAGCACCGCCGAGTAATTATCGTTGCATCAAAAGGGAATGTGAACGATCATAATCAAAAAACTTATCTTCGGAGGCTGAATCTGTTTCTCTTTGACCGTTCTTACCCTCCAAATGTGACAATCTCATTGGGGAGAGCGTTGTCGCACACTAAATTACACGACGCTTCAACCACCCACTGGTTTGAAGTTTGAACCGACCTTCCTAACGAAGAAGCCTCAAATAACTTTCTCCTTTTGAGTCTTGACGCTTTGTGGATTCTTATCTCCGATATTAGTGAATGTTAGTATGGACAAAGATGTGCTACTACTTAGAGACACAAAAAGACCTTGTGATTTGTATAAATCAGTCAAGTTAGGTGTTTAGCATTTGTAGGTGGCACAAATCAATATAGTTTATATGAAATTGATAGGGTTCAAACAAATAGCTTTCGTTTCTTGAGTTGGAAATTTCTTGAGATCCCGATCATTTGTGGACCTCGAGTTGACTCTCTCTCCTTTATCCGTGAACTTGAAGTTGAACCAAGCCGGGCCGAGGTCCCCAACATTGGGCATGAGGACCTAACACCCTTGCTCGGGACCCCCTGTGAACGTGCCTCGATCCCTGGCGGTCAAGCTCCAAGGTTGGGATTGGGTCCACGAGGCTGGTCTTATGATCTTGACGACTGAGCTCACATCCCTCATAGTCAAGCTCAATCACATGCAGCTGAGCCCCAATGCCGACGCTTGAATCTGAGGCATAAGATTGTATGAATAATGTTTTCTTCAAGGTGTGTTCGATAATTTCCCTATGATAGACATAAGAAAATTACTCTTATATTATTCACAAAATGCAACCATATATAAAAGAATTCCTGAACAAGTCGCTTTGGCTTGCACTATTTCGACTCCCTCAATGACCGGATATACTTTATTTACACTAAAGAAATAAATTTGTTCTTAATTTTTCAATTACGATTTAAGTAATAGCCGCATTCCTTTTTTTTTTCACATTTTTTTTTTCTATTTAGAATCTAGTCGCCATATCTCGCCATCTCTATCTCTATTGCAGCACATCTTTGAAGAGGTCCACTCTCGTGCGCACAAATCTTGGATAAAAGATTTGGACTATCTTGACCATCAAACGGAGACTTTTCACGAATTTTTTTTTTTAATAGAAAACACTTATCATGTTAATATTTCCCTTAAAGATGAACTCTTATTCAAACATGAAAGTGATATTTAAGATTTTTTCCACATATTTAAATTCGAAATGTAATTTAATAAGTAGTGAGCATTTAATGCTCAACAAAAGGAAAAAAAGATAAATGAAAAGAAACTTAAGCGAATCTCATCTCTCTCAGGAAAATAAACAATGGATAAATGACGAGGCTCAATCTTTATTTATAGAATTGAATCGGGTTTTAAATTTTTTAAATAATTCAATCGAATCTTGCACTTTTATCTATCAAAAGATAAAAGTTAATTAAATTTATATAAATATGAGATATTCGATATTTAAGAATGTCTTGTCACATTACATAGATTATAGATAAATTGGACCAATATTCGTACATTATAATCGTACGAGAAAATTCTAAATAATGGCCCAAAGTAGACTAATTTTTTCAAATAAGGACCCAAATGAACTGTGTGTCAAATAAAGACCTAGTGAATCCATTTTCTTAAATAAGGACCCGAAATGGTTGAATCAATTCTAAATAAGCAAGTAAAACACAAATAGAAGTACGTCTTATAATAGGAGAGAACACCTTATTGTAGTTAATACCCTCACGCTATGTATACCCATTCGCCACAAGCTGTAATGATATGATCCAAAAGCAAAATGAACTAATGAAGCATGTTCTCATCAGGAAGAAGGGAAAAAAAGAGTTCTAATAGCTTCCAAGACATCCTAAAGTTTCTTTACAACATAGTTTCGAAGCTCAACGACCTCTAGAATCAATCCAGCGACCTGAGCTTTAGCCAAATATTCATCGGCTATTAAGCATGTGGCATTTCCGACGACCGGAGTTTGGGCAATTTTGTCCAAAAAAAATCTAGGGAAAATTAACAAATCCTAAAATGGAAACAAAAAAAACCTAGGTTTTCTACAGTCTCCCCATTCCTTGTACCCATTTTCTGCAAAGTCAAAGACCGAAGTTCTCCCCATTTCTTGTACCCATCCTCCGCAAAGTCGAAGACCCAAATTCTCCGCTAGTTGAGGCACAAATTCAAAAACAAGAAGAAAATTATATGCTTCTTTCTTTGTTTGTGAAGACCCAAATTCTCCGTTGGTCGAGCAAGGTGAAGAGTGACAAGAATTGAGTTGCAACGATGACCGGGCGCGATTTGGTTGAGGAGCAAGCAGGGGGAGAAGAAAGAAGAAAAAGTAAACATTTAAATGAATAACCTAAACTTAATTAATTTACAATTTTCCCTTTTTTTCCAATCACAAATTTATGACAAAATTGCCCATATTTTATTGCCGGTAGAGCTGGCAAAATGGGTCATAAACTCATATTATGACTAATTTTTAGTTAAATTGGTCATATATGAGTCAAATGAAAATTAAATATGAGTTAAAAATGGGTCGAGAAAGTAAAGCACAAAAAAAAAGAAGAAGGTATGAATGGGTTATTAGGAAACCAACTTTGAACCCATGCCTTCATTCTTTAACTTTATAAAAATGTTTTTTAAAATAAAAAATTGAAATTATAATTTTTTTTATATTTCTATTTTTTTTTTCTATTTTCTTTCTTTTTCTTCCTTCTTTAGTCGGTGGTCGGTAAAGCGACGGGCGGCAACAGCCAAGCGTGGCTTGAGCTCGCTAGCACATGAGCTCGAGGTTGCCAACGATTGGTAGCGAGGCCGAGGCCCTGCCCGATATTGGCGAGCTCGACCTCGTTGACGACTGGCAAGGCTTGAGTCTCATCGGATCGGGTGAGACTCGAGCTCGTGGGCATCGAGCGGGGCCTTGGCCTCACCGGATCGGCGAGATTAAGCCTCCCTTGACCCCGGCGGAGCCTCGGGCTCACCTAATCCGACGGGACTTGAGCTTGCCGGTGTCGGGTGGGGTTTTGGCCTTGCCAGATCAGTGAGATCGAGCCTCGCCCAACTCCGACGAGCCTTTGGCTCGCCGGATTTGTCGAGACTCGAGCTCGTCGGCGTCGGGCTTGACCTTGCCAGATTGGCAAGATGGAACCTCACTTGACACTAGCGAGCCTTGGCCTCACCGGATTGGGCGAGGCTCGAGCCTCGCCAATGACTAGTGAGACTCGAGCTCGCCGGCATCAAGCGAGGCCTCGGTCTTGCTTTGGATCGGTGAGATTGAGACTCGCTTGATGCCGACGAGCTCGATCTCGTCTATGGTTGGTCGCCACCATCGTCGTGGTCGGCGGCGGTTCAAGAAGAAGAAAAAGGAAAAGAGAAAAGAAAAAAAAAAAAAAATAATTATTAAAAATTAAAAATTATATTTTAAAAATGATAAAAATTATATTTTAAAAAATAAAAATAATTAAAAATAAATATTTAAAAATATTAAAATTTCGCTTTGTTTCAAAAATATTTTAAAAAGAATTATAAAAATTTTCCATTAAATTTGTATTGCATAAAAATTGTTAAAAATTTTGGATTGCATAAAAATGTTTTAACAATACTTTTTTTAAAAAAAAATCATAAAGATGAGCTTTTTAGGTTTAGTTAAAAAAAAAATTTCATGTTACAGTTTTTAGTTATTCAATGGTATGTTCACTTCAAATAAGAGAAGCATGTGCATAGTGTAATTCTTTATAAATATTTCAATTTATAAGTTTTTTAAAACTTTTTTTATTTACTATTTTTAATTTAATTTGAAGTTTTAATCCAATTAGCATATAGTAGTTTAATAGGTTTTAGCAAGACGGGTCGGGTTGGGTATGGGTTGGGTATGGGTCGGGTCGGGTATGAGTCACTTGATTTATATTACATGAATATGGGTCAAAATGGATTAAATGAATCAAATATGGGTCGACCCATTTTTGACCCGATCCAAACTCGACTTGACCCACTCATTTAACGGGTCTAATCGTCCAAAAATGTATGTCGACGAGCTAAGATCCTTAATAAGATTAACTTGATCACTTTGGATCTTTATTTGACATATAATTCACTTCGAATTCGTATTTGAAATAATGGGTCTACTTCGAGTCTTTATTTGACACAAAGTTCACTTTGAGTTCTTATTTGAGAAAATAGATTCACTCCGAGTCTTTATTTGAAATTTTCCCTAATCGTACAATAAAAATTAATGTTCTACAATTGAGTTTCGAAAAATCTTACTTTCCTCCTAAACCTGAGCTCTCTTCGACCCGCTCTCATTAAAAGCCACAAAAGTCTAATTTCAAAATCGGTCCAGCGACCTGACCCGGAGGCCGAATTCCCGCGGGAGGGCAAGGCCAAGTCGGTCAACATTCGCGTTTGCCACTGCCTTCTCCGTCTTGACTCCTGGGCCCCACCAAACTTGAATGCTAAGCAGGGCGCAGGTGTAAGTTACGAGCCACGCGTCGCCTCCTCTTTCTTCGCTCGTGTCGCCTCGTACGTGCAGCTCAGTGGACACCAAAGTTTTTCAGTCGCCTCAGCATGTAACTCTCTCTTTTTCCTTTCCTTATAAACCATCTTATAAGCCATCGTTAATTCTGTTTTTATTTGCATTTCGCATGAACAAGATTGTCGGACACAAAAACCGGGGAATGACAAGGCATGACCTATTCAACAAAAATGTTGGAATCGTTAGAACACTTTGTAAAGGAATTGAGTCCATTCCATTCAAGATGGTGGCTCTTCGTCATGTACTTGTTCAACGTGATGGCGAAAAATGGTAGCTTAGCTTTGAAATTGCACCACAAAGTGTTGGAATTTGGATGATAATTTTGGAGATATTTTATGAATGATGCATGTTTCTTGTGGAAGATTAATGCCATTTTCTAAGAGCTCGGTATTGTCATTAGGGTAATTAAATCAATAAGACGGCAATAGTAAACATGATATTGAAGGAGACTAATGTCCGGAGTTCGAACCACTTCACATGCATCATCATATCGGTTATCAATCTTTGATCATTACGTGATTGATTACTCCAATAATAGCAGCCCCTCCTAGCAATGGACTTACCAAGAAAAGCTATGCACACCAAACCCTTTAAATCGAGAAAACAAGAGAAACTGAAGTAGAGGAAAAGGAAGCAGATTACTATAGCCATAGCCACACAACACCAATTTAAGAACTTGTCAAATTGGCTTGATATCGATTGAAAAATTTGTTTGAGCATCACAAAAATCATTTTCTTTGTTTTTAGTTCCTTTCTATTTTCATTATGAAGGTTTTGAATAATAACCTTGGTTTTTTTTTTATAATTATTTCCTTTGATATTCTGAGGAATTTTTATTCCCTGAATTCCATTCACCTTTTTTTTTTTTTTTTTGATCAGCGAATTCCATTCACCTTAATCAACCCAAACGAGTTACAAGAGCTTGAGAGAGTGAGTCCAGCATGAGAGGATCAAGAAACAATTTTTTTGCGTGCGCGCTTCATGCATATTGACTCTATTTCGTAGTGCTTGATAAGGATTCAAACCCTTTATTCATCTAATTGTAATTGGATCACTTTTCTTGAATTCACCTATAAGTTTGAATCAATGTAGATTTCAATTTGCCAAAATTATTTTAGAGTCTAGTAGAGATTTATCATTTTTTCAAGAGTAGGCAATTCACTTGCAATTGATTATTTTTGTATATATATCTATAAATTTAATGTAAGATTTTTTTATTTTTTTTTTGGGGGATGGGAGGTTGGGGGTGCGGGTGAACCCCGCCCCTCCTCTCTTTCGCTAATGTAGGTTTTTAAGGCAGTTGAAGAATTCGATAGAGTCCTCTGAAAATCTCACAAACCCATTAATTAAAATTGCATTAACTGAAATGATAATTTTTAAGAGGAAATTTTATTTTATTTTATTTTATTAATTAGTAATTATAAATCGCTTGAAATATTTAGTCGATTGGAAATGTTTTCTATGCGATGACGTGATTAATTTGTGCATGTTCCAGTTGAGTGCTGTCTAGCTTTTCTTGATTATGTTTCTTTTTTTTTTTCTTTTTCTAGTAGCTCCCTATGGTTGATGAGAGAAGCTTACATTAAAGTTCCTTCGGAGACATGTAGTCCAGGTCGTGATTTGTGCTTGGTTCAAGCAGCAACTGCTCAACGTTCTCCCGTTATAAAAGTGAGAAAGTAATCCATAAAATATCACATTTTATCAATTCAACCTTAAATCTTTCAATTGTGTCTATTAAATTTTAACTATTTTCACTTTTTATCAATTGATTTAATTTAATTTGATTAATTTTGATTGGAAATCGCCGATGTGGACACCGGCCGTCTCACATGACACGATCCCTGCCAGTTCTCAACCGGAATGACAATGGAGCGCAATAGCTATCTGATCCCTATGACCATTTAAGGTCATTATCTCAGTCAGAGTTCCCAAATATTTTATATACAAATAACTAATTATGTAGCTACAGAAAAATTAAAGTATGATTAATGTATCATCAGGAATTAATGGGTGGTTTTGTATGATGGTGAATAAACATAGTTGCAGTACATTATGAACTGAAATGGATCATCATCACCATGCTGAGAAACTTATTATAATCTTCTTTGGGACTGTAGGGCTGGTTAGGGCCATTAATGGCTATGGAATCCAAATCCGGCATAATCAACTAGGGTACGTAGCAGAAAATAGAAAGGAAAAAGCTAATATTAAGGGTGAATTAGTGGCATTATTATATTTAATCAATGGGCCTCTATGAAAAGGCAACATTCCTAATTCATAATATAGTATAGAAAATTATGAATTTACAGATTCATTTATATAATTTGGTTGCTATTCCGGGGAGGGAGAGAGAGAGAGAATCCATGTTGGGTGAATTTTATTTTTATAATTTCCTGCTATGCACTATAAAAAAATGATATGGTTAGTTGCAAGAAGGGAAATGGGCACGTGAGAAAAGGCATTATAAAAGAAAATGGATAGGTGAGGTTTAGTCACACAATTATTTTCACCTATTTTTAGTTTCTTTCACAAAATTTGTTCAATTTGACAAGAGAAAAACCAGAAAACAAGGCGATGGATATCGATGTCAACCCAGTTCCTGCAAAATCAGCTTCTAATCTTTGTTTTTTTTTGTTTTTTTTTTTAATGGGAGAAATGCTGAAAATAGGGAGGAGGGAGGGTGTTAATAGTCAGTTTATTTCTTAATTTGTGAATTCTTCATTAAAGAATTCGTTTTTTTTTTTTTTTGGATTTTAGTAAAACCACATAACTTTTGAATATCCATTCAATCCTAAATCCAAATCTAATTAAATTGTTTCATGAAAAACTCAATTATATCGGAAAATATTTTCCGGGAATACGATTAGTTTTCCTTTATTTGGTGACATATAATTGAAATTTTTTTGACATTTGGATATTATTGAAAAATGACTTCGATCTCATAACTTTATTTTAGGCAAAAAATTTAATTTTTAGATTTTTAGATTTTTATTTTGAAAAAATCATAAATTTTAATTATTTTATTTTTGTTTTCTTTTTACAAAAATTTGGGCCAAAATCTGAGTCGTTGGATGTTCGAAGATCGAGAGGGCATTCCTTCTTGTTTTGCGACATGTGTGGGGTTTCGCTCATTGCGCGCATGTCCGTCTTTTTCACGCTCGCAAGCGTGTGTCTCAAGCCTTATAATTACTCATTAGGGCTCCCAAAAATTTTAATTTTAATTTAATTGAAATTTTGTATAATCACCTGGGCCTTCGATTTTGGAGGTAAAGGCTACTAACGTGTTTAATAGTTAAGTAATAGATTAAGCAGATGATATAATATGTAAATGATATTGTCAAAGTCTGAAGATTGCCAGAAGACTGAACGTAACACATGTCCAAAGTATATTATGAAGATTTCCGGACTTCTATGTTAAAGTTCGAAGACTGCCAGACTTTAGTGTCAAAGTCTGTTCTACATCGAACTTTTGTCCATTTTGACAAATTCCAGACTGAACATGAATGAAGAACCAGAAGACAGACTCTATACTGAAGTTGAATTTATTCAGATTGTGTCCAGACCTTAAAGCTAAATCTGTTTAGAAGCAGACTATGTTCAGACTTATGTCCATATTGTAAAGACTATTGTACTCAGACTCTACTTTAGACTCTACTTCAGTCTGAACACCTTGAGACTTTATGTTCAGAATGAGACATAAGTTCAGAACATAACGGATTCAGAATGAAGCATGTTTAGAATGAAACAACCTGAGAGAATGTAATACAAGCCCCAACATATAACAACTAGTAATTTGGTTTGGATTTTACATCAAAATATATTTGATTGACTCAATTTAATTGATTGACAATTGGATTTTGAAGACAAGAACTTTCTATACGGAGAAACTCTACTTACGAAAACCAATATTCTGTTTGTATGGGCGATCAGAATCAATTTGGGATTCTACTTCTATCACTCAACGGCTACCAAATCTTTTAGATACAGATCTATCCAATGGGTAGATTGGAAGACGATCCTTTAAGATACTGTCCAATGGCTAGTTTTGAAGTGAATGAGTATTTAAGGAGATCAATGACCGATGAGCAAGTAAGAGATAGTGCGTAGAATTTATAATTCCAAAGTCTGAGTGACCTTTGATCATACACTTGTCTTTGGTGAGCTTAAACGTTTGTGATCATGAGAGAACTACCAAAAGAGTGACTTAGTGAGATAGTGTGATCTACTACTAAGTATTTGCATTCAAAATTGTAATCTCTTGTTGATTACATAGTGGAATCCAGCTAGAAGGCTGTTAGTGTGGGAGAGTGAACGTAAACTTGATTTAAGCCAAACCACTATAAATTCTGTGTTATTATTCTCTTCTCTGAACTCCTTTATTTTGTTCGTAAGTTTATTTAACTGCTAAAGTCTGAACTCGCTCAAAGTCTGTTGTTCTTCAGACTTAGTTTCAAAAGTCTGTTGTTTTTCAGACTCAGTTTCAAAAGAAAAATATTTCTACTATTCTTTTGCGAAAATCTTTCTTCACACCTATTTATCCATTTCTAGGTGTTCATACTAGCACTTTCAATTGGTATCAGAGTTAAATGCTTGTTTTATTAAAATGTTTTTACTTTTGAACTAAAGATCTTTTATGGCTAGTATCTTGGCACCATGACTTATGAAAGGGCAAAGTAACACCAGGCCATCATATTTTGATGGAAACGAATATAACGTGTGGAAGAACAAAATGAAAGCATTCCTAAGATCCAGAGATCCCTTACAATGGGATGTTGTGGAAAAAAGGAATCAATCCCACTGCTGCGTCTACATCAAATAAAAATGGCAAAGACAAAGAAACCAAACCCCCATGCTCCTATATCTCAGATAAAGATGTCCAAAAGAGAAGCTCTTGATGCAAAAGCCATTTATTCTTTATATTACGTCATTGTCTCTTGCTGAATATAACAGAATCTCTTCATGTGAAACAACAAAAGAAATTTGGGATAGACTTCATGTTACATATGAAGGGACTGATTATGTAAAAAAGAAAAAATTAAACTTCTTGCTTGGCGAATATGAATCATTCAAGATGAAGCAAGGAGAGTTGATTAGAGATATGTTCAGCCATTTTACAGAAATTGTAAATGATTTAGCATATCAAGGTCAACCAATTTCTGCCCCAATGAAGGCCAACAAACTCTTGCGAGGTTTCTTAAAAGATTGAAATCATGTCAAGACCTCAATCTAAGAAACTCAAAGGATTATGCCACTTTCCGTTGATGAATTGATCAGCACTCTTCAATCCTATGAAGTGGAACAAATTGTTGATGAAGATCCTGAAGGTAAGAAGTCTATTGCTTTAAAATCTAACACTAATTCTGATGATACAGACTCAGAAAATGACATGGATGACGAAGAATTTGCTTTTATGATAAAAAAAATTCAAAAAACTGAGTAGAAAAGGAAGGAAAATTCAGCGGAAGAATACAATACAAGCAGAATGGGCAAAAAAGAATAATGAAAGAAGATGATGAGCAATGAAATATATGCTTGATGGCATATTCAGATTCAGACTCAGATTCGGAATCTGAAACAGACTCAAAATTAAAGTTTGACTCAGACACAGACTCAGAATTCAATGAGGAAATCGATGTAAGTCATTCATAAATTCCTACTAAAGTTCTTACGTATATAAATGAACTTTGCTTAAATCTCAAATCTTTTCTTAAAAGGATCTTCGAACTAAAAAAAGAGAATTCTTGGCTTAGGCAACATGATCTTTCTCGAAAAGAAAAGTTTGAAATTTTACAAAAATATTTTCTATAAACAAAAAAAGTCGAGATTTACTTGTCAAAGAATATGATTCTTTAAAAAATGAATTTTCAAATATTTCGCTCATTGCGCGCGTGTCCGTCTTTTTCACGCGTGCGAGCATGTGTCTCAAGCCTTATAATTACTCATTAGGGCTCCGAAAATTTCAATTTTAATTTAATTGAAATTTCATATAATCCTCTAGGCCTTTGATTTCGGAGATTGGTTCAATTGAACGGCCCATAGTTGAAGAATAGCATCATTCACGCTGTAAGGAAATCCCACTATTTGATATAGTATTTAAATGGAGAAAGCATTTTCGTATTATAGTAAATGGCCGGCAATCCCACTCTCTCTATTGACCCATGTAGACAAGCAATAATAATAATAATAATAATAATAATAATAATAATAATAATAATAATAAATACTTAAGACGTTATCATTCAAGTGAATATATAACAGTCCATCAATTTATAGTCGATGCACAGACGCAACGAACCATCTTTCTTTTTCATGAACAAAACTGATGCTTCCCAAGGTGATGCACTGAGACGTATGAATCCCTTATCCAACGATTCTTGCATCTACACCTTCTATTTAATATAACTAATGGTGGAATATGGGAGTTAAGAAAAAATTGAGAGAGAATATTTTACACTTAGTCCCCCATGTCTACTCTCAATGATTGCTCGACCGAGGATCGATCCACGATCGATTCGCACGATGCATGGATCGATCCCCACGATGCAAGGTTGATTCACACGGTGCATGGATTGATCCGCACGATACAAGGTCGATCCACACGGTGCATGGATTGATCTATTCGCACGGTGCACGATGCAAGGTTGATTCGCACGGTGCATGGATCGATCCACACGATGCAAGGTCGATCCACACAGTGCATGGATTGATCTCGCTCGATTGGGATCGATCCGCACAGTGCATGGACTGATCTCGCTCGACCAGGATCTATCCACACGGTGTAGGGACAGATCCCACTCGATCAGGGATCGATCCACGATCGATCCGCACGGTTTAGGGACGGATCCCGCTCAACCGGGGATCAATCTATATGGTGTAGGGACTGATCCCGCTCGACTGGGATCAATTTGCACGGTGCATGAATTGATCCGTACGATGCAAGGTTGATAGATCGATCCATGATAAGTTATAAGCTACAATCTGATGGAATATGAAGTGATTTCGCAATCAACCCATCAATAAGTAAAGCCATGCATTTACAACGCACTAATGATATGTTGGTTTCGTATCTTGCTTCGTGGACTAGTTTTTGAAATGTAATTAATCTGGCATTACAAAATAATTTATGACCTTATTTGTTTCTATTATAAAATAAAGACAGGTTCCTTCTTGTTATTGGCATCTTATGTACTCTGCTAAGTACGGACTTTCAAATTTCTTTTTTGTTACAGAGAGACATCTACCTTATCATTTGTATTCGGTTGGTAAATAAATGCCAAAAATAAAATGGGTCATGTGGTCCACAAGACTACTAAGGTCAACCACGATGGAGGCAATAGTGTTGGGATATTCATTTTGATGTATATTTTGTAAAGCAACTTTGAAGTGAAATGAAAAAGGAAAAACAAAAAGAAGAATAAAATAGAAGGGAGGGTGAGCAAGGGTAGCTAGGCAAGCTTTGCCGGAGTCGACCATAGGCGACCATCGACAGCGACCAAAGGCGACTGTTGACTGAGGTCCCGCAAAGCCAAGGAAGGCGACCCAAGGGGTTGCATGACCTTGGCAAGGTGAAAAGGCTTCACCGGCAATCAATCTCATTGATTTTAGGGTTCCTGATTTGGAGATTTACAGCATTGGAGCTTCACTAGTGACCAATCCTATAGACCATTTGAGCCCTTTGACTGTCCGCAACCTAGGCAACGATCATCAAGGGTGCGTGAAGCCAAGGACACACAACACCGAGCTCACATGACCAATGCAAGAATTGTTGGATAAAGGATTCACACGTCTCAGTGCATCACATTGGGGAGCACCAATTCTGTTCGTGAAAAAGAAAGATGGTTTGTTGCGTTTGTGCATCGACTATCGTCAACTTAATCAGGTGACGATCAAGAACAAGTATCCGCTCCTGAAGATTGACGACTTGTTTGACTAGCTACAAGGAGCGTCGATATTTTCTAAGATCAACTTAGGGATAGGATATCATCAGTTGAGGATTAGAAAGGAAGACATACCGAAGTCGCGTTTCGTACTTGATACGGCCATTATGAATTTTGTAATGCCATTTGGTAAATCCCGCAATGAGCTTATGTATTAATTGAACGCCCTAATGGTGGAATATGGGATCGACCTTTTTCTTAACTCCCATATTAATTGAAGGCCCTAATGGTCGATCACGAAGGTTCAAATCGGGGGTTCTTGGCCAAGATTGGATGTGTGCATCAACGAACCATCTTTCTTTTTCACGAACAGAACTGGTGCTCCCCAAGGTGATGCACTGGAACATATGAATCCCTTATCCAATAATTCTTGCATATGCACCTTCAGTTCTTTCATGTAGATTGAGAGAATATTCTCTCTCAACTTTGGTAGTTGAACTCAGATTGCATACGAATTTCCTCTATGCTTGCGCATGATAACTCATAACTTATCATGCTTGGTGAGCCAGTCCATGCCAATTATCACATCGAAATCATACATGGCTAGGACTATCAAGTCTATCTTCCCCTCTTGCTTACCAATTGCTAACGTGCAACCAGGACAACCCACTGTAGCTAACACCTTATCCTTTAATGGTGTTGATATACTGACCACTGACTCCAATAACTCAGGAATCAATCCTACCAACTTAACATACTGCTCAGCTATAAATAAATGAGTAGCTCCAGGGTCAAATAAAGCATAAGTAGTGTGGTCGTCCAGCGAAAAAGTACCTGTAATCACATCAAGTGCATCCTCCGCCTATTCGTTGGTGATAACGTATGTCCTTCCTTGAGTTGGAGGTCTGAGTAGTCCACCCTGCTGTCAACGATATGTGCGGTGGGTTGTTGGACGTTAATACAAACGACCCCTTAACAAGATCCTATTTAATGAGTTGACAATACATAAAAATGAACTTTCTCTATGCCCTTCAAGTGACAGGTGCCTATAAAATTATTTGTTATATCTTTTATGTATGGGTCACAATCACGAGATTCCTACAATCAAGGGACCGTGCATGATGGAGGAAAACCTCTAAAGATCGCCTAAGGTTCCCACAAGAGCTTCTGGAACATTCCTAGGGATAAACGATACGGTAATTGTGCCAAGGATCTAGAACTCTCTTGGCATAAATGGGTGGTAGGTTATAAGACACGATCTTGTCCATCCCATCGAAAAGCAATCTATGGTTGTAATCCGAGGGCCTCAAGTATAAGAAGGGGTACCCTCCCCCTCATTGTATCTATCCAATCATTTCATAATCAAAATTCCATTCCCTTTGTTTAGAGCTTCTCTTTCTAAAAATTCTCTCTCTAAGATCCCAAGATCTCGATTCTAAATAATCAACTACGACATATGCCTTTCGTATTTCGTTTTCCTCTATCCTTTCTTTCATCATTTTATATACTGTGCTTAAAAGCCATTTTGAAGGATAATCATGTGAGTCTATCTTCTGAAAGTGAATTACGTGAATATATGTGCTTAGTATGTGAGCTATATTACACGACAGTGACAAGTGAACTATATTACACGACAGTGACAATGTGCTTCCTTGTACAATCTAGATTTTCTTCTTCTTTTTCGTCTCGGAAATTAAAGGTGTCTATTGAGATAAAATCCGCCAAAATACACTATCCACTAGTGAATATATGTTCAAAAGAAAACTCTTACATTACCCACTTTGCCCTTTTTGTCGCCAAGCCCTGGAGACCAACTATTTATGCGACTGGACAAAGGATCCAAGACTTAACATTAGGGTATCTCCAACAAGTATAGCTAGAATTGAAACTGGGCCACACTGGAAAATGCATAGACATACCTATGCAGGAGATGGTCGCCAGAGTACTCTGGTTGGTGTGGAAGGCGCAAAATTGCTTTGTGTTCTAGTCGCAGAGACATAAACCATGCACAATCATTGACGATGCAGTCGCCCTAAACAACTCCTTTGTAAGGTGGCACCATCCTTGACGAATTCGAACAAAGACAGAAGCTCGGTACCTTGGCAATGAAACTAGCAGAGAAGGGTGCTCTGCAATTTAATGTCGTGCTCTGTTGCCGGGTTATGTCGCGATGACTCCTACTTGCTAGTTACTGAATTTTCCATGGAGGAGTGAGTCCCGTTTGCTTATGCTATATCTGTGATTTAATGTCGTGCTTTGTCTGCTCATGGAGAACCGAATTCCAAGTACCCTATTTTTGCTATGTCCGAGTTGAAAGGTCAGCGGTTGAGGACTAAAGGCTTATTGATTATGGACATAATTGAGATCGAACATTCTAACCCCGGCTGAAATCATGGACAAGATCATTTTCAATGCAAAACGGAAAGCGTTCATTGGTTAAGTGGCGATGCTTCTAGAAAAAGGACCAAAGACAACAAATTACCTGTTAAGCGAAGTAGACCCGTCGTTGATGGAAGCTGTTGGGAAATTGACAAGAAAAGAAAACCCAATTACTGGTCATAATTGATGGTTTGGGGATGTTGGCTCACCCTATAAAATTCAAGGCGAGAGTTGCAAGCTTAGCATCAACGCCGTGCACCATCTCTTTCACCTCCAATGACCTATCCTCAATTCCAATAGTCAAAGCACTCGCTTGAGCCAACTTATTCTCATAATCAAGCTTTATTCGGTTCGGTGATCCAGATCTGGGTCGCCGCTCCGAACACCAAATTCGATGCGGCCATCTACGTGTAGCTGATGATGAAGTTGATAACAAGGAGTGGCAGCTATCGATGGCGGTCATGGTAGCGGTAGCGGTCCTCTGTGCGGTGGCACTGCTCGCCAAGCTGCACCCACCTCAAGCGGTGGCCAAATCCACCAAAGCTTACAAATTTTTTAGTGCAGTCTCGCTCTGGTGGTGTCATTTTATATGGTCCTGCTTCTCATGACCGCCCTTCAGAAAAAGCAGCCTCTCAGATTCAGTGATCTAGCGGTTCATATGATGTGGGCTGCCGTTATCCTAACGGCGGCCACACATATGATTCCACATTCTTAGTTGACCACCACTACAAAATAAACTAGTCAACTGTGATATTCGGAGTTGCCATTATTAATTGGCTACTAGTATGGGAATGTCTGCTCGTCCGGGAACTTTGGTTGTACCATAAATTGTGGCATTGAAGTGGGACTATTATTTATTATTGTACTGAAATTTTTATTGAAATAATAAATAAGCACGTGTTTGGGATACGGCTTGGGATGCGGCTGAGGTGACGGTACCCTACATGTTTATTCCTGTTATAAACTATTGAAGTTATGGGAAGAAGCCTAACTCTTTCGTTGAAGAAACCCTACAGGTCCACTTGGCTTACTTTTAAGGGGCGATAACGATGCATGAACCTGCATGTTTCTGGGACATGCCCACGAAATGACTAATGTAATCAGGTCCTGCTAGTCCAAAATTGAGGTCGCATTTGTAGCCTATTTTCGTTCTTTTCTCTTATAGTATTTGACATTTAACCAGTAGTTATAGCACACATTCGAAGTCGTCACAAATTATTATTATTACTAAAATATTAACAGGTAGGCTTGTTAATGACTCTCATGTGCTTACTTCTTTTGCACACGTGATTGCCACCTACCCAAATTATAGGAATTTGCTTGTTGGCTGAGTTAGAGGTAGATATGGCTCTTTCTTGCAATTTATGTAATCTTTTCTCCATTCACACTAGAGCCAAGTACCTCTAGTGTCATATCTTAGGTTGAATTAATGCATTTCGGTGATTGATATTAAAAGTTCTATTGATGTGATTGTTAATTCCACAATGACAAAAAAGAAATTTGTCCACATAGTTTGATCAGATAAAAAATATACTTGGAACAGAAAAATTTATGAATATTTCGATAACTTTATAATAAAGAGAACATAAATTTATTTATAAGTTTTAGAGATAACTATATAAGGTAACAAGATATTATGATTTCAATCATAATCAATTAGTGATGTGCGGAATCAAGAGAGATATATGTACAAAACTGAGAGATTGTAGAATCAAAGGAAATAATCTATATATCTCTAACATAGGAAAATATTTTAAAGAAATATCCAAATAATCTCTAACATCCCCAAAAACTCAATGTGCAGAAAATAAGTTAACTTGAGTTTGGATAAATATTTGAAAACACTTGTGTGGATCACCTAAGCAATTTAGTGTACTGAAGAGAGAACGAACTAATGTTGATATGGTTGTTTATGTGGTTGTTATGTGTTGTTGGGGTTGTTGTGCAACTAGACCTATTAAATGGGAGGGTCGGATTTGGGTTGAGTGAATAGGGTTTGACAAAATATACCCATTTAACTTGTTTTGACCCAATTTCATGCAATGCAAATCTAGTAATTTATAGTCAACCCAACTTATATCTAACACACACTCAGCCCGAGCCATATTGTTAAAAACCTTCATATTTAACCTAACCTATGAAAAATCATACTTAAACTAAGATAAGAGTGCAGAGTGAGTGAGCGTGAAATCGGGTGAAGGTGAGAAAGAATGAAGAGAGAGTCATAGAGGTGGGTTGAGTTTAAATAAGTTGTAAACCTGTTATGACCCATTTAACACCCATACTATGTTTAAACCCATTGACGAGCTATTTACTTATTATAATTAACCCATTTATAATCCGTTTACACCCATATGGGTGAACAAATGGGTCAATGATCCATTTTGATTGGTCTATGTGCAAGCTACATGGCAAGAGGTTGTTATTGTGGCAGGATGTTTTCGTTACGACAGAAGGTTGGTTGTCATGACAGGAGTCTATTGTGGCTATTGTGACAAGATATGTGACAACATTATAGGCTGACACGGCTATCGGATGAGATAGACAACATTGAGAATTGACTTTAGAGAGGGATATTTGTAGTTTTTAGCCAAAAAGAAGATGACATGACATACGAGATTTACATTGGGTTGTGCATGGTTGTGCACTGAGGGTGAACTCAGGAGTGCATCAAGTACGATGTGCACTTGTGTACCTCAGGATTGACTAGCTTTGATATTAAGATAAATGGTCTAACCGAAAAACTTAAGTCAATAAGTGAAGGGAGATCACATGTATATAAGAAGTATATAAACCATGTTGTCAAAAGTATGGATGTTTCAACACTCTTTAAAGGTGCAAGTTGAATTAAGAGTGGCACATGAAATTTAATTAACGAGGGCAAGGGAAAAATCTAACTTTGATATCATGTTAGAAGTTTCTATCCAAAAATTTTGGCCTCTATGATGTCTAATATTATCACTTGGTTCCCTCTCTTCTTTCTCATCCACCCCAATCAAGTTGTTGTGTTAAGGAGGATCCCCATATTCAATTCAGCAAGCTAAATATCTATTCAAGCTATACATAACGTCATGCGCATTAAATTGAATGTTTATCCTATGGCGCTTCTCTTAGCAAAATGGCACCCTTATTTATAGGGAGTAACGCTACCGTCACCTCAGCCACATCCCAAACACGTGCTTATTTATTATTTTATTAAAAATTTTAGTACAATAATAAATAATAATCCCACTTCAACGCCACAGTTTATGGAACAACCAAAGCTCCCGGACGAGTAGATAAACCCATACCAGTAGCCAATTAATAATGGCAACTCCGAATATCACAATTGACCAGTTTATTTTGTAGTGGCGGTCAATTAAGAATGTGGAAATCATATGTGTGGCCGCCGTTAGGATAACGGCAGCCCACATCATATGAACCGCCAGATCACTGAATCTGAGAGGCTGCTTTTTCTGAAGGGTGGTCATGAGAAGTAGGACCATATAAAATGACACCACCAAAGCGAGACTGCACTAAAAAATCTGTAAGCTTTGGTGGATCTGGCCACCGCTTGAGGTGGGTGCAGCTCGACGAGTAGTGCCACCGCACAGAGGACCACTGCCACTACCATGACCGCCATTGATAGCTGCCACTCCTTGTTGTCGACTTCATCATCAGCTACACGTAGATGGCCGCATCCATGTTCCATGCGCATTTGGTGTTTGAAGTGCCGACCCAAATCTAGATCGCCGGACCGAATAAAGCTTGATTTTGAGAAGAAGTTGGCCCAAGCAAATGCTTTGACTATTGGAAATGAGGATAGGTCATTGGAGGTGAAAGAGAAGGTGCACGGCATTGATGCCAAGCTTGCAACTCTCCCCTTGAATTTTATAGGGCGAGCCAACACCCCTAAACCATCTATAATGACCAGTAATTGGTTTTTCTTTTTTTGTCAATTTCCCAACAGCTTCCATCAACGACGGGCCTGCTTCGCTTTACAGGTAATTGGTTGTCTTTGGTCCTTTTTCTAGAAGCATCTCCACTTAACCAGTGAACACTTTCCGTTTTGCATTGAAAATGATCTTGTCCATGATTTCGGCCGGGGTTAGAATGTTCGATCTCAATTATGTCCATAATCAATAAAGCTTTAGTCCTCAGCCAATAACCTTTCAACTCAGACATAGCAAAAACAGGGTACTTGGAATCCGGTTCTCCACGAGCAGATAGAGCACGACATTAAATCGTAGATATAGCATAAGTGAATGGGACTCACTCCTCCATGGAAAATCCAAAAACTAGTAAACAGGAGTCATCGTGGCATAACCCAGCAATAGAGCACGACATTAAATTGCAGAGCACCCTTCTCTGCTAGTTTCATTGCCAAGGTACTGAGCATCTTCTGCCTTTGTTTGAATTCATCAAGGATGGTGCCACCTTACAAAGGAGTTGTTCAGGGTGACTGCATCGTAAATGATTGTGCATGGTTTATGTCTCTGCGACTAGAACATAAAGCAATTTTGCGCCTTCCACACCAACCAAAGTACTATGGCGACCATCTCCCGCGTAGGTATGTCTATGCATTTTCCAGTGTGGCCCAGTTTCAGTTCTGGCTATACTTGTTGGAGATACCCTAATGTTAAGTCTTGGATCTTTTGTCCAATCGCATAAACAGTTGGTCTCCAGGGCTTGGCGACAAAAAGGGCAAAGTGGGTAATGTAAGAGTTTTCTTTTGAACATGTATTCACTAGTGGCCAGTGTATTTTGGCGGATTTTATCTCAATAGACACCTTTAATTTCCGAGTTGAAAAAGAAGAAGAAAATCTAGATTGTACAAGGAAGCACATTGTCACTGTCGTGTAATATAGTTCACATACTAAGCACATATATTCATGTAATTAACTTTCATAAGATAGACTCACATGATTATCCTTCAAAATGGCTTTTAAGCACAGTATATAAAATGATGAAAGAAAGGATAGAGGAAAACGAAATACGAAAGGCATATGTTGCAGTCGATTATTTAGAATCGAGACCGTGCGATCTTAGAGAGAGAATTTTTAGAAAGAGAAGCTCTAAACAGAGGGAATGAAATTTTGATTATAAAATGATTGGATAGATACAATGAGAGGGAGGACACCCCTTCTTATACTTGAGGCCCTCAGATTACAACGATAGATTACTCTTTGATGGGACGGACAAGATCGTGCCTTCTAACCTACCACCCATTTATGCCAAGAGAGTTCTAGATCCTTGGCGCAATTACTGTATCGTTTATCCCTAGGAACGTTCCGGAAGCTCTTGTGGGAACCTTGGGTGATCTTGGGAGGTTTTCCTCCATCTTGCATGGTCCCTTGATCGAAAAAAATTGACCATGGATCATTTGCATTAAAAATTTCTAAAAGCTATCGGGTAGCCTAGGTCACGCTAAAATTGCGCCATATCGAAATTAACCGCGAATTTGAATCCAATTTTAGAAATTGAAAATTCTATTATGTCACAGGCCATTTTACGAACGTCGACTCAGTCTCCGAATATTTTTCTGCAAGCCGAGACTTTTTGAGAAAAAGTCGTCATAGGGCCGTTTTTGACCGGAAAAATCAGAGGACCGTTTTTGGTCTCAAAATTAGGATGCAAGTGAGATCAATTAGCGAGGAAAAATACCGATTTGATTGAAGACTTGACATTGGAATTTTTAGAAGCTCAATTGAATTGATTTAAGAAGCATTTGGGTCCAGTTGAAGCAAAATCATGTACAATTTCATATGCCCCCTCACCCATGACTTGTGGACCATCTCAAGAGCTTTTAAAAGGGGAGTGGTGGCTGAAAATTGGCCATGGAATCCAGCTGGTGGTGGGCTAAGACCAAGGGGACTAAGGTGATGAGATTGAAGGCTAAGAGGACCCATTAAGCCCAACTTGTCTCCTCCCTCCTTCCTCTCTCTCCCCCACCGTCGAGTAGCCTCCTCCTTCCCCTTCTTCTTACTGTTTGAAATACCAGAAGCCCAAAAGAGTAAGACTAGTAAGTTAGCACACCACCGGACCACCGCTGTTCACCGTCGCGTGCCCCCGCATGCTTGCCCGCTCATCACGCTCAACTGCCGCCCCATCCGTGCCGTCTCGCCTAGTCCGCACTACCAGCCGCTCCCCAGGCCAGCTCAGGCCACCATCGGAGTCCTTGCCACCATCGTGAGCCACTGTCTCCACTCGTCCAAGCCATAGCAGCCCCACCATGCTGTTTCCAACTCACTCGGCAATCGGAGTAGCCTTTTTAGCCATTGACTAGCACCGATCAAAACTGAAAATCAGTGGGTCTCTAGACCACTGTTCAGCCCGCCTTGGCCCGTTTCCGGACCTCGGGAGGCAATCCCCCTTTGGAGTTTAACTAATCCCTGCTTAGTAAGTTAATGACACTTAAGGGTTGTTTAGTTTAGACTAAGTATGGATTAGGTGGATAGTTAGATTGAATTAGCAATTTAATTAATTGTTGTTGCATGTCAGGTGGTTAGAGTAGTGTAGTTAGAACCTAGACTTTCAATTAGGCTTTATGGGCCTAAGTATGCTTTTTGCTATTTATTGTCATTTATTAATTAATTTCCGTAATTAATTAATTAATTAATTTTTAGAAATTAAACTGGGATACCTGGTGATCGGAATTTCGTGCTGATAGCAGTGGTATGATCTATTTATTTATTTGGCTGTTATTTTGTACAAATTGAATGTGTTTGGTGATGTGGGTAATTATATCAAAAATTGATAAGTTTGGTAATTAATTAAAAAATTACCGGGCGTCAGTTTACAGCGCCAAAAAATCTATTTTAAGACTACTAGAACTGGTGGGATGTTCAAAGGTGAAAATATTGTATTTTAGCTAAGGCTGACTATGTACTCACACACGTGTATTTTTATCGGATATGATAAAAATGGTAAATTGAATATATGATCGGGATGGTATATTATATCAGCCCGTGGGCGATATGTCAGCTTAGGTTGAAAGCAGTATACCGGTATACTATATCAACCTACGGGCTCTAATATATTAGCTTAGATTGCGAACAGTATACCTTATCAGCTTAGAGTAAGCAAATGATATTCACGAACACTACTATTGAAAAACATTGATAGCAAAGTTAATCTTAAAAAAGTATACAACATGGACTAATCTACTTCAAACTTGATCCCGGTTGGTGCATTTTGGTGTTATTCCACTGCAGACTATATTCTTTTTAATTGATAAACGAGTTAACCTAAACATTACAAACTTCAGAGGTTTCACAACACCTGCCCTAACATAAGGCAAAAACACGGAAGAGCCTCAAAGATTGCGAATTCTTCTTCTCAAATTTTAGGGAACCATGACTCATTTAGACGAATAGTCTATGCAAATAACATGGTCACAACTTTCCATCCACCTATAGGAGAGGAAAACAAAAGGGAAAGAAAGAGAAAGTGGTTAAACAGTACACATAAGATGCTTATTGTGGTGGCAATATTGTTAGCTATCATAGCATTCTAAGCAGTTATGATCCCGCCTGGCAGAATTTGGCAAGATGATTTCAATGACAATAAAAATCATCGAGCACATTTTTTGGGCGAGTTCGTAATGGAAGATAAGAGACACGTGAGTGTCAATCTTTCAAAGCATGTAACACAATAAGCTTCATTGCATTGAATAGCATCATTATGCTTCTCATAAGTGGTCTTTCTTTAAAGGGGCCTTGGACCTTCACAGCAAGCTGAATAAGCCAGGCATTGTTGAGCGAAAGCTAACTACGTGAAAAGGAAAAACTCGATTTGGCAACACATCACCTATGTTGTAACACGACCACAATGCTTGGTCAGACGCGAATGAGACCTTTGGCTATAGTACTTGGTCAAACATGAATGAGGCCTTTGGCTGAACACTGTTAGTGGGGATGGATTTATTTAGGTGTCCAAATGTGAAGTCCACCTAGTGCACTAGAGTTGCCCCAAGCTAGAAGGCTCTGGTATCAAGTTAAATGTAAAAATGCGGAAGAGAGGAAATGAGGAATTTGTGCGAAATTGGATATGATAGTTCATAGGCCTATTTAAAGGTTTTAAGCCGCTCTCACAGTCTACAAGCAAAGCAATTGTTTTACTCTAAACTATGATTCTTCACTCTGGTCACACACAAACAGAGACTATGATGGCATCTTTGGCAACCAATGGTAGGGACAAGTCAATTATAGAATCATCAACAGCAATCCTAGCCATTCTAATTCGCCGAACTGCATCTGCCAAAATGATTATCTCAATTTTCTCTTTCAGGTAAAAAATTCTGACCACCTGACTCATGTCAAAAAGAAGTTGGCGGGCATTTGTAATAGCAGTTTCCATGTTGCCAACTAACTCTAAATTCTTTTTTTTTTTTATTCTTTCTTTGGGGGGTTTGTGCTAATAATTAGTAGACAAATCTTTTATTTCGTGACTATGATTTCAATGAAATGGTTTTATGACCTATTGACATGAATATTTTGCATGCCCCTACTATTAGCAATACTAGTAGAATGGTAGGGGTACTCAAATAAAGTTGTTTATTAAATCTCGCAAAATCTCACATGCCAATAGGTGATCAAGTTCTTGGAAAAATATCACTTGGGTTTATTTGTATAGTATTTTCCTTTCAATTTGATCAAGCATTTTACGACTCATGTATATAGTATTTTCCTTTCGATTTGGTAAAGCATTTTTCGATTCATGTATATGTACCACATTTAGTAAAGTTGTTTATCAAATCTTACAAAATCTCAACTTAAGATGCTGCTATTATCACAACCTAACCCTTCGAGCAGAGAGTTAGATTTAAGGGTATTCTCAACTCCAGATTGATAGCTTTTCATTGACTTGGGTTCTTCCAAGCTTGTACCTCACGCGACATCAAGCATTCAAGATTTCAATCGATTCAAATTTTGACCAAGAAGTCGCCACTAGTTCTTTTGGGGTCAACTAAAATCCTAGTAACAAGAGAATATCTTACTATCTACACTATCAGAGATTCTAAACTTAGGGACTTGATGCTAACGCCATTTTTGTACCTTACCTATTCACATGCTAACTAGCACCATGCCAACCTATCCAAAAGAAATCTAATGTTCGTCTTAACCATTCTAAAACAAGATAGTAACATCCAAATATTGAAATACGCAATTAATTATAATCGTGAAAGAAAACACACAAGTATCCAAATATTGTCCCTAAGAATAAAAAGACAATTAAAACAAAGAACCTTCTTGTAAAGCCTTAAAAACTTGTCCAATTTTAGGTTTTAATCTCTAAGGCTACGTTTGGTCATCCGAATTTCTAATCGAATATGATTTGGATATGATAGAATATGAAATCTGAAATTTTCCTATATCTTATCCACTATTTGGTGAATCGCGATATTAGGGTTGTATATATTTACATCATATCATGTATACTTTTTGATATAAATGGCATATCATTATAAATGGACCTAAAATTCGGGAATAGAGATCATGAAAATCTCTCACGACACTATTCTCTAATTTTTTTTTTTTGTTTTTATTTCATTTTTCCTATCTAATTGAATTTTTTTTTTGAATTTTTTTGAATTATTTGAAAAAAATTTCTAATTTTTTCTAATTTTTTAATGATTTCCTAAATTATGTAAAATTTGTTAGTGATTTTTCGAATTTCGTTAATTTTAATAAAATTTCTCATTTTTTGAATTTAAAAATATTAGAAATTTTATTTTATTTATTTCAAAAAATGAGAAATTTTTATTTTATTTATTTTTGTTTATTATTATTTTATAATATTAATGTAAAAGAAATTCGGACCGGGCCAAGAGACCCAACCCAACCAAACCGACCCGGACTCTATCGGTTTGGGTTGGACTAAAATCGGGCCGGTCCTAAGGTCCACTCAGAATAAATGAGATAGGCCTACTAATTTTTTTGAGAACAAAAATCACGCAACCTCCAGCGCATTTTCATTTCTTGTCGGCCCAACGCTTTTTTATTCTAAGCCCACTTCCCATTGAAATTCCACTAACCCACACACTCCTAGCCCATGAACAGTACCCGGCCCAACCTTTTTTATTTGATTTTTTTTATTCTTTTCCTTTTCTCTTTTGTCTTATTCCCTTCATCTTCAACCTCACCCCACTACGCATCTCACCGGAGATGAACGCCTGCAACTCGCTTCTTTTTCTTCTCAAACCAGAAACCAACACCACCCGCCGCCACCATCTCTCCGGCCGTCGACCGCCATCTTCCACCGTCACAGAAACAACACCACTCCGACGACCACCCATCGGACGCTGCCCTTTTTTTCCTTGGTCCGGGCATGGAGAAAAAAGAAACATGCGGAAATAGACTCATACATTTCACGAGTGATCGGCAAACGTGATATCCACTCTCTGACATAGCTCTCGCACAGCATTGGAACATAAGACTCAAAGAAAAATGAACCCAGAAACGGAATGAACTACACGCTAACTTGGTCCGGGCATTTCAACGAACTTATGGGCAGGCGTATTTATACAGGAACTTCAGAAGCAAGCTCAATACACTATTCGATACGAACATAACATATCAATCTTTAGATCAATATTACTTGCCACAGAACGATACTAGCTTCGACCAACCTTCTCATGCATTGATCATAAACCCATATAACCCAAGATCGGCAAAGAAAAGCAAATAAGAGATTACCTGGCTTCGAAGACGAAATGTGATCGGCTATCCCCGTGAGTGGGTTGGGCTCGTCTTCTGGCGCATCGTGTCTGGTTCCCGCAACGCTTTTTGACGCTGGGCAGAACGGAACGATGAAAAGGCAACGAACGGCGGCGAGATCCGGGGGTGGCGGCCGCCTCCAATGACCGACGGAGATGATCCTCCTTCCAGCCGAGGCACCCTCTCGTCGATGGCTTTTCTTCTTCCGATCCCCCTCCAAAAAAAGTGACACACCCCTCTACCTTCTCTGCCTCCAAGAGCGTCCAGTACCCCACTCTTTTCAGCAGAGTTCTTTTCTCCAAAGGCCGAACGCTCGACCTCTTGCCTCCAGAGTCAGCGCCCTGCCCCTCCTTTCTTTTTCCTTCTGGTTCGAGCTCGGGCGGTCCCCTCTTGCGAACCAAAAACCAGCCGAAGCTCCCCTCGGTTTCTCTCACTTTCCGGCTCTCTGCAACTTGCCTCTTCAATGGCCGGCCTCTCCTCCCTTTTGTTATGCGAACTGGTCTTTGCCAAAACCGCCGAGCCTTTCTCCGCTCTCTCTCGGTATATCTCTCTCTCTCTAAAAACAGCCACTCAGGCCCCACCACCACCGCCCCCGGGGCAAAAGGATACTCCAAGAGCGGTTTATCCATGATGCAACGATCTAACCAGCGGATTCTGTCTGCGTCGTGGTTTTCTGCCCTCACCATAACCGAACAATTCCCCTTTATTTCGCCCACGTCCCTCACGTCTTCCTCCTCCTCTATTGTGGGCTTAAGGAAATAAAAATAAAAATGGGCCGAAAGAGAGCAAGGGAAATGGGGAGATGGGTCAAGGGGTGAGCCGAAAGTTTTTAGACAAGTGGGCCGGACATGCCGGTCCGCTCGAATTCTTTTTTTTTTTTTTAATTATCATTTTCATTCATTTTCATTCCTCCTTTTTTATTCATTTTGTTTTGTTTTCTTTAATTTGTATAATTTTTTTACTTTATTTTTTATATGTTTTCTTTTTTCTTTTTAAATAAATGGATACTTAAAACGTCGATAAAAATTTCAGGTGTTAACATATGTCAAAGTCATGGAAAAAAAGAAAAAGGAAAGTGGGACCTTCACGGAAAAAAAGAAGAAGTGAAATAAAATGCATTAACCAAGTAATAATAATAATAATAATAATAATAATAATAATAATAATAATAATAATAATAATAATAATAATAATAATAATAATAATCACTTTTATGGAGTTGCACAAGTTATTGGTCCCACAAGGGACAGTACAAAACACATAAAAATGGAATATCTAAACCGAAAGATGAATAAAAAAAGCGTGACCCTTATTATATTGCTGAGTTGACAAATTTATTATACCAAATATTATCTCAAACGTTAAAATTGCCCACTTTCACCTAGGGGTGAGCATGGTCCGGGTTGGTCCGGGCCACCCCCTAACCCTAGGACCAACCCGTATATTGTCAGCCCTCGATTTTAGAATCGATGACCGACCATATTGAGCTTGGGACCAAGAACCGGACCGACCCAATGAGTTCGGTCCAGTTCCAGGGTCAATCTAGGACCGATCGATAATTTTTTTTGTCTTATTTTTTATACTCCCTAATAAAGCAAACCTACAAATTCAAATTATACATCCATCGACAATGCGGCATTGTGCAACTAAACTATAAATACCAATACATATTTAATAAATTTAAGATGACACAATAATAGAAATTTCGTATATGCTAACTGCTTATCGAGATATGGGACAAGATAGAAGGTTCTTGTAATCATCTATCTTTAATATTCATAACACAATATGCAAAAGCGTTTTCCTATATTTGATCACGTAAAGTCCACTCAACCAAAAAATGAGCTTCACACCACTTGACTAGCACTTGATCATGTAGAGTCCACTCAACCAAAAAATGAGCTTCGCACCACTTGACTATCAAATCACCATAACAACTGCAGTACTAGTCTACTCTTCAAAAACTTCTACCATTTGACACAAATTGAAAAGCAAAGTGCAGCTAAAATTCATTAGTAAAATACAATTAAACCATAAAAAGTTCAAAATACTTAATATAAACCATGAATATATAACTTCACATCTTGTTAATTCACTTGAACTTCTATACACCTAAAAACAAAACAAACAACACATATTTAATACTCAACAAAAGTTTTAAATTGAAATTATTATTAATGATATTGATAGAACATCTCAATATAATATAATATAATAGACATTTTAATATAATATAATATAATATAATATAATATAATATAATATAATATAATATACGGGGTTAGTCAGGGGTTGGAATGGACCAACCCAAACTCTCTTAGGGCCGAGGACCAACCCGCACAATGTTGATCCCGGAATTTCGGGACCAGGACCGACCAGGTTCTTTGGGAACCGGACCCAGACCGGCAGGGTTGGGCTGGTCAGGGGTTGGTCCAGGTCAACCCTAAACCACTGCTCACCCCTACTTTCACCAAAGATCCACGTTCTTTTGCACCCAAATCAAACCCCCTTAGTCTATGACAAGCTAAAGGAGTGAAAAGGAATCATTGTTAATTTCATCTGAATTTCAATATCTATGTGATTGTAGGAATTTCATGTTGTATATTACAGTATTGACGAAAATAATCTAATTCTAGATTCAATTTTTTTCCATTGTATGTGAAATCCTACGAGATGGCAGAGTTGTCACAACCTAAATACCATTGATTGCCCTCACCAATCTCATGATAGAATTAGAGCCAAATGGAACTCAATAAAAACATCTCATGACTGAAGAATTGAAGCTTTTGGAATCTGCAGTTCCCTTGTTTTGCTTCCCAATGTTTAGAGGAGATTCTTAACCCCCAAAAAAAATTTGTTTAGAGGAGATGGTTAAGGGTTGCTAAAAGGCTTTGGAACTGATCGATTCTTGATTCCTATCTTCCAATTCGTTGCGAATTCTAAATTCTCGCCATTTGTCTTGTCTTCTCCCTCCCGAATGATTAGGACTAATAATTTATTACAATTAACAATTGATTAAATCTCAATTCCCTCGTGATCGTGAGACCTTGTATTAATTTAGCACATACAAGCAACTAATCGGACAGACAAGAACAACCCTTGCAGGCATTGGGATCCGATGAGAACAAAGAGTTTTTGTGGGCTTTGCGAGGATTGAGTATAAAAATACTTTCTTGATTTCTTACCAAAAATTAAACATGTTATTCCAATTTCAAAATTTTACCAAATAATTACGTGCCTAAAATTAGCATAAAAGTACTTTGCAAGAGTTAGCATAAAACTAATTATTACTCTCGCTACAAAAGCATGTGATTATAAATTTTAGAGACTTAAGAAACTTTTAGGTTTGTCGCAAGAGTAATAATTAGTTTTTTATGTCCAAATTATTAGCATAGAACAAGAGATCACTTATCGATCATGCCCAACGAGGACTTGCACATGTGAAGTTCTGTAAACCTATGAAGTTTTATTTAGATATATCATGATGGAGCTAGTTATCTGGATTCTAAACGAGGATGGAGAGAACAAGAGATCACTTATCGATCATGCCCAGCAAGGACTTGCACATGATGGAGAGAACAAGAGATCACTTATCGATCATGCCCAGTGAGGACTTGCACGTGTGAAGTTTTGTAAACCTATGAAGTTTTATTTAGATATATCATGATGGAGCTAGTTATCTGGATTCTAAACCAAAAGAGTATATGCTGTAGGCTTTCTCTTGCAATTGAACTCAAAAGCAGTTTTTAGTAAGTTGCTTTTCTAGTGTTTCTAAACTATAAAATCACATTTATAAGCTGCAAGTTTCCCTTTAGTTGTATAGTTTGAGACAATCTGTCGGAGGAACTTGGCGTCCTATGGAGGACACTTGGGTTATTGCAAGTCTTAAGTGGAATGCACTGGGTAATATTAGCTGGTATGTAGGAAGCATTCTTGTTTGAGTCGTGCATGGAGGAAGCTTGAGGAATGAAAGATCCTTAACACCTAGTTGCAGGACAGCATTCTCGTAATGTTTTTTGATTGGATACAAAAGGGACAGTGCACTCAACTTGTAATGGACTGTTGGTTTGGTGCCACTAGGAGACAAAAAGTGATCATGATATCTCTGACTTGTTACTTGTCCAATATCATGCTCATTGGATATGCCTTAGTGTGCTAATGTACTCTAAGTTCAGTTGTTTCATTTGTTAGCTTGCCACACCTGTGTAGTAGGTTGAGAATATGTCCCTGTTTGTGTAATTCTAACGGTTCAGATTTCATACTTGTACAGAACCAATTGTTATCAAAAAGAGAATAAGATATGTGTGAGCGTTCCTAATTTATCTCTCATTCATCACTAAGCAAAGGTGTTTTGCTAGCTAAACTCGTAGAGAGTTCGTCTCATTGTACTTCAACCATTTTTTTTTTTTTTTTGGGCCTGGGGTGTCTAGTTAAACTTTTAATGTCCGTCAATTATTTTTTAACAGCTCTCTACTTTGACTTGGTACGATGAAAAGAAAAGATCGAGATGGGCAAAGTAGGTTCGATAGTTGTCTATCTACTTGGCAAATTTTAAGAAAACGTGTGAGAAACAAGAATATTACCAATAAATCTTGTGCTTTTCCGTTCTCCGAACCGAACAAATATTAGATTCAATCTCTATATTTTCTACGCCCCAACCCCTTCTTTTCCCCTTGGTGGGGCCCATCCGCATCCGAGCGTCTTTATGCGCGAGCACAGGAGAAGAGATTAGAGATTTAAGATAAGACACAACAACCCCCCACCCTTTCTCTCTGTCTCTCTCCTCTATTCCGTTTCTTATCAGTTTCTGCTTGCTTTCATTGGCTTGCCTTCTGCTTTCGACTTGCCCTCGTTATAAATTCCCAATTTTTCACTTACTTGAATAGATTTTCAGCGGACTGCATGCGTAGGTTGCATCTAATTCGGGTGGGTGAGAGTCTTTTCTCAATCGTTCCTTTGATTGGATTGTGTTAGAAATGTGGCCTTTTTAGAGCGGCCCATATAATTCATTGGATTAAGATCACAAGAGTCAAGTTGCATCAGTTGAGATTACGAGGCAATGCCTTCTTTTTCAAGCGAGGGCCATCCGGTGTTACTACATTAGTGGGGTCTGCTCTAAAACGTAACAAGATTTAGTCATGCCCCAAGATTTTGAGAATTTGTTTCTTACCATCTATGAGATATCAACCCAAGCATGTCTAGATGTGAGTAATTTTTCTCCTAGCTAGACTCGATCCAAATCATTTGTGAAGTACTTATCATTCGAGAAGAAGTATTTACCTTCACGAAGGGCATGCACACAAGGGGTCATCTCCTTGTCTTTGTCCTCTCATTACACAATCAAATTCAACGGCTTCACTCAAAACCATACAAGATAAGAATCTTTGATTTCAAGACATGGTCCAAACTCAAGGTAAATCCTCCTATACATATTGCTCTTCAACCAAAGGAAATTTAAAATGAAAAATTATAATATTAAAAGAGAGACAATCCGATCAAATACCATATTAAAACCAAACTTAACATGATTCTCATTAAGAGAATACCCCCTCGCTCAAAAGTCCAGAAGCATGCTGATGAGAACAACTGGATAGGAGGATATAAGCACATAGGAAAATACCAGAAAGATGGAATGAATCTCAACGAAGGATGGTTAGACCCAAACTAATGATGAGAGGCACTCCGTTGCACTAATATGAGCTATCCATCCACAAAGCCCGGCCTGACTAGTTGCTCAAACACCATGCTGCATTAGTTACGATCCACATAGTATCCAAAGGTAAACCGAGCCTCCCATGTGGCGAGAGATGGATTTGTTCATTCCGAGCAATAAAGATAATCGAGCCACCTCTTACATCCTCTGCATATGCATAGCCTCAAGCAAAGCATGGGGAAAACAACAAATTAGCACATTATTCTTGCAAGGAACAAATCTGAAGCATCACTATTTTGGTGGATTATTCTCTCCCATTGTCCTACGGTACAAAGCACCCTTTTCCTGGGCATTTCGAGAAAGAAGCTACTAAGAAATATTGGTTGGAGATAATTTGACATTCAGAATATTTCGTCAAAATATTAGCTCTCTTTCATTGAAGCAAAGCACAAATCACCAGCCTGCTCACAGAAACTGCTACAGCTATATGGTAGAAATTTTATATTCAGGTTGTGAATCTCTAACTCGTCATTAAATATCTCCTGCAGAAGCTGCACCGGCTTATCTGATGGGCCATTTTAACATACAAAGATGCAGAGCCACAACGATGACAACCGTCCTGCCATCTTAGGCACACGTGAGTCCCAGAGGTCCTCCATTCAATCAGCTGAATGAATAGCAAGCAACAACCAATCTCTAATTATGGCACGATTTGCAGATCCAGACTAATAAAGAAAATTGCATGTGTTGCCACCGAGCTACCTCTGGCACTTTAATAGGAAATGGAGTAGTGATTCTTGCGAAAAGCAATGAAAAATTCATAAGAGAAACTACATTGGAGGTGCCAACAAATAGGCCACAATGCTGAGTTGTAATACCAGATTTGTTTTTAGGTTGAAGTTGGTCGGTAGGTCACCCCAAAATTTGATTAGAAAAATTGAAATTACAAAGTCTTGATTATAAAAGTGGTGAGAGTGAGGGGATGGAAAGTAGGATTTTTCCTAACTTTTTGTGAGGTGAATATATTACGACTAAATCAACCATTCTTATTCTATATATCCAACCATTCTCATTCAATATCCCTATACATGTATAGCATATATATATAGAGCAGAGACACCAACAATTTATTACTAATAAATATAGGGAATAGGGTGATTCCAGTGGTGCATATGAGAGGTCCATATCAGAGGTGAATATGAGATGAGTTAGTAGATATTGGCTAATATAATTCCAAGTCTATGCTAAGAAAAGCAAAACATCCAATCAAGTCCTACAAATCCAAATTGACAAAAACACCCAATGAACTCATATAAATCCAAATCGACATCAATCTTTGCCACCAACTCCAAAAACACAACATCATTATTCGATTGAATGAATGGACCATCCTGCCTAATCCTTGTGCAAATCAAGTATTAAAGTAAATCAAACATTCTCATTCCAAAGTCTCTCATTCCATAGATAGAGGAGACACGAACAATTATTGCATTACAAACCATATGAGATCCATATGGGATGACATTTTTTGAATTGATACAAATCCAAATTCAAAATATATGTCGAACTCCAACAGCATCATTAATATAGTGGTCCATATGAGATGACTTTAGTAGATTTTGGTTAATTGAAAGTTTAGTTTAATTCCAAGCCTATATGCTGAGAAAAGCAAAATATCCAATGAACTTGTACACATTCAACCCCAACAAAATGATCAATATAGGCAAGAGGTCCCAATGGTCCATATGAGATGAATTTTGGTTAATTGAAAATTTAGTATTCATTATTTGAGGTGACCAAACAAAATCAACAATTGACCAAAGAATGAATTGGCCCCACGTTCCATTCAGTTATCATTTGGCCTGCCCCTATTCAGCCACCCCCGTATTGAGTATTTACTAAGATTGATTAGTGATTAATAATAATCCACATTTGCATTCCATGGGCTCAAATAAGGATGCGCACTGTCGAAGGTCACTTATTCAATTATTACTCAAATTGAATAATTAGTGAAATTTGGAAAAGTTTGACATATGCTTTTTAAAAGTCATGAACACCATCTAGCATCTAAAGCATGTAATAATAAAGTGGATTAAATCATCTAATAAATTTTACAAATTAAATCAGATGAATTCCTAATTTCATCAAAAGAATTTCATAAAATACTACCAAAAATATTTAGAAAGTTATTCTTTATAAAGAAACTGAAATCCCAATAGTCCTGGGTGTCGCAACCTAAACCCATTTGCGGGATATGGAGCTTGTTAGATTTAGCGCTATTATGAACTTCAAGCCGACAGCCTTCCATTGACTTGGGCTTTCTCAAGCCTATATCTTGCATGACATCAGGCATTGAAATTTTTAATCAATTACGCCTATACAACTTTTTTATAAGGAGCCGCCATTAACCTTTTTTAGGGGTCAGCTAAAAACTCAGCAATATATGGGAGGATATCTTACTATTTACATAATTAGAGATTTTGGACTCGGGAATTTGATTATGTTAACCTTAAAGCTAACACTCTTTCAAGTATCTAAGCTAATCATGTGCTAACTAACGCCATAGAGCCTATCAAGAAAAATCTAAGATTTGTTTTAACAATTCTAAAACAAGAAAATAACATCCAAATATTGAAATGCACAATTGATTATAATCGTAAAGGAAAGCGCACAAGCATTCTAATATCACTCCTAAAAAAAAAACAATCCCAAACAAAGAACCCTATTGCAAAGCCTTAAAGGCTTTTCACTTTCTAGGGTTTTTAATCTTTCTAAATGTTTCTGATCTTTTAAAAAAAAATTGAATTTTTTAATAATTTTTCTATTTTTAATGATTTTCTGAAATTATAATTTTCGAATTTTTTTCTAAAATTTTCTATTATTTATTAAAATTTAATTTTTTTTATCATTTTGAATTTTGAATTTTGTTAATTTTTTTATAAATTTAAAATTTCTAATTAATTTATTATTATACTGAGGAACGGGTTCGGACCGTGTTTACCTAATCCGACACATTGGCCCCACCCATACTTGGATCCAACCAGTCGGATTAGAGCAAAAAAAATTTCTGAGTTTTCCTTAACTTTCTTATTTTCTCTTTTTCTTCCTTCTTTTGTCTTTTTTCTATTTTGTCCTATTCCCTACACCTTCTTCTTCCACTTGTTCTCTTCTTCTTCATTGAAGCGTATCTTCTCTGCAACTTCACCCGAACCACCTTCCTCCGACGCACACTCACCGGATCTCACACTTCTGACGATTTCCAATCTTTGAAGCACCTTCATTCACCATCGGTCATCGCCTCCAACTATCATCGAGCTACAATAGCGATGTCACCGCCATGCAGAGTTGAAGGCGGGATTCTAATGCAGCTTCAAAGATCGGTAGAAAACGACTATATGTAGAGGCTACGGTGTCCGGAGATGATAAACTTGATGTGTCGACGATAAAGATTCTCCGGCAACTACGGATGACGGAAGATGAACAGAATGAGGAACGATCGCTGACGAACTCGACTATTTCGTTTCTCCAGCCGCAACTTTCGACGTTTGGATGGTTGCCATAGGGAATCGGGGGCTTCGTTTTTTCGGAGAGATTTTTTCGGTGAAATTTTTTTGGTTCTTACTTTTTCGCCTTTGCATCCATAACCAGATCCTCCAAAGTCGAAGGTTCTTTCTCTTTAGCCATTTCTTGGCTCTGCTGGGCTTGCCTTCATTGTCTTCATCTTTCTTGTAATCATTTGGTTAAAGCTCAGGACCAATATCACATACCCAGCTTGCAGCATAAGGCCTAGACATCTCCTTTAACACTAGAAACTGCTCATGCCAAGTGAGTTTGCGGACGCTTCTTGATGTGAGGAGGATCGAGAATGCCTGAGAGAAAGTTTAACCTTTGTACTTCCAAATATAGATGTTCCAAAACAAGTGTCCCTAACATTCTGGGGTTCGGGTTGGGGGCACCATTTTCAATAATTAACCTTTCAACAGCTTTAACATTTTTCTACCCTTGCTCACATGCACTTGCACACATCTAGTACATTTTATATATCGTTAAATGAGGTTAGAAAGCAGCTAAATTTATGAGAAAATTGGGGGAAAATATCAATATAGTCATAAATCTATCGATGCTACCAAAATTTATTGATCAAATTTTCGAGTTTAATCTATTGTCATAACTAGCTAAAGTAGCCTCCCAATTCCAATTATTTCAAAGCCATTAATATGATGTTCTTCGTTGAAAGGGTATATTTACAAGAGCTTGTCTATAAATTAATAGCCAGGATAACAAAAGGGGGAATTGGTGTTATGTATATGAGATGGAAACTATCTACATTTGTTTTTCTTAGCTACCATCCACACGCATGCTATGACCCTTTTAACATCATCATTTTTACTTCTATATGGCACATGAATTAATTGGCAAAAAAAGAACATTTCAAATCCACGATCAAAGTCTCACATGGAAACCTTTGGACCCGTTGCATGATTCGGGGTTAAGCTAGATAAAGGCTCTTTAGTAAATAGTAACCTAAAGTTCGTCTAACTATAGAGAGTTGCTTAGCTCAATCACTTCATAAGACAACCTTTCAGGCTCATCTTCGGATCGCACAAGCAAGGGAAAGAGAAGAAGAAGGTAATACCAATCCCTCTCCCTCTCTCCCACTCCGATGACAGCCCTTATTTTGTCTCTTCAACTCCATTAAATTTCTCTCTCTCTTTTTTTTTTTTTCGTTAAACATTATTAAATCTTGTTTGCATATCAAAGAAATGGAGATGCACTCTTAAATTTGAGCTGAAGCACTAGTGCAATGTCTTCCTACTTAATTTGCTAAATTAAGACAACACTTCCAACGATCCATAGACCTTAAGATTTCACCAGTTCCGCCTGTCAAAACACACAAGGCAAAAGAAGGGATCAGTAATTTGTAAAAGGTATTTCTATTGGGGCCGAAAGAAAGGGCATATGAAATCACTTCATTTAGATTTCTCCTAAGCTAAGCTAGCGTACAAGGACATCAAATAAATTATAAAGGAAACACGAACTCGTCCATCGACGTTCCGAACATAAACACCGCACGCAAAGCGTCTTGAAAACAAACAAGGAGCCGAAGTCGATCCCACTTACTCCGCTGAGGTTTGGCGATGTCAACCGGAGCCATGATCACCGGCATGTCCCGCAACCCCGTCCGCCGTCCCGACGAGCGAAGAAGGGGAAATCGATCGAATCCGTGCGACTCCAAATCGCCGTTGATTCTGCGAACCCCCTTCTCCCCAACGTGAGCGTGCCAAGGAAGAAGAGGACAGCTTGGGCCGGGCTATACAAATACATATTGTCTATTTTTCTTGTTTATTATTATTTTTTTTTATGTTTTTACCTTTTTTATTAATTTTTCTCGTATTACAAAATAAACGGACGCCTAAATTGATGTGGGAAGGAGGCATCTCATGTGTTTTTTTTTTTAATATTATTTTATGTATATCTTCACTTATCCTTTTATTTCCTTGTTTTGCATTTTTTTGTCTAGTTCACTTTATTCATTTTTCAATTTTTTTGGCTTTTTATCTTTTATAAATTTTAATGCTTTTGTAAAATAAATGAATATGTAAAACGTCAACAAAAATTCGTCTGTCAACACATCCAAAGATAGTTGCATGTTATCATCTTCCGTCATTAGATTAGGTCATTTAATTAAAATCACATAATATATAGCTAGCGTGTTAGGCTCATTTAATTGTATGTTGCATGTCATCTTGATACAGATATATTTTGTGCATCATTGCATTTAGAATAATTGCATTACATTCAATGTACGTAGTTTCATTTAAATAAGCAAAAACCCTTAAAAATGAGTGAATTGTGGTTCATCCATCATTTCATACGTACGAAGAGGGAAATCACAGTAGCCATTGTCATCGCTGAATGATGCATGCTCTCAGTCACGATTGAAGATCAAGCTCACACATTTATGGGCAAAATATAGCTTCAAGCGCCATAACTTGACATAAAGGGATACTTAAGTGTCATAACTTACAAAAGTGACACTTAAGTGTCAAAATCGAAAGAAATTGATCACTTAAGTGCCACTTAAGCCAAAATCCAACCAAAACGCTAACGTGTTAATTTTCCAGTGAAGTTAGTGCAAAACGGCGTTGTTTTGCGCGACGCGTGGCTAAACAATACAAGAACGACGTCGTTTTGGTGCGACGCAGTAAAAAATAATTAAAATTAAATTTATTTAAAACATTTAAAAATAAAAATTTTAATATTAAAAAATTTTGAGAAAATTTAAAAAATTAAATTTTAGAAAAAGATTTTAATATTAAAAATTTTTGAAAAAAATTTAAAAATTAAAATTTTAGAAAAAATTTATAAAGATTTATAAAGAAAAAAAAAGAAAGGGGGAGGCAGCCGAGGCCGCCGCTGCCTCCCTTTTTTTTTTTTATAATTTTTATAACTTTTATTTTAGTTTATTTTAATTTTTTAATTTTTAAATGTTTTAAATAAATTTAATTTAATAATTTTTATAATTTTTAAATCTTTTTTTCATTTTTAAATTTTTAAATTTTTAAATTTTTTAAAATTTAATTTTAAATGTTTTAAATAAATTTAGTTTTAAATTAAATTAAATTAATTTTTCATATTAAATTTTTTTTCCACGTCGGCACCAAAACGACGCCGTTTTGCATTCGCTTCGTCGGAAAATTGACATGTTAGCGTTTTGGCCGGATTTTGGCGAAGTGGCACTTAAGTAATCCATTTCTCTCTCGATTTTGGCACTTAAATGTCTCTTTGTGCCAGTTATTATTGCACCTGGGGTTTGCACGTCCCCATTTACGGGATGGACCTAGTGGGTGGACCGAATCAAGACCTCCACAAATATGTTGTCAAGTTATGTCACTTCATATATATGTTGCCCTGCCAATTTTCTCTCTCTCTCTCTCTCTCTCTCTCTCTCTATTTAAGTTTTTATCTCGCTTGACAATTTAGAGTCTATCAAGATCAATTTTTACATCTTGCATTTCATATAATCAAAATATTGTAGTCCATGTACTTTGACTTCTCTCTTTTAATCGTGAACCCTTGAAATTTTCATAAAAGTGTAGATATTAACTTGTAGGTTTAAATACAAAATTTTTATGATTTTTTTGAAATTTAAATGAAATTTAGAGGTGTAGTTTTACCTTTCATTTAAGCTGAAGATGACACATCTTTAATATTCTTCTACATATCTTTCTTTTCAATCCACATATTGATCTTAATGAGCTAAGCATTTGTCTCCATGTGGAAACTCAAAACGGGAGTTTTTTGAAGTAGAAAGGTGAAGTCTAGAAACCCTTAACATCAACTACTGATGTCGTCGAGCTGAGTTAGGCTTGACCAATACTCAAACTCAAAAAAGCTTGAATTTTTTCCAAGCCTACTCTCTTACGTGATATGCCCAATTGGATGGAGCTCAGCTCGATTTAGCCTGATTATCCAACATTAAGGGCTCAGGTTTTCAATAAATCCAATTTCCAAATTGCTACGAATGTTATAGATATAGGGTGTCGGTATGAAACAATGTCATATTCATAAAACAAGTTATAAATTGAATGAGTTATTGCATTGTAAAGGAGCAACACTACGCATAATAATATCGAATAAACTATCATCAAGTGAAATTCGATGATTACAAGTGAAATTCAATGATTACAAGTTCAATTGAGATGTTCAAGATTCCTAGATAGTACTAATTTGACGTCATCCTCACAAGTGAGGAGAATTCAAAATTCTAAATATAATATTAAGCGCCTTTGGTTGCGCTACTCCTTCGACCTTCTCGTTCTCTAATTGAGGACCTCCAATGGATCCATTTACCGAACAATTCTGCCATCTGTTCTAGATTCCTCCCCTTCGACTCTGGCATGATAAGGTAGAAGCAAACCCATGCCAAGATCGACACAACCATAAATATGAAGAATGGCAGCCCACCAAGAGTAATTTTCTGGAAGTAAAAAACGAATCCAAAGGATATTAAACCGCTCGCCAGCTGGCTCACAGCGATGCCTCTTGCACACCCTCGTACACGCAACCTTAGAGGGAACACCTCTGAGCTATATACTGATGCAATTGGCCCCATCCCAACGGAGAAGAAGGCCACGTAGCACACCAACAAGGCCACGTAGCACACCAACAAGAAGAAGCAGATGGTCGGTGCCCACTTGACCACCCCCTGGCTCTGGTCAATGACGGTGAGGCACGTACCAAGGGAGGCTAGCGATATAATCATTCCACCAATACTAGTCAGCAACAATGGCCGTCGCCCAATCCGATCAAGAAGGAAAGCGGCTAAGAGGGTGCCAATAATCTTCACAACATCGAGTGCTATGGCCAAGAGGAGCTTTGTGGTGTTGGAGATAATGCTAGCCCTATCAAAAATGGAAGGGCTGTAAAGAATGATGGTGTCACTCCCAGAAGCTTGTTGGATGAAGTAGATTCCAATGGTGCAGGCAAGCATGTGTAAGGCAGGTGAGGTCCAGTGGAGATCCCACCACATGTCCCCCCAAGCGCTCTGGCTGGAGACCTCGATGATGTTGTCATTGTTCTCTTCAGGGATACCAACAGCCTCCTTAATCTTGGCAAGCTGGACTGTAGCCTCCTCCTCAGAGTTGGAGATTTGGGCAAGGACACGCTTCGCATCGCCCTGACGGCCCTGCATGATAAGCCATTGAGGGGATTCTGGCATGGCAAGGACCCAAGCAATGAGCAAGAAGGAGATTCCTCCTATGCTGAGTAAGAGACGCCAGCTGAGATTAGAGCGAATCCTAAATAAGAAAAAGTGGGAGACGTCACTGAGGAGGGTGCCCACATTGATGAATACCTGAACCACCAAAACACGTATAAGAAAGTAATCACCTTCCTTTACCTTTAAATATCTAACCTTAGTTTTCCCCCGACAATCATTGATGATAAATTAAAAAACAAAAATATGTCACAAAATTTGAGGAAAAAAAAAAAGAAATGAAAGGAGTACCTCAGGGAAGGAGGTGAGCAAGCCCCGATAAGAGACTGGAGAGATTTCGGCAATATAAATGGGAATGATGATGAGGGTATAGCTCGCAGCAATATTAATTATGAAGCGGCCAATTACAAGGATGATGTAAGCATGCTTAATGGCCACAAAGAGGGCTCCGATGAAGAAGATGATTGCTACCGACCCTATTTTGTAACGGTAAGCAATCTTGTTGGGGATCCACCAAGCTAGTATCAACCCAATAAGGGAGGATAACTTTGAAACCCCGATCAAATGATCCTCGAACTCATCATTCGTTGGTTGGTCAGGCTTTACGTATGCTATCCCCTTACTCATCAATCCTATGACTGCCAAAATTTCAAAATGAATATGTTAGTTATTATCCTAATGTTCTCAAGTAAATCATAATTATGTAAAAGAAATTGAAAACATAAAAAATGAAAAAAAAAATATTTTGTGCCCTATTTTCCTTTGTAATATATTATTATATGATAAGAATGATGAGAAATAATAACTATTATCTGAAATTTACTTACTTTGCTCAAAAAGAAGAAGAAATAAGTGGATGTTGTTATTCAAAATTAAGTAATCTTTATTATTCTTTGTTTATGCATAAAAAGAACTTTGTCAATAAGTTTATCATTTTATCAATAATAAAGTCACAAAACAAGGTGCAATATAATAAATTATTATTGTCTTTTTTCAACATAAATAAGTTGCAAGGAATTGATTCGTTGTATGAAAAATTAATTCGCAAAAATACATAGTAGGTTCCAAACTTTATGGAGGACCACTAGGGTGAATCTTTCCATGCTTCATGATATTGGATGTATCTATTGAGAGATATGACTAACCGAAACCAAGAAAAATGCATATGATGGAAGCCGAGAAGGTGTAGGTAGTGGCGTGCTTGTTCCAGCGTGGCTTCACTTCCTCGATCGGATTCCTCCGAACGTTATTGTTGTCTTCGATCTCAATGTCTTCTAATTCCTGCAAAGTAAGTCAATTGGCACCTCATGCAACTCAATCAATTGTGTAAAATTCATAGCATCAAAATTGGGGGGGAGACTCATAAAAAAAAAAAAAAATGAAGTTTAGGTGAAAGAATAACAAATAGTAATAAGTAAGCATACCCTGCCCAGTTCATGAGTCACTGCTTCTTCTATTTCGGTAGATTGTTCTACTATTTCAAATAAAGGTCCCTCCTCCTCTTCTTCATCTTCCCCACTTTTTCCGTGCTCGTCTCCTTCTTCTCCTTCATTAAATAGAATCAATAAAAATTCTCGGTAGCCATCAGCTTCTTCTACTTCTTCTCCTCCTTCTTTAAATAGAGATAACAAGACTTCTCTATAGCTCTCATCATCACCAAAAGGTACATGACGATGGTCATCCTCCTGAGTCACTGCTTCTTCTATTTCGGTAGATTGTTCTACTATTTCAAATAAAGGTCCCTCCTCCTCTTCTTCATCTTCCCCACTTTTTCCGTGCTCGTCTCCTTCTTCTCCTTCATTAAATAGAATCAATAAAAATTTTCGGTAGCCATCACCTTCTTCTACTTCTTCTCCTCCTTCTTTAAATAGAGATAACAAGACTTCTCTATAGCTCTCATCATCACCAAAAGGTACATGACGATTATCATCCTCCTGAGTCACTACTTCTTCTATTTCAATAGATTGTTCTACTATTTCAAATAAAGGTCCCTCCTCCTCTTCTTCATCTTCCCCACTTTTTCCGTGCTCGTCTCCTTCTTCTCCTTCATTAAATAGAATCAATAAAAATTCTCGGTAGCCATCACCTTCTTCTACTTCTTCTCCTCCTTTAAATAGAGATAACAAGACTTCTCTATAGCTCTCATCATCACCAAAAGGTACATGACGATCGTCATCCATGACTTCTTTCTTCTTGAGCCTACCATTAGACATAGAGGAAGAGAGCAAGAGGCTTTTACTTTAGGGAATGAAAAAGACACTACTTTTTGAATATGCATGTATAGCCAAATCAAAATGTGAATGAAGCTTTTACATGCCTAGATGATAGTACTTTTAATGCAGGTCTAACATTCTACTTGCATTTCCATTACTTACAAAAATTGACATCCATGACGAGCATTGCCACGCATGTTAAAAATTTTCTCAAATTTTCATATTCGAAGAGAAGCTATAATTTCCAAGCAAAACAGGCATAAATAGAAAAAAAGGAAAATAAAGAAATGATAGAAATTTTCCTTTATCAAAAAAGAAAAAGAAAAAGAAAAAGAAATGATAGAAATTTGAGCAACGAGATACTTTTTGTCCTTTAAGACAAACTTAAACCTCGTATTCTTTTACAGGTTTAAGATCAAAACTAGAAAGGCCAACAACACCGCTTGAAAATAACAATGGATACCACAGATTTACGAGAGGGTATGACTTAGCCTCTATCTAGACTATGACTTAGGCCTCTATCTAGACATAAAAAAGAAGCCACACTCATTAGTTGTCTAAAACGTCTTACCAACATATTCAATGACTTAGGCTTCCATCCATTTAAAAAATATTCAATGATTACAAAATGTCACATCACAAGCTCACATATCATCATCACTATCAGATTCCAAGATATTTTCGTCATGTAATTTTGACTCCCATATGTTTTATCATACGTATGCAAGAAATTATGCTTGAGATATGATGCAAAGGGTTGGCATATATTGATAATAAATGCAATGCGTGTCATTTTCATAAATCATTTTTTACAGCAATTTTAGAAAGATTTGTAGAAACTTGTTCTCATATCTTCAAATGTCCTTGTTTAGGAAACTTTTAAAACTAGGAAGTGAAGGCTTTTATTGATATTGGGCTTAAGGCCCTATCCGCCCAAGCTGGGCCCAGAAAGCCCGGCCCACGGGAATAAGGCCCGTGGGAAGGGAGAGGTATAAAAGGGAGAGAGAGAGAGAAAAGACGTTGGTTGGATTCATTCTTACGCACGTCTTTTCTCTCCGGCGCGTTTTCTCTCTCAAAAGAAGAACAAGGCATACGGCTTCTAATTCTTCCCTTCCAAGGCTTCATCGACTCGGGTCGACCGGATTCTCTTCCTCCATTGGCGTCGGTGTCTAATCTGTGGCAAACAAGGTACGCTCGAATCCGTGGTGTGCTTTACGATCGGTGATGCGTGTCGTTTTCTTGGGCTTCGCTTCCGCATTGATTTAGGGGTTCGATTTAGTGTCGAATCCGGTGTTTCGGGGATCAGTCATTCCCAACATTGGTATCAGAGCCCAAGTTCACGTTTTCCCGATCAATTTGATGTGTTTTGATTGATTTTTCGCAAAAAGGACTTCGGCCGTACGGATCGGGCGACAAATCCCGACACCCGAGACTTCTTCGGTCATTTTCATGAGTTTTAGAATGTCAAAAACAAATTTTGAAAGGACTGGGAGGAAGGCGACGTCGAGACGAGTCGGGAGGTGCCTCGCGCCGCCGGGCGACGCCGCACGCGCCCGCACGCGCGGCCGGAAGCGGCTAACGCGTGGGCGCGCGCGCCGGAAGCGCTCGATCGCCGGGCGCGTGCGGCACACGCGCCGGTCGGCGATCGGCGCGCGCGCGCCGCGCGGCCGGCGAACCGGCACGCGCCGGTCCGCGGACCGGCAGCGTGCGGCGTCGGCATGGCGTCATCCAACGGTAAATAACGGCCGGGGTGAGCGTCATCGCCGACGTCGGCAATGACGTCGGTTGGCCCGCCCGGCGACCCGACCCGACCCGACCCGACCCTGGCCGACGATGGCACGCGCGCGCGTGCGTGCACGTGCCGCCGACGTCTCGCGTGGCGTCGGCCTAAGCACGTGCGCGGCACGTGCCGCCGACGCTCGCGTGGCGTCGGCCCGGCACGCGCGCGGCGCGGCACGTCGCGTCGGTCCGCGCGCCCGCCCCGGCCCGACCGGTCCGTCGGTCCGACCGGTCCGGCGACCGACGACCGTTGACCGTTGACCGACGACCGTTGACCGTTGACCGACGACCGTTGACCGTTGACTTTGACCGTTGACCGTTGACCAAAAAAAAAAAAGGGGAAAAGAATGTGTTTCTTTTTCAATTAAGTCTATGAGGATTATATGTAATCCCTTATTTGTTCTGCATGTGTTGCGGGAACAATGCCTCGAGGGTGCGCACACCTATTCGCGCGATTCTGGGTGAACGAAGGAAAGGCCTGCAGGGCGATAGGCGGGCGGATCGATCATCGATGGGAGAGCGGTGACTTAATTGATCACGTCCTTGATGTCAACGTGAAAATTCAACAGGTCATATGGAATGGTCGTCCTATGTCACGATCGAGAGATGGTGCGATTTTTCATAAACACTCTTCCACTGAATGGCAAGATGTGTTGAATCACATATGGGATGTCAACGGAGCTGCTTCCTATAAGAAAATTGTAATGATTTTTGCAAATGAATATTATTGTATTGTTTCAAGGGAAAAGATCAAGAAATTGAAGAAAATAGGATCTTTTCCAGTTCGTGTGCTGACTTGGTGTTAGTTGTATTGACTTATATATGTTAAGTGTGATTTGTGAACATATTATGTAATGATTACTACCTAATTGTGTTAATTGAAAGCATTATTGTTTTATTGGATATTATTTCTATGTTGCTTTTCATTATTCTTTGGTTCTTTGTGGGTAATTAGGCGAGGGTAGTTTTAGAAGTTTTTGTAGCTTCATAGAACCGATTTTGCATATGACAATTATATTAATGATGATTTTAAGTTAGGATTTTTGGAGGATGATTGGAAACGTAGTGACCTTTTGATTCGAAGCCTTACTTGAAATTATTCATTAATATGATGGGTCTATGCAAATAGGGATGCATAAATGATAAGCATTAATAATTCGTGCATATTTGTCTGATGTGTTCAGATCAATGGCTTCAGCCACAAAAAGCATAGTTGCTGAGTTGAACAAAGGTGAAAAACTCACTGGAGACAACTATGAAATTTGGCAAATGAAAATCCAGTATGTGCTGGAAGAGCAAGAATCACTTGAGGCTCTTGTCATGACCATGGTAGAACCTGAAGAGGGACCCACTGAACAGCACAAAAAGGACAAAGAAGCTTTTCTTGCGTGGAAAAGAATGAACTCTCTAGCTCGCATCACGTTGCTGAGCAGCATGGAAAATGATGTCATGCGAGAGTTTCGGCGTTTTGACAATGCCAAAGAAATGTGGGAGGCACTGGAAGCTAGGTTTGGTCATACTTCGGTGACTAGACTGAGACAGCTCACTATCAGATTTGACTCTTATAAGAAGCCTCATGGTCAGACCATGAAGCAACATCTTAGAAAGATGTCAAATATGATAACCGAGCCGAAGACGCCGGCCATGTCCTCACGGATGAACAACAGTGCAAGCGGTGATTCGTTCCTTACCTCGAGTTGGGAGCATATGAAGGTGCACCCGACTCATAATGAGAATATCAAAACATTTGAGGATGCAATGCGTCATCTTGAGTGGAAGAGGACCCTTTGTTGGCGGCTAAGCCGAATGTTGAGCTTTATTATCTTTGGTTCTAGCTCAAATGGAGCTTCGTGCTCCAAACGCAAGCGCCCTAACCTGGTTTGATAAGGGTAAAGGCAAGGAAGAAGCTGGTCCTTCGGGGAAGAAACCCAAATTTGACCAACATGATAGAGGAAAGCGTCCTCACATGAAAAAGCTAGCAAGGGTGAAATGCTACAAGCTGTGACAAGAAGGGTCACTATGCTCGCGATCTGTCGTGAGCCAAAGAAGGTGAGCACCCCTTGTACTTTTGAGAACTTTGCTTATGTGTCAAGTTCGTGTTCTTAACTAAGTCTAATCCTTTGTGGACTGTGGATTCGGGGCGACGGACCATGTAGCGAAGGATAGAGGATCCTTCGTGGAATTCCGACGAGTACCTCTGGAACTAAGTGGATCTATGTGGGAAACAACTCCCGAGTGAAGTGAAAGGAATTGGCACATGCCAAGCGAATATGCGCGGTGGACGCACTTTGTTCCTTCATGATGTCTTTGTATGCTCCGGAGATTCGTCGGAATTTAGTGTACGTATTAGTGTTGGTCGATTAGGTTTTTGTATGAACTTACGTAGTAGAGGTGTGAATTTGTTCTTGAATACAAATTACTATGGTTGTGGCTATTTTCTAGATGGTTTTATTGTATTAGATGTTGATTATGTTAATGCTAATATTTGTTATTCCCTTCTTACGTCTCTAATAAATATGATAATGATGTGAGTGTGTGGCATGCTAGACTTGGTCACATTGGCCAACAGCGTATGAATAGACTAGCCAAAGAGGGCTTGTTGGGCAATATTGAAAAAGTCGATTTGCCTGTATGTAAGCATTGCCTAGAAGGGAAAGCAACACGAAAACCATTTGGAAAAGGAAAAAGAGCTGAATTTCCTCTCGCAATTAATCCATTCCGATGTACGTGGTCCAATGAATGTGAGAGGAAGGCATGGGGCATTTATTTCATCACCTTTATTGATGATTATACTCGATTCGGATATGTCTATTTGATTTCTCATAAATCGAAGCAATAAGTTGTTTTAAAAGGTTCATGAACCTGGTAGAGAATCAATTAGACAAGAAAATAAAAGCATTGAGATCCGATCGAGGTCGAGAATATTTATCGATGAGTTCGAGAAAATTATGTGATGAAAAAGGAATAGAAAGACGGTTGTCTATTCCGTATACTCCTCAACAAAATGGTGTTGCGGAGAGAAGAAACGAGAACCCTCTTGGAAATGGTTAGGTCCATGATGGCGCATGCTAATTTACCTATCACCTTTTGGAGTGATGCGTTATTAACTCGCCGCCTTTGCCTATATACTTAACCGGGTGCCTTCCAAATCAGTTATTTCCACTCCATATGAGTTATGGACAGGTAGAAAATCGGACTTAAGTTTTCTTAAGCCATGGGGTTGTGCTGCCTATACACATGAGTCCTCTCACAAGTTTGGGAAATTAGGTCTCGAGAGGAAAGAAGAGTATTTTCATAAGATACTCGGAACACTCGAAAGGGTATGTGTTCATTGGTGAGCGAGGAAAGTGGGAGTATAAGCGAATATGAATCACGAGATGTCACATTCTTAGAGGATGAGTTTCCTAAGAAGGGCGAAATAGGGAAGATAACTCCCTATTTGAAACCTTGGATCAAGATAAAGATATTAGTGGAGTTCATCCAAGTGGGAGCATAATGGGGAATGATGTGCAAAGTGTACAATCTCCCATACGGCGAACAAGTCGCCAAAGTATTCCCCGTCGACGTTTTGACATTGAAGGGGAAACTTTTATGGTTGCTCCACAAGATGAGGATGAGCCAAGAAATATCAATGAGGCTCTGAAGTGCCCTAGTAAAGAAAAATGGATTAATGCAATGGAAGAGGAAATGGAGTCAATGGAATCAAACCAAGTCGGGAACTGGTTGATCTTCCAAAAGGACGCAGAGCTATTGGGAACAAATGGGTTCTCAAAATAAAGCGAAAGGCTGATGGCTCGATAGAAAGGCATAAGGCTCGCCTTGTGGCGAAGGGGTATAATCAACGGGAAGGAATTGATTATGAAGATACGTTTTCTCTGTAGTGAGATTTACCTCGATTCGCATTATTCGGCAATAGTGGCTAGTACGGATCTTGAGTTACATCAAATGGATGTAAAGGCGCTTTCCTCAATGGAGAATTAGAGGAAGAGATATATATGGAACAACTGCTTTGGTTTCATAGTAAAAGGCCAAGAAGAAAAAGTATGTCGACTTTTGAGGTCGATATATGGTCTTAAGCGAGTCATCAAGACAATGGTATATACGTTTTCATAATGCAATAATGGCATATGATTTTACAATGATTGATGAGGATCATTGTGTATATATCAAAAGATCCAAGGATCAATTTGTGATCATATCATTATATGTTGATGATATACTAATTGCCGGAAACAATATGGAGTTGGTTAGTACCGTCAAGAGATGGTTGTCTTCTAACTTTGAGATGAATGATATGGGTGAGGCTGCATACATTCTTGGAGTTAAGATTTCGAGAGATCGTTCGAAGAGATCGTTGTCTCTTTCGCAAGAAACCTATATAAATAAGGTTCTTGAACGATTTCGTATGCAAGACTGTAAACCCATAGATACTCCTATTGCGAAAGGTGAAGGATTGAGCCATAGGCGTGTCCGGGGACTCCACAAGAGAAGGAACAAATGAAAAATGTTCCTTATGCTAGTCTTTGTTGGGAGCTTGATGTACGCTATGATGTGTACAAGACCCGACATATGTTTTGCGGTTGGAATGGTGAGTAGATACCAATCCAACCCGGGTCCAAAGACATTGGAAAGCCGTGAAGAGAATGCGAGGTATCGAAGGGAGCTGCTGATTTCAAGTTGAATTATCAAGGAAAGGATCTGCGACTTGAAGGCTATTCGGATGCTTGATTGGGGAGGAAATTTAGATGAAAGAAAATCTACCTCGGGTTTTGCTTTCTTGCGAACAATGGCGCCATATCATGGAGCGGTAAGAAGCAAACGTGTATAGCCTTATCCACGATGGAAGCTGAGTTCGTGGCATTATCGGCGGCGGTACAAGAAGGAGTTTGGCTTAAGAGATTCTTGGATCATTTAGGTGTTATTGAGAAAGCTGCAAATCAATTATTGGTTAATTGTGATAGCCAAGCGGCTATAGCGTACACCAAAGATCCAAAGTATCATGGCAGACCAAACATATAGATACCAAGTATAACTTTGTAAAAGATATGGTTGCACGAAAGGATGTGAACTTACGGTACATATCTACGCATAGAATGGTAGCGAGATCTTATGACAAAGCCGATACCTAGAGATGTGTTTTGTGGTCATGTAAAATCTCTAGGATTGCGTAGAGTCTGATGTACTGAATTGTAATTTCCCTGAGTTGTTCACATTTATGAGATTTTGTTTTTCATTGATTAATGCCTATGAATCTATGTGTGATCTTTATGCATCTTAATGCTCAGTGCATTATTTGAGAAGTATGTCGGACGAGATATAAGATTAGCCCACTCACACGGGTAATCGCCTCTATTTCTTGTGTGATAAATAGAGATGAGACTGTTTTTAAGCTTATTATCTAGGTGATAATCGAGAGCTCAAGCTTAAAATACATATGTCGCCTTAACTGAGTGTTAAGATGAGGACATAATACTAAAGATGTCCAAAAGTAAAATACCCCACATATTTTACTTTATCTGTCTAAGATGCCAGATGTGAGTTCTGATGAATTTTGTGATTGAGTAGATACGTGAACTCAAGTTAGACATTGTGTATGTCTTAACTATCATCTGTACGGTATTGAAAGGTGTAGACATACGCTCCATGGGAAAGGAGTTAATACCGTAATACGTATTTCATACTACGTATGCATGTGACGACCAATAAGAGTGGCAAAAAGTTTGATCTCAACTTTTATGACGTGTGAGACTCTTGAGGAAAAGAGTTCCTCAAATTTTATAGTCCCCTCAGGACTCTTACTTATTCTCAAGGTTTCTATTTAGTGTTTGCCATCTTAGGGTGTTGCCAATGGTCATGAGATGATTCGATCTAATGGGGCATTTCTAGAAAAGCAAGTGGACTGAAATTGAGAGTTTGAAGGAAAGAGGAAGATCGATTTTGGAGAATCACATTGTGGTTTTGTATTTTGGTCGACCAATTATGATGTCTTTGTGATAATTATAATTGTGAATACAATATATATATCATGTTTAAAAGAGATCAAGAGAGATATAAATGTGATCGATCGATCTAGGGTACTGCATACTAAATCTACTCGGAGTGTGACGCCCATTATGAGCTGCTATATATTCCTAACAGATGTATAGCAACGAGCTCTCAAAGTATGTTGGTCGCACGGATTATTCACCGGTATGAATGTTAAAGAGAGGTAAAGAGATTCCTGTTCGGCCCACCTTGTGCGAGTGGGAGATGAAGGCTTTTATTGATATTGGGCTTAAGGCCCTATCCGCCCAAGCCGGGCCCGAAAGCCCGGCCCACGGGAATAAGGCCCGTGGGAAGGAGAGGTATAAAAGGGAGAGAGAGAGAGAGAGAAAAGACGTTGGTTGGATTCATTCTTACGCACGTCTTTTTCTCTCGGCGCGTTTTCTCTCTCAAAAGAAGAACAAGGCATACGGCTTCTAATTCTTCCCTTCCAAGGCTTCATCGACTTTAATTCGACCGGATTCTCTTCCTCCATTGGCGTCGGTGTCTAATCTGTGGCAAACAAGGTACGCTCGAATCTGTGGTGTGCTTTACGATCGGTGATGCGTGTCGTTTTCTTGGGCTTCGCTTCCGCATTGATTTAGGGGTTCGATTTAGTGTCGAATCCGGTGTTTCGGGGATCAGTCATTCCCAACAGGAAGCGCGTGAAAACCAAACCTTAAAGATGATCGTAGGGTCGGTTTGATGTCCTTCACGCATCTTTGATAAAATGAGTGCATGTTTTCATTAAGAATGAAAGGATAAGGCTGCATTACAATATAAACTCCCCCAAACCAGAGGCTTAGGATTAATGGTATAAAGTAGTTTCATAGTTTCTACTTACTGAACAAATTAAAACAACGGAAATTCCCACGCTGGGAAAAAGAGATGAAGTTTAAAGCTACGCTAAGTAAGCTATCCTACTTTGAAGGGTTGGTGGTGGTGAAGCAAGCTTGCTCTTCAAGGCTCATTTATATAATCTTGGATCGAGTTCAAATTGGTGATCCTTTGGAAGCGGTAGCTTGAGTACCTTTGAAGTTGCAAGATAAAAATAAAAAGAGAAGAAGGCAGTGTATGGAAGGGAAAGGAATACAATGCTTCAATTCTATCATCTGTTATAATGAAATAGAGAGAAGAGAATTTTTATACAAGCCCAATCTCATATAGATAATTGCTTATCATGATTTCTTCACAAGAGACTATAAAATCGAATGGTTTATGCATAGCAATTGATCGAATGCCCATTCTATATCATAAAAGGGAATCTCCATAAATTACATCAAAATTCATGAACAGAAATCCCTATATCATCTAAAATAATAAAACCACCTAAGAAAGATGTATTTCTTATTTTTTTTATTATTATTCGAATTATATAGAAATGATTGTTTTCAGATTTTTTTTTCTCTTTACAAATTGGTCTCACTTGGGCTCATTAAAAGCCTAATGAAAGCAAATGGGGCCTTTGAATCCTCCAACCTCCTCCTCCCCCCTCCCCCCACCCCAACCCCCTGCGACGCCAAAAAAAAAAAAAAAGGAAAAGGGACAAGTGTTGCGGAAGTCATAAAACTTGTAGCGAAAATGCATTTGAGTCATAAAACTTGCAAAAAGTGCAAATATGTCCTAAAATTTGTCTAAGTGTTTCATTTGAATCATAAAGCGACATCGTTAGCCTTTTACGTTAAAAATGCTGATGTGATATTTTAAATAATTTTTTATTTTCCACGTGGATTTTTAATTATTTTTTATTCATTTAAAAAAATAGATTTAAAAAATAAAAAAATAGATTTATTCACTTTATATTATTTTCACCAAAAACTAAAAAGAAAAGTTAAAAATTTATTTCTAAAAATAATTTTTTTAAAAAAATTGGCGACTCCTCTCCCCCGCCGCCACTACCGCCGCCCATCATTGGAGGGGTCGGGCGATGGTCGCCACCACGGGTGGGGGTGGCTGGCCCCCACGGCCCAGGGCGAGGACCGGCGACCGTCACCCGCCTTGGGTGAGTCGTCGGCTGGCCCTCACGGGAGGCCAACAAGGCTCGCCGGATCTCGGTGAGGGCAACGAGGCCTCGCCCAAGGCGGGCAATGGTTGCTGGCCCCCATGAGGGCCGGCGACGACTCGCCCTCGGCAATGGGTGGTGGCGGCGAAGAGGGCGCCGATTTTTGTTTTAAAAGAATTTTTAAAAATAAACTTTTTCTTTTTCTTTTTTAATTTTTGGTGAAAATAAGATAAAATGAATAAATATATTTTTAAATAATAATTAAAAAATCCATGCGAAAAATAAAAAAATATTTAAAATGCCATGTCGGCATTTTTAAGCGAAAAGACTAACGGCGTCGGTTTTAGGACTCAAATGAAACATTTTGACAAGTTTTAGGATTTTTTTGTACTTTTTTTGCGGAGTTTTAAACTCAAATCCATTTTCGCGACAAGTTTTAGAACTTCCACAGCAATTGCCCAAAAAAAAAAAAAAAAAAAAAAATCTAATCTAACCAAGCCCACATTAGGATATTAACCATGACAAGCCCACCTTTTATTAAAACCGCACCAAGCCCACGCTACGCCTAGCCCAATCCAAAATATAACCAAGCTCAACTCACTAAACATACTTTATTTTGATTGACTTCCACGTATTACAAAAGGAGAGGACATAATGAAAATCCAAGAGGAATATTAGAAATTATACTAAACAAAAGATAAACTTACCACTGATAAAGCGAAGGGAATTTGTCATTCACAAAGACACATTGCATGCTGACTCGTGAGGCTCGCTAAAAGGTAGGATTCTACAGGCTAAAGGCTCCCATTCCGATTAGATCAAAAGAGTTTTCCTCACTCCGAACTTTTGTCGGATAATTCTCTTTATCACTAATCAAAAATGAGCGGGACCAAAAGTGGATTACCATGGGTCATTCCCCGCACGGGTTCCATCTTTTGGCACCTCCTATGGGCTTCCTAATGCGATCGGGGTTTTAGACCGCAGGTTTTGTGGAAAGCCAGCAAAAGAATAGACTGGACCAAGAAGAAATTTCGAGCATTTCCAACTTCTATATGCCAACATCTGTCTTGTTTATTGTACCTATAATAAGCTCCACATGATATGTCCCGTCCTCGCCAGCAAATTTCATCGTCAACGATTCTTCATCTCACATCACATAGCTTTCTTAAGTTCATCCATTCAGACAAAGCTTATATATGAGTCTGTAAGCAATAACTTAAGACCAAACTTAACACAATTCTGAACATTAACTTCAATAGAAATTCTTAGGACCAAAATCAATAACCGAGCACAGACCAAAGGAGACTCAACCCGCAAAAAACATCAATCAAGCACATGAAACCCAACACAGATGTAACTGAAATCACAATAAACTGTTGAAGCACATTAGAAACCGCCAAAGTCAGCACTACATGAATTTCCGAAAGTTACAGGTAGTGACAGGTAGAGAAGTGAAAAACAAAATATTTTCCTTTTCCATGTTAAATTCCAACTTCACTTTCAGTCTCAAAAGGGAAATAAAAAGAAAAAAATTCACATAAGAAACCCACTTCCTAAAGCTCATCACAAGGCAAATCCCCGAATCAAACATTCATTTAAGGAAGCAAACCTTCAGCTGAAAATTCCAACGACCCTCGAATCAGAAAGGGCAAAAAACGATATCAAAAGAAATGGCTGAACCTGAAACAAGATGGTGAGGCGAGCAAGAGGCGCGGTACAAGTCTTGCTAAAAGCCCGGCGATGCCGCCGGCCAAGAGCTGCTGCAACAACGCGTAGCCGACACTCACGCTCGGGGATCCGTAGCTCTTGGATAAGCTGCGTCAGGAGGTGGTGGCAGCGGCGGAGGCACGAGATGCAAAGGTGAAAGAGGAGGAGGAGGAGGAGGAGGAGGGGGCGGAGGAGGAGGCAGCGGAGGACGGTGGTACGTGAAGCCGCCGGAGGAGGAGAGGGAGCGAACGGGCTAGGTCCTTCTGGTGGTCGTTGCAGTAGAGAGAGAGAGAGAGAGAGAGAGAGAGACAGTGGCTTCCGTGGAAACATACTTGAGTAGCAGTAATATCTAATCTCCATTATTTTTTAGCTTGATTTGTAAATTATCTAAACATTATTTTTGGTCATATATGAATCGATCAATTTCTAAGTCATTGATTGACAAAACCAAAAAAATAACCTTTAAAGTCATTGCCCAAGAGTCTAAATAGTAAAACATATGGAGGAAAATTACAAAATAATTTTTAAAATTTGTGGATTTTTTTTTTTTTCTCAAGCCATTTATAACTCATTTAAAAGGCAAACATGTTGTTTATATAAGATTGAGCTCATTGAATCCGAGTCACAAAATGGGTATAGAGCCCATTTTTCCAGCCCTACGTTTTTATAAGTATTTCAATTTATAAGCTTTTCATTTTTTTTATTTACTAATTTTTTATTATTCAATTTAACATGAAGCTTTTTCTAAATAACATATACAGAGAGGGAAGAAGAGGATTGGCAACAACTCCTAGGCATGTAGCACGGACACGCGACACGCGACACGTGACACGACACGACACGACACGACACGCGACACGTCATTTTTAAAAAGTAGAGAATTTCGACACGTTCCGACACGTTATATATTAAATAAATAATTTAATTTTTAATTAATTTGATTTAAGGTCACAAATAAATAAATAAATAAAAACTTACAATAAATTTACACTAATAATATTAATAAATCTATTCATAAAAAAATTTAAAAAATATATTCATAATTAAAACGTGTGCATACTTAAAAATATATTTTTTATTCTAACAAAAATTATTTCCCTCAAATCCTCCCTCCTCGTTTCTCTCTCCCCTCTCCCCCTCTTTTCCCACGCCACCACCCCAAAATCCTCCCCCTCGATTTCTGCAGATCTGCCCCCACTCTCTCTCTCCCCCTGCCCTTCCCCCTACGCCCACTTGCTCTCTGCGCCCCCATCAATCACCCCCAGCCCCCTCATCTCTTCCCCTTCTCTCCCCTTTCTCTCTCTCTCTCTCCCCCTCCCTTCCCCCTACGCCACCACCTGCTCCCTGCGCCCCCCATCACCTGTGCCCCCATCAATCGCCCCCATCCCCTCGGTTTCTTCCCCCCTTCTCTCCTCTCTCCCCTCTCCCTCCCTTTCCCCCACGCCACCACCTGCTCCCCTGCGCTCCCCATCAATCCCCCTCCATCCCCGTTCTTCCCATGCTCTCTCTCCCCCGCCCCCTCAGTTTCTTCCTCACGATCTTCTCAACTCTTTCGGTCGCCTCCTCGTTGTCGCCTCCGGCCTTCCTCCTTCGCAACAGCTGCAGCCTCGCCGTCGCGGCCTCACCTCCGCTTCCTCGGCCTCTTACTCGACCTCATCTCTCTACTCACCGTCATCTTCTTCAACAATCTCTCTCGGACACGCGTGTCGAAGCGTGTCGAGAAAAGTTGACCGCGTGTCGGATTTCTCGACACGCGTTGACCGCGTGTCCGAACGTGTCCGAGCGTGTCCGAGCGTGTCGGACACGTCGACACGTGTCGGACACGACTCGGAAGGCTCGGCAACGTGTCCGTGCTTCATAGCTCCTAGGATCAAAGAGAAAGGGACGGAAAGACAGTGACTGACAAGGACATGGGTCAACCGGGTGGGGTCCACGATTTCAGGCTTCATTCCATGCGACGAGAACAAAAAGCCATGCAGAGGGCAGAGGGCATTAAAAAATCTCCAGTCTTATTTTTCCTTCGGGGCTTCTAAATAAAATAAAATAAAATAAAAAAATAGCACACATCTCCAACTTACGATGAGGCGTCGGTGTAATTAACACACATCTCCATCTCCAGGGGTACTTCTTCCAGGGGTACTTCTTCAAACTCAAATCTCCCACCCAAGACATGACACTGCCAAAAAGAAACCGGAAATTAAAGAAATATGTATGCCCGCGCGCAGATTGTCCCTATAAAGAAATTGCAATATAACAAAAAACAAAAAAAGAAGAATATAATAATAATAATAATAATAATAATAATAATAATAATAATAATATCGCATCTTTTTACAAACTCTATCAACATCATTCTATATTTGCGTATGAAATTGTTACCACGTTCTCGTTCAAACTTAAATTCAAGATTTTGCATGCGAAGCATATTTTTAACTTATTTCTATTTCTCAAAAAATTAACTTTCTCGAAAAAATGATTTAAAACAAAACTATCTTAAAGTTAAATCCATCATCATTAATATCTTCTTTTATTTTTTTCCTTATGAGGCCACATGGTTGGAGACAAATTTGGCTCTTATGCCACCACATCGAGCACTTTTGGGTCCACTTGGTGGGGTCTTTTGTCTAAACTAAGGCCAAGCAACTCATTAAGCTATAGTGATACTATTCGATTTGCTTGTTTTTTTCTCTTTCTTTCGTTTTCCTTTTGATTGTGACTTCACGGTTGAAGATGCACGATAGCCAAGTGAAATGCCTCACGGAGTAATTCGAAATAGAAATGGCCCCTTTCACCCTCTACTCAATCCAAAATAGACTCGTGGTGCCCAAGTTTCTAATAGGAAAACATATGCACCAGCCAAATCAAACCACATCCCAACTTTTCCGATTTAACTACTCAAGGAGCCATTTCACAAATTCATCTTTAAAGCATATTGTCGAATGGTTTATTGCCAGCAAGTTGAGCAATAGATTTTAACCATTTCAAACTCATATTCCCGGCTTGAGTTGAACGAAACTCCGGAGTAATGTTCTTAATTAGATGGATAGGCTCAAATGCTAATTGCTTCTATTTCAAATAAAAGGAGAAACTACATCGAACTTTATTTTCGTTAAACTGATCATAATAATGTATAGAAAAGATTACCTAGCTAGTCAAATAAAATTCAAGTCGATTATAGAAGAGACATTTAATATTACAAATCTCACTCCTCAACATTCCTTTGCTCTCTGAGCTCTATGGTTAATACTAAAATATATCGCCTTACTTTTTCAATAAAAGTGGGTACCACCTAAAAACCCTAAATTAGGTAGTAGGTATTTTTGTCATGTCGATTCAAATTTAAGAATTCATGTGCAACAAAAAAGTTTGTGGTGTTGGTATGAGTGTATAAGCGAAATATCTAATGCCAAAACATAACAATATAAATAACAGCTGCAAATAATACTTGGACAATTGAAAGGTTTATCACTTTATAACAATCCAAGAGGGAGCCACTAAGCATTCACTTCAACCACTGCTCAACACATTATGATGCGTCATGTGTTATATCGCCCTCTCACAATCCAAAAATTCTCACATCCCAGTCCGCACCTTGTCCTTCTGCCTAGATATATACAAAAAAATAAATCCCTTCTTGCACGACCCTACGTGGAACTTTATGCTCCTCCCTACATAGTTAAAGAGCATAACAAGGTTAGGGTTTCTTCTTCCTAAATGAAGGGGATCACCCCAAAGTCAAAACATGCACAACTATAAAGTCTTCATAAGCTTAGCATAGTATTTCGGTCAAATTACGCTTCCAAATCTGTTGATGGGTAATTGTGCAAAATAAGAATTTTAATTCAAGGCTACACCACCAAGATGTTGAAATTGTGGGCTATTAGGTACCACCATTCAAAGCACAACTTACATATTTGTCGGTTAAATCTTAAAATGTCCCAAAAAATTAGAAAAAAAAAAAATCAGCTGTAAATCAACAAGGCATACTGACTGAAATGTTTGGCTACTAATCGATTACGCATTCGCCCTCCCAAACACAATTATTCAAAGATTCGTCCTGGGTTGTCTCCGATAGACCAAGGTTAGGGCTGGGCCGCTCAAGGGACGACGAGAAATGGGCAGAGAATTAAAACGATGGTTGCAGCACATACAACAGCCAGTAGGCCTCATCATATGACACATGACTTGTCCACATTCCATATGGATGGAAAGACATTAGAATATCCGAATAAAAAAATAAGGACAGACCAAAACCTTGGAAAGAAAAAAGAATATTTCTTACCTAAATGCGTGATTTATCATATATTATTCAGGCACAAGAAGTCGAGAACTGTCATATGCGGTCCTCTCCTCAACCCCACTAGATGGATAATAATAGTCAGTCCATCAAAATAATCGAGTTACAGATAGAGAGAGAAAGGCCATGAATGGTATGGATGAGCTGACTTCTTCAGCCATAAGAAACCAGCTGGAATCATTGCTTCGCAGAAGAGACGTTAATGTCGACGTCGCATTTAATAGCCATGTCACGACGTCAAAAGACCAAATGCAATCCTAGGAAAGGAAATGCGAAGTTCTGACAATTAGGGCAAAGAAAATGTTCATATAACTCGATTATCATCTCATTGTTGACGAGAGAGAATTAAATCCATTTTATGTATTTCTTCATCTCTTTCAATTCACGTACGAACAGAGTGAGCTGTCTAGACTCCAGCGCTCTCCTCCCTTTCCTTTCTTGGGGTCTCACCCTCCACTCCAGTTCTCTCTCTCGCTCTTGCACCCTCACCCGATGGACCACAACTTGGTGGGACCTTCTAAGTAATAATAATATCGCTCTTATTAGTGATTGTCTCGCTAAAGTTTAATGGTGGAGATAGTTATGTGATCAAGTATTGGATGTAGAATTAGCTGTCACGTTTTATGTTGTGTTGAGATTTTTTATTTTTATTTTTTCTGCTTTTTTCGCCACCCCTACTGTCCAAAGCAGAGAGAAGAGAAGCAGGGAAGAGAGGGGAAGAGATGGACGGGTCGGGCCGGAAAGGGGGAGAGATGTGCCAGCGCACGTGGGGAAAGAAGAAAAAAAGAAATGGTAAAAAGGAAGAAGTAGGAGAACTCGCTGGAGAAGATGGGATGGAGTGGGAGTTTACAGACTGCTATTATGACAAATATTTTATTTTGTTTTCCTTTTTTTTTTTTTTTTTGCTTTTAAAGATCATTATGGCTGACGGGAGCTGAGGAGAGGGAGACGTCGCATAAGTCTTAAAAATTTTGAATTATTTTTATATCATTTATATCTTTTAATATTAACTAGCATTGTCTATAAATGGAAAAAAAAAAAGCATTTCAACAAATCATATGGTAAAGACCGAATGGCTTATTCAATAGGCTTTCAATTTTTTAATGAGTTTCTTTACTCTTTATGAGAAAACCACTCGGAAAGCTAATTTTTATCTTTTTCAAAATTTTCTTTTTTATGAATTTTCTCAATTTTTCATGAATTTTCTGAAATCTTTAAATTTTTTATTATTTTTATTATTTATTATCTTTTAATATTATCTAGCATCATCTCTAAAAAGAAAAAAAGTCATCCCAAAAAGTCATATGGAAAATCCTAAAGGCTTATTCAATTGGATTTCAATTTTGTAAGGATTTTTTCTTCGTTCTTTATGAAAAACACTACTGGATAAGATAATTTTAAGTTTTTTTTTTTTCTGAAGATTTCTAATTTTTATGAATTTTCTGAATTTTTATGAAAACCTTTAGAAACCCTTTCACTTATTTCTTTCTTGCTTTCCCTGTCTTTTTTTTTTTTTTTTTGCCTTTTTCTTTCCCAACAATCATTTTTATTATATAAAAAAAACTAGTAAACAATCTATATATCATTTGATTAAAAAACTATCTTCGTTTATTATATAGCTTGTATAAGTTCTCTCACTCATAAATAGTTGCTAATTAAAGCCAATTTTTAAGGGGAAAAAGGTTTGCAAAATTGAGTAGCAAATTGATGTGTTGGACTCCTATCCGGTGATTGCATTTATAACTTCTTAAGATACCCATTGATGTTTTATTAAGTAACTTAGCATATTCATTGGAAACAAGATTAATTACCCAATGCTACTATCCTAAAACTTAGTATTGTTGTTATGGTGGAAAAACCAAGTTGATCAAAACAATCTATTTCGATGGCACCATGAACTACCGAACAATCTATAATGGGACTACGACTATGATATTCTCTTTACTATCGTATTTCATACGAACGCAACCCATGAATTCCACTTCAATATTACCTTGATGGAGGCTTTTTTCCAAAGGCTAAGGTTAGATTTTTGGTTAATGATCTGTTCGAAGCAAGGCCAATCCGGTTGAGCCACTACTCCTTGCCACCGGTTCTCACTAACTTTTCCAAGTTTTCCATCATCTGTTTTTCCTTTGCTCTATGACTACAATTTTACCATCTTTTTCTTCCCTCTAATGACCCAAAAGAAAAACCTCTCTTTCCCCGGCACCTCACCTCCCCAAATCCATCTCTAACAACATCATTCAACATGACAACAAAAAATTGAGTAGAAAAAAAAAAAAAAAAACTCAATGAATCATCTAAAGGGGACATGAGAGGAGTGAGAGCGAGGGAGAGGGGCAAGAGCAAGCGAGAGCAAGGCAGAGGAGTGAGAGTGAGTGAGAGTGAGGGAGATTAACGCGAAAGAGGGAGAGAGTAGGTAGATGTTCACGTAGTGAGTGACGGAGGGTGAGCAGGTAGAACTATCATGGGCAAGACTTAATTTACTACACCAGAACAAGTTCCAAATTGTGCCCTTTCTTTTCCGCAAAATATTTCTTTGAGAGCTTCCAGTTTTGGTCTTTCGTTTGACTTCACGGGTCTTTGTTGCTGGATTTTGCAGCCTTTTGCCTTATCCTCGTAGCAGCTCTTCATGTGTGAGAGACGAGTATTACTAGGGGTGAGCGTGGTTCCCGGGTGGAACCGGGAACCGATTCCGGTTTGGTTCCCGGTTCCAAAGAGAAAGGTTCCGGTTCCCAGTTCCTTTTTTTTTTGGAATCGGGAACCAAGACCATAACCGAAACTTCCTAAAAACCCTAATTTTATTCGGCCACTCCTTTCTCCTCTCTCTCTAACTCTAACCCTAGCATCCGACTCCCGCCTCTATCCTTGGCTTTCCTTGCTCACCCCCAAACACCGCTTGCTCCCCTCCGCTTGACGACACCGCTGCCACCAACTCATCGCCACTCACCCCCTTCCGCTCGGCGACGCCCTCGAAGTCCACGAAGACCCGTTGCCACCGCCCCCTCCGCTCGGCGATGCCTTGACAACGACTCAACGCCGCTCGCCCCCTCCTTTCGGCGATGCCCTCAACGACGACTCATCGCAGCTTGCCCCCCCCCACTCAGCAACGCCCCGACAACGACTCGACGTTGTCGGCCCCTCCGCTCAGTGACACCCTCGATGACGACTCGTCGCTGCTCACCCCCTCTACTCAGCGACGTCCTCGACGCCGACTTGTCGCCGCTCGCCCCCTACCCCTCCTTTGCTCAGCGACGCCCTCAACGACGACTCGTCACCGCTCGCCCACTCTTTGCTCAGCGACGCCCTCAACGATGACTCGTCACCGCTCGCCCCCCTCCACTCGGCGACACCTTTGAACTGTTTGGTACTTCCTGCATTTTTTATGTCATATTCTTCACGGCATAAGCGTGTGCAATCATGCTGATTAAGACACTCGGTGCACCAAGATGATGCTCAGGTTTAGGGAAGTCAAAAATCTAAAGGATGGAATATCTTCGTATTGGTTTAATCAGCTGCCTCGACGCCGCTCGCCCAGCCGCCCCGATGCCGCGTCCTGAAAGATTGCTACCTCCAAACCGAGAACAACCTTGATCTAATAGAACATTGAAGTATGCACTCTCATGGTTAATTTGCATAGACATTTGTTTGAAGTGTAATTAGATGGTGCTTTTTGAAACGTTCTAAACTCAACCCTGACTACTGGAAACAGAGTTTAGCAATCTTGTGATGAATGGTGCACTCACTTTCTACTTGAGCAAGATCTTCCAACCTTAATGGTAAGGGTATCTCTTGTTCTGAACGGACATGATTCTGGATCTATTGTTAAGGAGGCCAATGACTGAGGTTTTTATTTGGTTGAGAGCCAAATACTTGTTTAACATTCCTTTTGCTAGTTGAAAGTGAACTTGGACTATTTATTTTTGCTAGTTGAAAGTGAACTTGGACTATTTATTTGCAAGGGAAGGCATGTCGTCACGTCATTTCTGCATTTAGTAATGCTCATGTACTTGTATTGCACCCTTGTTTTCCTTTCATAATTTGGTTATCCGTGCTTATGGACATAAACTGCATAATGGTGTTTCTTTTGTCCTTAATAATGGAATAAATTGTTCATTCTTCTTCGTGATAAGGGGAAGATTCAAATTTTATCTTGTTTGCATTTTGACTGGTAAAATCAGGTTAGATATCCAGAAGCATGATCTTTTAATGTTTGCTCGTATATACTGCATCGCATGATTATATGGAGAGTTTGATATGTGAAAAATGTCTGTTTATGTCAGCTTTTTCTTACTTTGTGACCTAGGAGGGCCTTCCTTTCTAGCTCTCTCATGTTAACGGATGGATTCTGATGTTCAAATTTATGTAAACAGTTGAGCTGGAAAAGTAGAGCTATTGCGATCTCAAAGTTGTGAACAACACAGAAGACCAGGTTGTATGGAATTAACATTTGTGGAGAAGGAGGGGACTACGAAACTTCAACTCTCGATTATCCCCACTTTGTCGTAAGTTTATTCTTGAACCCATTGTACAATTCCTCCATTTTTCTGTTCACATTGATTTCTTCCTTGAATGGGACAAGTACTGTCTATTCTTCCATTTTCAGTTTTTCACAATTTATTTGTTGCCCATTTTTGGTAAAGGGATGTAGTGTTTATGAAAAGCAAATTACTAGAATCCAAAATAAAATGTATATTTCTGATATGCTGGGCTATATGGTTGTGTTTACGTAGTTTTCTTCGGGAAATGAGTTACTATGTTTTTGGTTTTACATTCTACTTAAACCTATGTGCGGTTGCTCAAACAAAGGCAGTCTGATTTTAATGTTTTAACCTCATTAGAACTTGTTGGAACCTGAAAATGCTGTTTTATAACATCAAACATAGATTTTCCTTAAGATCTTACCCAATAGCGAGACCGAGCAATTGTTGCATAGTTTATTATGAAAATGAACCAAAAAAAAAACTTGTAAGAACCTGGAACCGACCCCAGAACCTGTGAATGAGTAGGTTCCAGGTTATTGATTCTAACGAGTAGATTCCAGGTTCTAAAAAATTAGGAACCTTTACCCGAGGGTAGATTCCAAGTTTCGGACGGAACCTGTAAGGAACCGGGAACCGCTCACCCTTAAATATTATTGGAGGTCTCAAAAAAGAATGAGGGGCTCTATTTCATCAATTAGGTTTAAAGATAAAATTATAAATGGTTTAAAGATTAAAGTTTTTTTTTCCTCTTTGCCAAAAAAAAAAAAACTCCATTTGATTTTATTTGAAAAAGAAAATAGAAGAAGATGGCATTCAAAATTTTCCCTAATAATTGAGTTGGGAAGACTTATCTTTTTGTTCCTAGTTTCTTGATAACAATTTGCAAGTAAGATTACTTATCATCGTCACGGTGTTCTTTTTGTTTCTTAAAAAAAGAAGGGTTTTGAATTATATATAATGTTAAAGAAATTATAACTCTAACGAAGAGCCAACATGGTAATGCTACGCCTTCCCAAATGTTGCTCACCCAATAATCTTTTGTCTCTCAGAAGAGCCAAGATGATGGTGGTGCTACGCTCGCCCACACGCTCCCCCGCTTGCCGCCTGCAAATACAAATGCAAATTTTCACTTTTAGCAAGTGGATTTCTTCCGTGAGAGGTTAATATTTTCATTTCGAGACCGCTGATGCAAAATAAACCTTCTAAACCGACAGCGTAGTGGCTCTATGAATCTCAATTATTGTCGGATATAAAAGTGGCGTTCGGTGGGGGAAGAACTTGACTTCTCCCTAGAAATTAGGGACCGAGATGTGAATTCGCAAGACTATAAGGACCTGGAGTGCAATTCCTCTACTTTTCCTCCTTTTCTTTTTCCGGGCCGGGGGCCCCACGTGCCAAAATTGTCGCCGTCGAAAATCCTTCTCCGGCATTATTACGGCACGAACTCACTGCTCACGACCAATGGCGCCACGACACGCCAATCTCGGGGGGCCGTTTCGGGATAATACATTCTTTCCTCTTTCGCTATTTATCATCGATTTGTTTATGGGCGTCGGATCGGCTGTCAAGTGAGATTCCCAGAGAGAGAGAGAGTGCGGGGAGGGGATCTGGGTCGCGAAGCAGGGGATCGTGCTGTCGTTACTGCGGGGTTCTGCGTTTCTGGGTGGGACGCGGTCGTTTTGGGAATGTGCGTGAATCTGCAACGGCCGCCGCGATGAAACGAAAATCTAAATTCTTATCGTGCCTCCACCCACACCAAGGCCTTGTCTGCTAGTCATAAAAGTAATCCCCCTTCCATTTAGCAACATAGTGGACCTGATGAAGGTTCGAAGTCATACGTAATACGTAGTGATTGTTCATTTGGTTAATCAGAAATGTAATTGAAGAAAGCATATTTTTCTACATCAACGAAAATGAATTAATGCAGCATTACACGTCGCCTTCTTCATAGTCAAGATTATGGAATTTAAAATTGCACGAGACAGAGGAAGCCTTTGAAAAATGAAGGAGCTCATGGCTTTTGAGGTTTGTCATGTCATATATCAAGCTAGATTGACAATGACGTTTCATTATAGTCCCATTTGTCATTGTGAGCCCCTCTTCCGTCCATCGCCATGCACCAAGAATTCCATTTTATTCAAAACCTGAATTGTGTAATATGAATTATCTTTTGCACATACCATGCAAACTTCAACTGACTAAGATTTAAGACTACTGCATTAGATATCCGTACCATGCCAACCATACCTTCAAAAATAATTCTTGACTTGCAATTTTGGCATTTCGTAACGTGTAGATAATTAGTTTTGACATATACCAAACGTTTGTGTTTATAATCTATCTTAGTAATCCTAGCTAAAACATCAACCTTGACATAATTCTTGAATTATTAAACTATTTGTTAAGAGGGACGGTCACAGATTTTTTTTTTCTTTTTTAAATATAACTTTCCACCTAACAAAAATTGATTTCGAATGGGCTTATTTTACTAAACCACGTAGCTACCTTAAGCAGGCGCACGTTTAAGTCAGAGCCCCCTTCTTTGAAAGATTAATTAGGTTAAAAGATGAGAAGAGGTCAATTGCTGGAAAAAGCAAAATCCATGGCAATCGCAACATCAGAGAAAGCACACTCTCTTTATACTCATCGGGACCGTCAAAATTCACTTTCCTATCTCAACATTCAGTTTTTCCCCAGACAAATATAGCACCAGCCCATGTGCCTAATCTTTTAGACCGCAGCACGCTCTACTACTACTTCATCAATAATGATCAAATGTCTCTTCACACGAAAAAACATTCAGCTATATCAAAGGTGAGTGACGTTCTGATCGTCAATAATGATCTAGTAACGGTGCCGTGGGGTAATTGAAATGTACATTTTGAACAATAGATAAAAGTAAAAAATGAGAGAAAAAAAAAAAAAAAAGGAAAAAATTGAATTTTTATAACAAAGAATATAAAAAAGTGAAAAAAGTAAAAATAATTAAATATTCAATTTTTATAAAATTGAAAATTTAAAAAGCGTTAAATAATTCGATTTTTTAACAAAAATAAAGTCATGAGATTGAAATTATTTTCCAATAAAGTCCAAACATCAAAAAATATTTTTGATTTGTATCATTAAACAAAGTAAAACTAACTATATTCCTAGAAAATACTTTCTAGGAAGGCTTTTTCTTTTATCATTAAGTTTTCATGAAACAAATACACTTTAAGTTTGAAAAATAAACTCGCTAATCACTCTTGATTTTGATTTTGACGTCAAATAAACAAAAGGAAAATCAAATTACAATGTGACGTAGGGGGTAGAATGAATATGAATCCAATAACAGTTCTTGATGCGATACAACATAGGATATTTTTTCTTCTTCCTTTCTTTTTCTTTTTTTCAAAAGCAGGAACTTCTTTGGGAACAACTTTTTCGATGTTCCTTTTTCATTTTGAAAAATTTAATAAATATTTGCACTAACATTAGGAATCTCTTTTAAGTGATATTACTTTCATACTTGTTACTTTATTTTAGCTGTAAATTTTCTTCGGAATAATTTTGCACATTGTTTTCTTTCTTTTTCTTCCGCGTGAAGGAAAACCCACTTAATGGAGTTGGACCCAATCCCAAGCTGACAATTTTTAAAATCTTTAATATTTTTTATCTTTTAATATTACCTAGTATCATCTCTAAAAAAAAAAAAAAAAAAAGGCATCCAGAAAATTCCTATAATAAAACCCTAAAGGCTTATTCAATTGGGTTTCAATTTTTTTAAGGATTTTGTTTTACTCTTTAAGGGAAAACCACTCAAAAAGCGAATTTTTAAGTTCTCTCCTAAATATTTCTGATTTTTATAAATTTTCAAATTTTGAATTATTTTCATATTATTTATATCTTTTAATATTAACTAGCATTGTCTATAAATGGAAAAAAAAAAAAAGCATTTAAACAAATCATATGGTAAAGACCTAATGGCTTATTCAATAGGCTTTCAATTTTTTAAGGATTTTCATTACTCTTTATGAGAAAACCATCGAAAAGCTAATTTTTATCTTTTTCAAAAATTTCTTTTTTATGAATTTTCTCAATTTTTCATGAATTTTCTGAAATATTTAAATTTTTTGTTTTTTTATTATTTATTATCTTTTAATATTATCTAGCATCATCTCTAAAAAGAAAAAAAGCCATCCCAAAAAGTCATATGGAAAATCCTAAAGGCTTATCCAATTAAATTTCAATTTTGTAAGGATTTTTCTTCGTTCTTTATGAAAAACACTACTGGAAAAGATAATTTTAAGTTTTTTTCTGAAGATTTCTGATTTTTATGAATTTTCTGAATTTTTATGAAAACCTTTAGAAGCCCTTTTACTTATTTCTTTCTTGCTTTCCCTATCTTTTTTTTTTTTTTTTCCTTTTTCTTTCCCAACAATCATTTTTATTATATAAAAAAAAAAACTAGTAAACAATCTATATATCATTTGATTAAAAAACTATCTTCATTTATTATATAGCTTGTATAAGTTCTCTCACTCATAAATAGTTGTTAATTAAAGTCAATTTTAAGGGGAAAAAGGTTTGCAAAATTGATTAGCAAATTGATGTGTTGGACTCCTATCCGGTGATTGCATTTATAACCGCTTAAGATACCCATTGATGTTTTGTTAAGTAACTTAGCATATTCATTGGAAACAAGATTAAGTACCCAATGCTACTATCCTAAAATTTTGTATTATTTGTTATGGTGGAAAAACCAAGTTGATCAAAACAATCTATTTCGATGGCACCATGAACTACAGAACAATTTATAATGGGACTACGACTATAATATTCTCTTTACTATCGCATTTCATACGAACGCAACCCATGAATTCCACTTCAATATTACCTTGATGGAGGCTTTTTTCCAAAGGCTAAGCTTAGATTTTTAGTTCATAATCTATTTGAAGCAAGGCCAATCCAGTTGAGCCAATACTCCTTGCCACTAGTTCTCACTAACTTTTCCAAGCTTTCCATCATCTGTTTTTCCTTTGCTCTATGACTACAATTTTACCATCTTTTTCTTCCCTCTAATGAACCAAAAGAAAAACCTCTCTTTCCCCGGCACCTCACCTCCCCAAATCCATCTCTAACAACATCATTCAACATGACAACAAAAAATTGAGTAGGAAAAAAAAAAAAAAAAAAAACCTCAACGAATCATCTAAAGGCGACGTGAGAGGAGCGAGAGCGAGGGAGAGGGGCAAGAGCAAGTGAGAGCAAGGCAGAGGAGTGAGAATGAGTGAGAGTGAGGGAGGTTAACGCGAAAGAGGGAGAGAGTAGGTAGTGAGCGAGGGAGGGTGAGCAGGTAGGACTATCATGGGCAAGACTTAATTTGCTACACCAGAACGAGTTCCCAATCATGCCCTTTCTTTTCCGCAAAGTATTTCTTTGAGAGCTTCCATTTTGGTCTTTTGTCTGACTTCACGAGTCTTTGTCGCTGGATTTTGCAGCCTTTTGCCTTATCCTCGTAGCAGCTCTTCATGTTAGAGACACGAGCATTACTGGAGGTCTCAAAAAGAATGTGGAGCTCTATTTCATCAATTAGGTTTAAAGATAAAACTATAAATGATTTAAAGATTAAAGTATTTTTTTCCTCTTTGCCAAAAAAAAAAAAAAAAAACTCCATCTGATTTTATTTGAAAAAGAAAATAGAAGAAGCTGGCATTCAAAATTTCCCCCAATAATTGAGCTGGGAAGACTTATCTTTTTGTTCCTAGTTTCTTGATAACAATTTGCAAGTAAGATTACTTATGGTCGTCATGGTGTTCTTTTGTTTCTTAAAAAAAAGAAGGGTTTTGAATTATATACATGTTAAAGAAATTATTACTGTAACGAAGAGCCAACACAGTAATGCTACGCCTTCCCAAATGTTGCTCACCCGATAATCTTTTGCTTCTTGGAAGAGCCAAGATGATGGTGGTGCTACGCTCGCCCGCCGCATGTCACCCGCCCACATGCCCCCCCGCGTGCCGCTTGCCGCCTGCCGCCTGCACGCCCTCTAACCTCTAGGCCGTTGCGCGTGAGTGTGAGGACCAGGAGAGAAGCGAGGAATGGGACATGAGCGAGGACCGAGAGAGAAGCGAGAGTGAGCGAGAATGAGTACTGAGTCAGGAGCAAGGATTGGGGAGAGTTTGGGAGAGGGGCTAGAGTGAGTGATAGTGAGGAAGAGTGAGGGAGAGGAGTGACGAGAGAAGGAGGGAGCAGGCAGAGGGACCGAGTGAATTGAGGGATTGAATAGGAGTTGATAGAATGTTCTTCTTTGGATAAGTGTAATAGAAATCTTAAAAACTTATCAGGAAACTATAATTAAATTTTAAAACTTACAAAAAGATACAATCAAATCCTAAAACTTGTCAAATTGGTTCAATTGAATACTGAAGTTAACATTCAACCAAAAAAAAAAAAAAAAATCTTGAAGTTAATTTGTCAAACTTACTAACAAAAACGTTGACATAGTGCAGACATGGCATTTTAAATGAATTTTTATTTTCCACATAGCTTCTTTTAATTATTTTCTATTCAACATTTTTTAAAATTAGATTTAAAAACTAAAAAGAAAAGCTAAATTTTATTTAAAAAATAAAATCATTCCAAAAAAATAAAAGAAATTGCATTGGTGGGCACTTTCGCCGCTAGCCTAGGGCGAGGGGCCTTAGCTTTGCTAGGGCGAGGCTCGCCGGCATGTTGGCTCCCTTTAAGGGTTGGCAACCATCACCTGCTTTGCGCGAGGCCTCATAGGGCCTCGCTCGAGGTTGGCGAGGCTCGCTAGATCTAGAAGATCTGGGCGATGCCCAGATTTGGCGAGCCTTACCAACCTCAAGGAAGGGCTGGCATGTCTAGATCTAGATGTTTGAGCCCGAGGCTAGCGAGGGTTGTCGAATCTCACTTGGGGCCGGCGAGGGCCGACCACCTTTCCCTAGGGCCGATGACCGTCACTAGTCCCTTCGGTGATGGGGCGACGGTGGCGGAAGCGGCCACGGGTGCCATTTTATTTTTTTCTTTAACAATTTTGTTTTTAAAATAATTTTTAGCTTTTTTTTTTAATTTTTAAATCTAACTTTAAAAAGATTTGAATAAAAAATAATTTAAAAAATTCACACAGAAAATAAGAATTCATTTAAAACGCCAAGTCTCTGCATTGCATCAGTATTTTCCATTAGTAAGCTTGGCGATATTAACTTTATGACTCAATTAAATTAATTTGATAAATTTTAGAACTTGATTGCACTTTTTACAAGTTATATAATTTAATTATACTTTCTTGACAAGTTTCATGATTTTTATTGCACTTATCTTTTTTTTCTTTTTATGTTTTTCCTTGACTTCGCTCCAGTTCTAATTTATTATGCATCCCTTGCTTACTGTACGACTGGGTATATCACCAGATTGTCCAAAAATCAGAAATGTTGCAAGTCGTGTAAAATCTCTCCCTCTGTATATATTACAAGGGCCAAACATACAACCCTAGATTCCTTTTTGTCCAAGGATTCTAAACCTTAGCTAGATGTTGCGCCTGATGAAAATTTTCATGAAGAAACTTTGAAGTTTTTTCAACATATCGCCATGGATTCAATTGTATTTATAGGAAATAGTATTTTGTCTCATTCAACAAAAAGTCGAGATTATTATGGGGTAGTCGATAATTTATCTACTTTGAATGTTTTGTGGTTATTTGATGAATTTTAGTCGATATTTTACTTGCAAAAGTCGAGATAATGATGGGCCATGATTGTCTAGTGAACTGGCGGCGGAGGCGCTACCACATGGCTCAACTCTCTTCTCGCCGCGGGCCCCAAATCTATCCTATCCAACCAACTCAAAGATTATACATATTTTTTCTTTTTATGTTTTGTTTTGTTTTATTTTATTTTATTTTTTCCCTTCATCCTTTTGTGAAAAAAATCTAATGGTGCCGTGTCTAGAAAAAAGTTGGAAAAATTTATCAGGAAAAAAAGAGGTAATATTTGAAGATTTTATCTATCTCAGAAAAACTTTACCTAACTTGTAATATAGAAGATTTCTTTTTTAATTCAAATTAGTATAAGATAACTCGCTTCGTTTAGTATGTGAAGATATAAATAGTGAAATGAAATTAATAGAGAGTACAAGAATATGTAAAGATTTCAATCTGATTTTTAAACAAACTTTCCATTGTCTTATAAGGGAAAGTAATGGAGAGTTCAATGTTCATGAAATACTAGATAACTTTTTTGAGTCCAAATTTAGAACGGTAAACATTCATAGATTATTTGTCAATTATCTTGAACATTATAAATTATGATGGCTATCTAGAGTCAAGTCTAATCGCAAGACATGATGGATACGTACAAAAGTTCATCATAAACATTTTTTTTTTTTATAGTAAAAAGTTGAGATTGAAGTCATGATGGGATTTGTTTAATTATTAGGATAGATTTACAAAGTGCGCAAGAGATTTTAAGAGATTTTTCTGTAATTATCTCGACTCTTTTTAATTAGAAATTCACAAAGTGTTTGTTAATAGAGAATTTGACTTGGATAGAAAAGGCAAAAAGAAATAAAAGTTTATTCAATCACGAGTAACGGACCTATCTAATAGAAATTACCAAAATCCAAATTGTTATAGGAATCATTTTTTTAAAGAAATTTTATTGAAACGTTGCGAAAAATAATAACCATCTTTGCTTATTCGAAATTGCACTTTGTACAATATCTAATTGGAAATGGTAACAAATTTGAAATTTCACGGGGGGGAGAGAGAGACACAGAGACCTTCCTTGATATTCTGCTCCTCCCGCTTCCGTGCATAATAAAGACGCCGATAGCGATATGTGGATGGGTCCCACCAAATGGGAAAAAAAGGGGGCCCAACAAAAATAGAAAAATATACAGAAAAGAAAGAAAAGTAGATGGAGCCGGGTGGGTGAAATTGCCCCCTTTTCTTAACGTTTTGCTCGATTTGAAGAATGGAGAAGAACGACATCTTAGTGTTCTCGTGTTTCTCCGTTAAAACGAGATCGCCTGTCTCCATCCTATCCCTAGAACTGTCCAAGTCCCGGTCTCTGCAGAACCTTGCTCTTCCTTTTAAGCTTAGCTAGTGACAGGCACGCATGGCTTCTGCCATCGCCAACCTGTCGCAGCCTGCTCGTTGCGGCCGACTTGATCCCTAACCCTGGGATCGCGCTGGCTTCTGCCATTCCCGATCCTCTGCTCCTCTCTGACTCGTACTCTTCTTTTCCCTGCTGAGGCGTGGCCGGCGTGAGGAGGAAGAAGATCCATGCACGGGTCAAAGCCGAAATGGAGGGAGATGGGCCAGTCCGCGAAAAGAAGAAAAAGGGAAGAAGGGAGGTAGGCCGGTGAAGGAAAAGCAAAATGAAGGAGGTTGTGCCAGGCCCAAGCCAATGGAAATAGATAAAGAGAAAAAAGAAAGAAGGCTGGGCCGACCTAACCCTCGGCCCGGCCTCGCTTTTGTCTCTCTTTTTTTTTTTCGATTTTTTTAATAAAAATTTAGATTTAATATTTAGTGATAGTTGTGTAAATGCTCCTAATATCTACGCATAATGGATTTTAATGAAAACATAGACGTTGCATTTTAATGAAAGTTATTTATGTTACTCTTTACTTCTTTTTCTTTTTCTTTTAGCGACTAATTCATTATTTTTGTACATGATTAACTCCTAAATAAAATGGTAAAATTTAAGTGTCAATATATATATATACACACACACATAATAAATTGTGCAAAGTATGCATAATAAATTGTTCAAAAACTTTGCATTCCCTTTTTTCCCAAAAGACACGTATTCATAAAAAAAGCACCTAGTAATCAATGATCAATTGGATAGACTTATTAACTAAGAAACATATTTTTGATGAAAATTATTAAACTTGTTAATCTTTTAATATTCATTAATTTTTTTCTTTTTAACAATTTTCTACTTTGACTTGGTACATAGGAAAGAAAGGATCGAGATGGGTGATCTAGTTTTAATAGAGAAACGAGAGTACTACCAACAAATTTTGTGCCTTTCAGTTGTCCTACTCGAGCAAATGTTAGAAAAGCAAGCTACTTACCCATCGGCTCCATCGGCTCCATCATCTTCCTCTCTTTTTTTTTTTGTGTGTATATTTCTCTATTTTTTTCTGGGCCCCACCTCCTCTCCCCCCATGGTGGGGCCCATCTGCATCTAGGTGTCTTTACTCTTTAGCATGTGCGGGGGTTGGAGGAGGAGAACTTCAAGGAAGGTTGCTTTCTCTCTTCGTGGAATTTCAAATTTGTTTAGTGTTTCTAATTGGCGTAGACGCTAGAGGAAAAACACGGGGAAAAATTATGAGAAAAAAATTAATGTCTAGAAAAGTGTAAGTTCTCTTGTTTCATTTTATGTATCGAGATGCAATAGTATATGATTTTAAGATTAAATGCTATGCAAAGTGCAATTTCAAATAGGTGAAGATAATTATTTTTCGCAATGTTTTAATAAAATGCGTTTGAAATATCAATATAACAATTTGGACTTAGGTGGATCCAAGTAGATCAGTCCGACTATCTTTGATCCGATCAACTTTTATTTCTTTTTGCCTTTTTAAATCAAGTCGATCCCCATTAACAAACACTTTGCAAATTTGTAATTAAAAAGAGTCATAATAATTATGGGGAAATCTCTTAAAGAGATCCTAATAAATAAACAAATCTCATCAAGACTTCAATCTCAACTTTTTATCGTAAAAAAAAGGAGGAAGAGGAGGAGGAGGAGGAGAAGAACGTTTGTGATAAACCTTTGTATGAATCTACCATGCCCACGATTACACTTAACTCTAGATAGCAATCGTAATTTACAATGTTCAAGATAATTTACAAGTAAACTATGAATGTTTACCGTTCTACATTTGGACTCTAAAAATTATCAAGTATGCCATGAACATCAAACTCTCTATTAATTTCACTTATATGACTATGGAAAGTATGTTTAAAGAACGGATCGAAATCTTTACATATTATTGTACTCTCTATTAATGTCACTTCCCTATTTTTTATCTTCACACACAAATGAAGCGAGTTAAATGTAACTAATTTGAATTAAAAATGAAAACTTCTTATCTTACAAGTTAGGTGAAATTTCTTAGATATAGATAAACTCTTCAAATATTACCTCTCTTTTTTACCTAATAAATTTTTTCAACTTTTTCAGGACATAGCACCATTAGGTATTTACCAACAAAGGATGAAGGTATATAGATAGTCTTCAGGTTGATTCGATCAAATAAATTTGGAGCCCGTGGCGAGGGGAAAGCTGAGACATGTGGCAGTGCCCCCACCGCCGGTTCACTCTGGACAATCAGGGCCCCCATTTATTTGTCACCGATGCTCACTGGATGTGGGTCCCCTGAGCTGGGTCCCACGTATCTAATAAAAAGGTGTTAATATAGAAAATGTTTTTTTTTTTTTTTTTCTGCTACATTTACTACTCTATTTCTATTCTACACTCACTCGCAAACCGCGCCCGAGAGCGTGGGTGTCGTGGCACCCACTCGAAACTTACGCGTCCCTACCCCCATCCCCCGAGGAGGTGGAGATTTAACCCCTCACCTCCCCCTTCCACGTGTTGGAAGAGTGGCCACTAGGGCGAACCCCCAGTGGTTAATGGAGAAAAGGTTGCGTTGTGGCCACTTGTGAAGGAAGGAGACAGGCAATCTTCCTTTTGTCTTTTTCTCTCCAACGCGATATGTGGTGGGGCGACACCCCAGATCCCAGCGAAGAGATGAAGCTATTTTCAATGTGTCCTTTTATTCTATGGGACCCAAGAATAAAATAAAATCCGACTGCACTTGATGATCTGTAATATAGTCATTCCGGCTGATTTTAACCGGAAATCACGCACGTGGACGCTATCCATTTTTCGTCGGTTTAAATTTTCCAAGTCCTTAATAGATGCTCGAGGCCACCCCTTGCAATCGTCCCTATCTTGTAGTTTTACATGGGATTCAACTAGATGCCTCAATTTTGGGGTTACTTCTAATTCTCAATGTGATTTATATAGAAATAGCACATTTAATTGTTACCACATTAATGAATAATAAATCTCGTTAGTAAGGCAAGGTTGGACCCAACATCTTGCCCAAGCTCGTCATCACATAAGGGACTCGGTCCTTTTTTTCCTAAGCATGTTCAAGTTTGGACGAGTTTGGAGGAGCAGAGTTGAAATCCAAGGGAACATGAACATAGTTTTAGTGCTTGTGTGAAGAAACAATTTTGCCATCGATGAAACGAATAGTAAGGTTGGAATTTGACTCGATTTGATACCCAAACTAGACTCATAGTGATAAAAATCATAACTCGGGATTCAAGTTCGAATAACATAGAGTAGTTTGATGGATTAATATTGTGTAGTAAGAAAAGTTGCCTCTTGCAATGTTTCATTTAGCCCTTTGCAATGTCGCTCTCGATTAAAAAAGTCAATGATAGCGTTGGCATGCCATGAAATTTTGTAGCCATTCCCAACCCAAATTGCGCAGCGCAACGACATTTTCTTTCAAGCATCGTTCAGTTCATCTTTGGAAGCGTACTCAATATGAATGCATGAGGAAAACACCACTAAGTGAAACCTAGGAGGTAAACATGCATTAAGATTTCTAAATCCTATATCAACATGAATGCACGAGGATTCCTAAAATCAAGTTCAAATCTAACTCTAAACTTGAGAGGCATACTCAGTATAAGATAGCCACCAACAAATACATCAAGAGAAAATATGCAAATATGAAATAATCTGATAACATCGAAAAATCAACCGGAGTCCTGGCACCTATTGAGACTATCCCGAGAAACATATTTCGACTGAAAAGAAGACTTGTTCTTGCAGTCCATGATTTGGACAGCAGCATATGAATACCCTATTTATGCATGAAAAATGATGTTAAACTATAAGAAAATGGTGAAGCGTCAATTATATGCATATGTTCCCAAAGTAACCTCGAAATTAAACCCAAATCCATCAAGTCTCCTCTAAACGAGTAACGGCCGGCAACTTTCTAACAGCCCAAGCCCATACGGACATGACATTACAAAGAATTCTTACCCAAATACATTAAAAGGTCGGGAGCAATAAGCAATGCGATTGGATTTCAAGATTTACAACTGAAATAACCATGAAATAATGTAGAAATCGAGCTGTTCCTATGTCCAAGAGATAGGGCCCAGCAAGAAATCCACAGACACAACCCAAGCTGATACCATAAGGAAAAAAAAAAAAAAAAGACGAGAGAAGAACAACGCCCCCATATACCATCAGTATTACCAACCACACCGATCATCGAACAACAAGAAGATTCCCAGTCCTCTTCCCCTTCGACGCTGGCGTGAAATCCAATGGGGCTCAGTTTGGAACTTTGGGCTAATGGATTGATTTCGTGGACCTGCGTTAGTGGGCCGCACGAACTAGGCTTATTAGGTCAGGCCTTTTCCAACATCACCAAATTTTAGACCATTAGACCATTTCATTTTCCTTTTTTAAAATTCTTTTCATTTTCCTTTTTTAATATATAATTTACGTAAAATACATGTGTCGACCAAATTTCAGGTGTCGACGTTGTTGAGAAAATTCTATCCAAATTTTGATGTTGACAAAACTTTCTAGTTCTAATGCCTATGTTAAAATAGGTTTTGGTACAAGCATATACTATTTGAGCAACTATTGAGGAACTTTAGCAAAGTTTGTTCTATTTCAGAAACACATATACAATCTCTGTGAATATCCCCCTTCGACAGGTTCCAAACATGTCAAGGCTTGAACGAAGTACGTCCAAAATGAGACTTATCGAGAATACAACACGGAATCAGAACGAGACATATTTATAAATGGCTAGTAATCTAACTAAGGATTTCACTTTCCAAAAATATATTGATTGAGTGAATAAGCTGATTGATAAAATCAATCTTAGAGACAAGTTCCAAATGAGGAAAGCTATACTTATGGGAAAAAAGATTTGATTATGTAGGCGATCAAAATCAAGTGGAGATTCTCTCTTTGTCTTCAACAACCATAAGATTTCCTTGAATCTTTTTGTCCAACAGGTAGATTGGAAGAAAATCCTTTGATGATTAACTAAATGGCTAGTAGCACGGGAGAGTATTTAAGGAGATTAATTAGTCAGGGAGATAGAGATATGAACCTGAAATTCCAAAGTCTAAAGTTGATCTCAATATTACTTGTCTTCTTCTGTGGGCTTTACAAGTTGTGATCGAGAGAGAGAAATAGTAAAAAAAAAGTGACTTAGTGAGTGCAATTTACCACTGAATGTTTACACTCATATTAGTAATTTTTGGTTGATCTTATAGTGAAATCCAACCAAGAGATTGTCGATGTGAGAGAATGAATGTAAGCTTAACCTAAGCCGAATCACTATAAAACTTGTGTGCAATTTCTCTTCCATTAACTCATTTTACTTATGTTTTTTGCACACTTATAGGTTACTTCATAAGTCGAGTTACTCACTTAACAAATTCTGATATTTGTTCATACTTTGATCTTTAACTCATTCTATTCCATATTTATTTGTCAATATTTTATTTTAACAAACGTTCACCCCTCTGGATGTTTGTATTAGATTTATCAAACGTAGGGCAAACATGAGTACAGGCTCTTGCTGTTTTACAAGTTGTGCACACGCTATAAAAACACAATACAGCTTAGTGCTGTGTTAATATTGCCTTGTGAATGTTAAAATCTTTTTTATGCGGATCTAAATAGGACTAACCCCGTTAAATTTTATTGAATAGATGAAGAAGAAAGACTTATCTCAATGATTTGCAGATTAAAATCCTCTTTTGCCCTCCCCAATTTTTTCTTGTGAAATGTAAAAGGTGGATCAAGATGTTTTGTTAGGCTTAGAGTGACTCGTATGATATGGAGAACAGCTCAACATCATAGCTTGTAGCCTTCATACTTAGGCTGATAATCAAATTATTAATTACAGGGTTTGTATGTCAAACCAAGATGTGTGGAAGCCAAGTCAATTGCAGACCAAATCCGTCAAACCAATCCTGCTTTGGAAGCATTGTCTTCGGGTATGATAGATTCCCAGCCTTTGTAAGACTTGTTTTAAAGTATTTGGTGCCCTCTGATTAACTTAACTAGCCTTTGTCCTCAAATGAATTGGTTCTTCTTCTTCTTTTTTTTTTTTTTTTTTTTTTGTTCTTTAGCTGGGAAATGTTAATTTAGTCTAGAAAATATTCACCCTAAGTTGAATAGTATCTAGAGAGGTTGTGACATACGAGCATGAGCTCGTAACAAAATTTGAGAGTACATAACATCTATCTTTGCCTGGAGTTTCGGGATCCATTTAGGAGGAAGCTATTGGGCGTACCCGGTGTAGCTGGTTCAATGCACGTCATCCGTTAATAATTTTGCCCATTCGATGTGTTTTCGTCTTCAGTGTCCACTATTCTCATAGACTTGTCGGCTTTCTCCCTATCTTTGGGTCTTTTTTCGGCACATTAGATCCCCTTTCCTTAGATTTCCTATGTTTTTTTATTCTAATTAACACGAATCAAGAGTATTGCCTGAGTCAATTAGGATCTCTTAGTATATTCCAACTATTTATCCGACATGTTGTTTGATTCACCCTTCTTAGTACACGTACTACCAATTTTTATTTATCTATTCTCGCCATGTTGATCATGTCTATAATAATAATAATAATAATAATAATAATAATAAAAAACAATTATATCACAGTCCCATATGACTAAGCAAGACCAGTCAACATGAGATTAACTTAATGAGAACCATAGAATAAACACAACATAATCACTCTGAAAAGCAAATTTGAGTAAGCAAGATTAAACCAGGAATTTATTTCTTGTTTCGTGAATTGTTGTCTCTATAAGAAATATTTACGGGACGTTGTTATTAGAAAAAAACAACAATGATATAACAGGGATTTAGCACATGGCATTTGCTCATTTTCGTAGGTTCTTCGATCAATTTCTTGACTCTTGGAGGCAATAGTAAGTAAAAAACAAATTTACTTCAAAAGCTTCTTAAAAAATTCGAAATTCAACCGCCATTTTAAGGAGAGTGCTGGGCCGTGGCTTTTTTGCCTTTCTCGTAAACCCTGCACGGTCTCCCCCGCTGGTCAAAGTTTGACGTAAGAGTAAATGACAATATCGAGCTCGCCCAGTAGTTCAACTCTGGTGTATGCACCCGCTTGCGGACTTGGGCGCCGCCTCAACTCCCTGCTCGATATGTACTCCAGCTCTGCCTTCCCCATGGCTTCGGCGAGTTCGAGCTCGATCTCCCTTGCCACCTGTATGACCACTGGAACCGGTCCAAGTCGGCATCCGACTCGCTCTATTTGCCGAACCGGTTGCACGGATTGCAATGCCGTACGCCCCGGAGGCCTTGAGTGCCATGCCTTTTACTCTGTCGACAACATTAATCGTGTGATTAACTACTGTGACACCAAGTTGGACGAAATGAACCATAAGAAAATGATAATTCGACCAGAAACTTCACCAGAGAAGATAGACACTGAACGGCTTGATTCTTAGGGCCAGTCGCAAGGGTGAAATATTATGGACGCGAGTTATACCTGGAACTTCTAAACAAGAAGGATGATTGATACCGGAAATTCAGAAACATAAACATATAGGAAATCTCGAGGAGGAGGGATACAGAATTATACACCTAATTAATCAAAGAAAGGAACTTTGACTATCATATAAGAATCTACTCTTAGCTTAACAAACGTTTCGTAGATGTATCGAGCATTTTGTATCGTTTCTCCTTGGTTCGATGCAAGTCCGTCCTGTTGAGTCCGCTTGCCAATGTTTCGGCCTTTTAGAAACCTTGGCATGTCTGGTCAAGTGTATTTCTTTGCTTCAGAAATACAAATCTGTTATTCCAAAATAATAAGCTTCTAAGCTTCAATCTAAGTGATGCTAATGCCATTAAGCTTTTCTCGTCGTGACTGACCGAATATGTAAATTTCTCTACACATGATCTTTAAAGGTGTTTCGTCATGGAGTTTGATCTACCAATCTTCAATTGTTGTAACTTCAAACTTTGGAGCCTGATTCATATGGTTTTCCATATCTTTTATCTCATTAAATTTTTTTTGAAAGGATGTAAGATTATGGTGTAACAAAAATAATTTCTATTGTGCCTTTTATGAGTTTCCACAATCGGAAAGACTGCTTCGTCACTTTTGCTCTATTGGGAAAACAACAAGATCACAAATGCACAACGCGTGTTAGAATCTTCCCGCCCCTCCCTCCAAACTTTTGCGACCAAAATGCTTTTTGCTTCCGCAGTGGAAGTGGCACCTACGGCGGTAAATGATCAACAAAAAGCCAGTAATTATTTTTATATCAACTCATTAGCGGCAACGAAAGGGTCAACTAATTGATCTGTACATTAGAAACGATTTCAAGTGTTTATGAGGTGATAGATCTTCGTAGAGATTTACATACCCGCAACCACACATGGGACTTCCTACTGCATGTTTCCATTGTATGCCTTTTTTAAAGGGTCCAGGATCGCGGATCAGCTTTATCACAAGTTTGACCTGTAGATAAGGAAACATTCTGATTATGCTGACAGGAGATTTTATATCAGAGGTGGTTTAAGGTTACTCTTTTTTAACTAAAAGACAAAAGTGAAATCAAATGAAGTGGCGCAATGGGGTCTTACCGCTATACAGGAAGAACATAATCTTTTTTAGAAAAGCAAACCGAGGTTCTAAAACATGGTGTCCGCCTTCACAGCGGGGACATTCTAAGAAATATGATATGGTGAATTTCATGCGGACTTCCTTTCATATAAACTTTGATAAAATGCATTCAATAATAAAGTTCAATGGAACAGTGAGAAATTGAAATAGCAAGTGTTCAGCATCAGCTGTGACAATTATCTACGTTACAGACGGTTAAGTACACAATGTCTAGTATTACCTTCCTTGTGACTACATTACTACTTGAACCATCACAGGAAACGTAGGAGTCGAAAAACATTCTTGCATTTGCAGCAAGTGAGAAGGATCAAATGTTAACTGCAACACAATGATAGTGCAATTGATAACCAAGTTGTTCTAGCTCGAAAACTCCAGTAGTAACACACTTGAGTTGCCTCGTGCACTACAAATATTCTATGGCCTTGCTGAAGTCTTCATACAAAGTTTTTAACAGCATTGAATGTATTGCTTCAGCACTTGTATGATTAGTCTACTTATATAAATATAGATAAAACATGTGTCTTCGTTTATTAGTAAAAGGAACTTCTTTTATACTGTCTAGCTAAGCATCCAAAGGAGAGTCATCTCTCTCAAGACAGGAAGCAGTTGGGCCAATAATTAGGGAAAGCTGATGCATGAGGGACACCCCAGAAATTCTGAAGTAGGGTGCAAACAAGTTATCAGGGAAAGCTGATGCATGAAGGAAGCAAGGACAATTATTCCAAGGACTCCGTTATCACCGAAGCTTCAAGTCCCATGATTTGCCACACAAGGAAATACCTGATCATTCAATCTTTTTCTCAAGGGAAGAGAAAAAAAAGAGCAGTGGAGAATTATGAACGGAATTGATGAACAAGAAGTTCGACCCCCTTGGAAGAGAAGACAAAATCTCACCTTCACAGCAGAGCGATACTCCTCCCAACTCTGAAAGGAACCCATGCGAGAGAAATGGGTTATATTTCTCAGCAAGGGCCAGCCAGTAGCATCAAGAGCACATGCATGCATCCCAATCATTTGAGGAAACCTCATAGATGGAAGAAACAACCGAGGGCGACCCTGCGCGACAGAATCAGCTCAAGGGAATTAGACGAACCTAGTCATTTGATTATATCTCGGAAACAGAACCACCGCGAACGTGCCCAACATAACAACTGCCGCCACGTCTCATGTCATGACCGTAGCAGAACATCCCTCCGCGCCCGGTGCTGTCAAAGGCATAATCACCGAGGGAAAGATGGAAAGTTTCTCGAGGCAATTATATATTCGCGAGCGAAATATCTCGGTTATGCGATGCAAATTGCAAATAGATTTGATATAAAATAGAAGAATATTATATTCTCATTTGTTTTTCTTTTTTAAAAAATTGTTAAATAACCTTATCACCTCGCCAAGAAAAAAAAAGTTCCAAACTTGAGTAATTACCTGCTTCGACCATTTTGTTTAAAAACTACAGACCACTGCACCAAAATTCCTTCCCAGTCTCCAGCTACTTTGGAATAATCTCTCTTTTATACCCACAGACAAACAGAAAAGAAAAGAAAAAAAAGAGCAACGAATTTTAAATTTATTTCTATATCTCCACGTGGGCTCATATTGGTAATTTCAAATACATATGCTCTTTAATTTATTCTTTTGTAATTTAAATATCTATTGCTTATCTATAACTCGCTATATATTCCAGGATTTTCATAAAACTCGTGTAATAATAGTTGCATGCATTCTACCTTTTTCCCTTGACTGTCGAGAAAACCCGACCATCAAAGTCGTTTTAGTCAAGTGTTTTTCTCGGGAAATAGACAGAATTCACGTGACGGAGCCGATTTCCAAAGAAGACAGACAATGGACGAGGAGTTACGATGGCTTAATCTGTCATATATATGAATCGAATCTCACAAACAACATTAAATAAAGAAAACATAACAATTTACACATCACACATCATTAGACTCCATTCGTTTCACAAAAAAATATGAAGTTTCTAGAAGATATTTTCTAAGAAATCATTTTTTAGGAAAATGATAATTTTTTTTCGGTGTTAAGCTAAAACTTAAAAATGAACCAGAAAATATTTTCCATCGTTTGATATAAAAAATTCAACTCAATTTTCCTCCGTACACTCATTTTAATAAAATTATTTTATTTAAATTTGTTCTAAAAATCATTTTTATTTTTATTTTCTTTCTATTTATTTTTCCTTTTTCTTTTTTTTTTTATCTCCTTCTTCTTCGGTCAGCCGCTGACTGTTGTCCGGCCAGCAACTAGCCAAGAGCAAGCTTGAGGCTCACCCGACCGGCGAGCAAGAGCCTCTAGAGAGCCTTCAGCTCGCTAGCCTCAGGCCTCACCAGATTGGCACGCTAAAGGCTCTCTCTTGCCCATTGGGTGAGCTCCGAGCTGAAGAAGCTGTTTGGCGTAATCCCAGAGACGGTCTGTGATGTGGAGGCGCTGAAGCACTTTGGATATGGGGATGAATCTACTGACAGGAGAGATTCCGGGCAGCATTTTCGCTCTAAGGAACTTGGGCGAGTTGTATATGTACATGACCAGTGTGTCCGGGTCAATCCCTCTGGCAATAAGCGCTGTGAAACTGAGCGCGATCAATCGGTCTATTAATAATTTGATGGGGAACATTCCTGAAGATTTCCGAAGATCAAGGATATATCCAGCTTGAATTTAGCGTTCAATCAATTATCCAGTGGAATCCCAGAAGGTATCGGGCGATTTCCGGCTTTGATGGACATCAGGCTGTCCAGTAACAACTTGTTGAGCACGATCCCCCTGGACTTTGGCAAGTTTTCCACCATTAGAAGAAGATTCCAAGTGGCCTTCAACAACTTGACTGGTGCATTGTTGGAACAACTGTACCGTGGTGGTATGCTGCGCGGATCAGCGGCTATGACGCCAGTTTCCTAAATAACCTGGGGCCTCTGTGCATCCAAATCATTCATAAGGCTCAATGTCTGCAATTCCCAATCCTGTAGATCGAGCAAAAGCTCGTCGCTTAATCTTGCCTTGATTGTGCTCTTGGCCTTTGCTGTGGCGATGTTCATTTTGATGGCGGCGATATTCACAATTAGAGCTTCCGGAAAGAGGAGGGACGGGGTTGATTGAACTCCGAAACAGACCCTATTCCAAAGTTCGAATTTTTCAGAATTGAATGTTCTGTCATGATTGAGGGAGCAAAATGTGATCAGAAGTGGCGGATCAGGATGCAATATTATCGAAAATCATTCTGGTGAAGCCGTTGTAGTAAAAAGAATTTCCAATTAGCCCACCGTTTGGGTGATATATTATTGACGCCTAAATTTTCGTTTTAATTAATTAGGTTTTACTTTATTTTACTTTATTTTATTTTATCTTTTTCGGATAATAAATAAACAAATAAAAACAGAAAAAAAACAAAAAGAAAAACAGACGCCAGCAGCCACAGGGGCTGGGCCTTCAAAGCTCAGCCCCTCCCTCTTTTCTTTTCCTTCGCGCAGGCCCGCAAGGCCTAGCCGCGACCTGACTCAGCCCAGCCCCTTCTCCCTTGTCTTCTTCTTCCTGCTGTCGTCTTCTCCAAACGGATAAGCAGCACGCGTCGGAGAAGAGGACGCACGCGACGCCGGAGCAGAAGAGAAGAACAGTAGTGCACGTGGAGCAGGGGGCAATTGGCATCGGATGGAGACGTGTGGGGAGCAGCTGGTGTCGGATGGGACACCGGTTTGGCCGTCGGGGGTTCGGTTGGCGAGCCAAAGACCAGCGGCTGAGCCCCTCCGTCAACTGGATCCTCTCACCTATAAAAGGGCACCACCTTCATCGAAGAACGGGGAGAGCGAGCTCCGAGATCTTCCCACTGAAAGACTTCGGGGGAGGAATCGAAGAGCGAGCGAGAGAGGAGGCAGGTCGTGAGCTTAAACAACCTCCCACCGAGAGACATCGAGGGAGGCCGTCGGCGAGCGAACCTGCAGAGAGAGAGGCGGATCAAGTCGCAGCCCTTGGACACCCCACTGAGAGACTTCAGGGGGGGTTCGAAGACTCGCGGCCGCGGATCCGAGCTTCGCCCGAGGAGGAAGTAGGGAGAGAGGAGGAAGCGCAAGCGACGAGGCGAGCCGATGACGGCCTAGATCTGACCAGATCTGGGATTCGCTGTTGCCGGCACAGCCGTGTCTCCGCCACCGCTTCGACGCCGTTGCAGTAGCCGATTCGCCAAGGTTGCACTACATTTGGTTCGGAAAAACACTCAAACAAAGAGGAGGGAATTCTGAAGACCAATATATTAATGTTACAGACAAATTGCATCTGCTTGGAAGTGAGAAGTTGATATCCAAATTGATCGCTCGCCTATCGAAAGGATACAAAGTCTTAGACAATCTTTTGGATCTTTAGGACCAGGTGACTTTTTCATGATGATCAAACACAAACATGCTAGATACTTGACATTTAGCGGACAATTAAGCTGTGTAGGCAGGAATTCAGAAGTTTTTCAAACAAGTGTCCAAGGCCAAAGTTGGAGAAAGCTACAAGAAGTTAACTTTGGCGCAAATCATATCACTACATTGAAAACTCGCACAAGAAAGAAAATTAAAGACGTAGAACCGGGCTTCAAAAGAAGCGTGAATTGAATTTCCGGGGAAAAATAGAGATAGTTTGACTGCATACAATAGAATTCCCATCACTAATATCCTTGCTAGAGATCAAAATTTTCCTGTTGTCACCAAACAAAAACTATATTAATTCAAGATCAATTCTTATTTGCCCTGTGAAGAAGGCTAAAGTGGAACTTGCTAACAGTAGGATCCCAATAAATCCCGACCTCATCGCCAACCGCCAAGCCCCTCCGTTTCACGAACTCCTTGATCCAACCCCCCTTGAGGACGTAGGACCCAGACGACGGCCAAAACACGAACACCAGTCGATGCTCAGAGCACGTGTCCATGTCCCTCACGATGACGTCGGCCCCCTTGCCGCTCTCGACTTGCCTCACTGTCTCCTCGCTCATCCATCGGAGGAAGTGGCTCTTCACAAAGTCCCGCCCAATCAAGAACCTCGACAGGTCGCCGAGATCGCTTTGGGTAAGCCTCTTCTTGATCTTATAAGGGTCGAAGAGCAGCGTCAACTCTGTGGAAAGTTCATCGGGATCACATCCTGAGGCCGCTTCCTTTCCCTTCTGCGTTCTTTTGGACTTCGCCTTCTTCTCCGCAATAAAGGTTTCAGCATTGGTAAGTGAGGCCATGGATTTTCGCTTCGGTTGGGCAGGAACTATTTCTTGACAAGGGTCGCCGACTTCCTTCGTGTTCTGATCAGGCGTGAGGGGAAAGAACTCGCGAGCCGGTACCACTCCTGCAGAAGAAATACCTCTGGCCCCTTCGTCGCCATTCTTCTCCTGACCGTGCAGATAAGAAAGGCATGAGCATGACGAAGAGTCTGTCGACTTTGGCGAGTGGACCTTGCTTCTCAGGTGGTCGTCAATGGGTTTCTTCTCGTGATCATGCAGATAAGAAGCATGCGCCAACGAAGAGTCCATCAACGGCAGCGAGTGGACCTCGCCTCTCACGACGTCACCAATGCGAGGCGATTTGGGGTCTGAGAATTCGATGAGCTTCATGGGTTTTTGGTTGAAGAAACAGAAAAACACACGGCGAGAACAACAGAGGGCAACAGGACGGGGTGCAGAGAAATTTCAGAGAGAGCGAAAGAGAGAGACAACGTTGGAGAGAGAATAGAAAGACAGAGGACGATGAGGACTCGGAGGCTATAGAGAGGGAAATATATGGGTCAGTTTTCCGTTGGAAATGGGATGGCTTTTCTAGTCTAGTTTACTAGTGCGCTGAGGAGTGAGAGTTTCTTTCCTAATTTGAGTCAGGCTGAGGGAATCATAAAATAGGAAATAATTGCAAGATTGAAGATTGAAGATTGAAGATTGATTTCCTATGGAAACTATACTATAATGATGAGTTGGAGATAATTTCCCGGAGCTTCTTCTTTTTGTTACAGTAATTACACAATGTAATTATAGGACGGAATTTTAAAAGGCTGGAAATTTTTTGATTTATTTTTCCCAAAGAAAGATTTTTGAACGTATATAATAACGAGTTTATAGAAAAAACACAGCTAGTTAATTTGCAAAAAATGACAAAATAAAGAAAAGAAATGACGTTGGTACGGGATACTGTAAGCTCGTTTTATCTTTGTCTGCTTCTTCCTTCTTTTTTTTGTCAATTTGCTCACATTTTTTAGGGAGACACTTACACTAACTGGATACTTTGCCTATTCAACTCAGACTTTTGAGGAAGCTGATACTAAACATGATGGCAAGATTGACAAGGAAGAATGGCCGAACCTTGTTTTGAGACATCCATCCCGTTTGAAAAACATGACTCGCCGATATCTAAAGTAAGTTGCCACTATATACGGTATCTACTTTTCAAGTAAATGGCGCTACAGATTTCTTCTGAGACTGTATTAGCTGGACAATTTCACTTGGAACCTTTACTTCGCATAGAGATGTCATGGGTTTCTTTGGAAGCTTGAATTAAGCTTGTGATTTGATAAGAACTGGAATGTCAATTATCTGAAAGACAATAATCTAGGATGAACTTATGCACTCCAGCAACTCCTGTGGCAAGCTTCTGCTGGGTGGATATAGTAAATAAGGGTAGCTTGCCACTATAGTAATGTGACCCTCTATTAACCACCAAGGTAGCTTTTAAAAGCTAAGTATGGCCGATACAAGTTTGATTAATATTAATGAGCAAATGAGTCGTGAAGACACATGTAGATTGGTCTTCCATTGTCGGAAGTCGCTGTCCTTGAGTCTTGATAGATCCTATGCAGTCTCACTGGGACCCAAGGGGGTGGAAATTGGTTCGACTTGCGAAACTATGATGCCAGTTTTCTCTATTCGTGCAAGAATCAGTGTAACATGGGGTATTAATGTAATATTTTTCGTATTGCGCAGAGACATCACGACTACTTTCCCAAGTTTTGTGTTTCACTCCCAAGTTGATGATACCTGAGTTTTGGATCCGCATTGATTTGAGGATTGTGCCGAGAAATTCTTTCTTTATGATTATTGTTTCTTATTCAACTCCTTTCTTAAGCGACAGTGATCTTTTCTCTGTAAAGGTGACTATTCGGTAGTGTTGGAATGTGAGATGGATTCTTAAGATTGTATTTAGGAGATTCATTTTGTGAGGTTGTATTAGTTGGTTGTAGAATGTCGCGTCTATCGTGCTGTTGGTCTATTATTGATTTACGAAGTGACATGCTTCTATCATTGGGTGTAGTATATGCTCTGTTTGTCTATTATTGATTTACAAAGTGACATGCTTCTATCATTGGGTGTAGTATATGCTCTGTTTGTTAAATGCACAACTGCAAGGTCACGTCATATGATGGATGGACCCATCTTATAAAGGGAAAATTGTCCAAAAAGCCCTAAACCTATTGCTGTTTTGCCAATTCAGTCATAAATCTTTTAATTTTGCCAATTGGGTTATAAACATTTTCACTTGTTGATTCAGTCCATTCGACCAATTTTAGCTGGAAAATGTTGACATGGACGTTGGCGGTGCCACTGGAGGACTGCCTGGTGTTGACGTGGACAATTTTTAATAATATTTTAAATTTTTTCATTTTTTAATTTTTAATTTTATGTTTATTTCCCTTTTATTTATTTATTTATTTTATTTATTCTTTTTGGCCCTTTTCTGGTGGCCGGCCACTAGCCATAGCCAGCCGGCTAGCCTCGCTTGCCACAGGGGAGGCCTGGCCGGGTGAGGCCACCCCGGCCTTGGCGAGGGCCGGCCTCGCCGCCACGGGAGGATCGCCGGGTGAGGCCACCCTGGCCTTGGCGAGGGCCGGCCTCGCCGGATCCGACGAGGGGAGCCCTCGCCGGGGCTCGCCCTCGCCTAGGCGAGTGTCGGCCTTGCCCCGGCCGGGTAGGCGACGGTTGGTCACCGGCCATAGGTCGACGCTCGCTCGGCCGGGGCGGGTCGGCCTCGACGGACCGGAGATTTGGTGAGGCCGGCCCTCGTCGGGGCCGGCGGCCTCGCCGGCGTCGCCGTCGCATCCGGCGAGGCCGGCCCTCACCCCGGGCCGGGTGGGCGTTGGCCTATGGTCGGTGGCCAGCCATCGTCCGCCTAGCGAGGGGTGAGGCCGATGCTCGCTTGGGCGAGGGCTCCCTTGCCGATCTAGTGAGGCCGGCCCTCGGCGGGGGCTAGGCGGCCTCGCCCGGTGTCGCCGTCGCCCGGCCATCACTTGTGGCCGGTGGTCGGCCACCGGAAAAGGCCAAAAAAAAAAAAAAAAAAGAGAGGAAAAAAATAGAAAAAATAAATAAATAAAATTCAAAAATTTTTAAAAAATATTAAAATATTATTAAAAATTGTCCACATCAACGCTGACAGTCCTATGTGGCACCGCTGGCATCCATGTCAGCATTTTCTAGCCAAAATTGGCCGGATGGACTGAATTGGCAAGAAGTGAAAAGGTTTAGGACTCAATTGGCAAAGTTAAAAGGTTTAGGACTGAATTGACAAAACTGCAATAGGTTTAGGACTTTTTGGACAATTTTCGCTCTTATAAATCAAAAGACGAGTTTTCATGTTACTCTTACGCTCTCTTCAGATATTGTTCATTTATTCTGTTCTATGCCGAGATTTTGAAGCTTGAACGCTTGTGTTTTGTTAGTCTAGTGCCAAGCACTTGATAGAATCGGATATAGCTCAGGATAATGTCGATAGTCTCAACAACATTAGGAAGGTAGTCTCGGTCTACCTTGATAAACATTTTCTGACAATGTCCCATTGTCTGATAGGACCATGTAAGTTGTAACTATGAATCATGCCAGGGAATGTCAATGAAAGCTATGGCTCTTGTAGGAACCTTTTAAGCGTGAGAGGTGATATATCTATACAAAAACTTTGAAAACGTTCAGATAATTTGGTCTTGAACGCCTATCAACTCGGCCTCCCTGACTTGCTTTCCTTTCTTGACGGCGACTGTCATGGGATCGGCTTCATCAGCGATCATTGACGGCCTTTTAATTTTTCTTTTTTTAAAGTGTTAGCTAGAGTGTTATTTGTCTTGCAAAGAGTTTAGTCTTTATACCTCACTTTCTGTCGGCTGATGATGATGGGATATTATCATTAAAGAAGATCTTTGGTGCAATGAATCCAACAAATATGTTAATCAAGTTATCGTCACTAAGAAATTGGGACCGTGTACTATTTCAATTGGGCCCCATGGTTTGTGAGAGGTGCAATCACACTAGGACAATTGGGGTCACAGAGACGAGTGAAGCCTATGTGAAACTATTGCCATTTCTTGATGATTATCCTCGAAGGGGGAGATTGATGGAGCTGTGGAGTTTAATAGAGGAAAATATTGTTAAAGTAGAGAAAGGAAAGTATTGTTGCTAATGGTATAGTTATAATTTTCACCATAACTTTTGAGGCAATTTCTCTTGAACTAGTAACTCAAACTCAATATTGATGTTGTTATTAATAGTGAACAGATTGTCCAACATGACACCATGCTTTTTTTTTTTTTGGAAAATTACCAAAAAATTATCTATTGCAATTTTTCCAACTCAATCCTAAACTTTTTCCAATTGTGTCAATCTACTCTTTTTGGCCAAATTTGGCTAGCCGGTACTAACATGGATGCCGGCCGATATTGGTGGATAATTTTTTTTTAAACATTTTATTTTAATTTTAATTTTGAATTTTTTCTATTAGTTTTCGTTTTTTTTCTTCTCTTTTTTCTTTTTCTCCTCCCTCCTCTTGCTCTGGTGACTAGCCAGGAGGGAGGTTAGTTGCCGACTAGTGGCGAACTCGCCTTGCTGTTCTTTGCCGGGCGAGGGTGAGTTGGCCTAACCACTAATGAGGCGAGCCATCGCTAGTGGATCAATGAGCTCACCTCGTTGTCACAGGGCAAAGTCACCATTGGCGAGGTGAGCCCCGTCGAATTTGGTGAGGGCTCACCTCGCCAGTGGCCGGGCGAGGCCTACCTCGCTGGATCATGGTGAGGTCAACCTCGCCATTCATTAGCTAGGTGAGCTCTCGCCAGATCTGGCAAGCTCACCACTGGTCGATGATTGGCCCTCCCCTCTAGCTAGTCATTGGAGAAGGGGAAGAAGGATAGAGCAGAAAAAGAAAAGAGAAAGAAAGAAACGAAAAAAAAAAAAAAGAAGATAAGATATTATTAAAAAATTATTTGCCGACCTTCACGTCAATACTAACTGGTCAAATTTGGCCGAATAAACTGGATTTATATATTTATGATCGAATTGACAAAAAAAAAGAAAGAAAGAAAAGATTTAAGATTGAATGGGAAAAATTGCAATAGATTTAAGACTTTTTGATAATATTTTCCGATTTTTTCCTTTTGATTTTGAAATGGATTTTCACGTAATTGTGTGTGTGTGTTCTTTTTTTCTCCTTTGGTGGGCCTCTCTAAACACGAAGGGCTTTTGATATGTAGTGTTTATGTGGCTGATGTTATATTTCGGGGTTCTTTCCAAGTTATTCACCACCAATTGCGATTGACTTTGGCAATATAATTTGCTAAAAATTACTCGGGTAGATTTGTGAAATTGCTTACGTTGTTAGGCAAAAAGTGCTACATTAGTCGTCTCAATTTTATTAAATATTGCGTAAAATTAAAACAGAGCATGACTATATATCACGCACGACTCTTTTTACACCAAATATGGCGTGTCGTGGGCAGGACGGAAACCGTATGCATGTCAAGTATTATTCCTAGTGAAACTTACGAGAAATGAAGTTGGCAAGTGATCGAAACAGCCATGTTAATGTCACTCATCTTCCAACCGTGCGTATATTAACTCGTTTTGAATTTTCATACGACCCAGATTTTGGGTCCACTTACCAAGACCAATAACGATAATAATAATATCGAAATCACATGCCAAATGAAATCTCAATTCAAATGGTGTGCAAATAGAAATTTTGTGTCAAAAACTACTATATTCATAACTAGAGGTGAGCATTTGTCCCCAACCGGCCTTGAGAACTTGCATGAACCAGCCGGTTCAAGGCTGGTTCTTGATGAACTGGGTACATTAATGAGTAAAATTTGTGGGAACTGACCAAGGGTGGTTTAGTTTCTAGGAAGAATTGGTCCACATAATCTAGTTTCAGGGTAGAATTAAATTTTAACCGCTTTTAATTTTATTTTCAAAAGAACATACTAAAGGTGTAGCAAAGGAAATTCGACCCGGGATGGTTAAAAAAGCCTCGGAAGTGCTTTACCCAGTTTGCCGAGAAAGCAAATGTTCTATTTATGCCAATAGTGAAGCAGCTGCTTGCTTGCTGAAAGACACCAATTTCCACTGAAACTTCGTTTCTAAGCCGATTCCAAAGGATTCTAGGTCTGTTCCAGGTTCAGAAAGCTTGTAATTTACCCTGATTGTATAGGTTTCAACTTTCCAATAAGGAATAAACTTTTTTTGGAACTGATCATCCCTATTCATGACATGAAAAAGGTCGAAATTTGAAGAAATGACATGGCATGAAAACTTGGATGCAGCATAACAAGGAAAATTTGATATAAAAAACTTGACATGAAAAATTACACAACATGGAAATCGAATGCAACATCACCCAGCAAATTCAAAAAAAAAAAAAAAAGAAGTACCGTGCACTGAAAATTAAATGGTATCGGCTATTTAAAGGTAACCTCATATGGGGAATTTGAAACCGAAAAAGGACATAAAAAATGATAAGACGGGACATTTTGGATGCAATATGACATGGATTTCACTTGTTGATTGAGTATACTAGTAGAGAAGAATCTTGAATTCACTCTATCTCTCTAGTCTAATCTAGAAAGCTGCATGAAGATGGATCGTATTTTCAAGATCACCCTGATTAAGGTTTCGAAGAAGAGATAAGAACATTTTAATAGATATAACACGGTCTGGCGAAGGACTCTCAATTTCCTCACAATTGAACTGAAGCTTCTAATCAATTTCTTGAGTCAATCACCTTAAGTCGGTCATGATTTTCTACAAAACCCCTTGATCCAGCTTAATTTGCTTCATTATCCTTCAAACTAATCATGTTGCGTGTAGAGAGAGAAAGAGAGAGGCACAGCTTGAGTAGAAGATAATATCGGTGTCGGAAGCAATGGCGGTCTGTACTTACTCCCATCACTCATCTTGATTTTCTTGCGTTAGGGTTTTTTTCCTCATTTTGCTTCGTTTATGTTTCTTCATCGATAGTTATCTACTGTTCGTCTTCTTCTTCTTAAAACTTTCCTAACATCTCTTGCCACTTCGTCCATCATATCCAGAAGAAGGTAGTGATTGATCTCATGACAGAGGACGCGACGCACAAGGCCAGGGCACGTACGATCGCTGTAAACGAAGCAACAGGTAACAAATCCTAGGTCCCGTTCAAAAACATCTACAAAGGCTATAGTTTGCTGATTAATACTCCTCATCTCCCGCATATCCCGGTCATCCTCCATAAACGCGAATTTCGTTGGAATGATTTCATGCATTAATCATTGATATCCTCCGCCTCTAAAAATTTAGAGAGAACCCTACTCTTCTCATCATCCTCTCTTGTGTACGGATTCGACAGTGAAACAGGTTTGCAATCCACGGACCATGCTGGAGAGCGTGGAAATATGTTGGAGGTGAGGTGATAGCCGAGAGGATTGATGCTGTGAGGGTGGTCGACAAAATAAGAAAGGAGGTGTCGCGACCTCTTTTTTTTCGGCGCCGCAATCAGGTACGAGCGCCTAAGGAGGCTAATGGCTTGGCTGAGATTAGTTATGCTCGAACTCTCCTAAGTCCACCAATTCACGATTTAATGGTCCAAGTTTTTAACCTGTAAATCAATTTTTAAAATGAAGTTGCCACTAATCGATTTGGAGTGGGTTGATTAGAAACCCAAGCGAAGTATCGGGAGAAATACTCACTCGCGCAACTGAGAGAAATTAGGATCGGGGACTTGATTACACTAGTTAATCACTAATGCCCTTTTGGTACTTAATCTTTGTTTAAACCTTGGGTTTTTTTGAATGTTCGAGGGATTTTCCATGCATTTTTGGAGAAAAACATTTTTTGGGTCTTTTTCTAATTTTTTTGAAATAAAAGGGATTTTTGGATTTTTTGGTATTTTTGGAAAAATACAAGTCTTTTTGGCTTTTTCATGAATTTTTGGCTTTTTTTTGGATTTTTGGCATTTTTGGAAAATATGGAATATTTTTGATTTTTTTGATTTTCGGAAAATAAAATATTTTTAAATATTTTTCAACATTTTTGGAAAATAAATTATTTTTGATTTTTCTCTATTTTTTGGAAAATAAAACATTTTTTAAATATTTTTGAAAATAAATCATTTTTTTTATTTTTTAAAATATTATTTAAAATAAAACTTAAAAAGTCGACTCGGCGGGCCCGACTCGGGTTTTTTTTTTTTTTTTTAAAACAGCGTCGTGGCCGAGCGCTTAGAGGTGCCGGCTCGGCCCGACGACTGCTCGATAACCCGCTCCCCCTCGGCGAAACCCTACCCGAACGCCAACCGCGCCCGGCCGGATCTTAGCCGCGAAATCGCAAACCCTAGGGTTTGCGAATCCGCAGCGTAGAGGATGGGAACCGAGGCGTTACGGCGTTACGGTGACTACGGTGGCGATGGCAACGACGAGGGCGACAATGGCGATGGCGATGGCGGCTAGGTCAGCGGAAAACAGTTGCGATGAACGGCAAGGGTGACGGCAACTGGCTTTTTACCTTTCCTCGAACAAGGGCGGCGACGGCGATGATGCTAGATCAATCGAAGGCGGCAACGGCGAAGACGCAGTGATGGCAACAAGAGCAAGGACGGGCTGACGGCGACGATGCGGCGGACAACGACGGCGACGGAGGGTCCTGGATGGTCAGATTTGGCCAGATTCGGCGCCGGGTTACCCTCTCTCTCCCTCGGGCTCGCCCTTCGAGCTCCCCGAAGTCTCTCAGGGGACCTCGAGCTTCGGCTGGCCTCTCTCTCTCTCCGTGATCTCTGCTTTCTCCCTCTCTGTGGCCCTCCTCTTTGTCGACGGTGGCCCCCCTCTATTTATAGGCGGGGGGGGGTGGCTAGTTGGCGAGGCTCGACTCGCCGGTTGGACTGCCATCCCATCCGCCATCAGCTCCTCCTTCGATCACGTCCCGTTGACGCCAAGCGCTCCCTCGCTCCATGTGTGTTGCCGTCCGTCCATCTCCCTCCGGTGTCGCGCCCCCCGCGCATGTGTTGCAATGGCGCGAGGAAGAAGAAGACTCGGCTGGGCCAGGCTGAGGTGCAAATGGGCCGAGGGCCCATGCAGAGGCTACTTCTCTTCTTTTCGTTTTTTTTTTGTTATTTGTTTATTTATTATCCGAAAATGATAGGATAAAATAAAATAAACTAAACTAAAATAAAATAAAATAAAACCTAACTAATTAAAAGGGAATTTTAGGTGTCAATAGCTGCCCCTCTTTGAAGGTGAGATCGCAGAGGTTGCATTCAAAGACAAATTAATGCCTAAATTTTATCCATACATGCGTAGCAGATTACATTTTATTTGGGACTTATTATCCTATGTAAAAGGAGCAATATAACATTACATATACTAAGACAGATAAGAAGATACCTATAGTTACTTATCGGAAGTGAGTGAGATAGGGTGTGAACCCTGAGTTTGGCAAGTATCGAGGCGTCATCTTACCTAGTGATATGAGGAGGTTGCTTTTCCAGGGCTCGAACCATTCTTGGTCGCCTATTAAAACAATCAATGATTTGTTTAGGACCTGAACCTTTCTTCGGTCGCTTTGACGGGAAATTGCTCCTCCAGGACCTGAACCATTCTTCGGTCGCCATGATGGGAAATTGCTTCTCCAGGACCCGAACCATTCTTCGGTCGCCTGTTAAAACAATCAGTGGTTTGTCTAGGACCCGAACCTTTCTTCGGTCGCCTTGACGGGAAATTGCTCCTCTAGGACCCGAACTATTCTTCGGTCGCCGTAACGGGAAATTGCTTCTCTAGGACCCGAACCATTCTTGATCGCTGTTAAAATAATCAATGATTTGTCTAGGACCAGAATCTTTCTTCGGTCGCCTTGACGGGAGATTGCTCCTCCAGGACCCGAATCATTCTTCAGTCGCCTGTTAGAGCAATCAGTGGTTTGTCTCGGACCCGAACCATTCTTCGGTCGCCTGTTAAAATAATCAATAATTTGTCTAGGACCTGAACCTTTCTTTGGTCGCCTTGACGGGAGATTGCTCCTCCAGGACCCGAACCATTCTTCGGTCGCTTGTTAGAGCAATCAGTAGTTTTCCTCGGACCCGAACCATTCTTCGGTCGTCGTGACGGGAAATTACTTCTCCAGGACCTGAACCATTCTTCGGTCACCCGTTAAAACAATCAATGATTTGTCTAAGACCCGAACCTTTCTTCAGTCACCTTGACGGGAGATGCACCGGCCTTTCTCAAGGCATCTCATTTATGGGTGTTTGATTTGTATCGAGGACACCAGTTGGTACCCGACCTTTCTTGGGGGATGCGCCGACCTTTCTCAGGGCATCGATTCTGGAAGATACCTGGACATTTATAAGCATATCAAAGAGTATCTGGATATTCACAAGTACTAACCTAAAGGGTATTTGGGCCTTTGCAGGCGTCAAAATGGGTATTTGGCTGACCATAGGCATTGAAGGGGTACTTGGATGATCACAAGTATGAATTCTTGGGGGATACTTGAACATTCACAAGTATCGAAGGAGTACTTGATAATTAGAAATATTGAGAACATACCTTGGATATTTGTGAAGGTGTCCCACCTCCTGGCAATTGAGAAATATCGATGGCGTACTTGGATTGCTGCAGGCACTTAAAAGGAGTGGAACACCTGGACGGCAGTGCCAAGCAAAGCAATGGAATGCTTGAACAACTGCTATATTATTTGGGGACAACTCGGGCAAGTTGAGTGTCATGAAAAGGAAGTACTTGGACAACGGTGGGTACTTGACAATATGGGGATATGTAGACAGCAGTAGGTATTCAACGACAAAGGGTTACTTGATCAGTCACAAGTATCAATACTTTAGGGACAACTCGAACAGGTCGAGTGTCAGGGCAAGGGAGCATCCGAACGATGGCCAGTACTCAAAGACAATAGGGATACCTAGATAGCAGTAGGTATTCAACGATAAAGGGATACTTGGTCAGTCACAAGTATCAATACTCTGGGGACAACTCGAATAGGTTGAGTGTTAGGGAAAAGGAGTATCCAAACGGTGGCCGGTACTCAAAGACAATGGGATGCTAAGACAGTTGCAAGCATCCAAACTCAAGGGACGACTTGAATAGGTTGAGTGTCAAGAATAGAGTACTTGGACAGGGGTAAGTACTTTAAGACAAATGGGGATAAGGATATGCTTACCTAGCAATATCTCTGATCTCTGAGAGTATGTCTGCTATTTGCACAATATGCACACATGATTGTATATGCTGTAAATTCATGAGTTCAAATGAGATTCATGCATGATAATTTTGTCAATTTTGCATCACCTGATTTCCAATGGGGAAGATTTTGAAAGACAACCTTCATTTAGAATGTAGATGTCTTGAGCATGCCAGATGATGGACTTTCAGTCTGAAAGGACTTTTCACTTACTCTCTTGGAAAAAGCTATCTTGACCATTAATGCAGGATTTATAAGGACCACACTATCTCACTGTCATCATGTCAGCAGGGGTCTGAGTATTCTCGCAAACGGTACGACTTTACCAATGTGAGAGGTCTTTGTTGAAACTGTGATGAAGTCTTGGTCAGTGGCTCATCAAAGGGGACCGTCGAGGTCAAGGCTCGTGAACGAAGTGCCGCATGATCATCTCCGGGTTTGCAAGTGAAGAATCTTACGAAAAGAGATAGAATAATCTTGCTCGTACTTCTTCAAGCGATGCTTATATACGCATGAAATCCTATGTTAATTGAAGTGCCCTAGTTTGAAGAGACTTTTACAATGGGAATGTAACGTAGACTTGGCTCACATGTAAGAGGGTGAGAGTTCGTGACTGTCTTGGCATTTTCACTAGTCTTTCTTGTCAAATGGAGGTTCTATGGACCACAACAGCAACTTTTTCTTGGCTGTATTTTGACTGGGGGCATCAGCCTTACTTTTACCAGGCACACTGCTTTTTTATGTCTCTATTTTTTATCCCCACTTTTCATTTATGGGCATTGACCTTGCTTTTACCAGGTACACTACTTTTTTATGCCCCTGTTTTTTCATTCTTGTCGTTAGAGGAACTAGCCTAGGCAAGTTCAATCACGACACTGTTGTTAGACTCTTGAGTCTTCGTCTTCGGCTAGCGCTCCGAGCTATGCTGCTTAAATGATAGTAACTTTTGTTTTGCCTTCTCGTGAGGGTGAAATTACAGACTCAATTGGGTTGTACAATGAATACAAGTGCGTAGAGAAAGAATTGCTCTTCGTCATTCTAGGGCACTTAAATTAACGCGAGTGTTCATATGCAATAAAGATACTCGAAGATTGATGCAAGTGCAAGCAAAAAAATTTCTATCCCTCTTCTCACCTTGTGATGCTGCTTTGCCTTTGATCTGCCCTAGTGTGGGGTGGTTCTCGACAGGGGTATGAGAGAAGCTTCACCAGTGTATGGGGCTCAATGAGGTGAGCAATGGAATGCCTCTCACTATTTTGGTTATCGTACTATTTGCGAGAGAACTCTTTACCCTGCAGCCATGGAATCTTCTGCACTCGTCTCACAAGTGTATAGATGGGGGGGATTGTGTGTAGGATATGGCTTGCATTTCATCATTCTGAATCGCCTCATCCAGCATGCTCGATTAATCTTGTATTCTTCACTTAGCTGTCTATTCTAATAATCCTCAGCGGAATCAATGATCTAGACAGACAAAATCATTATGCAAAAATCCATTTGGAAGAGGCATGCGGTGTATGATGTGATAGAGTTTGTACTCTCAAAATAAATGAATGGCTTTTTACTCAAGAAAAACCTATTAACAGCTTTAGGGGTGTTTACTTGGTGGAACGGTATTCACAAATGTGTTAAAATTTGAACATTAAAAGAGTTATTCACAAACAACTATTTACAAATGGGTGCCGATAGATTGCTCATATTGGCATGACGCATGAATAATCAGCTAAGGGTCGAGAATTTGATTGGGCGTCTCTGCTTTTGTCCTGGGTTTGGATCACTTGGTTTGCCCCATTTAACCATTGAGCCTGGCCCTTGAATCTTAATGCTTCCTGTCAATATAAGTTCAGAGAGTGAGCGTTAGAAATGATGCCAAGTTATCTTTCCTCCAGAGTTTATTTGTGCTGGCTTTTAAGGAAGTTGGTGACGGCCTCTTTTACATTTCAATGCTTCCTTCGAATGGCCTTTCCTACTTATGGCCACATATGCATGATTGCTGGTCGTTGATTGATTTTCAATGCTTTCCTTCCGTGGAATTTTTCCTGCTGCCTTTGATTATAGCAGCATTAGGCAAAGTCATGTACCTTAAACTTCTATGGAATTTGAGATGGACAATCAAAACTTCCAATTCTCTGATGGTAATTATTTCTTACAAGAGCATGTGTCTGGAACAAGAAGTGAGGCTTCCAGATTCTAAGATTGTTGACTGGGATAGAAGGTTCCTTCTAATCAGACTGGTTCCCGAATGACGCATCCTTTGCACCGAGCTAGGTGAAATTGACATGGATTATTCTTACGCGTCTACCTGGGTAATGTCGATTTGCTCAAGTTATGCCATCGAGTTTGCTACTTGATTTTCGACACTTCCTTAAATGCTGGTGATTACCATTCATTTTTCTTCATGGAGTCAGCCAAACACACATTTTTTATGATGGTGTAAATACATCACTCATATATAAAGGTGCATAGCCATTTTCATTCTGATAGAGAAGTGCTTGGCGATACCAGACAATGAACATCTTTCAAGGGTAGTACTTTTTTACAGCATCGGAATTAACTGGTTTAGAGAATTCTCACCCATTCATCTTAGTTAGGATCAAGGCTCCACCGGGGAGTATTTTCTTTATTATATAAGGACCCTTGTAATTTGGGGCGAACTTGGCTCCGGGCTTTGGAAAGATTGGCAGCGTCTTTCCCAAGACTAGCTCATTTACCTCGAATCGCTTGGGTCGCACCTTTTGATTGAATGATTGAGCTAGCCTCTGCTGGTAACACTGACCATGACAGAGGACTTTCAGCCGCTTTTCGTCGATCATATTTAGTTGCTCAAGCGTTTATTGTGTCCATTCTTCCTTGGACAATCGCCCGGGGATAAAATTCGCAAGGAAGGGATTTCTACTTCTATAGGCAAAACCGCCTCCATGCCGTAAACCAAGGAAAAAGGCGTTGCCCCAGTGGAAGTTTGAATTGAAGTTCGATATGCTGTTAGTGCGAAGGGTAACCTCTCATGCTAGTCACGGTAGTTTTCAGTTGTCTTGGATAGGATTCTCTTGATGTTCTTGTTGGTGGCTTCCACGGCTCCATTCATTTGTGGACGATAAGGGGACGAGTTCAAATGTTGGATTTTGAACTCAGAAAACAACTGATCAATCAACTTGTTGTTCAGGTTTGACCTATTGTCGGTGACAATAGCTTCTAGTACGCCATAACGGGCGATTATGTCATGTCTGATAAATTTCATAACATTTCGTGCAGTTACGCTTGCATAGGATGCGGCCTCGATCCATTTTGAGAAGTAGTCGATTGCAACCAAAATGAATCGGTGCCCATTTGACGCCTTCGGATTAATTGGGCCAATTACATCGATGCCCCACATTGAAAATGGCCATGGCTCAAATAACTGATGCAATTCAGTTGGAGAGACATTTATCTTGTCCCCATGAATCTGACAACGATGACAACTTCGCATGTGCTGAGCACAATCATTCTCTAAGGGGAACCAGTAATAACCCAGTCTCATTATCTTCTTGGCCAACATACGTCCATTCATGTGAGGGCCACATACTCCCTCATGTATTTCTTGCATTATTTGTGTGGCTTCAGTTGCATCCACACACCTTAGCAGGACTGAGTCATACGATCTTTTGTACAGATTTTCATAGCTGACGAAAAACTTTGAAGCCACTTTCCTTAGGTATTTTCGATCAGAGGGAGTACTTTGTTTAGGGAACTCCAGCTTCTGGACGTATTTCATGATATCGTAATACCAGGGCTTCCCATCGGGTTCTTCAGTTATGGCCTGCAGTAGGCCTGTCTTGCCAAGACTTCAATTTTTAAAGGCTCTACTTCTAACCCTTTCGTTGTTTACAACATAGATGATAGCGTTGCTAGTGCATCGAAGCGATTATGAATTCTAGGTAGGTATTCAAACGAGATGTCTTGGAATTCTCCCGCCAACTTTTCTAAGTAACCATGATAAGTCACAAGCTTGGCGTCTTTCGTCTTCCATTCCCCCAACGTTTGGAGGATTATTAAGGTAGAATCACCGAACACCTTTAGCTTTGCCACTCCCATTTCAATAGCCGTTTGCAAGCCGAGGATGCACGCCTCATACTCAGCTATATTATTGGTGCATGAAAATATCAATTTCGCAGCCACAAGATAATGTTGTCCATTTGGGGATATCAAGACTGCCCCAGTGCCAGAGCCCGACAAATTTACAGCTCTGTCAAAGAACATAGTCCATGTGTCTTCTTCTATCGCGGAAATTCGGTCATCTGGGGGATTATCTTCGCGTACTTCCTTAGGACAATCCACTAACATATCGGCAATCACCATCCCTTTAAATGAATTCTGTGACATCACCTGAATGTCGAATTCCGAGATCAGGATTTGACATTTGGCCAATTTTCTTACCAATGCTGGGCGATTGAGCAAATACTTGATTGGATCACTTTCGGTTACGAGGAAAGTTTGGTAATGCAAGGTATACTGTCGGAGTCTGTGCAATACCCATACTAATGCGGCGCATGTTTTTTCCGAATTGGAGTAGTTTTGTTCTGACATAGTGAACTTTTTACTCAAATAGTAGATGGCTCGCTCCTTCTGGTCATGGGGCTCCTTTTGTGCCAGCATTGCACCTAAGGATTCACTGTTGATGGTAAGATAGAGAATTAAAGGGTGCCCCGGGACTGGAGGTACCATAATCAGGGGTTTCATCAAGTACTGCTTCAGGTCTTCAAATGCCAATTGGCAATCATCATCCCATTTAATTTGTGCATCTTTCCTGAGAAGTTTAAAGAAAGGCTTTGCAGTTTTGGAAAGCTGGGAAATGAATCGTGCAATGTAATTTAATCTTCCAAGGAGGCTCTGGACTTCTTTTACAGTCGAGGGAGGAGGCATCTCAAATATCGCCTTGGTTTTTGATGGATCTATTTCTATTCCTTCACAGCTCACAATGAATCCAAGTAATTTGCCAGAAGCTGCCCCAAACACTCATTTTGCTGGATTCAAGCGCAACTTAAACTGGCGAAGTCGCTCAAATAGTTTCTCCAGGGTTTTCACATGGTCTTCTCCATGTCTGGTTTTAGCAATCATGTCATCGATATATACTTCAATTTCTTTGTGCATCATGTCATGGAAAAGGGTGACCATGGCGTGTTGGTAAGTTGCTCTCGCATTCTTCAGGCCAAAAGGCATGACCTTATAATGAAAAGTCCCCCATGGAGTAATGAATGCCGTTTTTTCCTTGTCTTCCTTCTTCATCTTTATTTGGTTGTATCCCGAGAATCTATCCATAAAAGAGAAAAGTTTGAATCCTGCGGTATTGTCTACAAGAACGTCTATGTGGGGTAGCGGGAAATCATCTTTCGGGCTTGCTTTGTTCAAGTCACGATAGTCGACACAAACACGTATTCGACCATCCTTCTTCTTCATTGGTATAATGTTTGCTACCCAGTTGGGGTATTGCGAGACTTCGAGGAAACCTACTTCAAGGAGCTTCATTACCTCTCCTTTAATCATTTTTGACAATTCTGGCTTGGTTCTTCTTAGCCATTAATTCTTGGGAGCTACATCAGGGTCGGTTGGCAAGCTGTGCTCCACAATCATTGGATCAAGGCCTGGCATATCCGCGTATGACCATGCGAATATGTCTTGATACCTCTTTAGAAGAGCGATCAAGTCTGCAGCTTCTTCTTCAGGAAGGTTGACGCCAATTTTCATCTCTTTTGGACCTTCTGTGCTGCCTAAATTGATAGTGACAGTGTCTTCAGTGGTAGGGGGCCTTGTTTCTTCATGACACTTCCAATCCCGTTGAATTTCATTGGAATCATCAAAGTCATCATCTAAGCTATCAGAATTGCTATCATGGCTATCCACGATGTTGGTTTGGACTGCTCCCATACCCTTGCCTGCCGCTAGATCATTCTTGTATCATAGAGTAGATAGGCTAAGGGAACAAATAAGGTTAGTAACATGCATGCTTCTTTCTTTTGAAAATGTGATAAATTGTCCTTGGAGATTTAGGATAAGGAAACATGAGGAGACCCGGGCCTTAGATTTCTTCTTTCATTGGACGGCTAGCTATCATCAACGGGCCAATTTGGTGTGTCTCCCCATGCCCTCAAAATGCTTTCAACTTTATTTATTAGCAGGCGGATTTACAAAGTGGTTTCAAAAAAGGGTTCCCTGGGTGGAACTGATGTTGAAAACAAAACAAGCCAGACTTTAAAAAATATGTACAGACTCCCACGTAGGGGAGTATCTAGAGGAAATAAAAAGGATTCTACTCGAGCGGGTCTGCACTCATTTTCCCTGACGGTCCTTCATTGATGGCGCCCACGAAGAAGTCTTCATACCAGTCGCCAGTCACATCTCCCTGTGCTCGCGGCTTCACAGATTTCAGATGATCCATGCCTTCCCATCCATCAGGGACGATGTGGTGATGATGATCATAGAAACTTGGGGGATTGAATAGTTGACATCGTAGTCAAATTTACCACTTGGTTGGCCCAAAGTGTCAATGATCGCCTCTCCTTTACGTGCTTCCTTAGCATGCTCAGGGAACACGGTACGAGTGTTGGGTACCACGAGGAGGTGATCCTTGCCAAACACAACCAAGGAGAGCGGAACGTGAATACCCCAGCATCCAAAAGATCCTGAACCTTGTCTTTTAGGATGGTACAATCATCTAGTGAGTGTCCTAATTCCCCCAAATGATAATCACATTGCTTGGATGGATCATAATCAAGGAAGTATTCGGGAGTAGGATGGCTCAGTTTCCTACTGATTATCCCTTGCTCTAAGAGGATAGGGAAATGATGGCCATTGATTTAGGAAGAGGCGAATATGGCCGTGTGCTTTTTGAGGACTGAGATAGCCGAACCCCTTGCCAGATCCTATCAGCAGGGTCTTCTTCATTTACTACCAAATCTTCACTATGACGAGAGCGAAATGCACGGGCAGCTTGAGCAAAATTTTCTGTTAAATGGTGCACTGTCTCGCGTAGTTCATCAACTTGGCGTTGAAACTGGATGAACGAGAAGTTATCGTCTGTTCCTTCTAACTGCTCTTCCTCAATGGCACCTATAAAAATGTCTCCAAACATGGTGGTCATGTCATCTGGTCCCTCTTTCTTTGAGGGCCAAGTTGTGCCTTCCTGGATTGCGGGCAAGTTTGAGCTTCCGGGGTTGAACCATTTTGGGGTATTGATCACTTCCTTTTCCTCATGCATCATCCGGGCTGGGCCTGGGAAAGTTTTCTCGAGACAAGGGTATACAAGGCCGACTTTTTTCTTTGCTTTTCTATCTGGGGAATATCCTAAACCGACAGTATAGGGTCTCCTCAGGGTTTCAATAGGTTGACGGATGCCCTGGCCTTCCCTACCAAGCCCTTGTCCTGGAATGAAGCTGTGCCCAACCATAATTTTTCCTACCATGATTGCAGCACTTGATACCTCGGGGACGAGGGGCAAAGCCCCTTGAGTTTTGTGTACAGTAGACACGAGCTCAAACGATTGATAGTTGGCTTCATTTTTGTCACTAGGCTCAACATAAGGAATGGTTGTCTCATGGTAGATACGGTGGTCTTCTTCTCCTCGGACTGTGATTAGTTTTCCTCCAACCATGAACTTCACACTTTGGTGGAGACTTGAAGGTACTGCTCCTGTGACGTGGATCCACAAGTGCCCTAAGAGGAAATTAATGCAATGGAGATATCCATCACTTGGAACAGAATTTTGAATATGGTTGGGCCAATTTGAATGTTGAGCTCGATCTCTCCCACTGTTTCCTTCTTTGTTCCATCGAATGCTCGAACATAAGTTTTGGGTACCTGGATCCATGATCTATCTATGTGAAGGCGACAGAGTGTCGCTAGTGGGACATATGTTAAGAGCAAATCCGTTGTCAATCAGCACTCGAGCGACGTGAGATGCGTTGCATTTGACTGATATGTAGAGGCCTTTAGTGTATCCCCTACCATCCTTGGGGATTTCTTCATTAGAGAATGCCATTTGATCCTTCAGAAGGATGGTGCTGACAAATTCCTCGAGTTTGTCATGTTCAATCGTTTCAGGGACATGTACCTCACTTAATACTTTCATGAGGGATTTTTGGTGTTTGACAGATGTCTGAAGCAATTCCAGCAGAGAGATCTGTGTTGGTGATTTTCGTAACTGTTCCACCACATTATATTCGCTGGCCTTAACTACGGCCAAAAACTCCTTGGTTTCTTCGTCAGTGACGGGCTTAGCAGATTGCGTATTTGTGTGAGCGTAGGTTCGCCTAGATCTCGTGACTAAACCCCACATCAAGGTCATAAGACCACGGTGCCGCATTGTTACGTTCATATTTGTAAGGCTGGGGGATTTCAATGACGATAGCTGCTTCTGCTATCGATGCTTCGATTATGGCTCCTTTTCCTTCAGATATCCTCGGGTGGGGGGGAATTTTTCTTCTCCCTTTCTGCATTTAGTGCAGCACATTTCTCATCTCAGTTGATGAGGACTTGCGATATAGTGGAAACTATGTTGGTGCAACCAACGTGCACGATTACTCCAGCCTCTATCATTCTTGATACCCTTTCTTTTATTGTCGCAAAAGGTGGTATTTCGTCATCTGAATAATATCCGGTTTCTACTAGCCCTCGATAGATGTCAACAATATGTGTATTAACATTTATGATTTGACTAGCTTTAGAACCGAATATCGCATTTACTTTGTCAGCATGATCAAGGAGCGGATTGCTTTGGACATTTGGTTTCGTAGTTTGGAATGAGAAGGCTTTAGTATCCAGTAGGTTCTGGATCCGATGTTTAAGGATGAAACAATCATCAGTTGAATGGCCTATTTCTCCCATATGATAATCACATTTTTTGGACGGGTCATAGTTGGAGAAGCTTTCAGCATTAGGTCGTCTTGGCTCAGTCGAGAGGAGATTCTTGTTTCGGAGGATCACCAAAACCTGGGAAGGAGATCCAGGAAGTGGAGTGAATTGTCTTCGGTTGTTATAGCGTTGAGGTTAACGGCCATTGGTCTGTTATTGGCCTATGCTTGTCTGAACGGTCGGGAGGTGATTGGTATTCGCAGTGTAGGTGGCATTGACATCAATCAGGGGCTCTTTTTTTCGTGTTGAACCTTCTACCGACAGGTGCAAGCTCGGTGAACCAGCCATCCCTTAATCCTATCTCTATCTGCTCTCCCACTGGGATGAGTTGATTGAATGATTCAGCGATCGTAGTCACCATCCGATTGCGGTATTCATAGGGGAGGGTTTTGATGAACATTTTTCTCAATTCAAAGTTAGTTGGTTCGGGGCTGATTTGGGCGGCGAGGTTCCTCCACCTAATAGCATATTCTTTGAAAGGTTCCTGCTTTTTCTTTTCCGTGCGATCGAGATCCTCACGAGAAGGGGTAATATCTATTATGAACTTGTACTGCTTGAGGAATGCTTCACTTGCTTCACTCTATGTTTCGATGAGGTTTATGTTTTTCTTGATGTACCACCTCAATGCGGGACCTACTATACTTGACTAGAACAACTAGATCATTAAAGGCACATTACCAACGTACTGGGTCATTCGAACCAAGTACATTTGCAAGTGAGCCCTTGGGTAGGTCGTGCCATCGTACTTCTCAAATTTAGGCATCTTAAACTTTTCGGGCATTTTGACTTTGGAGTAGATGGAGAGGTCTCATTTGGAGTAGGATCCCGTAGGCCACAGGTTGCTTTAGCCTTTCTTCAAGCTTCTCCAGACGCTTATCATGCTCAGTTTTAGACGAAATGTTGGGTTTTACTTTCTCAACTATGATTTGGTGCGCATCGTCCTCCAATTCGGGCATGCTATCATTGGTTTCTCTTCCTTACTCTCCTCGGGTGGATGATTGCGGTAATATTACTTCGATTGAGGCCGGGGTAGGAGCTAATTTGCCTTGGATGGAATCTATTTGTTTTGAGAGTTGTTGAAGCACATTGAAGACCTGTTTCATTTCTCTTTCCATAATCTCGACACGGCTTGGTACATTTTCTTCAGCCATCCTAGCTTTTGGCTTCGGTGAATATGGCTATGTTGTGATTACATGTTAGCACAGGAAATAGAGAAAATGTAGACAAAGGAAACACATGGAACACTGGCTCATGGCAAGGGTCGAGTCATTCTTATTTATTAACAAGAGATTTATACAATGCCAAAATGATTTTTGACATAAGTTAGAATGACCCTAGACATTCACATTAAAATATTCACATAAAAAAAGCCACAATGCCCATTTTTATATGCGATGGGAAGTCTCGATCTTGCGACGCCGCTTGTTCCTTTGAGATAGCTTTGATATGTGTCTCTCGCTGGTCTCCAAACTTTCTTCAAGAGACTAGATCCTTTCTTGCTTGGTAAGTCTATTACTTACATCAGGGATTACCAGCTGCAACTCCTCAGGAATCCCATGGTTGAGGATGTAAAAGGTGGATGCATAATGGGCTTTTTCCTATCCCTTCAACCTTCTGGGTATGATAATCCGCTCTGGGTGGCATCTATCCTAGGCATTCTGAATTATGCTGATTTCCTCTGAGTAGTCATAACCGGTGGGGTTGAAAGAAACCCGAAATAGTCCTAACTTGAGTGGTGGCGGGACTTCTTGAAGGATCCTGTACTGGCGAGCCACCCTATATGGATAGTATGAGGTAGCTCCGGAGAGGCCCAGCAGTGGGATGGGATCATAATAATCAAGCGCAAAACGTGCCTCGCCCGCAAGGAACCACTTAGTTCGCCATAGGAATGTCTCTGGGACCGGGTTTTTTAATAAGTCAATCCATCGAGAATATTCTTTATCGGGAGAATATTTCTCCAAGCTTTGGAACTTTTGCAGTGGGTGCTTGAACTCATTAATTTCAAATATTTGCATGAGGTGCCCAAATCCTTTGATATGGGAAAAGAACCACATTTGTAAAATTTATGGGGCAGCTCTCATGATCTTTTCTTTTTGATCCTTGAAACGATTAAGGGATAAAAACGTTTCGGCTAAAACCATGTTTATATAGCCCGCTCCGAAAGTGATTTGATTTATTATCCCTGTGATTGAAGGATTTATGGCATTCTTTCTGTAGGGGAAGATAATAAATCCAAAGAATGCCAAAAGGAAGATCTTGGTTTTTTGGGACATCGATTATTTTTCAAAGCATTCGGTTAAGGATGATAGTGAGAAAGCATTGTTGTTGGTTCTAACAATTTCTCTTACTGAATGATTTTTTAAAAAACGTGATAGACTGACTATGGGGTCGATGCCGATTGGTGACTTAGCAAGCTCCGCTCCCAGGGGCATTCCAATGGCGAGACTGTATTCCTCCAAAGTGGGAGTCAGTTCAAATTTGCCAAACACGAGGGTCGATGTTTCCGGACACCAGAAATGTGGTAGGGCTTGCATGACCCCAGAGTGAATATTGATTTGGAGCAATGGGAGGAGATGACCAATCCTTATTTTGACACGCTCTTGGCCAAGTTGATCTAACTGATTCCACCACCTGAGGAGTTCCTTCTTTGGGGCATGAATGAACTTGATATCGGTTCTTCCCATCGCTTTTAAAAAAAAGGGGGTTACACAACCTGACCCTATTTTGCCATGAGCTAGAAAAGACTAAGTAAAAGTAAATAAATTACTTTGTTTTTAAATAAAATGGCAAGCACAAAGACATACAGATGGGACATGCGGCTCGATTTCTAACTCAGAAGGCTTGATGAAATTAAAAGGGTATCCGCTCATCGCAGTCTCACGTTAGCAGCATACCCCCTTAACCTCGGCTAAGAAATTCGAGGAAAAGAAAGGCAACCTCTATATCGCAGTCTCGAGTTCGAAGTCGTATCTTTCTTAACACCATCCTAGAAATCCTATGGCGGCCCAGGTCCGACGGCCGGGTTGTGTGTGCCACGTGTAGTGTTAAAACAGTAAAGCATGTATAGCAATTTATAATCACAAGACATTTTATTTAAAAAGAAAAACTAAGATACTAACCTGCACAAAAGAAAAAAAACCAAAGTCAGTAAAGCATTTTAACAACGACAAAATAGCCTAAGTTCTCAAATGTCCCCAGCGGAGTCGCCAAGTTGTCGCAACTTCTTTTTTTTCGGCGCTCGTAATCGGGTACGAGTGCCTAAGGAGGCTAATGGCTTGGCTGAAATTAGTTATGCCCGGACTCTCCCAAGTCCACCAATTCACGACTTAATGGTCCAAGTTTTTAATTTGTAAATCAATTTTTAAAATGGAGTCGCCACTAATCGATTTGGGGTGGGTTGATTAGAAACTCAAGTGAAGTATCGGGAGAAATACTCACTTCTGCACAACTAGAGAAATTATGATTGGGGACTTGATTACACTAGTTAATCACTAATGCCCTTTTTGTACCTAATCTTTGTTTAAACCTTGAGTTTTTGGATGTTCGAGGGATTTTCCATGCATTTTTGGAGAAAAACATTTTTGGGTCTTTTTCTAATTTTTTTGACATAAAAGGGATTTTTGGTATTTTTGGAAAAATACAAGTCTTTTTGGTTTTTTCTGAATTTTTGGCCTTTTCATGAATTTTTGGCTTTTTTTGGATTTTTGGCATTTTTTGGAAAATATGGAATATTTTTGATTTTTTTGATTTTTCGGAAAATAAAATATTTTTTAATATTTTTCAACATTTTTGGAAAATAAATTATTTTTGATTTTTCTCGATTTTTTGGAAAATAAAACATTTTTTAATATTTTTTTGAAAATAAATCATTTTTTATTTTTTAAAAATAAATTATTTATCTAAAATATTATTTAAAATAAAACTTAAAAAGCCGGCCAGGTCGGCGACCGATGCGGACGGGCCTGCAACACGGGCCCGACTCGGATTTTATTTTATTTTTTTTAAACGGCGTCGTGGCCGAGTGTTTGGAGGCGCCCAGTCCGGCCCGATGACCCGCTCCGACAACCCGCTCCCCCCCGGTGAAACCTTACCAAACGCCAACCCACGCCCTACCCGGATCGCAGCCGCGAAATCGCAAACCCTAGGGTTTGCGAATCCGCGGCGCAGAGGATGGGAACCGAGGCGTTACGGCGGCGACGGCGACTACGGTGGCGACGGCAACGACAAGGGCGACAACGGCGATGGCGATGGCGGCTAGGTTAGCGGAAAACAGTTGCGATGAACGGCAAGGGTGACGGCAACTAGCTTTTTACCTTTCCTCGAACAAGGGCGGCGACGGCGACGATGCTAGATCAATCGAAGGCGGCAACGGCGGAGACGAGCGATGGCAACAAGAGCAAGGATAGACTGATGGCGACGATGTGGCGGACAACGACGGCGACGGTGGGTCTTGGACGGTCAGATTTGGCCAGATCGGGCGCCGGGTTACCCTCTCTCTCCCTCAGGCTCGCCCTTCGAGCTCCCTGAAGTCTCTCGGGGACCCCTTCGAGCTCACCACACCACGGCGAACCGTGCACTCAAGCTCCCCGAAGTCTCTCAGGGGACCTCGAGTTTCAGCTGGCCTCTCTCTCTCTCTCTCCGTGATCTCTCGCTTTCTCCCTCTCGTGGCCCTCCTCTCTGTCGACGGTGGCCCCCCTCTATTTATAGGCGAGGGGGTGGCCGGTCGGCGAGGCTCGACCCGCCGGTTGGACCGCCGTCCCATCCGCCATTAGTTCCTCCTCCGGTCACGTCCCGTCGACGCCAACTGCTCCTTTGCTCCACACGCGTTGCCGTCCGTCCATCTCCCTCCGGCGTCGCGCCCCCTGCGCGTGTGTTGCAATGGCGCGAGGAAGAAGAAGACTCGGCTGGGCCAGGCTGAGGTGGAAATGGGCCGAGGGCCCATGCGGAGGCTGCTTCTCTTCTTTTCTGGTTTTTTTTTTGTTTTTTTTTTTTTTTTGTTTTTTGGTAAAGAGCCTTTTTTTTTTTGTTATTTGTTTATTTCTTATCCGAAAAGATAAGATAAGATAAACTAAACTAAACTAAAATAAAATAAAATAAAACCTAACTAATTAAAAGGGAATTTTAGGCGTCAACAGGAGGCTAAGCTGTGGGAGGCCAAGTTGATCCGTGTAGTCGATCAAAACTGAAACGTACTCAACGATTTCCTTTGCTTTTGTTCCACGGGCGTTGCGGAATCTACGTTGATGTGTGTTGTGGAGCTTCGTATCAGTGTCTTGTACCTACAATAAGAGATGAAATAATAAGAGTTGATAAGAGTCGGAGCATTGACTTCGACACAATGCAACTCATGAAAGATAGTTCATACAATATCCGTGGCTTGCTTCTGTCTTGCCTCTCTGCTTGTTTTACTTTATATATAGACAGATGATGGACTTCTCCAATTACCCTAAAACACTGTTACAATGCTAATTGTAACAGTATCTCTAAAACCGTATTAGTCATGAAACCATATTTAATCAACATCACACAATCCAAGTAGATCAATCGCTTGAGCAAATAGAACCGGATAGTTTATTTTGATGATTCTATATATACACACACACACATAGGTGCATGCCCATGCACCAATTGTTGAGTGCAAATAGACATACCTCTTTTGAGGGATGATTGCCCAATCTATTCTTAACCTACTGTATTTATAGATTTTTCAATTTTACTAATGTAGTTCTCAATCTTTGTGTGAAATTTCAATGTGGTCCTTTTAATTAATAATCGTGGAAAATTGCTAACGTGGAAATGCACAAGTTGTCCACATTAGCACCCCACAGGATGACTGGTGACATCGCGTCATCAATTTCTAATGGCAACTAGTAGCATAGGATATTAGCAGAAGAATGTGGATTGTCTCAACAAAATCAGGAAGGTCGTCTTGGTCCACTTTGATAAACATTTTCTGATATTGTCCCATCTTCGTGTAATAATGGACCCTATAAATTGTAAATATGAATCATGCCAAGGGTTTATCGTCAAATCTTCCCCAAACAATCACAGCAAAGACGAAGTATGGGCACCTAGAGTGCCAAAACTTGACATGGAAGGACATTTAAGTGCTAAAAGTTTGGAAAGTGACACTTAAGTGCCAAAATCAAAGTAAAATGGATCACTTAAGTGCCAATTCGGCTAAAATGCCGACGTGGCAATTTTCCGGCGAAGCATGTGTAAAACGGCATCGTTTTGCACGCCGAGGTGGCTAGACAATACAAAAACGACGCCGTTTAAGTGCGATGTGGTAAAAAAGTTAATATAAAAATTAATAAAATTAAACTTAAAATTAAATTTATTTTAAAAAAAATAAAAAAATAAAAAAAACTAAAAATAAAAAAATATTAAATAACTAAAAATTTTTAAAAATTAATTTTTTTTTTAAAAAGGGGGAGGGGGCAAGCGGCTGAGGGCTGATCCTCGCTGCCGTCGCCTCCCGCCGTCGTTGGAAGGGCCGATGACGGAGGGAGGAGGGTCGGCCGGGGTCGTCGGCCCCTGGCCAGGGCCGTGACCCTCACCCATATTTGAACCAATCTGGTGGAGCCATATCTAGCAAAAGCACAGCATCGCGTCATGGCTCACGTTCGGTTGTTGGAGCCGCACGTTCTTGCTCTCTAGCGCCGACTGCAACGAGTCCACGCACTTCTGCGAGTCGTTCAGCATCATCGGCGAGTCGTCCCCCTCCGGAGTCGGCGAAGCTAATGGTGTGATCTGGAGGGCTGACCTGCGTGGGCCGCAAAGAGCCACACGGCGAGGACGGGGCAGCAGCGGCTTTGGTTGAGGTTGCGATCGCATGCTTGGTGGATGCCGCCAAAGAGCTTGGCGGAGAGGTCGAGCTTGCAGATTTGAGTGTCACCCTAGGATGGGAAGGCTTGGACGTTGTACAGCTAGTCATGGCCAGAGACTAGCTCCCTAGAGGGCGGTGGCCCTTTGCCTGGCTGGGCGTGGGTCGTCGACCCTCACTAGAGCTGGGCGAGGGCTCGCGGGCCCTCGCTGCCAATCGGCTAGGGTCGCCGCGACCCTCCACCCTCCACCGTTGGCCCTTCCGGCGGTGGTGATGAGGGATCAACCCTTAGCCACATGCTCCTCTCCCCCTTTTTTTCTTTATTTATTTTTTTAATTTTTAGTTTTAATTTTTAATTTTTTTTTTAAATTTTAAATGTTTTAAATTAAATTTAATTAATTTTTATATTAATTTTTTTACCATGTCAGCTTGTAAAATAGGGTCGTTTTGTACTTCCTTCACCGGAAAATCGCCACGTCGGCATTTTGGCCGGAGTGGCAATTAAGTGATCCATTTTGCTCTGATTTTGGCACTTAAGTGTCATTTTCCAAACTTTTGGCACTTAAATGTCATATCGTGCCAAGTTTTAGCACTTAAGCTGTACTTTTTCCCAGCAAAGACTATTATTCTCGGACAGGATGGTTGAGAATTTTGCCTCATACGTCGATGTCAATGAAAGCTACGGCTCTCGTGCGAACCTTCTAGAGAGAGAGAGAGAGAGAGAGAGAGAGAGAGAGAGAGAGAGAGAGAGAGAGAGAGAGAGAGAGAGATATGATATGGGTAAACCCATTAACAAACACAGAAAATAATCCGCGAAAATCAAAAGAGCAATGTGGTCGAATCTATACAAAGACTTCGAATTCGTTCAGATAAATTGGCTTGAACGCTGATCAACTTGGCCTCCCCGACTTGCTTTATTTTTGGGTCAACGACTATCACTAGGTTGACGCTATCAGCAATCATCGACTAACCTTGTTTTTTTTTTGTTTTTAAATTTTTTTTAATGATGGTCCGAGTGTTATTTGTCTTGCAAAGTATCCGATATTTCACTCAACGACAAAGCACATTGAGTTGAGGTATCATCACATCTGACTATCCATTAGTTGATGGATGACGGGATATTATCATTAAAGATCCTTGGTGTAGAGAATCCAACAAATAAGTTAATCAAGGTCGTTGTCACTAGGAAATTGGGACATGTATTATTTCAATTGGCCTCCATGATTTGTAATGACGAAGTGTAGCCACACTAGGACAATTTGGGTCACAAAAGACTAGTGAAGACTATGAGACTATTGCCCTTTTTTTTTTTATTAGCCGTGGGAGATTGATGGAGCTGTGGACTTTAATAGAGGAAAAAACCTGTTAAAGCAAACAAAAGAGATTATTGTTTCTAAGGGCATATTTATAATTTTCACCATAACTTTTGGGGCAATTTCTCCTGTAATTGTAACTCGAACTCGAACTCGATATTGATGCTGATGTTAATAGTGAAATGATCACTTAGTGTGGCACCATAGTTTTTCCCTGTTTTGATTTTAAGAGCTTTTGATACATAGTGTTTATGTGGTTGATGAAAAAGATCATGAGCTCAATGGGTCCTTATTGTTGCATAACCTATTAACAATCGAACACACAGATCCTCGTCAATGTTTGATACATTGCGGTGTTATTTCCAAGATATTCACTGCCAACTACGATTGACGTTAGCATGATAATTTGCTAATAAATACTCGGAAAGATTTGTGAAATTGCTTGAGTCGTCAGGCAAGAGTGCCACATTAGTCATCTCAAAGTTGGAAAATATCGTGTGAAATTAAAACAGAGCACGACTATATATCATGCATGACTCTTTACACCATAAATGGCGTGGCGTGTGGAGGATGGAAACCGTGTGCATGTCAAGTATTCCCAGTGAATTACTGAGAAATGAAGTTGGCAAGTGATCGAAACAGCCATGGTGATATCACTCCAATCCTCCAACTGTGCTTATATATAAGTGTTTTGAATTTTCAAACGACCTAGATTTGGAGTCCACTTACCAAGACCAATAATGATGATGATGATAATAATATAGAAATGATAATCCAAATGAAATCTCAATTCAAATGATATATAAATTGAAATTTCGTGTCAAACACAATCATGTTCATGACTAGGGGCGAGCATTGGCCCCAAACTGGCATTGAGAACCTGCATGAACCGGCCGGTAGTAAAATTTCTAGGAACCAACCAAGGGCAGTAGGAAGAATTGGTTCAACTAAGCTAGTTTCAGGGTAGAATTAACTTTTAACTGCTTTTAATCTTATTTTCAAAAGACACAAGCCATGGATGGCTAAAAAAGACTTGAAGTTCTTTAACCAGTTTGCCGAGGAAGCAAATGTTCTACTTATGCCAAATATTGTAGGAGCTGCTTGTTGAAAGGCACTAATTCCACTAAAAGTTTGGTTTTGGGCCAATTTCGAAGTATCCTAGTTTTGTTCTAGGTTTTGAAAACCTACAACTGACCTTGATTGTGTATGTGACATTCCGATTTTCCAATTCTATTTTCAATAAATTGAGACGGGCATTTCGTTGGCATGCATATAGTTCTTTTCCTTGAGTCGGCCACTCATGTGAAAACTAGTCTATCAGGTGAAACCCTTAAGAAATTTTAATGCATCAGACTCGAGAATTTGACCAGGAAGTGATCTTTCGACCGAGCTAATCTGCAAGGGTCATTACGGCACAATTAAAAATCGATTAGAAATTGGAGATAGGTCGACTTGACAGAGGCATGTGATTAGGTATGGGTGATTCCACCAGATCGCACAATTCTTGTCGATCGGCACTGGACCGACTTTTCAACCGATTGGGTACCCTGTGTTCGTATTTGAAATCTTGAGATTACCCCGACAACCGAAAGTCGCCGATGTTTCAAAGATGTACATTGTGGCTTGAGATGATCAACCATAGGTCAAATGCATGAAAGTTTCTAAAGGCTACCCGGTAGGTTGGGCCACGTTAGTATCGTGCCAAAGTGAAATTAACCGTGGAATTGAGATCGAATTCAGAAATTGGAAGTCTGGGTGTGTCACAAATCATTTTAGGAATATTGATTCATCTTTGGAAGATTTTTCATGCAATCAGAGCTTTTCAGCAATTAAATCATAGAATGGCTAATTTGGCTCGAGAAATTAGTAGGCCCGCCTTTGGTCGCGCTTTTGGGACTTAAGTTGGTTTTATGGACAAGTGAAGATGTGAATTGAAGTATGGTGTCATTGGATTAATTTTATGGACTTCAATTTGATTCAATTGGAAGAGAATCAAGTGGGATTTAAGAAATTAACGTACAAGATTTTATGCCCTGGCGGAAAATGGAATTGGACCCATTGAAGATTGTTGTGGGAGATTTGAAGTTAGTGGAGCATGACATCATTTGATGATGTCATGGTGGGCCCTTGTATTGGATTAAAGAAAGAGAAAAAGAAAAAGAAATGGCCCCCTCCTTCTCTCTCCTCCCTCTCTTCTTCCTCTCCCGTGCGACTCCTCCATCTCCATCTTCTTCTTCTTCTTCTTCTTTGGAGGCCAGCAAACCAGAGGAAGCAGCAGCCGTCGTCGCACGCCTCTCGCCACCGTCGCCACCCACGCGTCGCCGATTGGCACCCCGCCGTTTGTGCATCGACCGCGTGCCCTCTGCCCCCTTCTCCTTTTTTGTTTCGTTTGAAGATAGCAAATGCAGAAGCAGCAACCTCGTCCCACCGAAACCGGAGCCAAGGCCATCATCGCCATGCGCCGTCGCAGCTCCGCGACTGCCCAGCCGCGCCATCCACCCCAGTCCAGTCGAGCTGCCATCCACAAAACGCCTGGCCAGCTGCTGTTCGGTGGTCTTGAGGGACGGTAGAGACCCACCGAAGCTCCCTCCGACCACCTCCAGCCACTGTGAAGCCCCGCCTAGGTCCAGTTCAGCTCCTTCGCCCACTCCCGACCCCAACCAGCCCCGGATCTGCCCTCCTTCGCCCCCAACCAGTAGCGCACAGAGAGTGCATAAATGGGTATTGCAGCAATGTGTGGCCCGTTTTGGCCGCCTTCCCGAGCCCGGATGCTCGGCCCACCTTGAGAAAAGTCGATCCCCTCGACGTCCTCGTCGTTTTGGTCCGATCGGTTCGCTAATCCGGTGATTTTAGCTCCCTAAATCTAGATTAGAGGGTTAATTATGCTTTAGGTATGCTTAGCTTAAGTTAATTAAGCTTATGTGGTTAGTTTAGTTTATTTAATTGTGAATTAGATTAAGATGTTGGTTTAACTTAAAGTATGTTTAATTAAGGTTAAATTGATGTTTCTATCAAGTATAGTGGTGATTTGACATAAATGAATTACTTTCGGGATTAAATAAATATTTCGAAATTGTTTAATAATTTAATAATATTTTATTATTCGAAATTATTAAAATATTATTATTTAATTATTTTCGGAATAAATTTTATTATTTATTAAATTCCGAAAATTTTGTTAGGACCCTAAATTCTCGAATTTTGTACCGGTCACCGCTTGTGTAGTTAGATTTTGAAATTGGTGATTGGATATTATAAATTGAGTGTGGATTGTGAAGGATAGTGATATTATTATTTAATTAATTTTCGGAATAAGATTAATTGTTTAATAAATTCTAAAAATTATCTCGAACCTTATTTGCTCATAATTTCGTGTTGATCGCTACGTGTATTTAGATTATGAATTTGATGATTAGATATTACAAATTGAGTGATGATTTATGTAATTGATTATTGAATTGTCGTGTGCTGGTGGTAAGACTCGGGTCGCAGTTGTGGCTAGGCCAACTTGACTTTTATTCTTCTAGAAATGCCGTCAAGAGAGTGACGTGGCTCGGGTCGCAGTAGAGGCTAGGCCAACTAGACCTATGCTCATTCGGGAATGCCGTCGACGTACTGACGAAGCCGCGCTCCATGGGGGGAGGCGATGCTTGGCTATATGCCAGTAGATTGCCGAACTGCGAGTAGGCTATGCCCTTGTGTGGCAGCGAATAACAATTGGAATGCATGTTGAGTGTTGTTGACGTGTCGGATTATGGGACGGAATTATGTGGCATGGAATGGGACGTGTCATAATGATTTAGTCTTATAATCAGGACCCCCGCGGTTGTTGGTTATATGAAAGTGAATGTGTTCCGGTTGTTTAAGTTCTTATTACTGCATATGATTGAATGATATGAACTGTGCTAACCTGCAGGAAGGAACCGAGGCGAGGTAAATCCTCTATGTTGTGTGGCTAGGCCACCCTTGGGCGTATTTTCTTTCTAATAGGGGTTTAGGGGGTTGAACTTGCTGAGACATTGTCTCATCCCGGTTTGGGGATTAAAATTTCAGGTCGCTGGTGGATGGAGCGGCTAGATAGCTTTGGTTGGCCTTGAGGAGTTGCAGAGGTGAAGTCATAAGGAATGGAGAACGTGTCCGACTTGTAGGTTGTAGGACAGTTCCTTTTTAAGAGCCGGTCTTTTGTAGACTTTTGGCTGTAGGCTTCTATTTGTAATTCTGTTAAATTATGAAAGTGTTATGTTGTGATTTTGCTTCCTGCTTTTCTATCCCGTATTTCATTGTCAGGGGTTTTATAATACGTTCCACTTGCGCAATAATAAATGAATGGGGTCGGCGACACTACCTGGGAATGTCGCATTTGCATGACCATGGTGGGATGTTGGTGCGCTCGAGGTTCGGGGTGTGACATCCCCGTTTAAGTGGTATCAGAGCATAGTCTGTATATAGAGTGATAAGGTGCAATGAGTCATGGGATAGTTAGTAGGAAAGGCTTTTAATATGCTGATGTATGTGGTTGATAGCTGTTTGGTAGTGTGTTTGTGGGGTCACTCAAATTCTAACCTGATGTTGGAATCGGAAAACAGGCGTCTATAAAGAGCCTGTAGGATGAGTGACCAGGAGTGGAGAACTCCTTGGAAGGGGTCAGTAGGACTTGTATCACGGGGTAGGACATTGACATGAGTTGGTACCCGAGGTAGAGCACAGGCTTAGACCAGCGCGAGTGCGAGAGTACCGCTGCAAGTTGGTATTGAGAGTATAGCAGCACCGAATGATCCTAGGTTCGTCGGGATCGTTCAGGCGCTAGTGTTCCTTTGAAGCTTGTTGGGTCAGTAAGCTCAGGACCGAGCCGTCGCTGTTGCTGTTGTTTCTACCGCTGCCAGTGTTGTGATTGTTGTTGTTGCCATGCTTGTTGAGGCCCAATCTGGAGTTGTGATCGAGGATCAAGCCACCGTATCTGAGTCAAGGTTCAGTTTAGACAGAGATGGAAATCAGTTGGGGAGAAAGGCCTATGTCAGAAGAAATGTGCCCTGTTTCACCCAACCGGAAGAGTAGAATTAGAAAGTCAGTGCTTAACTTGATTGATGTGTGTCGTGTCTGTAAGAAAAGACATGGATCTGTTCTGTGCGGTAAGGGAGAAAGGACTTATTACAGATGTTGCCAGTAAGGTCATTTGATCAAAGATTGTCTGTATAGACAGATGGAACCACAGTTGTTTCTATCACCGCCGTTGATGAGACAGAACAGAGGAATCATGCTTCGGGACATTTAGTGGGGTACTTGGGACGGACCTCGGTGTAAGGAAGGGTGCATGATATCACTTGTTGAGAAGTAGATGACTCATTGATTGTGTGTCGAGTTTGTGAAAAGGAGGCATGAGTCAGCTTAGTGTCAGAGTAAAAAGGGAGCATGATTTGAATATGGCCAGCACGGCCTTCATGTTAGGAACTGTCCGTGTAAGTTTAGAAGAGCATAAGCACTGTTACTATAGATAGGACGCCACTAGGATGGCTAGAAGAGCATGAATGAGTTGACCATGCATTGATCAAGGGAATGGTAGTGCAGCAGAATTTTTAGTGAATGTTGTAGGATTTTCAGATTGGTAATAATGTAATAGAAATGTGAGTCTCTGACTATAGTTGTACTTGAAAGGATTTGCTTAAGTATGACTTAAAAGTCATTTATAAAAAGGTTTGGCTCAAGGAGCTTTCTGTTGTTTTGAATCATGGTAGTAATATAATTCAGTTTGTTCAGTTAGCGTGCGAAAGTTTTGAATCACTGAAAGTCAAAGAGGAACTTCAATCCTTGTAATTCGTCACTGAAGATGACCCGGTTCTGGTTGTTGGTTATCAAACCTGCTTGGCAACTGTAATAGATGCGTCAGTTGGGGAGCCGGACATGGAGAACATAACCGTGGTACAGAAGTTTTCTGAGGTGTTTTAGGAAGAATTGCCAAGTCTGCTGTCAGAAAGAGAAATAGAGTGCGTGATTGAATTAGCACTCGGAATAGAGCCAATCCCTAAGACTCCTTATCGAACGGTGTTACTCGAGTTAAAAGAACTGAAGGTGTAGATACATGAATTGTTGAATAGGGGATTCATATGTTCCAATGCATAACCTTGGAGAGCACCTGTTCTATTCGTGAAGAAGAAAGTTAGTTCGTTGTGTTTGTACATCGATATTCCTTAAGATCGACTGGAGGTCAGGGTATCATCAGTTGAGGATCAGGAAGAAGGACACACCGAAGTTAGCATCTCGTACTCGATACGGCAGTTATGATTTCATTGTAATACCGTGTGGTTTGACAGACACCTTAGTTGGTTGTTTAGATTTAATGAGCAGAATGTTTAAGGGTACTTGAATCAGTTATGATCGTGTTCATTGAAGTTATCCCGGTGTGTTCAAAGAGTGCTGAGGAGCACGAGAGACATTTGGGGATGGTACTTTAGGCTTTGAGTACTTTTGGATTTCACAATAAGCTTAGCAAATGCGAGTTTTGGATCACTCGTGTTGCGTTCTTAGGTCATGTGATTTCAGGAGAAGGAATCTTCGTAAACCTCGTCTAAGATTGAAGCAGTGAACAATTGGTCAAGATTGACTGTAGTGGCAGAGATCAGAAGTTTCTGGGGATTAGCAGGATATTTCAGACAGTTTGTAGAAGGGTTTTCAGCGTTAGTGTCACCGTTGGCAAGACTACTAAGAAAGGAAGAGAAGTTTGTGTGGACAGGTAAGTGCGAGTGTAGTTTTCAAGAGCTTAAGCAGAAGCTGACTACCGCACATGTGCTGACTATTCCATCTGGTCCTGGAAGTTATGAGATTTACAGTGATGCATCGTTTAAAGGATTGGGTTGCGTGTTGATACAGCATGATAGGGTTGTTGCATACGCGTCCCGTCAGTTGAGATCTTGTGAGTTGAATTACTAGACACACGTTGTAGAACTTGCAGTAGTTATGTTTGTTCTGGAAATTTAGAGGCACTATCGGTATAGAGAAAGATTCCATATCTTCATTGACCATCAAAGTCTCAAGTACGTATTCTCTCATAAGGAGTTGAATATGAGACATCGTCACTGGAAGGAACTCATTAAGGATTATGACTATGATGTTTTGTATCACTCTGGAAAGGTGAGCAAAGTCGCAGATGCACTGAGTCGAGAATCCTTAGTTACACAGTTGGTACTCAAGGATTGAATCTTATTTGAGAAAGCTTGAAATTCAGTTTTCAAATTTAAGGTAGGCCACCTTTTGAATCTTATGACCACCCTCAGAATTGAGCCGAAAGTTCAAATCAGAATCAAAATACTTTAGTGGATAGATTCAGAGATTCAGAAGATTCTATAAGAGAATGCAGATGAGAGAGAGATTGATTTTCAGATTTATGAAGATAGGATGCTAAGGTTCTAAGGACGATTGTGTGTAATTGACGATACAGAGATTAAAGAAGAGATCTTATGGGAAGCTCATCATAGCAACTTTAGCATTGTCCAGACAGTACGAAGATGAGTCAGAATCTATATCATCGAGATTGGTAGATCGGTATGAAGATAGATATCGCCGAACAAGTTATAAGTGTTGGATGTATCAGTAAGTGAGAATTTGGTAATGTAAGCTAGGAAAGCCTTTTCAAGCACTTGAGAGAGTCTTGTGTGGGAATGGAAGTATAGCATGATGGAATGTTATGACAGGCTTATCAAGGAGTCAGGAAGAGTATTGATTCCTTATGGAGTTGTGGTCGATAGATGAACAGAGTCAACTCACCTTAGTGCAACACGAAAAGATCTCGATTAGAATAGATATACCGAAGTGTGTGTATATCATATAAATCATTTGCATGGAGTGCCGGGGATGAATTGTATTTCAAATCTAGATCAGATGTTCCGAGTTGGCAGAGCTTTCAGATGATTCTTTCTTAAGCAGTGCATAGCAGAGAGTGCGGAATTTCGATTGCTGAGATGAAGTTGGGGAAAGAAAGATCACAGGCCAGGGTCAGTACAGTAGTCAGTGATTGCAGTTGCCATGATCAGTGTCAGAGTTATATCAGATTTTGCCTAGAGATTCCCAGTTTCAGTAGATCAGTCAGATAGTTTCTTTTTAATCAATGCAGGGCAAAGTGTACAGGACTTCAGTCGATTGAGATGAGATCAAAGATTAGAAAATCGCAAGTCCAAAGTTCGTTCAGAAATCAGTGATTCAGTCACAATTATCAGAGACAGTTTAGAGACTGCTCAAAATCGCCAGTTTAGTTTCGCAGATTTTGTGTTGAAGACCTTTGGAATTTTAAGTGGGCAAGTGTTTAGTATTGTGCATCCGAAGTGGTTTGGGAAAGATAGCAGTGATCTGGCAGTACCGATATAGAAAGAGCAACCTGAGAAAGAGAAGACTAGATGAGACGACTGTACCCTCACCTTTTTGTTTAAGAATTGGTAAAGGTTTAAATTTCGAGAACGAAATTTTTATAAGAGGGGAAGAGTTGTGACATCCCGATTTTCCAATTCTATTTTCAATAAATTGAGACAGGCATTTCGTTGGCAAGCATATAGTTCTTTTCCTTGAGTCGGCCACTCATGTGAAAACTAGTCTATCAGGTGAAACCGTTAAGAAATTTCGTAGTGGCTAGGCCAATTGGACCTTTATTCTTCTAGAAATGCCGTCAAGAGAGTGACGTGGCTCGGGTCGTAGTAGAGGTTAGGCCAATTGGATCTATGCTCCTTCGGGAATGCTGTCGACGTACTGACGAAGCCACGCTCTGTGGGGGGAGGCGATGCCTGGCTATATGCTAATAGATAGCCGAACTGCGAGTAGGCTATGCCTTTGTGTGGCAGCAAATAACAATTGAAATGCATGTTGAGTGTTATTGATGTGTCGGATTATGGGACGGAATTTTGTTGCATGGAATGTGACGTGTCATAATGATTTAGTCTTATAATCAGGACCCCCGTGGTTGTTGGTTATATGAAAGTGAATGCGTTCCGGTTGTTTAAGTTCTTATTACTGCATATGATTGAATGATATGAACTGTGCTAACCTGCAGGAAGGAACTAAGGCGAGGTAAGTCCTCTATGTTGTGTGGCTAGGCCACCCTTGGGCGTATTTTCTTTCTAATAGGGGTTTAGGGGGTTAAACTTGCTGAGACATTGTCTCATCTCGGTTTGGGGATTAAAATTTTAGGTCCCTAGTGGACGGAGCGGCTAGATAGCTTTGGTTGGCCTTGAGAAGTTGCAGAGGTGAAGTCATAAGGAATGGAGAACGTGTCCGACTTGTAGGTCGTAGGACAATTCCTTTTTAAGAGCCGGTCTTTTGTAGACTTTTGGCTATAGGCTTCTGTTTGTAATTCTGTTGAATTATGAAAGTGTTATGTTGTGATTTTGCTTCCTGCTTTTCTATCTCGTATTTCATTGTCAAGGGTTTTATAATACATTCCACTTGCGCAATAATAAATGAATGGAGTCGGTGACATTAACTGAGAATGTCGCATTTACATGACCATGGTGGGATGTTGGCGCGCTCGAGGTTCGGGATGTGACAGTGTATGTTTCAACTTTCCAATCAGGAATAGACTTAGCTTAGAATCGATTTTACCTACTCATGACATGAAAAGGTTGAAATTTGAAGAAAGCAAGAAATGGCCTGAAAATGTGGATGTGACATGACATGGCAAATTTGAAGTAAAAAGACATGGAAATTAAATTGCATTGGTGTCGCGACCAAAATTTCGGGTGTGAACCACCTAGAATTTGGCTAATGGATTGTTAAACTTAGAATTTCGGGTGTGAACCACTCAATTTGCGACTTAAATTCAAATTTCTTAACATGCAAATAGATTTTATCTAGGATTCGCCACTAATCAGTTTACGGCAGGTCGATTAGACACCTAAGTAAAATAACAGGAGAATTATTTTACTCCGAGCCAAATACTTTGGGTACGGGGACTTGATTACACTAGACTTTTTCTAATACCCTTTCGGTACCATTTCTTTTTATTTTCAAAAATGTTTTTGTAAGTAGCTTGGATTGGTTTTAAATCTATTTCCTTAGTGATCATGTGGGTATGCAATCCATCAATTTAACACTCAAGAAAGCAAATAAAAGAAATGCAGAATTTACTTCATAGCAACAAACGAAAGTATCGCAATATTAGATCGAATTCACATCAACAATTATAGATATGATTTCTAATTAACACGCAATTTTTTTTTCTTTTTTTACTATTTTAATGAGAATCTAATCTATATGCAAGGTAATGTTACTAATCTAACATGAAATGATATGACATAGTAGTATAGTTTAAACTATATGAATGAGTAAAATAATTTTTTTGTGTTTTCTTAATGAGCATGCAATAATTAAATATGTAATCTAAATTAATCTAAATGACCTAACTCTAATATCGGGCAATTTTCAATTAAATTGACCTAACAACAATCACTAAATAACGTGCATTTTCATGAACCTAATTCTATATGACGTACACATGATTTTTCTATTCTCCATAAAAAAAACATGCAATCTATCTAGGAGAAATTATCTAAATCTATAATTAATAAACATGCAATCCTAACATGCAATGACGTGCGATTCTATATGACACATGCATGATCATTTTTTTTATTTATAAAATTCGAAATAAAATCTTTATTCTAAATATGCAAGATAACAAGAAATATTCTAATTTAAATATATTTTTTTTATTTTTCCTTTTACGATAATAAAATTGATTCAACCAACACAACGGTAAATCAGATAAGATAAGATTGATATCCATAATTAGCGAATCATATCTCGCGTATGAGATCAGTTAGCCAATTTTTAAATAAATTGTGAATCGAATCTCGAGCATAAGATTGGATTGTCGATTTTGCAAGAGATTGTGAGTCGATTTCGGGTGCGAAAATTGGACATCAATCCTTAATTTGATGGGCTATTTCATGTCAAAATCTCAATCATATGTTCTACTAAAAAAAAAAATAACAAAGAAAAATAATAAATAAAAATAAGGTAAATAAAAAACTATCTAATTCAATTTTTTATTCTTTCTTCTTTTTCGAAAGTAGCACTTGTGCTCGCGTGGTGCCTAGCCAAGGGTGGCTGATCGGAGGTCCGCGGGGAAGCTCCGGCGACGGCGGCAGTGGCGGAACTCGGCGGCGCAGCAACGGCAAGCGGATCTCCAGTGAGGGGACCCCGAAGCAGGCCGGACAGCTCGATGGCGAGAGGCGGAGCGGCGCGTTGTGGGTGGAAGCTGCCGGGTGGAAGGGCTAACCGTAGGCGGACCAGCGACGAATGAACCAGGAGCAGAGTCGGGGTCGTCGTAGATCGGCACGGCGGGGTGTCGGACGAGCGTATGGTGGCTCGGCGTTCGGATCGGGAGCGGTGGAAGCGGCTCGAGTGAGACTCAGATTAGCGAGTAGCAGCTTCGTTGGGCGGAACAGAGGCGGAGACGGACAGGCTGAGGACTGAATCGCGGCAAGAGCGGCGCGGGATTGGCGTGGCGAGCAAGGGCGCGCATGACAACCATTCTGTTCCAGAAATAGTTTCTGGAACAGAAATAGATTTTTCTATTTCTATTTCTAGAAGAGTTTCTAAGCAAAAATAATTGTTTGATAATGACACAAAATTTCTACTCTAAAAATAGAAATTCGTTTGATAACGACACAAAATTTCTTCCTTTCGGACGGCGGCGGCGACGATTGACGACTTCTAATATAAAAAATAAAAATGATTTAGTAACAAAACAATAAAGAATAAAATAAAAACATCATTTTATTTTAAAATAAAAATATCCTTAAAAATAAATTTATTTTATTTTATTTTATTTTACTAATAAATTTATTTTAAAATGAATAAAAATAAAAAAAAAAAAAATTTATTTGACAAAACACTCAAGGCAAATTAAAATAATTTATGTTTAATAAATTTAATAAATTTATTTTTAATAAACTAAAAATAAAATGATAAATAAAAATAATTTATTTATTTTAATAAATTTATTTTTTATTTTTAAATGAATAAAATGAATATATTTATTTTTATTTATTTTTATTTTTAATAAAATGAGGAGAGGCGGAGGAGGAGGAGGAGGCAGAGATGTAGAGGAGATGAGGGAGGACTCACCAAAATTAGGATTTAGTAGGAGAAATTATTTCGATTTCTCTTCCGTAAATTAGAAATAGAAAATTTCTACTTCGATTTCTCTTCCAAATCAATTTCGGAATAGAAATCTATTCCGAAAATAGAAAAACTAAATAAGTTTATCAAACAGGTTTTATTCCGAAATAGTGGAGCAAGAAAAACTATTTCTAGAATGTAAATTTTGATTATCATGCACCCCCAAGTACCCGACTCGACTGCGCAGGCGGCGAACGGCACGGGGGACGAGTGATGGCGGAGTGTTCGGGGCTGGCTATCGGACACAGGCGGCACTGGTATGGCGAGACGGTGGCGTCCAGCGGGCAGAAGGCGGACCGCGGGCAGACGGTAGCAAGCACCGCCGGAGAAGAAGAACAGTCTTCTTCTGTTTTAATTCTCTCTCTTTCCTCCTGTCTATCTCACGTCCCCTCTCTGCTGGCTCTCTCTCTGTTGCAGTCCTTTTTCTTTTTCCTTTCAGTAGAAGCCAACCCCTTTTTGTTGACTTTCCCACCCAAGGAAACCGAAGGAAAACCCCTACGACGTCAAGAAGAAACCCAAAAACGAATAAAGAAAATTTTCTCTTTTCGTCTTCAATTTTTTACCTTTTCTGTTCTTTTTTTTTTTTTTTCCGACAAAGAGAAACCCTAGAAAAGCCCTAGAAAAGCCCCCTTTTCCATCGACATCCGTGCACACCTTTTATAGGCAAAAAGAATGTGATCTTCGTGGAATATTTCGTATTTTTTTAAATATATACAAGGATGATCTCTGACCTCCATATTACAAAAATCTTTTTATTTTCCTCATTTCTTGATTTTATTGCCTAAAGATAAGATTGCAATTCAACTTTTTTAAATTCCAAAAATCTATCATAATATCATTTCAAATCTCCATTTACGTATGCTCCGTTCATTTCGCGGAAAACAACTTTCAGGAAAATATTTTCCGAAATTTCCGGTGTTCGGGTGGGCGGAAAATACACGGTCAAAGAAAACATTTTCCGGTCAACGGAAAATCCCCTCTTAACATCATGGAAAATGATTTCCTATTTAGAAAAGAGGAAATCATTTTCTCGGCCTCTCACACGAGCTCTCGCGCTCGCTCTTGCGCTGCTTTTTTCCTTCCTCATTTCTGCACTCTCTCACAAAACCTTAGGGTTTCTGATCTCCTCCTCCTCCTTTGACGCCGACAATCGGTGAAGCATCCCTCATTCGCAAATCTCCTCCTCCCTTCAGTTCTCGTTCTCTCTCTCTCTCTCTCTCTCTCTCTCTCTCTATTGCTCTCCCTACTGCAATGGCTTCGACGACGTCCTTCTCCGGGATTAGTCTCCACCCTCCTTGGCCGCTCTTGCCCGCCTGCTCCGGCCGGGGCGCCGCCGCCGCGCTCCGCTTCCCCAGCGGCTCGAAGCCGCTCGGGAGGATCAGGCTCAAGAGGGAGCACCGCGGCGGCGCCAGGAGACTCGCGGGGAGCCCGCTGTCTAGGCCTCTCGTCGTGCGGTGTGAGGCTTCCGGTGGACGGGTGATTGCCCCCGATTCCTTTCCTTGGGATTTTTTTTAGTGCTCTGCGTGCTTGCTCGTGTGTTCGTTCGTTGCTTTGTTTTGGGGATTTGGTTATGCTTGTTTGGGGTGATGCGATGAGGTCGCGTACGTCCAGGCGTGGTGCTAGTAGTGTTCTGTGTTCGAGTGCGTTGGATTTTTCTTGCCAAGTTGTCGTTTTTTTCGATAATCCTGAATTGTGCAAATGTGTTGATTGATTGCTAGTGTGGTTGCCGTACTGCTAAATTAGGCTGTGCATAGACGAAGAGTGAGTTGCTAAATGGATGAATGTGTATATGCAGCTTCTTTGGGGTGGTGTTTGTAATATGTATAATCAGATTTGTCCACTTGAACCCAATAAATTATTGATTTTGTAGCTCTGTCAAATGACAGATCACACAGCAAGAATTTACAGAGATGGCCTGGCAAGGGATTGTTTCCTCTCCAGATATCACGAAGGAGAATAAACATCAAATAGTGGAGACTGAGCACTTGATGAAGGCTTTGTTGGAGCAAAATAATGGGCCCCGGCGGAGCTTCTCCAAGGCTGCAATTGACAATACCTGTCTTCTGGAGGCTACTGATAAGTTCATCCAACGGCAACCAAAGGTATCTCTATTGAATGACAATGTCTCAATGAGCATCTCTTTTCAATCAATGGGTTATTACAGCTAGATGTTGCTATTTTCTTTTACGAATCAATTAAACATTTTCAGCATGGGCATTGCCTCTTGAGACCGAGTTCTTAATTGAAGAATAGAGGATTTAACATCACTTGATGTTCTCAGCCATTTAAAGGATTCAAGCCCCACAAACGATGTTCAAGAGAATTACCTAAGTGCTGAAATCTTAAAAAATGTTTTCCGGTAGAAAATATTTTCCTTACCGAACACCGGAAAACATTTTCCGAAACATTTTCAAGTTTTAGCCGAACACCGGAAAATATTGTCATTTTCCTGGAAAATGACTTCTTGGAAAATGTTTTCCGGAAATGGCCCATTTTCCATGAAACGAACGGACCCGTAATTTTGTTATTAAAAAAAACTGGCTCGGGCCAATTTACTTGCTTTGTGGGCTTAGTCCGGCCTGCCAAATTAAAACTCAAAACCACTAATTCGAGCCAATCGTCACCGGTCCAATAAATAAATGCGAAAAATGTAAATTAAAAATAAATGCACCTAAATCTATATGCTATGCAATTATTTTTTTTTAGGGATAAAATTATCCTCTAATTTTTAATACAATAAATGACTAAATGGGTTGCTAAAATTTATGTGTCAACAGCTAGTAATTTAAAAGTAACCTTATATGTTGAATTTGAAACAAAAAAAAAATGACATAAAAAGTGATATGGCCTGACATTTTGGATGCAATATGACACGGGATTCACTCGTTGATTGAGTATTCTTGTAGAGAAGAATCTCGGATCCACTCAATCTCTCTAGTCCAATCTAGAAATCCGCATGAAGATGGATAATTTTTTCAAGATCATCCCGATTAAAGTTTCTAAGACGGTCTGGTAGGGGACTCTCAATTTCCTCACAATAGAACTGAAGCTTCTAATCAATTTCACGAGTCAATCGCCTAAAGTCGTTCATGATTTTCTATAAAAGCCCCCAATCCAGCTTGATCTTCTTCATCGTCCTTTAAACTAATCTCGTTGTGTCTCGTGTTGGGGGGGGGAGAGAGAGAGAGAGAGAGAGAGAGAGAGAGAGAGGCTTGAGCAGAAGAATAGATCGGTGTCAGAAGCGATATGGCGGTCTGTACTACCTGAATTTTCTTGTCTTTGGTTTTGTTCCTCATTTTGTTGGGTTTATGTTTCTGGATCGATAGTTGTCTTCCCTTCCTCCACCTCTTAAAACTTTTCTAATATCTCGTCTCTTCGTCCATCATATCCAGAAAAAGGTAGTGATTGATCCATTGACGGAGGACAAGACAAGCAAGGCCAGGACACGTACAATCGCTGTGAACGAAGCAAACGGTAACAATTCGTAGACCCCGTTTCATACACAAATACAAAGGTTGCATATAGTTTGCTGATTAATACTCCTTATCTCCCTCATCTCCCGATCCTTCATACTCACGAATATCATCGGAATAACTTCATGCATTAGCCATCAATATCTTCTGCCTCCAATAATTTAAAGAAAACCCTTCTCTTCTCATCATCCTCTCTTTTATATGTATTCAACATTGAAACAGATTTTGAGATCTGCAGGCGTTGCTGGAGAGCGTGGAAATTTGTTGGAGGTGATTGCTGAGGGGATTGATGTAGTGACGGTGGTCGACAAAATAAGGAACGAGGCTAAGCTGCGGGAGGCCAAGTTGATGAGCGTAGAGGATGAAAATTGAAACGTACTCAATGATTTCCTTGCTTCTGTTCATGGCTTTATGGAATCTGTTGGAGAAATCTTCTTGGAGTATTTTGAAGCTGACAAAATGTTTCCATCAGTCTAGTCTGAAGATTTATAGAATCTACTATTTAAAGTTTGAAGACCTCCGGATTGTCAGACTCAAGACTCAAAGTCTATTCTCATTGACAGTTTCTAATCCGTCGAAGAAGGGCTATCCAGGACTGGATGTTTCGTTAAGGATTTGACCTTATCGACTGGAAAAGATCTCTTGGCTGGATATGACATAACGAAATCCTTTATTTGGTCATGATTGATTCAGAGATTGAGGATCCGATGATTGGTGAAGTATACTTGGAAGGTTCTACTTATGGAAACCGAGATCCTAATTGTATGGGCGAGCAGGATTGATGGGTTATCGACATGTTCCTTAAATAGCACGAATGATCTTCCTAATTGATTATGTCCAACGGGAAGATTGGAAGAATTCCTTTGGTAAGTGCCAACGGGTATGATGGCATAAAAGAGTATATAAGGAAGACGTTCCAGTTGTTCAAGTGCATGCACGATAGAAGAATTCCAAAGTCTGAAACTCTTTGTTCTTAGTCAATTCATTTATTGAGCGAAATCTTGTACGCAAAAGAGAGTCTATATTTTTGAGAAACCTTGAGGAAGTGTGGTAGAGTATCTATACCATGGAATCAAGGGAGAGCCTTACTATAACAACTCTTTTGTTCATAGTGAAATCCAGCCGGTGGGCTGTCAGTGCGGAAGAGTGGACATAGGCTTGGAATAAGCCGAACCACTATTATTTCTATGTTCATTTTCTCTTTCCTACTCTCTACTTTACTTTGATCATAATTCGTTTTGTTAATGAAAGGAGAACTTCCTTTCTATTGTCTGCTTAGTATTGCTCTCTTATCTCGAGAAATTATTTTTACACCTATTCACCCCCCTCTAGGTGCTTATACTAGCTATCTCAATTGGTATCAGAGCCCGTGTACTCACTTTGTTTGAAGTATTTTACTTCAGAGTTAAAGATCCATGGCTAGTATGTTAGCTCCAGGACTGGTAGAAGGGTAAAGCAATACCAGACCACCTTACTTTGATGGAAATGAATACAACATATAGAAAAACAAGGTGAAGGCGTTGCTAAGATCAAAGGATCCTCTGAAATGGGATGTTGTAGACAAATGAATCATTCCTAAAGCTGCACCTGTCTCAGAGAGAGGAAAAGAAGCTGTTGAGTGTAGTGAAATGACTCAGGAAGAGATAACCAAGAGACAAGCTCTTGATGCAAAAGCAATTTATTCTTTATATTGTGCTTTGTCACCTACTGAATATAACAGAATATCTTCTTGTGTTACAGTGAAAGAAGTTTTGGATAGATTACATATTACCTATGAAGGAACCGATCGAGTGAAAGAAACCAGAATCAACATTCTCCTCGGTCAATACGAAGCCTTCAAAATGAAATCAGGAGAATCTATAACTGACATGTTTAGTTGTTTTACAGAAATCGTGAATGGTCTTGAAAAGCAAGGTCAACCAATTTCTGATCCCATGAAAGTAAACAAGATACTGCGTGGACTCTCCAAGGATTGGAATCACATAAAGACCTCAATAAGGAAGACACAAAGAATTATGCCACTATCTGTTGATGAGTTGGTTGGAACTCTTCAGTTTTATAAAGTGGAACAAATCAATGAAGACGAAGATCCTAAAGGTAAGAAATCCATTGCATTAAAATCCAATGCATTAAAATCCAATGATGATTCTGATGTTACAGATTCTGAAGACGATATGGATGATGAGGAGCTTACTCTCATGATAAGAAGATTCAGAAAGCTAAATAGAAAAGGAAGAAGATTCAATGCAAAGAAATAGAGTTTTCAAAAGCAACAGACTAAGTCTATTGATGATGATGAATCAAATAGAGATGTAGTTTACTTTGAATGTAAGAAAAATGGACATATTAGACCCAACTGTCCTCTTCTGAGGAAGAAGAAAGGAAAAGCTGAAAAGTATCGAAAGGCTCTTAAAGTAGAAACCGAGAGTGATACAGAATGTGAAGAAAGTGATGATGATTATGCCAATATATGTCCGATGGCACAATCGGATTCGATTCAAACTTCGAGCAGACTCGGATTCGGACAGTGAATTTGAGGTGAGTAACTTTAAAATCCCTATTAAAGTTTCTAAATACATTGATGAGTTGTGTTTTAGTCTTAAGACTTCTCTTAAAAGGATTTGCGAACTTAAAAAGGAAAACTCTGCACTAAAACAACAGGAAAATATTTTGAAAGAAAATGTGAAATATTTAGACATGAATGTTTCTACTCTTAAAGAAAGTGAAGATAATCTTTTGAAAAAAATGTATTTTTAAAAAATGACATATCAAATATTTCCAAAAGATTTTCAATAGGATCCGAGAAACTGGAGAAAATTCTTTCAGCACAAAGACTTTATTTCAATAAATCTGGTTTGGGAATGATTGTGGAAACCATTCCTTTAATTGATTTTCCTAAAGTAAAGGAAAGAATTAAGCAAAGACCGATAAGAGATACTTACAAAATCATTTTAAAAGAGTCTTTGTAAAACCAGTAGGTCGTAATGCTCTCAGATATTCTAAGTGCAATAGTTTAGATCATTTTGTGAAAGAATGTCTTGGAAACCTGTTAAGAAAGAATGGGCAAAAATCGCATATCATACTAACACCAATGGACCCAAGAAAATATGGGTACCAAAGAAAGTTTGAGTCTCTTTTTTAAATGTAGGTCACTATCAAGAAGAAGGTAAAATGGTATCTGGATAGTGGATGCTCAAGACATATGACAGGAGATTCAAATTGCTTCATAAAGCTCGTTCAAGTAAATGGTGGAAAAGTCTCATTTGGAGGAAATAGCAAAGGAAGAATTGTGGAACTCGGAACTGTAAAGATTGGAAACCTCACAATCAGCAATGTTTCCTTAGTGGAAGGACTTAACTACAACCGCTCGCATCGGTCAACTGTGCGATACTGGTTTCAAAATCAACTTTCAAGAAGGAATATGTTCAGGAACCAGTAAATATTCTACTCAGTCATTCATAGGTCGAAGACATGGAAATATCTACCTCTTTGACGTGAAACTAGATGAATTGCAATGTCTAATCTCAATTCAAGACGAAGCGAACTTATGGCACAGAAAACTTGAGCACATCAATATGAAGCAAATAGCCAAAATTTCAGCAAAGAAGCTAGTTCGTGGTCTACCCAATCTGTCATACCAAAAGTCTGATCTATGTACACCATGCGTATTGGGAAAGCAAGTAAGAAATTTCTTTAAACCAATAAATCAAGTTTCCACTAATCGTGTCTGCAGCCTTTCGCATATGGATCTCTTTGGACCAACCAGAACTCAGAGCATTGGAGGTAAGAAATATTGCCTAGTAATTGTGGATGACTACTCACGATTTACTTGGGTATATTTTCTGGCAAGTAAGTCTGAAATCTTTTCTTACTTTGGAAAGTTTGCTAAAAAAGTCCAAAATGAAAAAGGATATGTTATTTCAAGTATAAGAACAGACCTTGGAGGTGAATTTGAAAATCAAGATTTTACAAAATTTTGTGATGAATCTGGTTTTCAGTATGTGTTCTCCTCTCCATATACTCGAGCAAAATGGAGTTGTGGAAAGAAAGAATAGGTCGCTTCAAGAAATGGCAAAAACTCTTTTAATTGAAAGTAACATCTCTTCATGTTTTTTGAAAGCAGTTTTCTGACATGTTATATTATTAATAGAGTTTTTCTAAGGCCTATTATAGAAAAAACCCCTATGAGTTATTCAAAGAAAAGAAGCCTATTGTTTCATATTTTCATTTGTTTGGATGTAAATGCTTTATATTGAAAAATGCAAATGATCGAGTTGGCAAGTTTGAAGAAAAATCAGACGAAGGCATTTTCCTTGGATATTCTACCTCAAGCAAAGCCTACAGAGTTTACAACAAGAAGACTCAATCTATGGAGGAATCAATGAATGTCAAATTCCAAGATTCTATGCAAAATGAATCTATTCAGACTCATCTTGAAGAATCTGAACCTGCTCCAGACTCTACAAAGTCTAAATCTCACGAAGCAGCTCAGACTTTGAAAGACCAGCAACAAATGATTGTTGAAGATTCAAATGAAGGAAGTGATCATCAACTTGACAAATCAACCAGTAACTGGAAGCATAAGTCCAGCATCCCAAAGATCTCATTATTGGCGACATTAATGAAGGAATTCGCACAAGATCCAAAAGGCGCGAAGAGTCTAGTGTTGTGGCTCTTATTTTTGAAATAGAACCCAAAAGCATAGAAGAAGCTTTATCTGATGAAAGCTGGATTGAAGCCATGCAAGAAGAACTCAGGCAATTCAGTATTAATGATGTCTGGGAGTTGACTCCTAAACCGAAAGGTAAATCTATTATTGGAGCTAAATGGTATTCAGGAACAAGATGGACGAGAAAGGAAAGGTCGTAAGAAACAAAGCAAGACTCGTGGCCAAGGGATATACACAAGAAGAAGGGATAGACTATGATGAGACTTACGCACCAATAGCAAGGTTAGAAGCAATTAGATTATTACTTGCTTTTGCTTGTTATAAGAATTTCAGGTTATTCCAAATGGACATCAAAAGTGCTTTCTTGAATGGATTTATCCATGAGAAAGTCTATGTGGAACAACCACCTGGGTTTGAAGACCCAAGAAAATCAGACTCAGTATTCAAACTGAAAAATGTCTTATATGGTTTAAAGCAAGCACCTCGAGCTTCGTACGACATGCTGAGTAAGTTTTCAATTCAAAACGGTTTTGTTAAAGGTAAAATAGACACTACTCTGTTTATCAAAAGAGAAAGCAAAAGTTTTCTGCTTGTTCAAATATATGTTGATGATATTATTTTTGGATCCTCTAATGAAAGTCTGTGCAAGAAATTCTCTAAGTCTATGCAGGATGAATTTGAAATGAGCATGATGGGTGAACTAACCTTCTTTCTTGGACTTCAAGTGAAACAATTGAAGGAAGGAACTTTTATTCATCAAGAAAAATATGCTAATGATCTTGTCAAAAAGTTTGGACTGGAAAATTGCAAAAAAGACTGATATACCAATGTCAAGTTCTTTGAAGATAGACAAAGATGAAGGAGGAAAGAAAGTTGACCAGAAGCTATACAGTAGTATCATTGGTTTACTTCTTTATCTTACTGCTTCTAGACCTGACATTTTGTTTAGTGTTTGCATTTGTGCCAGATTTCAAGCAGACCCTAAAGAATCTCTTCTAAGTGCTGCAAAGTGTATTATCAAAGACATTGCATCAACTTGAAGCCTTGGTCTTTGGTATCCTAAAAAGGAAGACTTTACTCTTCTTGGATACTCAGACGCAAATCTAGTTGGTTGCAGAGTTGATAGAAAGAGCACCTCGGGTACCTGTCAACTACTTGGAAGCAGGACAGTGTCTTGGTTTTCAAGGAAGCAAAATACAGTAGCTCTTTCTACAGTAGAAGCAAAGTATGTAGCTCTTGGAAGTTGTTGTTCACAAATTCTGTGGATAAAACAACAGCTAAGAGACTTTGGAATTAAAGATTCATGCATAGAAATTAATTGTGACAACACCAGCACAATCAATCTCACCAAGAATCCAATTCTTCACTCAAGAGCAAAGCATATAGAGATTCGATATCACTTCATTAGAGATTATGTTCAAAATGGAGAAGTTTCGATTCAGTTTGTTGACTCAAAGAACCAAGGCGGCGGATATATTTACAAAGCCTTTGGAGAAAAATTAATTTGAAATCATTCGTTCCGAGACTCAACATCTTGAGGTTTGAAGAAGTAAAAGTCTAGAGACTCTCAGACTCAGACAATGAAGATTTTTGACTTTGTAAGTTATTTTATTCTCTCTCATATTAAATCTCGAAAAGGTACGATCATCTATCTATAATTGATTTTTGCTACTTTCAATTTCCGTGATTAGTGCAATATTTCTTTTTCGAAAATGGAGTTAATTTTTAAATGACATTTATCTAATTTTTTGAAAAAGGCAGTTATTTTTAAAAGGCATCTTTTTACTTTCCATTACGACGTTTTGTATGCCTCTCTTCGATTGACCTATATACTGTCGGTTCCTCTTCGTTTAACTCCCAAAACCCTAAAAAGCATCGATCTTCTACTTCTGTCTTCTTCTCTTGTTTAATCTTCGAAAAGTTGTCATCTTTCTTGGGAAAGTCAAGTTTGGAATCTTTCAAAGACTGTGAAAGATGTCGTCTCAAAGGAAGTCTTCGAGGATCGCGAACAGGGGACCGCAGCAAATGCGTGAGGGGCCTACGCACTTTGATCTCACCGAGGAAGAAGAGTCTCCTAGTCAGCAGCAGAGCCCACAACATTCTCAGCAGCGTCCATCTTCTCCATCTAGACAATAGGATGTTGCTCGACGAGAAGAGGAAGAAATAATCGAAGATGCAGAACCTGTAAGAATCTTTAAGCCCTCTTTTACCTACAAGCTTTATCATGCTTTGAAAAGGGGTGGAACTCCTTTGAACTACATTGACGAATTCCTGAAAGACAAAGGGTACAAAAATGAAACCTTCTTTTTACGCACAATGGAACGGTTGGGAATAGCCCCTGCTAGGTCGGCAGAAGAGGCAATGGCAAATATTCCAATCGATCCTCGTGTTGGAGGGTTGAATCAGACAAATGGGAATGATGATGACAAGTTGTACAATCAGTTTCAACCGAGAATGGGTGTTGCGGCAAAAATTCGGAGCAAAAGGACATACTTGTTTCGATCGGAGGAACAAAAGCATCTATACTCTAAGTTGTTGAAGTGTGGGGTGATAAACCTTAAAAGTGTGGATTTTGATTTCCTTGACGCTGTGAACGTTAATTTGAGGGAAAAATTCAGTCTTCTTCAATTTGAACAGTTCTGTTCTGACTCTACAGAAGCCTATGCTGAACTCACTGCATACTTCTATTCGAATCTTAGTTTCTTGGATGTGAATAGATTCTCTTTTAGTGTCCGTGATCAGGACTATGTGGTGGATGTAGATATGTTGGCTGATGTGATTGGGGTTGAGAGAGGGAGATATCAACCTATCAATGTCTCTATTACTCGTGCTACGTTGGAACTTGTTAAGGATAGAAGGTCAGAGAGAAATGTTTCCTACTTGAGGATGAGTGCATTCAACATTCTGCTTCACAAGATTGTGATTAATTGCCTCAGACCAAAATCTACTTCAAAGATCGATGTTTCAAACTCGAAGCAAAGCGATGTATGCCATCAATGCTGGGAAAAAGTTCTTTCTTCCTCACACTATTATATTCCACATGTATAGAGTAGTGATGAAGGACAAGGGTCAACTTCCTTATCCAACTCTTGTGACAAAGTTATTCAGACATTTGAATGTTCAGCCTTCCCGGATTCTCTGTGTTCGAACTTGTGATCAAATGGTAGTGGGATTGAAAATGGTGTCTAAAATGCGTCTGAAGGAACTCAACAAGGCGTTGGAGAAATTCAAGGAGAAAACCCCTGTCAAATCTCATCAAATCTCTTCAGTAGCAAAAAGAAAAGGGAAGGAGCCCATGGTCGCTCCATCCAAGAAAAGAAGAGCTCTCATCGTTGAGGATGAAGAAGATGAGGAAGACATTACCATTTCTGCAATGGCATTGGAGAACCTGAGTCATTCTATTCCAGAATCAACGGAACGACAAGAGAAAGACACAGAACAGAGGACTGGAGAAAGAGAAGATTTGGAAGCAGAAGAGAAAGAAGCAGAGGAGAAAGAAACAGAGGAGAGAGAAGGAGAAGAAAGAGATGCGGAGGAGAAAAGAATTGAAGAAGAAGAAGAAGAGGAAAGAGGAGATCAAGAGGAAGGAGAGCATGAGGAACACTCTTCTCCACCTGAAGGCATGGAAATAAGGGGAGATCATGAGAAAAGAGGAATGTCCTCATATCCTGCTATCAGTGAAGGAGTCAGCCGCTCTCCAGCAGATTCAGAGCACATCTATGCCTCTCAATTTCCTGAGGAAGGACATGATGTTTCATCGCCCAATCTGCGTGACTATGCTGATTTGCCATCGTCTGCCTTTACTCCATCTGATCATGCAGAAGCCAGTACGCAGACTGATAATTTAGCAGATTTTCGTAGAATTCTTGATGTTCTCTTAGAAATGCGGGGTCAGATATATGCTCTGGGATGCGAAATTCAGAATTTGCAGACTGCAGGTCAAGCTTCTTTAGTTTCTTTGAATGATCAAATCCAAGCCCTTGCTCTTCAGATTCAAGCAAATGCTAAGGGTGAAGAGGTGGCTCAACTGAAGGAAGAGTTGAAAAAGCTGGAAGGCATTCTCCAGTCAATGGGAGATTTCCAGCTTGTTCGTGTTCCCAAGCATTCTTGATTCCATTCTCTTTCCATCTCAACCTTTTTTATAATGACAAAAAGGGGGAGAGATGTGATTTGAACTTTGAACCTTGAACTTTTTGAACTTGAACTTTTAATTTGTTTTGATGTTTGACTTGACTTTTGTGTCTAGATGTGGACTGAATTTGGGATTTTGGTTTGACTGCTTATATTAAGTACTATTGATATCTTATGGATGGCTTTATTTATATGCAAGACTAACCTATTTTCTATGGTTGCAGATTCTAGTGTTATCATTAAGCCATTTATTTTTATGAGATATCCATATTTGCTTGAGAAATGTTTTGCAAGTCAAAGTTATCCAAATCTGTAGGAAAGTTTTGTCACCATAAAAAATGGGGAGATTGTTGGACAAATCTTCCTGGAGTATTTTGAAGCTGACAAAACGTTTTCATCAGTCTAGTCTGAAGATTTGCAGACTCTACTATTTAAAGTCTGAAGACCTCCGGACTGCTAGACTCAAGACTCAAAGTCTATTCTCATTGACGGTTTCTAATCCGTCGAAGAAGGGTTATCTAGGACTAGATGTTTCGTTAAGGATTTGACCTTATCGACTGGGAAAGATCTCTTGGCTGGATATGATATAACGGAATCTTTTATTTGATCATGATTGATTCAGAGATTGAGGATCCGATGATTGGCGAAGTATACTCGGAAGGTTCTACTTATGGAAACCGAGATACTGATTGTATGGGCAAGCATGATTGATGGGCTATCGACATGTTCCTTAAATAGCTCGAATGCTCTTCCTAATTGATTCTGTCCAACGGGAAGATTATAAGAATTCCTTTGGTAAGTGCCAACGAGTATGATGGCATAAATGAGTATATAAGGAAGACGTTCCAGTTGTTCAAGTGTGTGCTCGATAGAAGAATTCCAAAGTCTGAAACTCTTTGTTCTTAGTCAATTCATTTACTGAGCGAAATCTTGTACGCAAAAGAGAGTCTATATTCTTGAGAAACCTTGAGGAAGTGTGGTAGAGTATCTACACTGTGGAATCAAGGGAGAGCCTTGCTGTAACAACTCTTTTGTTCATAGTGAAATCCAGCCGGTAGGCTGTCAGTGCGAAAGAGTGGACGTAGGCTTGGAATAAGCCGAACCACTATAATTTATGTATTCATTTTCTCTTCCCTACTCTCTGCTTTACTTTGATCATAATTCATTTTGTTAACGAAAGGAGAACTTCCTTTCTATTGTCTGCTTAGTATTGCTCTCTTATTTCGAGAAATTATTTTTACACCTATTCACCCCCCTCTAGGTGCTTATACTAGCTATCTCAGAATCTACGTTGATGTGTATTGCGTAGCTATGAATCAGGAGAGTAAGAAGAGTTGATAAGAGTGGGGGCCTCGAATTCGACCAAATATAACTTATTAAAAAGATAGTTTATACAATATCCGTGGCTTGCTTCTGTCTCGAGCTTGTTCTTCAAAATATGGGCGGTGTTTTAGCTTTGATTGTAAGGGAAGATTACTAAGGTCTGTTCAGTGTGAGTTTTGCTTTTCATTTCTGATGTGGCTTTCTTTCCTTTACTGATGGACTTCTCCAATTACCCTAAAGCACTTGATGAAGTAATGGTTAATGGCAATAGTATCTCTAACACTGTACCAGTCACAAAACAATATCGGGATAAGTACACTAGTGGTACCATAAGTTGTGTACGACGCTCACTTTGGTGCCAAAAGTTTCCGTTAGATCATTTAAGTGCCAAAAAATTTGAAAAACGCTCACTTTGGTGCCAACGCCGATCTAATCGGCCGGAAATCTAACGTGGCTTTTTATTTATTTATTTATTAATTTCTTATGTTGATGTGGTTCGCCGAGTTTCCATTGGATCACTTAGGCCTTCAAACGACGTCATTTTAGCATCCTAACACCAAAGCGACGCCGTTTTGTGTCTTTCCCCCAAATTCAAAACCCTAAATTCCCAAACAACACCGTTTTGTGTTGTCTTCTTCCCTGAACAGATCCAGCAACAGCAATAGCACCGAACCAGCAACACCAAAAGAGCGCGAGAACCAGCAACACCAGTAATTTTCTAGAAAAGAAACCACGCATTCGCCTACGCTCTCCCAGTAGTTTTCCCTATTTTCAATCACTTTATCAACCTTTCAAATCCCCGAATCTCAGCCCCACCACCGCCTTTTCCCAAGGAATATCGTTGAGTGGAGAGGAAATGTGAGCTTGAAGAATCTCCAGAAGCACAAGCGATCCGGCCAATGGTAGCCATGAAGATTTGGAACTCCACGGAGGTACGAAGGCAGCGGCCATGGCCCCGCCATCCCCTCCTCCGCCCTCATCATCGACACCTCCCTCTCTCTCGGGATTTTCTGTCTGTTTGTTTGTTTGTTTGTTTTTTTTTTTTTTTTTTTTTTTTTGCTTTTGTCTTGCTGTGGCAAGCAACTACGATGGAGGTCGAGGGACGGCGGCTAAGCGATGGTGGCCAAGGGACGGCGGCCAAGTAACGGTGGCCGAGGGACGGCGGCCGAGCGACGGCGGACGAGCAATGGCGGACAAAAAAACCCTAATTTTAATCTCCAAATAAAAAAAAAAAAATGGCGTCGTTTTTGTGAGGCTATCCACGTAGGACGGCAAAACGACGTCGTTTAAAAGGCTTCTCGATTTTTTTTTTTTTTAAATATAAAAGCCACGTAATTATTTTGGCCAGAATCTATCGTTGGTGGCACCAAAGTGATCGTTTTTCCTCCGATTTGGCACTTAAGTGATCCGGCGGAAACTTTTGGCACCAAAGTGAGCGCCGTACAAAACTTATGGCACCATTAGTGTACTTATCCCAAACAATATCAATCAATATTAGGTGATTCAAGTGGATCAATCAATTGATCAGATCGAATTGGATGATTTATTTCGATGACTCTCTCTCTCTCTCTCTCTCTCTCTCTATCAGATCGAATTGGATGATTTATTTCGATGACTCTCTTTCTCTCTCTCTCTTGATCTCTCGACACACACACACAGGCACATGCCCATGTGCATCAATTGTTGAGTGTAAATCTCTCTCTCTCTCTCTAGACACACACACACACGGGCACATGCCCATGTGCATCAATTTTTGAGTGTAAATAGATATACCTTTTTTTTAGGGACAATTACCCAATTTGTCCTCAATTTATTATATGATTGTTAATTCAGTTATAAAATTTTCAATTTTGCTAATGTAAGATTAATTTTTTATTTGTGCAAAATTTTAACGGATAATTAAAAATTATTGACGTGGCAATCCACAAGTTGTCCATGTCAATGTGCCATATGATTGCCAGTGATCATTGAATATATATGTCAGTGTGCCATAGGACAACATTGGAATATAATGTATAGGTTTAGGTTGCATTGACAAAATTAAAAAATTTCATACTGAATTGATATCTGTACATTATATTTTTGACTGAATTAGTAGTGTTTTTTGCTATTTGGAAAAAAGGAAAGCTAGATACATGAACTGACTCGACAGCTATAGCTTAGCTGGTCGACTATTAAATACTAGTTGCTTGCGCTGAAGTCACCAAGGTAATTTCTGTATCTCATGCATCGAGCAGGAGGCATAGGTCATCCTCCAGGCATACGTTGAATAAATGAACGTGTTTCTCCCGGGACAAGTCTTGATCTGGTAAGTCATCATTGTCAGATCATTATTCATATCCACAAGGACCGATTGATGAAGCTCTTTATGAAGTAAAGCATAACAATGATGCATGCCCAATGACTGAGTCATCGTGCGAGACTCGTTCACATGTTGTCTCCATGAATTCTCTGCAAATGCCATGCACAGTGCGCAGTGAATTGAGCTGGTTTCTTCCTTGCGCAGGAGTCTTTAAAAGCCGAAAACTGTCCAAAGAGTGATAAACCAATTACATTTTTATCAATTTAATCATAAACATTTTAATTATTTAATTGAGTCCTAATTTTTTTTATAAATATTTTGCCAAATAAGTCCATCCAGATAATTATAATAGAAAATCATTAACGTGAACATTAGTAGTGTCACGTAGGACATCATTGTCGCTGATGTGGATAATTTTTTGTTAATTTTGAATTTTTTGTTTTTTCTTTTTCTTTCTTTCTTTCTTTCTTTCCCTTTTCCTTTTTTCCTTTTTTTAATTTTTTTATATCTACCGTGTCTAGTGAGGGCTGGCCGACCCTTGTTGACCACAGGCAAGGACCAGTGACTCTTGTTGGCCATTGGGTTGGAGCTTCGTGGCCCTTGGGCACGTTAATACCGGTGATGTCACGTAGAATGTCCAATGTTCATATTCACGATTTTTGGTCAAAATTGGCTGGATGGACTCAATTGACAAAACATAAATATATTTAGGACTAGATTGGCACAATAATGGATTAAGACCGAATTGACATAAGTACATTATATTTATGACTTTTTTGGTAATTATCCTAATGTGACCTTCTATTGGCCACCAAGGAAGCTTCTCAATGCTAAGAAATCTTGCGGCTGATACGTGTTTGATTAATGTTATTGAGCAAATGAGTTGTGAAGACACATGTAGACTGGTCTTCCATTGTTGGAAATGCACTATCCTCGAGTCTTGAGAGATCTTGTGCACTCTCACTAGGACCCAAGTGGGATGGGAAATCGGTTCGACTTGTGAAAATATGATGCCAATCTTCTCTTTAATTCATGCAAGAATCAATATTTAATGTTGGGCAAAGACATCACAAATACATGTATTAGGGCACAAAAGGAAAAAGAAAAAAAAATGAGAAACGAGAAGAAAAGAACCAGCTCTCGATGCGAACGAAATGCACGAACAAGTATGGACCGCCATATCGCCTCTCTAAGACTGATCCGTTTTCTTTTCTCTTTGATCAAATTGAACCTCTCTAGGCACGAAGAGCTAATTGGTACGTACCGTTGATATAGATGATGAAGATCATCATGAGCTCCAAGGGTTCTTATCGGTGCATAACCTATCAACTCCTGAACATATGTGCACAAGCCCTCGTCATGCACGTTACATTTCGGGGTTCTTTCCGAGACATGTGCCACCAACTATGATTGATTTAGGTAATGTAATTTGCCTAACATAAACTTCTTGCTTTGACCCCATCAACTGTGGTTGAAATTTTCGTTTTAATAGAAAAACCATTATGCAAATAAATACGCAAGTAGATCTCTTGAAATGCTTAAGCGCTAAGGCAATGGTCCTACGTTAGTGATCTCAATGTTGAAAAAAAACATCGTGTGAAGGTAAGACAGAGGATTACTATATATTAGTATGGCTACCCACTCCAAACATGGCGTGTGGTGTGGAACACGGGAACCGTGTGCATGTCATGTAATTCCAAGTGAAATTCTGAGAAATGAAGGGGGCTAGCGATCGAAAAGTCACGGCATTGTCATTCCCGCGTACCGACTGCGTGCATATGGCGCGGTGTTGATTGGGTTTCATGAGACTTAGATTTTGGGTTGACTTACCAAGGCCAATGATAGTAGTAATATAGGAATGGCATTTAAAAGGGAATCCCAATTCAAATGATATGCTATCTGAAATGTCATGTCAAACATGAAGATGTTTATGACTAGGGGTGAGCGTCCGTCCCAAATCGGCCTGAGATACTACTTGAACCGGCCACTTTCCATGAGTTGGGTAAAAAAATTATTTGTCTATACAATAAAGAGCAAAATAAATTCTTGTTTGGGCCGCTTGCTTGGATTTTGGCTAATTAATGCAATTATTACGGTTTTTCATGGATGCGGGACTTCTCTATTTAAGATGAGCTTCCTCGTTATAGTTCCAAGCATACTTTCCAAATTATCCTATCATAAGATTAAAAAAATGAAGATACATGTGACAATGATCCTTAAAAATAGCAGCTGACTAAAAAACTTGCATTTTTCGATGCATTAACTTGTTTCATATTATGTGAAGGTGATAAGATTGCCACAGCTAAAGACTGCAGGACTCCGATGAGGCAGCTTAGGGACCAACGACCACGGCGGAATCTATCTCCCCTGAGTCAAGTGCTATGGACGAGCAGCTCGCCTGGGCTCCCTTGATCTCGATTCTCGGCAAGGCGATGTCGAGGTCAGGTGATCCAAGGGACCACTTGCCTGAGGGCGACGGCGGCAAGGCCACGACCATTGCGCCTCTCTCTCCCTCTCTTTCTACCATGAGCAGCTCCAGATTGAAGGAGAAAATGAGGGTAACTTTTCTTTTTCTTTCTTTTCTTTTTGGTCATAATGAGGGTGACTTGGAATATGTATGCATAATATGGTGGGGATAACAGAGTTTTTAGTATTCCAGGGAAATTGCTTTTCTTCACTTATTATGGTCCAAATATTTTTTGAGGTTAAACACCATAATTTTCAATGAAGCGATTTTAGAGGAGTTAAAATGACTTGGTGAAACATTTCTAAAGGCACCTTTTCGCAGAGAGCCTAGAACATTTAGTAACGAAATCTTATGATTGTTTTTTAGCGATTGTAAATTAGCATCGCCGAGAGAATTATTTACGCGGCCCATTAAATTAGAACCTCATTACTCAAAGACGTGAGTCACATTATTTACAAAAGCATCGATTAGGTTCACAATTAAAATCCAAAATGAAAATTGCGTTTGCCAACAATAATAAAGACAATGATATAATACAAGAAAATTTTGCTATAGGAATGTAAGAATCAATTCTTGTCCTAGCTTGAAAGTTCACTTATTCGTATGATGAGGCAATGAAATATTAAAAAGTGGCCATCATTTGCATTATGCAAGAAAAAAGACAATGTCAATATGTGAATAAAAAATGATCTTTCAATGAAGTCGCCTCTTACAATGAAATTGAGGGGAAGGTACATGCCACATAGTCCCGGTACATGCCACATAGTCCCGATTACGGGATTTTGATATTTTGCCAAGATTTTGTCTAAGAGACGGCATCATCAAAAGATCAATTCATAGCTATCAATCGAATGTCCACTCTATCCCAACAGTTTCACGTGCAAAATGTGACATCAACTTTTGAAAGATTGATTTGTGATTTGATTCTTGCAAAAATAAGGTGATTTTTATTTCGAGAAGTCCTATATATAGAAAAAATGTAATTCGAATATCGATCATAGAAGGTGGAAAAGAAAGAATTTTCTCCTAAACTATTTATTGTATGTTGATTCATGATATGACACTGAGTTATGTATTCGAAATTGATATGGCATGAAACTTATTAACCTTTTTTTATTAAAAAAATATTTACATCAAAACATTTTAATTGAGACAATAAACAGTGCAAGTAATAACTGCAAATAGAATTACAAAAAGCGAGGGGACAAGAATTTAAAGAAAGAGATGCCAATCGAAAGTGAATGATGATAATATCAGAAGAAAAACACACGTCTGTTAATGTTAATTGTAAAGATAATAAAGATGACTCTTATTCCATATAAATCAAGAATTATGGGTTCATAAAACCATATTTCTCAATGAGACATCTATAGAGGAGACGGATTCCATGGATAACAGATATCATACTCTCCAGACTCACTAAGCGAACAAGGACCGTCGGGCAAGATATTCCAAAAACACAAATCGCAACGACCAAAGTCCCTCTTTGACACATATATATCAAACCACTCAAATCGACCTGGCCACGAAAAGCTACAAAAGAACAATGTCCCCCCGAAGATATTGGGTCTGAATGTGAAAAACCAGCTTTCCTTTATATGATGGATTCCAAGATCGTCATCTTTAGATTTGCAATGGACTGTTAGAATAGTGCCAGCCTGCAAATGGTTGTTGATCATAACGGTCGTCTTGCCCATAACAATTCCTACATAGCTAGTTACAAATAAGAAACAGATAAATATGAGTGGAGCTGATGTCTTCATCATCGGGGCATACATTGCACAATTGATTTTATGGATTAAACTTATCAAACGATCCTCAATAAATAACCTTCGTGGTAGCTCTGTAACTTTTATGACATCTCTGAATATCTTTAGATTTAATTGTAAGTCCTATGCCAAATCTTTTGCAATTAGGGATCCAGCTGTCATTTTGCTAAAAGGAAACCATTGCACAATTACATTTTGATTTTGTGAAATAATTCATCAAATGTCCTTTTATGCCAATCTTTTGCAACTGGAGATTGATAAACGATAATTGGCTTGTTTAAATGCTAAAAGGAAACCAGCTGTCATTTTGCTAAAAGGAAATCTTTTGCAATTCATCAAATCTTTTGCAATTAGGGATCCAGCTGTCATTTTGCTAAAAGGAAACCATTGCACAATTACATTTTGATTTTGTGAAATAATTCATCAAATGTCCTTTTATGCCAATCTTTTGCAACTGGAGATTGATAAACAATAATTGGCTTGTTTAAATGCTAAAAGGAAACCAGCTGTCATTTTGTTAAAAGGAAATCTTTTGCAATTCATCAAATCTTTTGCAATTAGGGATCCAGCTGTCATTTTGCTAAAAGGAAACCATTGCACAATTACATTTTGATTTTGTGAAATAATTCATCAAATGTCCTTTTATGACAATCTTTTGCAACTGGAGATTGATAAACAATAATTGGCTTGTTTAAATGCTAAAAGGAAACCAGCTGTCATTTTGCTAAAAGGAAATCTTTTGCAATTCATAAAATCTTTTGCAATTAGGGATCCAGCTGTCATTTTGCTAAAAGGAAACCATTGCACAATTACATTTTGATTTTGTGAAATAATTCATCAAATGTCCTTTTATGCCAATCTTTTGCAATTGGAGATTGATAAACGAAATATTGGCTTGTTTAAATGCTAAAAGGAAACCAGTTGTCATTTTGCTAAAAGGAAATCTTTTGCAATTCATCAAATCTTTTGCAATTAGGGATCCATTTGTCATTTTGCTAAAAGGAAATCTTTTGCAATTCATAAAATCTTTTGTAATTAGGGATCCAGCTGTCATTTTGCTAAAAGGAAACCATTGCACAATTACATTTTGATTTTGTGAAATAATTCATCAAATGTCCTTTTATGCCAATCTTTTGCAACTGGAGATTGATAAACAATAATTGGCTTGTTTAAATGCTAAAAGGAAACCAGCTGTCATTTTGCTAAAAGGAAATCTTTTGCAATTCATCAAATCTTTTGCAATTAGGGATCCAGCTGTCATTTTGCTAAAAGGAAACCATTGCACAATTACATTTTGATTTTGTGAAATAATTCATCAAATGTCCTTTTATGCCAATCTTTTGCAACTGGAGATTGATAAACAATAATTGGCTTGTTTAAATGCTAAAAGGAAACCATTGCACAATCTCAATTTGATTTTGTGAAAAAATAGATTAAATGATCCTCAACACACGACTTTTATGGCAACTCCGAATATCTTTAGAATTAATTGCAAGTTCTACGCCAAATCTTTTGCAATTAGGGATGTAGCTGTCATTTTGCTAAAAGGAAACCATTGCTCAATATTATTTTGATTTTGTGAAAAAATTGATCAAATGATCCTTTTATGCCACATCGTTTGCAATTAGAGATTGATAAACAGTAATTGGCTTGTTTATGAGATAGCTAGTATAAGCACCTAGAGAGGGGTGAATAGGTATAAAAATAATTTCTCTAGATACGAAAGCGATACTAGGCAGACGATAGAAAGGAAGATCTCCAAAACAGATTATGATCAAAGTAAAGCAGAGAGTAGGGAAGAGAAAATTGAACACAAGGTTTATAGTGGTTTGGCTTATTCCAAGCCTACGTCCACTCTTCCGCACTGACAGCCCACTGGCTGGATTTTACTATGAACAAAAGAGATGTTATAGCACAGCTTTGCCTTGATTCCACAGTGTAGATATTCTACTACACTTCTTCAAGATTTCTCATGAATATAGGCTCTCTTTTGTGTACAAGATTTTGCTCAAATGAATTGACTAAGAACAAGAAGCTTCAGAATTTGGAATTCTTCTATCGTGCACTCTCTCGAACAACTGAAACGTCTTCCTTATATACTCCTTTATGCCATCATACCCGTTGGCACTTACCAAAGGAATTGCTCCAATCTATCCGTTGGACGGAATCAATTAGGAAGATCATTCGAGCTATTAAAGGAACATGACGATAGCCCATCAATCCTGTTCGCCCATACAATCAGGATCTCGGTTTCCATAAGTAGAACATTCCAAGAATATTTTGCCAATCATCGGATCCTTAATCTCCGAATCAATCATGATCAAATAAAGGATTCCGTTATATCATATCCAGCCAAGAGATCTTCTCCAATCAATAAGGTTACATCCTTAATGTCCAGTTATGGATAGCCTTTCTTCAACGGATTAGAAATTGTCAATGAGGATAGACTTTAAGTCTTGAGTCTAGCTGTTCGGAGGTCTTCAGACTTTAAATAGCAGAGTTTGCAAATCTTCAAACTAGACTGATGGAAACGTTTTGTCAGCTTTAAAACACTTCACGAAGATTTCTCCAACAATCTCCCCATTTTTGATGGTGACAAAACTTTCCTACAGATTTGAATAACTTTGACTTGCAAAACATTACTCAAGCAAATATGGATATCTCATAAAGATTAATGGCTTAATGATAACACTAGAATCTGCAACCACAGAAAATAGGTTAGTCTTGCATGAGAGTAAACCTATTCATAAGATATCAATAGTACTTAATATAAGCAGCGGTCAATCCAAATCCACATTCAGTCCTCATCCAGACACACAAGTCAAATATCAAAACAAACTAAAAGTTCAACAAGTTTAAGTTCAAAGATTTCAGTTCAAAGATTTCAAATCTCGCATCTCTCCCCCTTTTTCTCATAAAAAAAAAAAAAGTTGAGATGGGAATAGAATTGGAGTCAAGATGGCTTGGGAACGCGAACAAGCTGGAAATCTCCCATTGACTAGACGATGCCTTCCAGCTTTTTCAATTCCTCATTTAGTTGTGCAACATCCTCACCCTTAGCTTTAGCCTGAATCTGAAGAGAAAGGGCTTGGATCTGATCATTCAAGGAACTTGAAGAAGCTTGACCTGCATTCTGCAAATTCTAAACTTCGCATCCCAGAGCATATATCTGACCTCGCATTTTCAAGAGAACATCCAGAATTTTACGAAAATCTGCTGAATTATCGGTCTGCGTACTAGCTTCTGCACAATCAGATGGAGTAAAGGCAGATGATGGCAAATCAGCATAATCACGCAGATTTGATGAAGAAACATCATGTCCTTCCTCAGGAAATTGAGAAGCATAAATGTCCTCTGGATCTGCTGGAGAGCGACTGACTCCCTCACTGGTAGCAGGATATGGGAACAGTCATTTTTTCTCACGATCTCCCCCTGTTTCAATGCCTCCAGGTGGAGAAGAGTGATCATGCTCTCATTCTTCTTGATTTTTTGTTTCTTCCTCTTCTTCTTTTTCAATTCTTTCCTTATCAGCATCTCTTTCTTCAGCTTCTCTCTCCTCTGTTTCTTTCTCCTCTACTTCTTTCTCTTCTCTTTCTCTAGTCCTCTGTTCTGAGTCTTTATTTGGAACAGAACGACTTAGATTCTTCAATGCCATTGCAGAAATGGTGATGTTTTCCTCATCATCTTCATCCTCAACGATGAGAGCTCTTCTTTTCTTGGATGGAGCAACCATGGGCTCCTTCCCTTTTCTTTTTGCTGTAGAAGAGATTTGATGAGTTTTGACAAGAGACTTCTCATTGAATTTCTCCAACGCCTTGCTTAGTTCCTTCAGACGCATTTTAGTCACCATTTTCAGTCCTACCACCATATGATCACAAGATCGAGTATATAGAATTTGTGGAGGCTGAATATTCAGATGTCTGAATAACTTCGTCACAAGACTTGGATAAGGAAGTTGACCTCTGTCCTTTAGCATTGCTCTATACATGTGGAACATAATAGTGTGAGGAAAAGAAAATTTTTTCCCAGTAATGATGGCATACATCAGCTTTGCCTCTGAACTTGAAACATCAGTCTTTGAAGTAGATTTCGGTCTGAGGCAATTAATGACAATCTTGTGAAGCAAAATGTTAAACGCACTCATTCTCAAGTAGGAAATTTTTTCCTCTGTTCTTCTATCCTTAACAAGTTCCAATGTAGCACGAGCAATAGAAACATTGATGGGTTGATATCTCCCTCTCTCAACCCCAATCACATCAGCCAACATATCCATATCCACCACAAAGTCCTAATCTCGGACACTGAAAGAGATTCTATTCGCATCCAAGAAGCTAAGATTCGAATAGAAGTATGCAATTAATTCAGCATGGGCTTTTGTGGTGTCATAACAGAACTGCTTAAGTTGAAGAAAACTGAATTTTTCCCTCAAATTGACATTCATAGCATCAAGGAAATCAAAATCCACACTCCTAGGGTTTATCACCCCACGCTTCAACAATTTGGAGTATAGATTCTTCTGTTCCTTCGATCTAAACAACTCTGTCCTTTTTCCTCGAATTTTCGCTGCAACACCCATTCTCGGTTGAAATTGGCTATACAATTTGTCATCATCATTCTCATTTATCGGATTAAATCCCCCAAAACGCGGATCACTTGAGATATTTGCAAGGGTTTCTTCTGCCAATCCCTTACGAGTAATTCCCAAACTCTCCATTTTTCGCAAAAAGATGTACTCATTCTCATATCCCTTGTCTTTGAGAAACTCATTGATGTAGTTCAATGTAGTACCGAACCTCTTTAAAGCACGGTAAAGCTTATAAATAAAAGAGGGCCTTTGAATTCTTACAGGATCTGCGTCTTCAACGATTTCTTCCTCTTGTTGATGACCAACACCTTGTGGACTAGATGGTGGAGAATGACGCTGCTGAGAATGTTGTGGGCTCTGCTGCTGACTTGGTGACTCCTTTTCCTCGATGAGATCAAAGTGAGTAGGCCCCTCACTCATTCGCCGTAGTCCCCTGCTTGCGATCCTCGAAGACTTTCTTAAAGACGACATCTTTCTTAGTCTTTGAAAGATTCATTGCTTGACTTTCCCAAGAAAGATGACAATTTTTTCGAAGATTAAACAAGGGAGGAAGATAGGAATGGAAGATCGATGCTTTTTAGGGTTTTGGAGTTAAGCGAAGAGAAACTGACTATATATAGCTCAGTCGAAAAGGGGGGAATACTAAACGTCGTAAAGGAAAGTGAAAAGATGCCTCTTTTAAAAAATAACTGTCTTTTTCAAAAATAGATAACTGCCATTTTTAAAGAAAGATTAACTCCTTTTTGAAAAGGACAAATTGCACTTATCACGAAAATTAAAGATAGAAAGATGATCGTACCTTTCCGAGATTTAATATAAGAGAAAATAAAATAACTTACAGTCAAGAACCATGTTTGTCTGAGTCTGAGAGACTCTAGACTTTAACTTCTTCATGCTTCAAGATGTTGAGTCTGGAACGGATGATTTCAAATTGATTTTTCTCCAAAGGCTTTGTAAATATATCCGCCAGTTGGTTCTTTGAGTCAACAAATTGAATCGAAACTTCTCCATTTTGAACATGATCTCTAATGAAGTGATGTCGAATCTCTATATGCTTTGCTCTTGAGTGAAGAATTGGATTTTTGGTAAGATTGATTGCACTGGTGTTGTCACAGTTAATCTCCGTGCATGAATATTCAATTCCAAAGTCTCTTAGCTGTTGTTTTATCCACAAAATTTGTGAACAACAACTTCCGAGAGCTACATACTCTACTTCTGCTATAGAAAGAGCTACTGTATTTTGCTTCCTTGAAAACGAAGACACTGTCCTACTTCCAAGTAACTGACAAGTACCTGAGGTGCTCTTTCTATTAACTCTGCAACTGGCCAAATCCGCGTCTGAGTATCCAAGAAGAGTAAAGTCTCACTTTTTAGGATACCAAAGGCCGATGCTTGAAGTTGAAGTAATATATTTGATAATACGCTTTGCAGCACTTAGATGAGATTCTTTAGGGTCTGCTTGAAATCTAGTACAAATGCAAACACTAAACACAATGTCAGGTTTAGAAGCAGTAAGATAAAGAAGTGAACCGATGATACTCCTGTATAGCTTCTGGTCAATTTTCTTTCCTCCTTCATCTTTGTCTATCTTCAAGGAACTTGATATTGGTATATCAATCTTTTTGCAATTTTCCAGTCCAAACTTTTTGACAAGATCATTAGCATATTTTTCTTGATGAATAAAAGTCCCTTCCTTCAATTGTTTCACTTGAAGTCCAAGAAATAAGGTTAGTTCACCCATCATGCTCATTTCAAATTCATCCTACATAGACTTAGAAAATTTATTGCACAAACTTTTATTAGAGGATCCAAAAATAATATCATCAACATATATTTGAACAAGCGAGAAAACTTTTGCTTTCTCTTTTAATAAACGAGTAGTGTCTACTTTACCTTTGACAAAGCCATTTTGAATTAAAAACTTACTCAGCCTATCGTACCAAGCTCGAGGTGCTTGCTTTAAACCATACAAGGTCTTTTTCAGTCTGAATACTGAGTCTGGCTTCCTTGGGTCTTCAAATTCAGGTGGTTGTTCACCATAAACTCCCTCATGGATAAATCCATTCAGGAAAGCACTTTTGACGTCCATTTGGAATAACTTGAAATTCTTATAACAAGCAAAAGCAAGTAATAATCGAATTGCTTCTAACCTTGCTACTGGTGCGTAAGTCTCGTCATAGTCTATCCCTTCTTCTTGCGTATATCCCTTGGCCACGAGTCTTGCTTTGTTTCTTACGACTTTTCCTTTTTCATTCATCTTGTTCCTGAAAACCCATTTAGCTCCAATAATAGATTTACCTTTTGGTTTAGGAGTCAACTCCCAGACATCATTAATACTGAATTGTCTGAGTTCTTCTTGCATAGCTTCAATCCAGCTTTCATCAGATAAAACTTCTTCTATCCTTTTGGATCTTGTGCGAATTCCTTCATTAATGTCGCCAATAATGAGGTCTTTGGGATGATTGGACTTATGCTTCCGATTCTTGGTTGATTTGTCGTTGATGATCACTTCCTTCATTTGAATCTTCAATAACCATTTGTTCTTTGGTCTTTCGTAGTCCGAGCCGCTTCGAGATTTAGACTTTGTAGAGTCTAGAGTAGGTTCAGATTCTTCAAAATGTGTCTGAATAGATTCATTTTGCATAGAATCTTGGAATTTGACATTCATTGATTCCTCTACAGATTGACTCTTTTTGTTGTAGACTCTGTACGCTTTGCTTGTGGTTGAATATCCAAGGAAGATGCCTTTGTCTGACTTTTCTTCAAACTTGCCAACTTGATCATTTGCATTTTTCAATATAAAACATTTGCATCCGAACACATGAAAATATGAAACAATAGGCTTCTTTCCTTTGAATAACTCATAGGGGGTTTTCTCCAGAATAGGCCTTAGAAAAACTCTATTGATAATATAACAAGCAGTTAAACTGCTTCAGTCCAAAATCGTGAAGAGATGTTGCTTTCAATTAAAAGAGTTCTAGCCATTTCTTGAAGCGATCTATTCTTTATTTCCACAACTCCATTTTACTCTGGAGTATATGGAGAGGAGAACACATGCTGAAAACCAGATTCATCACAGAATTTTGTAAAATCTTGATTTTCAAATTCACCTCCATGGTCTGTTCTTATATTTGAAATAACATACCCTTTTTCGTTTTGAATCTTTTTAGCAAATTTTTCAAAGTAAGAGAAAGTTTTAGACTTACTTGCCAGGAAATATACCCAAGTAAATCGTGAGTAGTCATCCACAATTACTAGGCAATATTTCTTACCTCCAATGCTTTGAATTCTGGTTGGTCCGAAGAGATCCATATGTAGAAGCTACAGTACACGATTAGTGGAAACTTGATTAATTGGTTTAAAGGAATTTCTTAGCTGCTTTCTTAATATGCATGGTGTACATAGATCAGACTTTTGGTATGAAAGATTGGGTAAACCACGAACAAGCTTCTTTGCCGAAATTTTGGCTATCTGCTTCATATTTACGTGCCCAAGCTTTCTGTGCCATAAATTTGCTTCGTCTTGAATTGATATTAGACATTGCGATTCATCTAGTTTCACATCCAAGAGGTAGATATTTCCATGTCTTCGGCCTGTGAATGAATGAGTCGAATCTTTACTGGTTCCTGAACATATTCCCTCTCGAAAGTTGATTTTGAAACTGGTATCACACAACCGCGGCGATGCGAGCGGATTGTAATTTAGTCCTTCAACTAAGGAAACGTTGCTGATTGAGATGTTTCCGATTTTTACAGTTCCAAATCCCACAATTTTTCCTTTGCTGTTCCCTCCAAATGAGACTTTTCCACCATTTACTTGAACAAACTTTATGAAATAATTTGAGTCTCCTGTCATGTGTCTTGAGCATCCACTATCCATATACCATTTTACATTTTTCTTTATAGTGACCTGCAATTAAAAAAGAAACTCAAACTTTCTTTGGTACCCATATTTTCTTGGGTCCATTGGTGTTAGTATGATATGCGGTTTTTGCCCATACTTGCTTAACAGGTTTCCAAACCAAAGGACATTCTTTTTCAAAATGATCTGCACTATTGCACTTTGAACATCTGAGAGCATTGCGACCTACTAGTTTTACAAAGATCCTTTTAAAATGATTTTTGTAAGCATCTCTTGTGGGTCTTTGCTTAATTCTTTCTTTCGCTTTTTGGAAAATCAATTAAAAGAATGGTTTCAGCAGTCATTCCCAAACCAGATTTATTGAAATAAGGTCTTTGAACGAAAGAATTTTTTCCAGTTTCTCGAGATCCTATAGAAAATTTTTAGAAACATTTGAGATATCATTTTTTAATAATGTATTTTCTTTTGAAAGATTATCTTCACTTTCTCTAAGAGAAGAAACATTCATGTCTAAACATTTCACATTTTCTTTCAAAACATTTTCCTATTGTTTTAGAGTAGAATTTTCTCTTTTGAGTTCGGAAATCTTTTTAAGAGAAGTCTTAAGACTGAAACACAACTCTTTGATGTATTTAGAAACTTTAATAGGGATTTTGAAGTTACTTACCTCAAATTCACTGTCTGAATCTAAGTCTGCCTCAGAGTTAGAATCTGAATCCGATTGTGCCATCAGACATATATTGGCATAATCATCATCACTTTCTTCACACTCCGTATCACTCCAGGTTTCTGCTTTAAGAGCCTTTCGATACTTTTCAGCTTTTCCTTTCTTCTTCTTCAGAAGAGAACAATTGGGTCTGATGTATCGCTTTTTCTTACATTCAAAGCAGACTACATCTTTGTTTGGTTCATTATCCTCAACAGACTTTGTTTGTTGCTTTTGAAAACTTTGTTTCTTTGGATTGAATCTTCTTCCTTTTCTGTTCAGCTTTCTGAATCTTCTTATCATGAGAGCAAGCTCCTCATCATCCATATCGTCTTGAGAATGCAGTAATATCGAATCACCATTGGATTTTAATGCAATGGATTTTTTACCTTTAGGATCTTCGTCTTCATTGATTCGTTCCACTTCATAAGACTGAAGAGTCCCAACCAACTCATCAACAGATAATGGCATGATTCTTTGTGTCTCTCTTATTGAGGTCTTTATGTGATTCCAATCCTTGGAGAGTCAACGCAGAAGCTTGTTTACCTTCATGGGATCAGAAATTGGTTGACCTTGATTTTCAAGACCATTAACGATTTCTGTAAAACGACTAAACATGTGAGTTATAGATTCTCCTGATTTCATTTTGAAGGCTTCGTATTGACCGATGAGAATGTTGATTCTTGTCTCTTTCACTCGATCGGTTCCTTCATAGGTAATATGTAATCGATCCCAGACTTCTTTAGCTGTAACACAAGAAGATATTCTGTTATATTCAGTAGGTGATAAATCACAATATAAAGAATAAATTGCTTTTGCATCAAGAGCTTGTCTCTTGATTATCTCTTCCTAAGTCATTTTACTAAACTCAACAGTATCTTTTCCTCTCTCGAGACAAAAAGTGCGGCTTTAGGAATGATTCATTTTTCTACAACGTCCCATTCTAGAGGATCCTTTGATCTTAGGAACGCCTTCATCTTGTTTTTCCATATGTTGTAATCCTTTCCATCAAAGTAAGGCAGATGGGTATTGCTTTGCCCTTCTACCCCACTGGAGCCAACATACTAGCCATGGATCTTTAAGTCGAAGTAAAACACTTCAAACAAAGTGAGTACACAAGCTTTGATACCAATTGAGATAGCTAGTATAAGCACCTAAAGGGGGTGAATAGGTGTAAAAATAATTTCTCTAGATACGAAAGCGATACTAGGCAGACGATAGAAAGGAAGATCTCCAAAACAGATTATGATCAAAGTCAAGCAGAGAGTAGGGAAGAGAAAATTGAACACAAGGTTTATAATGGTTCGGCTTATTCCAAGCCTACGTCCACTCTTCCGCACTGACAGCTCACTAGCTGGATTTTACTATGAACAAAAGAGATGTTACAGCACATCTTTCCCTTGATTCCACAGTGTAGATATTCTACTACACTTCCTCAAGATTTCTCACGAATATAGACTCTCTTTTGTGTACAAGATTTTGCGCAAATGAATTGACTAAGAATAAGGAGCTTTAGACTTTGGAATTCTTCTATCGTGCACTCTCTCGAACAGTTGAAACGTCTTCCTTATATACTCCTTTATACCATCATACCCGTTGGCACTTACCAAAGGAATTCCTCCAATCTACCCGTTGGATGGAATCAATTAGGAAGATCATTCGAGCTATTAAAGGAACATGACGATAGCCCATCAATCCTGTTCGCCCATACAATTAGGATCTTGGTTTCCATAAGTAGAATCTTCCAAGAATATTTCGCCAATCATCGGATCTTTAATCTCCGAATCAATCGTGATCAAATAAAGGATTCCGTTATATCATATCCAGCCAAGAAATCTTCTTCAATCGATAAGGTTACATCCTTAATGAAACATCCAGTTCTGGATAGCCTTTCTTCAATGGATTAGAAACTGTCAATGAGGATAGACTTTGAGTCTTGAGTCTGGCTGTTCGGAGGTCTTCAGACTTTAAATAGCAGAGTCTGCAAATCTTCAGACTAGACCGATGGAAACGTTTTGTCAGCTTCAAAACACTTCACGAAGATTTCTCGAACAGTTTAAATGCCAAAAGGAAACCATTGCATCTCAAATTGATTTTGTGAAAAAAATTGATCAAATGATCCTTAATACATAACTTTTATGGTAGCTCTTAATATCTTTGGAATTAATTGTAAGTTCTATGCCAAATCTTTTGTAATTAGGGATCCGGCTGTGATTTTGCTAAAAGGAAACCATTGCCCAATCTCATTTTGATTTTGTAAAAAAATTGATCAAATGATACTTTTATGCCAAATCTTTTGCAATTAGAGATTGATAAACAATAATTAGCTTGTTTAAATGCTAAAAGGAAACTATTGCACAATCTCATTTTGATTTTGTAAAAAAATTGACCAAATGAATCTTTTATGCCAAATCTTTTGCCATTAGAGATTTATAAAGAGTAATTGGCTTGTTTAAATGCTAAAAGGAAACCATTGCACAACTCATTTTGATTTTGTGAAAAAATTGATCAAGTCCCTTTATGCCAAATATTTTCCAATTGGAGATTGATAAACCGTAATGCTTAAATGCTAAAAGGAAACCATTGGACAATTTCATTTTGATTTTGTAAAATAATGGATCAAATGATCTTCAATAAATAACTTTTATGGTAGCTCGAATGTCTCTAGAATTACTTGTGAGTTCTGTCACACTCCGAACCTCGAGTGCGCACACATCCCACTGTGGTCGATACAATTGCGACTTCCTAGGAATAGTCACTGACTATTTCATTTTTAATGCATATGCGGAAGCGAAACAATAACCCTTGACAACAAACAACATGAGATAGGAAAGCAAGGCAACATTTCACAAAAGCACACTTTCATAACCAACTGGGTTTAGATACAAAAAGAATATAGGTAAAAGCTTACAAAATGATCGACTCTCAAAAGAAGCTATCCTACAACTAGTAGGACACATACGCCGATCCTTCAGACTCCACCTCCATAAACTCCGGGGCTTCGGTCCTCGACGACCACCATCTAAGGACCTGAAAACGGTTATATAATAACCAGTGAGACAATGTCTCAGCAAGTCCACCCTCTAAATCCTTATTAGGAAGAAAATACACCAAATAATGGCCTAGTCACACAATACAGAGAACTTATGCAACATCCTAGATTTTCACTATTGTTTTCTATTGAATAAATTGAGCATTTCATCAACGCGCCTATAGGGTTGTTCTCAAAGCTGATCACTCTTGAGATAACTAGACTATTTAGGGAAGCCATTAAGGAATTTTAATGCAATATACTTGAGAATTTGACTAGGGATCGGTTACTCGACCGTGCTCATCTACCGAGATCATTACGACACAGATATAAATTGATTAGAGATCAGGGATAGGTCTGTTTGACTGAAATGTATGGCTAATCGTGGGTGACACCACTAAATTGAAAAATTCTCGTCGACCGACCCTAAACCGATTCTTTTGTCGTTTTGGTATCCTTTGTCCGTATTTGAATCCTCGGGATCTTCATGACAATCGAGAGTCGCCATTGAGTCGAGTGGGTTCATTGTAGCTTGAAAAAAATCGACCATGGGTCATTTGCACTAAAGATTTCTGAAAACTACCCAGTAGCCTAGGTCACGCTAAAAACGCGCCGAATGGAAATTAACCGCAAATTCAAGTCCGAATTTAGAAATTTAAGATCATGTCATGTCATAATAAATTCTAGGAACGTCGACTTAATCTTAGAATATTTTTGTGCAACCCGATACTTTTTGGGAAAAAGTCAGCATATGACCGTTTTTGCTCAGAAAAATGCCAAGATTGTTTTGATCGCAAATTTAGGAGGCATGATGGATACATAGGTGAGGAAAAATGCCAAGATGATCAATGATAAGTCAATTGAATTTATGAGGGCCAATTGAGGTTGAATTGAAGTGAAATAAGTGACTAATTGGAGCCCTCCCTTTCAAAATTCGTAGCTTCCCCTTCCCCAAGCATTTTTGGATCATTTGAGGGGTTGTGGAGAGTGTGTTGGTGGATCAATGACATCCAAGGGTTGTTGGCTTGATGGACAAACTTGTAGGGGACAAGAGTGTGGAAAATCAAGCCAAGGGGGCCCTCCACTTCTCTCTCTCCCTCATCTTCTTCTTTGATCAGCCAAACTCCTCCTTCTCTCCCTCCATTTGTGGGAAACTAGCAAGCCAAGGAAGAGGATAGCAACCGTCGCCACCTGGATGCCACCGCCAGCTGCGCCGCATGTTGTCCTTTGCCATGCGTGCTGCTCGTGCTAGCCCCGCGTGACGTCACCCCTTGGCCGCCTCCCTCTCGCCTCCTAGTAGCCGTTTCGAGCCTGTTGCAACTCACCTAGGGCTGTCCCGAGCCTGTTTAACCCCTATGAGTCCTCCTTTAGGCCCGGTTTGGCCTATTGCTTCTTTCCTGAGCAATTCCCGCCTAAACTGAGTTTTTTTTTTTTTTTCCATTTCCAGCCAAGATCAGTAGCTGGAAAAGTGGGTCTTGTAGCCACTTGTAGGCCCGTTTTGAGGTGTTTGTGCTGAGCAAAACTGGGGGAAAATGAGACTGGTAATCAATTACCAACCTCTCAACCTTTTTCTCCAAGATGATAAGTTTCCTTTACCATCCAGAGACTCTCTCTTTGCTGGTTTAACCAAGGCCCATATCTATTCCAAATTCGACCTCAAAGCCGGATTTTGGCAATTGGGCATCCATCTTGAAGACAGATCCAAGACAGGATTCTGTATCCTAAACCAGCACTTTCAGTGGAAAGTTCTTCTTTTTGGCTTAAAGGTAGCACCATCCATTTTCTAAAAGGCCATGTGTCGTATTTTCCAACCAATCTTGTCAGGTGCAGCCGTATACATTGACAACATTATGCTCTACAGTCCTAACGAGCAGTCACACTGTCAACTCCTTGAGCAATTCATAGAAATCGTGAAAAAGCATGGCATTATGCTTTCTCAAAGGAAAATGAATATTTCCTAAATAGAGATTGAATTCCTTGGTATGCACCTCAACAAAGGTACGTACTACCCAGGGCCACATATTGCTCAAGAATTATTAAAGTTTTTTGAAGATAACTTCACTACAAAACAAGTTTAGCAATTTCTTGGGATAATCAATTATCTCAAGGATTTTGTCCCAAATATTGCAAAGCTCTTGATTTCTTTGCAATCCATGCTGAAGAAGAATCCCCTCACCTTAGGGAAAACCCCAGACTAAAGTAGTTGCTGAGCTTAAGGAGATTATGCAGAATCTCCCACCATTGCAAATACCATTAACAAGAAGAAGAATTCTTCAAACTGACGTCAGTGATGAATATTGGGCAGCCATCCTGTTCGAAGAAATTGATGGTAAGAGACACCTCTGTGCTCACAAAAGTGGAAAGTTTTCTCAAGCTGAAATGCATTACCACTCCACTTTTAAAGAAATCTTGGCAGTAAAAAATGGAATAAAAAAGTTCAAGTTTCATCTCATCAGCCATCACTTCCTGGTAGAATTAGACATGGCATCTTTCCCTCAGATGACCAAGTTTAAACAAAAACTGATGCCAAATTCTCAACTGCTTCGATGGGCTGAATGGTTCTCAAAATACTCTTTTGAAACCAAACATATTCCTGGAAAGAAGAATGTGCTTGCTGATTTCCTGTCAAGACCAAAGGCACCAGCCGAAATCAACATGTACATCAAGAGGCCTGCCTTCCACATACTCAAACATGGTGTAAAATACAAGATTGAGAAGATCAAAAATTTGCAAAGTTGGAAATACCCTCAAGAGATTATTCAGCAAATCCAGAATGACAATCTTGCCGAGAACCTAGAAGACCTTATGTGGCAATGCCACACAGACCTGTTCAGATTCAATGGAGGTTCAATTCTTTATCCTTTTGGATTAAATTCAGATTACCCATTCATTCATCCTTTTATCTAGAAGGAAGATGATTTCCCTGATCAGCTCAAAACGTTATTATGGTACTTAACTAATAAGTACTTAATAGCCATCGAAATTCCAACTAGAAGGTTCATTGCCAACCTTACTAGAATGTTCCTACTTGGGAGAAATGTCGAAAAAGAAAGTGATCAAAATCTTTTAGACTTCCTCAACTAGTTCTATTCTCCCACTTATTGGAAACATCTCTTGGAGAGAGAACTAAGAATCACGACACCAAATCCTGAAGTCCATACTATCTTGTTTTTCAGATGTCCATGGCATTTTTTCAGAAATAACGGAAGCATCATTAATGCCCCTCAGGAAATAGGAACCACATCCTATAAACCTCACTTGGACAGTCAGGAAGCTCGAATTCACAAATCTTATCCAGAATCTGTTAGATTTTGTGAACACGAGTATCGAGAACTTCAGAGAATATTATGCCAGGAAAACAAAACCATTTCTGAAAATGTTTGGAATAATGTACCCACTACGTGGGATCATTATGACCTAGCACCAGAAGCTAAGGAAGCACTCAGGCAATACATACAAGTTGCATTGTCTCAAGATCATGAAATGACAGGAACATATGATATTGTCCGATCCACTCAAGACCCCTATGCACGGTTTGGAGGTCATCTGTCCCAGGATCCCTATGAATAAGGACCTTCGTCCTTATTCCAAAGCATGGACACATCCTTTTATGCACAGCCATCCAACTGGCCTCAGCCAAACATCCCTGCCGACACTCAAGAAGATGACAACACAAACTGGGTTGAAGAAGAAGCATCCCATTGGGCTCATGAAGAAGCATCCTCATCACGAAGGCTGAGCCAAATCCTTTCACCTGAAGACCTTCAGCCCTTGAACAAAAATACGAGGCACATCTTCTAGAAGACAGCTCAGATGACTCAGTCTGTAGCTACAATGCTCATGACGGATGGGACAGCTGAGTCCGTACAAATTCACCGTAGCAGTTCACTGTTCACTTTTACCGTAGCACTAGGCTAGGAAAGGTATTGTTCACAGTACAGTTATTGTTCATAGTGTGCGAATAATTCCCTCCCGGAAGTTTCCGGTGCCTCTGTTTGTATCCGGACCCATGAGCTTAGTCCTTGTTTATGTCTTTGTGACCTATTATCGTCTATAAAGGCGAGGAGGGTGTATTGTGTTGGGCAGAGTCCCCTGAAGTAAAGTGTGTGCTTTGAAAAACCTCTCATGGCTTTCTAAATCCCTCTTCTTCTCCAGCCTAGTAGGATCCTCCAAGAAATGCAACTTGGGTAGGTTAGAAACATTTCCATCTTGGCATTGCTGGATGTCTCTAGGTTCTGAACTAAAGGGCTGAGTGGTTTTCTGCTAAAAAGCTGTCCTTGAAGGGCTTGAACGGAAGTTTTTCGCCTACTATGGGAAGGCATACCTGCAGAAAATTTTCTTGGTCCTCCCTGGTTCTAAGTCTAGGTCCATTCATGGTATCAGAGCCAGGTTTAGTTTTTAAGGTTATCCATTCCATGCACTTGGTAGGTGAATCCAGTGCTGAGAAGATCCCTTCTCATCATGTCTACAGAACCAGAAATTCTCGAAGCACCCGTTTCTTTTGCTCCTTCTTCATCTTCAACTCCTCCAGAATTCCGTGTTTCCAATGCTTCTAAGATAGATTATCTTTATGAAGTCTCTCTTAGTGATGAAACCAAGATCTCTGAGACCCAACTTCCCCTCATGAACCCTTACTCCGCTTTTGCCAAACCACACACATCTTTCTCACCCATCCGCTCCATCCGCCAACTTATTCACCAAACCCCAAAGCAAGTAAAGGAGTACGTCCAGTCCTCCAAATTCGATCAGCATCCCATTCATGCTACTGAAAAAGAGTACTTTGTTACTCTTCAAATCCCTCCGGAGTTCCCCAGACAATGGGCTCAATAGGGATATACTCATGTCCATTATGGCGCTATTCGTCTTGCTCTCACCTTTCATGGTCGTAAAGGTTTGCTAGTTGTGGCAATAATAGCATTGTTGGATACCAGGTTTTTACAATACCAGCATGCTTGCATCGGTACTGTCCAAACCACTTTGAATGCTCGAATAGTCTTTGTAACTCTGTATCCAAACTTCAACATCGCCCTTTCAGACCCTCAGTTACTCTCTTTTCTAAAAGTTCAAGTCCAGCTCATTGGAGCCCCTCAAACTATTGATTCTGTAGCTGCAATACTTCATTATCAGATGGTTTATAGAGTGCAAAACCATGTCCTTGATCTCAACTTCAATAATGGTAATGAAGATGCTTTGTTTATCTCCATGCAAAATGATCAGGCATCATGCATCCATGTTCCTAGACAAATCCCGAAGGATACGTTGGCCAAGCTCTTTCCAGAGACTTGGATTACCAACTATGAAAAGCTACATTAGCATAACAAGCCTTTCTAGTCCACGGACTCAGAGTTCGTTCGGAAAAAAGATGGAACTGTTTCCATCAAATTTGGCAAGGAAAAGGAAGAAAGTACTTCTATCTTCCAGACCTTCTTCATGATTGAATCATGTGTTCCTCAATCAATTTCCGAGCCAGACCCAAAAAAGCTTGTTCGACATTTTGACGATGATGGACATCCTGTCCATTACTATAAAGACAATTATGGTCATTGTTTTTGGGATCCTTTTTGCCAATGTTTCTATTGTACAAACTCCCCCGACGAGGTAGATCCTCTTGCAAGATCTCCACCTCAACAAAAAAAGCCAAAGGATAAGGTGTATCAAAGGTATTTAAATGGAGATCCCTCTATTGATACTCTTGATGAGTGTGATAAATACCAATTTATGGTTTCTTATGCTCCACCTCCACCACCAGAGTTCAATACTACATTCCAGGTTTCACCAAATCCACCGAAATCACCTCCACCATCTCCTCCTCAGAAAAAACAAGCCCTCTCCCCATTTTACAAGCCAATCCTAAAATGGGCTAAGAAGCATTCTTACCCACTTGAGGTTCCAACAGCAACACCACCCACTTCTTCCATTATATGTTCTATGATATAGATTTTCCTCCTCTTGTCAAAGAAAGTTCAAAACTTTCGTTTCCTGCTTCAGAGGAATTCATTAATCCACAAAATAGATATTGTCATGTTCCAAAGATAGCAACCCCCATTGATGTGGATGAACATGGTAGACAAAGAAAGACCCCTACTGTTGAAGCTATTCTAAATTGGCAATCAGAGACTCTATTGGCACAAAACAATGCCTTCAAGGCACTTGATTCCAAGATTGGAAATGTGCAACAAGATCTCCAAAGGTATGATGAAACCACCAAAAAGATACTTTCTGAGTTCCAGAAAAGGCTTCACGCCTTGGAATCAAGACAACATCTTGGGTATCATTATCTTGAAAGCCCAAAGCTAGAGATAGAAAAGCTCAAGAGGCAAATCCAACTTCTCGAAGAAGGAAGGTTTAGACCTTTCGATCCATTGGCACCTTTTGTCAGAACTGGGTATTTTCCTCCACCACCACAAATGTCTATTTTTGCTGCCATTCCAGAAGATCCCTTAAAAAAAGAACCAGATATGGCAGAAATATGAAACCGCCTCAAAAACTTGCAAAAGGACAAAGGAAAAGAAAAAATGCCGCCTACAGAATCAAGTTCGATTGTTATAAGAGAAAGGGCAGATCATATGATGTTATCCAATCCATTAGAATCCTTTCTAAAGGACTTGGGTACTCAGGAACCTGATCCTACTATTCAATAGCCTGATCCTGTCATACCAGAAAAACAGATTTTGTTCCCAGTCGAGCAAACTTCTCCTAATACTGAATCAGATTCAGTATCTCTTTCCTCCTCTTCATCCTTCTCAATTCCTACAGTTGATTCTCTCCCTATTGCGCCAGTAACTTCATCAATATTCATGGCTGATCCTCCAGATGATGAGATGGAATCAAACTATCCTGAGCCAGAAAATGTTCAGGCAAGCAATTCTGCACAGCATGTATCCATAGCATCAAAATAGTTTTTTTACCATTAATGATATTCCTTATCACAAATGGCCAGAAAGACTTGAAGAATTTCATACTTGGTTGAATACTCAGTCCATTACCAACCATGATATGAATGATGTCCTTTACAATTTTGTCACGAGATTCATAGACAGCCTCAAACTCTGGTGGAAATCAATTTCAGAACAAGACCAGATCCATTTCCTAATGTCACCGAATTTCGGCCATGCCATCACTCTCTTATATCATGTCTTTGTGGGAAAACCCACTGATCTCATAGAGATAAAAAGAAGAGAATTTTTCGACAGGAAATGCTACTCCCTCCAGAAGAAGCATCTTGATAAGCATTATCGAGCGATGCTTCAGCTTTTTTATCAGGTTGGCGTAGATCCAAATCTGAAACATGTGTTCCTTACTTCCATCCCTAAAGAACTACCCCAGATGGTTGAAAGATCTTTCTTCGGAAAACAAAGGAGAATACAAGATATTCCCTTGGGAGAAATACAACAAGAAGTCCATCTATGCCTCGAAGAATTATGCTTAAAACGCCAGATGGTCCGTACCTACATCGTAGATGACAAGCGCCTTGAATCAGCTTGTTCTCGCCAAAAGTTAAAAATTAAATGCTCTAAGCAAGACTGTGATGGTACTTGTGACAAGTTTTCCCGGAAAAAGAAACATTACAAGAAGTTTTGGATAAAGAAATCCAGACATGGCTCCAAGCAAACCTGGAAAAAGAAAAAATGGCGATACCTACACAAAAGGAAAGATCGCACGGGCCACAAGAAGTCAAATTGATGCTTCATATGCAATCAAAAAGGACACTTTGCAAAAAATTGTCCTCAAGCAAGAAAGGGTCAGAATCGTCTAATTCATCATATTGAGAATGAAACAGGTATTTCTCTTGAAAACGATGATATTGAATCTTTATTCTCTGCTGATAAAGAACCATCTGAACAAACTCTTTGTGTCATCCCCTTTTACCAAACTCCTAGTGAGACTGAGTCAGATTCAGAATCAGAAGACATTTTTCACATATCCCCCACATCTCCAGAACCAAGCCTTGACATACTTTCAAGTCAAACTCACTGTCCCCATTTCCCAATGAAAATCCTAACCTCGAAGTTTGCCAAACCAATCACTATTATTGCTCTCATTGATGCTGGAGCAAGTTGTTCCATTCTAGATACTACAGTCCTACCTGAAGAATATTGGACTCTTTATGTCAGATATTTTGACTCTGCTTTTAGAGATACTTTCTCCACAAATGTCAGGACCACTCCAGTAACTATCCAGTTTTTTCCTTAGTGTTCCATAACCACAAGGATCTTTGGATCAAGTCTCCCCAATAAAGATCCGATAATTGGATGGGATATCACGACTAAAATCTCTCAACTATGCATCATCCCTAGAAAAGGTCTTAGGTATAAAGACCAATTCTCTGAGTTCGTCAATATGCAGAGACTCTTTTCCATTCAGATGAGTCTATTAGATCCAATCATGCAAAAGTTGTTAGAATTTTGTTCAGAATCCCATTTGGAATTTGCCCAAAAGTGTTCCCATCCTTTATGGAAAAATCCAGAGTTCTTTGTTTGCCTTCCTTTTAAGAAGAATGAAGATATAAATCCAACCAAGGCGAGTCACATGGGAATGAAGCCAGAACATTTGGCTTTAGCTCAAAGGGAATGCTCAGAATTATTGCAACAAGGCCTTATTGAAATCTCTGATTCTCAATGGGCTTGCGAAGCCTTTTATGTCAATAAGCGTGCTGAGCAAAACCGGGGGAAAATGAGACTAGACCCCCTTTGGAGTAAAACGTCCATTGCGACGTTCTTGACGTTTTGATCCGAACGGATTGTGAAACGGGTGAGTTTTGCTTACTAATCCATCAATTAGTATGCTAATGATGCTTAGGGGTTGATTAGATTTAATTAAGTGCAATTAGGTGGATAGATTAGATTAGAATAATTAAATTAGGGATTTATCTATGCATGTTAGGCAATTGGTTAGTGTACTTAGCAAGTAGACAAGTCCTGTTATTTATTGAATGAGTCTCGGTAATTTTCGGGCTCGTCTCGGCTTCCAATTAGGCATTATGGGCCTAAATTGGATTTATTGTATTTATTTAATAATTTTTGGAATTAAATAATTAATATCTGGAAATTAGACTGGGAAGGTCGACGATCGGAATTTGATGTTGATTATCGTGATGCAGTTTGTTTAATTTATTGAGTGCTAGATTGTGCTAACTTGATTTATTAATGATTTTATGATTGTTTTCCTAAATTAATTAATGTTTAATAATTAATTGGAAAATAATTGGGTGTTGGTTGACAGCGTTAAATTTTTTTTGGTGGACTACAAAAAATGGTGGGATTTGTGGAAACAAAATTAATATATTTTGGCTAAGACCGACGGTGTACCCATACACGATATTTGATCGGAGATGATAAAAATGGTTATTTGATTGTTTGCTTGGAATGTCATGTATACTAGCTTGATGACTCTATGGAGCATCTTGAGAAGTCTTTCTGGCCATTTGTGATAAGGAATGTTATCAAGGGTGAAAAACTGTTTTGATGTTGTAGACACATTCTGTCTAGAATTACTGATTTGAACAAGTTCTAGTTTGGACGGGTTTGATTCCATATCTTGATCTGGCGGATCAGCCAAGAATATTGATGATGTTACTGGAGCAATACGAGGGGAATCAATGACAGGAATGGAGAAGGATGAAGAGGATGAAAGGGATACCGAATCTGATTCAGTATCATAGATGTTAGGAAGAGTTTGTTCTGCAGGGAATAGAATCTGATCATTTGGGGTGGTAGAATTAGGTGGTTCCTGGTTGCCTAAATCCTTTAGAAAAGATTTTAATGGATGGATAGCATCATCTGCTCTAGTTTTTCCCTTACAACAATTGAAGGTGAAGGAATGTCTTCCTTTTCTTTACCTCTTTCTTTTCGTACCTGGCTTATTTCTTTGAGACAGTTTTGCATTTCTGCTACACTTGTTTCCTTTTGTCTGAAGGGGTCTTTTGGAATGGTAGCAAAAATTGACTTTTGGGGTGGTGGAGGTAAATACCCTATTCTTGCAGTAGTTGGAAATGGATTGAAAGGATCCAACCTTCCTTCTTCAAGGAGTTGGATTTGTCTTTTGAGTTTTTCTATCTCCGGCTTTGGGCTCTCAAGATAATGATACTTGAGATGTTGTCCTGATTCAAGGCATGAAGCCTCTTTTGGAATTCGGAAAGCATCTTCTTGGTAGTTTCATCATACTTTTGAAGATCTTGTTGCACATTTCCAATCTTGGAATCAATTGCTTTGAACGTGTTGTTTTGTGTCAAAGGAGTCTCCGATTGCCAGTTCAAAACAGCTTTAGCAGTAGGAGTTCTTCTCTGTCTTCCGTGTTCATCCACATCAGTGGGGACAGGTATCTTAGGAACATGACGGTATCTACCTTGTGGATCTATGAATTCCTTTGGAGCAGGAAACGAGAGTTTAGAACTTTTTTGGACAACAGGAGGAATGTCTGTATCATGAAACATAGTAATGGAAGAAGTGGATGGTGTTTTTGCTGGAACCTCAAGTGGGTAGGAGTGTTTCTTGGCTCACTTTAAGATTGGCTTATAAAACGGCTGTTGACACCTAAATTTTGGCAACCCGTTTATTCATTTACCGCATTAAAAAATTAGGGATTAATTTCAACTCCTAAAAGTTAATTAATTGCATAGCATATATTTTAGGTGCATTTGCATTTTTTGCATTTATTAGACGGTGGCGAATGGGTTTGAATTAGTGGTTCGAGCTTTAAATTTACAGTCGACTAAGCCCCTTTGAACAAGCAAATTGGCTCAGGCCCTTTTTTTTTTAAAAATCTCGTGAAAATAGGAATTTGAAATTTTTTAGGATTTGATAGGGCAGATGTGAAAAGCAAATATTGCGTTTTGAAAAAGAATCATTATGGATATTAATTTGGAAAAATTAAAACCCTAATCCTCGCCCTATAAATAAGTTGTTTGCGTAGGGTTTCAGGGGGCCACACATAAAACATACGGTCGGCTTTTCTCTCAGTTTCTAGGTTAAAAATTCAAAGCAAGAGAGAAAATGTTCTTTCGTTTCTAGGGTTTTTGAAGGGTGAAGTTTCGTTGAAAAAGAGAAAAGAAAAGTCAAAGGGAAAAGTAGAGAAAAACAGAGAGGAAAGGACGTGCGGCGAGAGAGAAGAGAGAGAGGGAGAAAAAAAAAGAAAAAAAAAAAAAAGGCTCCTATTCATCTTCTTCTCCGAGTCTCCCCTCATCGTTCCACCTGCCGGCCTTTGTTGCACTAGTTGCTGCTGTTGCTACCTTGACGCCGAGACACTGCCACTGCTCCCCCTCCATGCGACCAAACGCCAGCGACCCGCAATGCCCTACCACCGTCTCCAGACGCGGCTGCTGAAGCCGCAACGATCCCAATGCCAGAGCCGCTCCTGCCTTACTCTGCCACCCGATCGTGATTGCTCAGTGCAGATCTCACCTTTGTCGAATCCGTTCGTCGGTCTTCGCCGCTCGAGATCCGCCCATGATGCCTTTGCCCAACGCTTGCTGAAGCCGCGACGATCTCGACGCCCCGCTTGCCTCCGCTTGTTAAGTCGCCGCCGCCGCTTAGTCAAGATCTACACGCCGAAGCTCCTCGCCGCAGCTGCCCATGACCTGCAGTGCCCGACGGCCCCGCTGTCCTTGCTGTTGCCAACGACCCACTGTCTCTGCCCGTTGTCCGAGCACCGGCCCCCTTGTGAGCAACCGCACCACAGCAACCCTAGCTGCCCCTACGACGCCCGACCCGCGACGGACGACTTGCCGGCTCCGCGATTCCGCCCGGCCACCGCCGCGTCCGCATCTTCTTTGCCGCCGCACCCCCGCTCACCACTTGCTCGCTCACCGCGGTACTGCTTGTACTCTCACCGGAGATCCTCGCCGACGATCCCCCTGCAGACCCCGAACCGGTGGCCCGAGATTTCCTTTTTCTTTTTTAATAGAAAAGAAAATAAAGTTAAATTAGGTATTTTTGCTTTACTTTATTAGGCAAGTTTAGGTTTCTTTATTTTCTTTATTATTATCTCTTTATATGGTGTTTTCTTTGGTTGAAATACATATCTATGCATAATTGAAAATTCCAATATATCATTTGATTCGCAACCGCGCCATAGTTTTTTTATTTCATCTATAAGGCTTTAGATAAAATAATTAATCAAGTGGGAATAAAATTGATATTTTGATCTTTAAGGCTTAAGATCAATTTATCGATTTTACTAGCGAAATATTATCCCTTGATCTGAATGATGTGTGATATTTTTGATGATCTTGAATGAGTTGTCTCATCTTAATTGCCTTGTTTATCTTGAGATATGTTTGGGTTAGAATATTGCATGTTTTAAGGTTTATATGATTAGAATATGAACTTTATTTCAAATTTAAAAAAGTAAAAAAAAAAAATGAAAATTCAAATAAATCAATTTAGGTCCTAGATTTTAATTTAGGTTGCATGTTTAATTAGTTGGCAATTATTAATTTCGAAAATTAATAAAAGCAGCAAAAAAAAATCATCATGCATATGTCATGTAGAATTAGGGCATATTTTGCACGTCATTGCATATTAGGGTTGAATTGTACTTAGTTTAATTTTAGATAATACTTTTTCTTAATTTATTATAAGCTTAGGTGTTTTTTTAGATATATTGCGTTTTAGGATTATTTAGATTAAGATAATGTTTTAGTTTAAATTAGGATTTGGCTTAACCTAATTCCTAATATAAATTAAATAGGATCTTAATCTAGCTAGATAATTTTCACATTTTACCTAATTTCGAATTTCATGAAAAATACAAAAAATGCCATAGGTTGAATTAATTTTATTTTCTAGAATAGATTGCATTCTTTTAGGAAAAAGAAAGAAAAGAAAGAAAAGAAAAATGTCACATGCACATCATTAGGATTAGATTTATTGAAATGCATGTCATGTGGTAGTTGTTGCTAGGTCCATTCAATTAGAAATTACATGTCATTAGAGGTATGTCATTTAGTTAATATTGCATCGCATATTGCATAATTTTCATTAAATAAGCGAAAAAAAAAAAGAGAAATTGCATGTTAATTAGAAAGCATATCCAGGGTTATTGATATGGATTTTAATTTAACATTGCAGATGCTTTCGTTGCTTTAAGGTAAGTCCTGCAATTTATTTATTGCTTTACTTGGGTGTTAAATTCGTGGTTTGCGCACCCACATGATCGCCTCACATGTTATCGATCCAAACTGTTTGCCAAACATTTTTCAAAATAAAAAGAAAGGTATCGAAAGGGCGTTAGAAAAATCTAGCGTAATCAAGTCCCTGTACCCATAGTCTCTAATTCGTAGGAGTAAAGTAAATCTCCCATTACTTTACTTGGGTTTCTAATTGACCCACCAAAAATAGATTAGTGGCGACTCCTAATTGAAAAATCATTTGCATGTTATAAATATTTGAACCTTAAGTCGCGAATTGGTATGGGGTTGGGAGAGCCCGAGCTAAGTTTAAAGACTTAGTAGTCCATTAACCTAGTTTTAGGTAGTGCACTCGAAAAATTAGGTCGTGACAACGGGAAGAGCTTTTTTTTTTTTTTTTTCTGAGGAGGAGGAGATGGTGAAGGCGATTTTGGTGGATTTGGTAAACTTTGGGGTGTAGTAGTGAATTTTGGTAGTGGAGTTGGTGCATAAGAAACCATAAACTGGTATTTATCACATTCACCAAGAGTGTCAACGGAGGGATCTCTGTTTAAGTACCTTTGGTACACCTTATTCTTTGGCCTTTTTCGTCAAGGTGGAGGTTTTGCAAAAGGATCTACCTCATCAGGAGAATTTGTACAATAGGAACATTGGCAAAAAGGATCCTAGAAATAATGACCATACTTGTCTTTATAGTAATTGACAGGATGTCCATCACTGTTAAAGTGTCGAACAAGTTTTTTTGGGTCTGACTCGGAAATTAATTCAGGAACACATGGTTCAATCATAAAGAGGGTCTGGAAGATAGAAGGACTTTCTTCATTTTCCTTGCCAAACTTGATGGATACAGTTCCATCTTTTTTACGGATGAACTTAGAGTCCGTAGATTGGAAATGCTTGTTATGCTGGTGTAGCATTTCGTAGTTGGTGATCCAAGTCTCTGGAAGGAGCTTGGCCAATGTGTCCTTCGGGATCTGTCTAGGAACATGAATGCAGGACGCCTGATCATTCAGCATGGAGATAAACAAAACATCTTCATTACCATTGTTGAAGTTTACATCAAGAGCATGGTTTTGCACTCGATAAATCATATGGTAATGTAGTGTTACAGTTACAGAGTCAGCAGTTTGAGGAGCTCCAGTGAGCTGGACTTGGACTTTTAAGAAAGAGAGTAGCTGGGGGTCCAAAAGAGCGATGTTGAAGTTTGGATACAAAGTCACAAAGATTGTTCCAACATTCAAAGTGGTTTGAACAGTACCGATGCAAACATGCTGGTATTGTAAAAATTTAGTATCCAACAACGCAATTCTTGCCACAATTGGCAAGCCTTTATGATCATGAAATGTGAGAGCAAGACGAACAACGCCATAATGAATATGAGTATATCCTTATTGAGCCCATTATCTGGGAAATTCTGGAGGGATCTGAAAAGTAACAAAATACTCCTTTTTAGTAGCGGGAATAAGGTACTGGTCGAATTTGGAGGATTGGACATACTCCTTTACTTGCTTTGGGGTTTGGTGAATAAGTTGGCGGATGGAGTGGATAGGTGAGAATGATGAGTGAGGTTTGACAAAAGCGGAGTAAGGGTTCATGAGAGAAAGTTGGGTTTCAGAAATCTTGGTTTCATCACTAAGAGAGACTTCATAAATATAATCTATCTTATAAGCATTGGAAATACGAAAATCTGAAAGGGATGATGGAGATGTGGCAAGAGAAACTGGTGCTTCGAGAATTTATGGTTCTGTAGATATGATGTAAAGAGATCTTCTCAGCACTGGATTCGCCTACCAAGCGCATGGAACGAATAACATTACAAACGAAACCATGGCTTTGATACCATGAATGGACCTAGACTTAGAACCAGGGAAGACAGAGTCAATTTTTTGCAAGGATGCCTTCCCACAGTGGGCGAACAACCTGTTCAAGCCCTTCAGGGACAGTCTTTTAGCAGAAAACCACTCAGCCCTTTAGTTCAGAGCCTAGAGACACTTAGAGATGCCAGGATGGAAACGTTTCTAACCTACCCGAGCTGCATTTCTTGGAGGATCCTACCAGGTTGGAGAAGAAGAGGAGTTTAGAAAGCCATGGAGAGATTTTTCACAAAGCACACACTTTACTTCAAGGAACTCTGCCTAATACAATACACCATCCTTGCCTTATATAGATAATAAGAGGTCAAGAACACACAAGGACCAATCTCATGGGTCCAGATACAAACAGAGACACTGGAAACAATAGCTTGCTATAGTGAAATTGTACGGACATCGGTTTTTCAGCGATCTCGTCTGTCACGAGCATTGTAGTCGTAGTTTGAGTCATCTGAGCTGTGTGTTGTTGCTAGAAGATGTTCCTCATATTTCTGTTCAAGAGCTTCAAGATATTTTGGTGAGAGGATATGATTTAGTTGATGTGATGAGGATGTTTCTTCGTGAGCCCAGTGGGATGCTTCTTCTTGGGTCCAGTCTGTATTGTCACCTTTTGCAGTGTTGGCAAGAATGCTTGGTTAAGGCTAATTGGATGGCTATGCATAAAAAGATGTGTCCATGTTCTGAGATAAGGACGAAGGTCCTGGATCATAGGGATCTTGGGAAAGAGAACCTCCCCAACGTGCATAGGGGTCCTGAGTGGATTGGAAAATGTCATATGCACCTATCATTTCATGATCTTAGGATGACGCAGCTTGTCTGCATTGCCTGAGTGCTTCCTTAGTTTCTAGTGCTAGGTCATAATGATCCCATGCAGTGGGTACATTATAATTCCATGCATCTTCAGGAATGGTCTTGTTCTCTTGGCACAAAATTCTCTGGAGTTCTCGGTACTGGTGTTCACAACATCCAACAGATCCTGGATAAGATTTGTGAATTCGAGCTTCTATGCTGTCCAAGTGGGGTTTGTAGGATGTGGTTCCTATATCTTGTGGGGCATTGATAATGTTTCCATTATTTCTAAAAAAATGCAATGGGCGTCGGAAAAACAAGGTAGTGTGGACTTCAGAATTTGGTGTCATGGTTCTTAGTTCTTTCTCCAAAAGATATTTCCAGTGAGTAGGAGGATAAAATCAGTTGAGAAAGTCTAAGAGATTTTTATCACTTTCGTTTTCAATGTTTCTTCTGAGTGAGAATATCCTGGTGAGGTTAGTAATGAATCTTCTGGTTGGAATTTCAATAGCTATTAAGTACTTATTGGTTAAGTACCATAATAACGTTTTGAGCTGATCAGGGAAATCATCTTTCTTCCAGATAAGAGGATGTATAAATGGATAATTCAAATTTAGCCTGAAAGGATAAAGAATCGAACCTCCATTAAATCTGAATAGATCTATGTGGCACTGCCACATGAGGTTTTCTAGGTTCTTAGTAGGGCTGTCATTCTGGATTTGCTCCACAATCTCCTGGGGATATTTCCAACTTGGCAAATCTTTGATCTTCTCAATCTTGTATTTTACTCCATGATTGAGTATGTGGAAAGCAGGTCTCTTGATGTACATGTTGATTTCAGCTGGTACTTTTGGTCTTGATAAGAAGTCAGCAAGCACATTCTTTTTTCCAGGAATATGTTTGGTTTCAAAAGAATATTTTGAGAACCATTCAGCCCATCGAAGCAGTTGAGAATTTGGAATTTGCTTCTTTTTAAACTTGGTCATTTGAGGAAAAGATGCCATGTCTAATTCTACCAGGAAGTGATGGCCGATGAGATGGAATTCAAACTTTTTTATTCCATTTTTCACTGTTAAGATTTCTTTAAAAGTGGAATGGTAATGCATTTCAGCTTGAGAAAACTTTTCACTCTTATAAGCACGAGAGGTGTCTCTTACTATCAATTTCTTCAAGCGGGATGGCTGCCCGGTATTCATCACGGGTGTCGGTTTGAAGAATTCTCTTTCCCCGTTGATGGTATTTGTTGGTGGGAGATTCTGCATAATCTCTTTAAGTTCAACTACTGCTTTAGTCTGAGTTTTTCCCCAAGGTGGGGGATTCTTCTTCAGCATAGATATCAAAGGAATTAGAAGTTTTGTAATATTTGGGACAAAATCCCTGAGATAATTGATTATCCCAAGAAATTGCTGAACTTGCTTTGTGGTGAAGTTTTATTTAGGAAACTTCAATAATTCTTGAGCAATATGTGGCCCTAGATAGTATGTTCCCTTGTTGAGGTGCATATCAAGGAATTCAATATCTGTTTGAGTAATATTCATATTTCTTTGAGAAAGCATGATGCCATGCTTCTTCACGATTTCTACAAATTACTCGAGAAGTTGGCAATGCGACTGCTCATCAAGGCTGTAGAGCGGGATATCGTCAATGTATACTGCTGCACTTGACAGGATTGGTTGGAAAATTCGACACATGGTCTTTTGGAAAATGAAGAACTTTCCATTGGAAGTGCTGGTTTGGGATACAAAACCCTGTTTTGGGTCTGTTTTCAAGATGAATGCCCAATTGCCAAAATCCAGCTTTGAGGCCAAATTTGGAATAGATGTGGGCCTTGGATAGCCCAGTAAAAAGGGAATTTCTGGATGGTAGAGGGAATTTATCGTCTTGAAGGAAAAGGTTGAGGGGCTAGTAATTGATTACTAGTCTCATTTTTCTATGTTCTGCTTAGCACGTTTGTTGACATGGAAGGCTTTGCAAGCCCATTGAGAATTGGAGATTTCAATAAGACCTTGTTACAATAGTTCTAAGCATTCCATTTGAGCTAAAGCCAAGTGTTCTGGCTTCATTCCCATATGACTCGCCTTTGTTGGATTGATGTCTCCATTCTTTTTGAATGGAAGGCGGACAAAAAACTTTGGATTTTCCCATAAAGGATGGGAACATTTTTGAGCAAATTCAAAGTGGGATTCTGAGCAAGATTCCAACATTTTTTGCATGATTGGGTCTAATAGATTCATTTGAATGGAAAAGAGTCTCTGGATATTAACGAATTCAGAAAATTGATCTTTAAACTTAAGACCTTTTCTAGGAATGATATGAAGTTGAGAAATCTGAGTTGTAATATCCCAACCAATAATCAAGTCCTTGTTAGGAAGACTGGATCCAAAGATCTTTGTGATTAAGGAACACTGGGGGAAGAACTGAACAGTTACGGGGGTGGTTCTGACATTTGTGGAGAAAGTGTCTCTTGAGGCAGAGTTGAAGTATCAGACATAAGGTGTCCAATATTCTTCAGGGAGAACTTTAGTATCTAATATTGAACAGCTTGCTCCAGTATCAATGATAGCAATAACAGTGATAGGCTTGGCAAATTTTGAGGTGAATATTTTTACAAGAAAATGGGGACAATGAGTTTGACTTGAAAATATGTCAGGGCTTGGTTCTGAAGATGTGGGTGATTTGTGAAAAATATCTTTAGACTCCGAATCTGATCCAGTTTCACTAGAAGTGGGATAACATGGAATGACACAAAAATTTTGTTCAGATGGTTCTTCATCAGCAGAGAATAGTGTTTCGATATCATCATTTTCAAGAGAAATATCTATTTCATTCTCAATTTGATGTATCACATGATGCTGACCTTTTCTAGCTTGGGGACAGTTTTTGGCAAAATGTCATTTCTGATTGTAGATGAAGCAGCGATTTGATTTTTTATGGCCTGTGTGATCATTCCTTTTGCATAAGTATCGCCATTTCTTCTTTCTTCGGAAGTTCTTGTGGCCATGTTTGGATTTCTTTATCCAGAACTTCTTGAAGTGCCTCTTTTTTTGGGAAGCTCTTCCACAAGTACCATCATAGTCTCGTTTGGAGCATTTGATCTTTAACTTCTGGCGAGAACAAGCTGTCTCAAGTTCTCTATCATCTGTGATGTAAGTCCGGACCATCTGTCGTTTTAGACACAATTCTTCAAGGCACAAATGGATTTCTTGTTGAATTTCTCCTAGGAACATCATGTATTCTTCTTTGCCTGTTGAGGAAGGCTCTTTCGACCATTTAGGATAATTCTATGGGGATGGATGTCAAGAAGACATGCTTCAAGTTTGGATCAGCTCCAATACCATAAAAGAGCTTAAGCATTTCTCGATAATACTTATCAAGATGTTTTTTCTAAAGAGAGCAGCATTTTCTCTCGAAGTATTCACTCTATTTCTGCTCTTGAAGATCAGCAGCTTTTCCCACAAAGAAGTGATATAGAAGGGTAATGGCATGACTGAAATGGGGTGAACACAGGAAATGAATCTGGTCTTGTTATGACAAAGATTTCCACCAAAGTTTGAGGCTACCTGTAAATCTTGTGACAAAGTTGAAAAGATCTACTGGTTCGGTGACTCTACAAATTATCTTGAGACAATACGGTATGATATACCGGCTTGATAATTCTACAGATCATCTTGAGACAGTACAGTATGATAAATTGTGTGTATACCGGCTCGGTGATGCTATATGTCATCTTGAGACAGGACGGTATGATCTACCAGTTCAGTGACTCTATAGATTATCTTGAGACAGTATGGTATGATATACCGGCTTGATAATTCTACAGATCATCTTGAGATAGTACGGTATGATTTGACAGCTTGATGACTTTGTATGTCATTTGGAGATAGGATAATATACTATCTATATATCACCTAGGGTGAATAGTCTTGGATGTTGAACAGACTTATAAATAGTATCGAATGGGCCGGCCAAGAAATGGTCGTGATGACGTGTAAGCGACTAGGTTGATTGATCGATAGTTCGATCGCAATTGATTGGGTGGTGTGATTCAATGTGTTCGTGTATACCTGTTATATATACTGACTTGTAGGAAGGAACTAAGGCCAAGGTAAGTCCTCTGACTCGTGTTGTGCTTAGGCAGTCTAAGGTGTATTGGCTTCCTAATCTGGTCTTAGGGGGTAGAATTTGTTGAAACATAGTCTCATCCCGGTTGTGGGACAACAATTCACATCCTTAGATGTAGCAGATCTGGATTTTGAAGATCTCGAAAGTCCGGTGCAGTTTGCTAAAGGCTCCAATTGGAGTGTGGAGGATAATGAAGAGGAGGACGAGGACCCGTAGTTTGTGGAACCCCACCCTCGTTTATAGACTTTGATTATGAATTTGTTTAAGTTAAATCTGGCGTAGTAGTCCACCATATATATATTTGCACTTTGATCGGCAATGTATATAAGTGCGGTTGTTTTTGAACATTTGGAACTTAGTCCTATTTTCCTATCCCATTTTTTATTGTCTGAGGATTTTTATATACTTCCCGCATGTGTATTAAAAATAAAAAGGGTCGGCGATGCGTTTTGGGACATCACTATTAAATCGACCAGGTGAGGAATGGGCACGTATTCGAGGATCGGGGTGTGACAACTTACCTCGCCTTAGTTCCTTCTTGCATGTCTACACAGTTCATATACCAATTGCGTATCATTAATGCACACAAAATTGAAAGGGTAACGTTCGACTTAAAAGCTCGAGACGGGTTCTCTTTAACCAACATATGACCAATCAATCTCGGCCCAAGACACCGTGCATTGCACTCAAATGCCTCTATTAAAATAGTAATCTTAGCCTATTTTCTTCATATTAAAAACATTCGATAAAAATAGTCGTGTATGGGTACATGGTCGATCAAACCCAAAAATTCATAACCTCTAATTTAAAATCTCACTATTTTATATAGTATATAAAACTATTTTGGTGTTAAAACGACACCTAGGATTTTTTGAATAACTATTGAAATTCGCAATTTTGGAATAAATTACTAAAAATTCAATTAGCACTCAATTTGCATAAATTAACATCCAATTGCATAAACCGAATACACTATTGTAATCAGCACAAAATTCTAGTTATCGGCTATCCCGGTCTAATTTACGGAAAATATTTAATAAATAAATAATTACTAAAATTAATTAAATAATTCAATTTAAATACCAAAATAGCTAACTCTGGCCATAATTGCCTAATTAAATACCGAGATAGGCCTGGAAAATTCCTGAACCAATCTAGATAATTAATACAACCTATCTAGGCCTTAATTAATCTAATCTAACAACTTAACATGCAAAATTGGATAATTAAATCACTAATCTAATCTAACTAACCACCTACTCCTTAATTAACTTAAACTAATTACCCCTAAGCATAATTAACCTCTTAAGCGAGGTTTAGTGGGTAAACTCATCGGATTTACGAGCCGGTGAGTTCATGGCGATGGTGGTGCGACGGCAAGTGATAAATTCCAAAGCGGCGACGCTAACGGGGCATGGATCGGGCCTAAAAAATGGCCCACAAGACATGGCCAAGGGCTGGAATTTGTGGCTGACTTCGAATGGGCGGCACACGGCTGGGCAGAGGAGAAATAGGCGTCTATAGCAACTTCGGTCGTTGCTTGGGGTCAACAACAAGGCTTCATTAGTTGATTGGTGGGCTGTTTGTTGGCTTGATTCGGCTGATTCGATGGCAGACAAAACTTGGTGGAGATGGGGCGATCAAAGGTGGGGCTTCGGTTGACTTTGCCGTCGTGGTAGCCACAGGAAACTCAGTGGAAAATAGTAGCGAATAGAGAGAGAGGGATGGAGGGAAAATAGGTAGAAGTCGAGCATGTTGTTTCAGTGGCGAGAGGAGAGTGGACGTGGGGAGAGACGCTCGATGCTACTTCGGTTTGAGGGACAATTGAAAGAAAACAAAAGGCAAAGGAGTCGGTCAAGTGGGCGTGAGCGAGAGAAGACCGAAGGAGAGAATGGATGAGGGAGAAAGAAGCGTGCGAGGGGAAGCTTGGGGGAGGGAAGCAAAAGTCAATAAAACATATCCAACCACTTAAATGCTTTGTCCCCTGAATACTTTCTTGAAATTAATCCACAAATTATTAAATTTTGATGCCAAAAATGTTCCCCTCAACCATAGCTCTGAATTTACTCACTTTGTGCTTCAATTCTTCATCAAATTTCCTAATTTGATGTCCAATTTTGTAGGAAAAAAAAAGCCCATAGCACTTTCTACAAGTTCCTATCATCAAATAGCTCGATTTGGAAGCCAAAAATCCCTTCAATTTGGCTAATCTGAATTTTTGTTCTTTTTCGAAATGTTCGAATCGAATTTCCATAAAACTCCCGAAATCAATGAAAATTCTTCGAAGGATGAATAGATGTTCCTAAAATGAATTGTGACATAATAGAATTTTTCAATTTTTGAAATTGGGTTCAAATTCGCGGTTAATTTCAATATGACGTGATTTTAGCGTGACTTAACCTACAGGGTAGCTTTTAAGAATTTTTTAGTGGAATCGACCCGTAGTTGATTATTTGAGCCATAACATACATTTTCGACACATTGGCGACTCTCGATTGTTGTGAAAATCTCAAGTTCTCAATTATAGACATATGATTCCCAAAATGACAGAAAAATCAATTTAGTGCTGATCGATGAGAATTTTACAATCAGGTGGAATCACCCACACTTAATCATACTCCTCTGTTGAATCGACCTATCTTCGGTCTCTGATCGATTTTTAATTGTGCCGTAATGACCCTTACAAATTAGCATGGTCAAGCAGTCGATTTTTGGTTTAATTCTCAAGTCTATTGCGTTTAAATCCCTTAATGATTTCCCCAGATAGTCTAGTTATCTCATGAGTGATCAGCTCAGAGAATAGCACTATAGGCACGTCGATGAAAGGCTCGATTCATTCAATTGAAAACAGTATTGAAATTTCAGGATGTCACAAGTTCTATGCCAATTTATTTGCAATTAGATATTTAGTTGTCATTTTGCTAAATATGACGAACAATGAACAAGAAGTGGCAAAAGTAAGTTGTCTCGTACCCTTAAGCATTTATCACCTACCAATTTTGTGTCAGATTTGGATTTGGATAACCTTTTGTTTAAGGGAATTGCGTACCTATTTGGCTCACACAAATTGAGTACATATCATAAATAAGAATGGCTCACAAAAGAGGATGAGAAATAATTAGTGATGGAATATATTGGTTTTACTTATATGCATTTATGTTAGCTTGAAAAAAGTAATCGTAGTTGTTAAATCAAGATATGTATAGTTAATCGAAATCTTAAATTTATATTGATAATTGATTCGTATTGTAAGATTTGATAATATAACTAAAATTAATACTAGCGACATGGACATTTATAAATTCTATAAACAATTTATTAAAAAAATACAATTTTCAATAAGAATTATGATCTTGAAAGTAAAAATATTAATTTTGAGTGTGGGTGATGATCCATATGCACAAGAAGTTATAAAATCCAAATTGCTTTATTGAAATAAAAATTACATTAAAATATATATCATAATTTTTCATATGTCATTTCATTTGACATTGCATAATAAAATGCAAAAGTTATTTTTAAATATTCAATAATTATCTGAGTACAACATGTGATATCCTGAAATTTCAGTCTCGTTTTCAATTGATTAAATCAGGCCTTTCATCGATGCGCCTATAACACTATTCTCTGAGTTGATCACTCCTGAGATAAATATACTATCTAGGGAAGTCATTAAGGGATTTTAATGCACTAGACTTGAGAATTCGACTAGGAATCGACTACTCGACCGTGCTCATCTACGAGATCATTACGGACACGACGTTAAAAATCGATTAGAGATTAGAGATAGATCGGTTCGATTGAGATGTGTGGCTAAACGTGGGCAATTCCTCCAAATTGCAAAATTTTCGTTAATCGGTACTAAATTGATTTTTTATCCTTTTGGTACCCTGTATTCGTATTTGAAACTTCGAGATTTTCATGACTACCGAGAGTCACCATTGTGTCGATGATGTACATTGTGAGTCAAAACAAATAGATCACAGGTCAATTGTATCAAAAATTTTAGAAAGCTACCTAGTAGGCTATGTCACGCTAAAATCGCGTCTGATTGAAATTAACTGTGAATTTGAACCCGATTTTACAAATTGAAACTTCTGTCATGTCATGAGTCATTTTAAAAATGTCGACTCATCCTCTGAAGATTTTTCTGCAAACCAAGATTTTTGGTGAAAATTCGAAATAGGGTTGTTTTCGACGAAAAAATTTAGAGGACCGTTTTTAATCGTGTTTTTGGAATGCAAGTTAGTTCTATTGGAGATGAAAAATGTCAATTTGATTGAGGAATCGATGGTGGAATTTATGCCGTCAAATTGGCTTGATTTGAAGGGGATTTGGTTCAATTTGGAGGAAGACACTCCAAAATTCGTAGCCCCCCGTGCCCTCAACCTTTGGATCTCTTCAATAGCTTCCTAAGGAAGTTTTAGCTACTGCAAGTTGCTGAGGAAGACAACCAACAATGGTGGGGTCAAGCAAGGGGACAAAGTGATAGAATTGAGCCAAGGTAGCCCTCTCCAAGTGCTACTATCCCCCTCCCCCTCCATTTCCGTCGGCTCCTCCATTTTCAAGACTAGAGAAGTCCTGAAATTTACACAGAAACCGCTCATCTTCCTCCCCTAAGCCGTCACATGCTCGCTGGAGTTCCCTGTTGCCTGTCATTGCCGTCTAGCGCCGTTCCCTGTGCCTGTCGAGCCTAGTTGAAGCTCTGGGCCGCCCATCCCGCCACCGTCGAGCTTCGCCAAGCCTCGCCGCAACTCGCCCACCTCCTCTTTGACCGTTTCCAGCCCAACCAGCCGCTCAGCCTCCTCTTCAGCCCACCGTCCAGAACTGAAACCCCTGGGTCTGCTGTGCACTGTTTGGCCTGCTTTGGATTGCTTTCGAGCCTGAAAAGGTGTCCCCACTTCGGAGTTTATCTATCATCTCTACCTTGCCATCCTAGTGAACTCATCAGATTGCGAAACCGGTGAGTTTACTCACTAATATCCGCTTAGGGAGTTAATTATGCTTAAATGTTGATTAGTTTAAGTTAAATATGGATTAGGTGGTTAGTTATAACAGATTTGCAATTTAATGATTTGTTTATGCATGTTAGGTGGTTAGAGTAGCGTAATTAGAGGTTAAATAAGCTAAAGTATTTATCTAGATAGGTTTGGAATTTTTTTGGGCCCGTTTCGGTATTTAATTAGGCTTTTCTATTCTAAGTTGCATTTATTGGTATTTATTAATTAATTTTGGTAATTATTTAATTATTTATTATTTTTCAAAAATTAGACCAAGATAATCGGTGACTGGAATTTTGTGGTAATTGCAATGGCGTGATTGATTTATTTAATTGAGTGCTAGTTTGTGCAAATTGAGTGTGAATTGTAATTTTGGGGTATCCCGAAATTTAATAATTTCAGAATTTAATTAGAAAATTACCAGACGTCAGTTTATAGTGCCAAAAATGTTTTTATTGAGTATATAATTAGTGGGATTTTATGAAATAAAAAAATTATACTTTTGGCCGAGACCTACCATGTAGCCACACACGATTATTTTCATTGGGTATATTTTAACATGATGAAATTGTGCCAAGTTCGTTATTTAATTGAGGGATTGGTGTGCAAGGCACAAAGTTCTTGGCCGGGGTGAGTTTATCGTAGTTCAGCTTGTGTAAGCATTGGGTGTTCAACTTGTGAGAGCAGTATATTATATTAGCCTATAAGTGCTTGATATGTCAGCTTGTGAAAGCATTATATTATATTATCTTGTGTGAGCAATGACCATTTATTAGCTTGTGAGAGTAACGATTCATATATTAGCTTGTGTGAGTAATGATCGTTTATCAGCTTGTGAGAGCAACGATCCATATATCAGCTTACGGGAGCTACTATCTATCTATATCAGCTTGTGCGAGCTACTATTTATCATTTTAAGCTTGTGTGAGCATAGTTAGTGTTGACAGTACCAGATAGATAGTATTGAATTGATAGAAAGTATTGATTCGATGGATTGATAGATAACATCGTGGGGGTTGAATTGATCTGTTGAGTGTGTGAACTATACTGACTTGCAGGAAGGAACGGAGGTGAAGGTAAGTCCTTTGACTTGTGCTTGTGCTTAAGTAGTCCTCGGGGCGTATTTTCTTCCTAGTCGGGACTTAGGGGGTGAACTTGCTGAGATGTCGTCTCACCATGTTGTGGGATAACATTTTCAAGTCCTTAGATGGTAGCTCTTCTTGAGCATTTCAGCCAACCGAAGAAGGTTATCGAGCAGAGGTGTTATATTCCACTTCATGGGAACTCGAGGGGATGGGTTTATGAACTCGTGAGGTCTGTGGTCTGGGTTGATGTGGGTCTACCTCATAAGGTACCCCATCAATATAGATCATAGTATCGTCGTGAACAGAATGTATAGAATGAGGTTCCGATACTGGAGTCTGAGGTCCCTATGTCGGTGCTGGAGGTTGCTTTTTGAAAAGGCACAGCAGATCCGGATCTTTCGGATCCAGGGACCCTAGAGTATTTAGTTGAAGACTCAAATGATTAGAGGATCTGTAACACTCTAAACCCCCCATTTTTGCAGACCTTGTATATATCGGCTAGTATTGTATATGACATAGTTTAATATGTGTATATAAGTGTGTTGTGGTTTGAAAAATTTGTGGCCCTGCTTTCCTATCCCATCTTGTTGCTGTCTAGGAATTTATTATCGTTTCTGCATGCGTATTAAAATGAAAGAGTTGGTGACGCGTCCTAGGACATCGCTATTTAATTGACCATAGAATGATGGGCACAAGCTCAGAGGATCGTGACGTAACACAACATATATAATAAATATGACATCTTTCATTGTTGAATAAAATCACCTATCATTTAGACAATTAAATATATAAAACAAAAAAATTGAGACGCTTGATCAATTTGCTTGTGGTTCAAGTGATAGCGGATTATCTAATATATGTGAATCCCTAAGGCATTAAATTGGATTAGATCGTACTATTCTCATAACTATGTAAGCAATTTATAATGGAACATATAAACAGATGCGTGAAAAAGAGGAAAGCTTGGATGAATGATTATAGAAGTTCCATCACCACACTCTCTCTTGAAGCTCTAAAATTGCCTTCCAAAGTTTAAATCCACTAGTTAATTTGTTTTTACATTTTGCCTTTCATTGGCGTAACTGCAATCATTTTTAGTTCTAACTTTGTTCTCAATTGTATCCTGCGATATGGGCCGAAGGATATAATTATACCACTGGAATTATAAGAATTCCGCTACTAAATAATTTTCTAATTGCAAATTCGACGTTCGCATTGAAAATTGGGATGGCACCTTGTGGAGATTTCTTCCAATCAATATCTCTAATATCTTTCTTCTTATTCTTCATCTGATCAAGATTGTCCAACTGCATATGCTTCTTCAAGTGAACATACTTAGGTAAAACTTACTGCAATTGCTTAAGCACCTTAATAGGATTCGGAAGAGTATGATTACACACACTACTATATTTTCCCTTCCACATATATTGACATACAGAAGCAATGATCTTGGAAATAGCTACTTTGTCTCCACTTCTCTCCTCCATAGGCTCCAAGGGCGCCGGGTCCACCACAGCACCATCAAGAGGGTTAGCAGCACCCTCACCAAAAGTGGCGTCAACTATCATAGCAGGGATCTCAAAACCCCGGAGGGGACAAACTCTGTATCCATTGAGCCCACGGCAAAACCACGCCCCAAATCGATGAGGTACTCTATGAGGTAAGCCTTTATCGACCTAGATGATGGTCACTACGAGCTCATAGACCCAGACCCCGGGGCCCCTAGGAATAGGGAAATCAGTAACTAGCTTAGTAACCCTCCTAGGCTGACCAAAACGAACTGCAGGGACTGCCATTTAACGACCTGAAAAGATTGAGCCCACGACGGGGTGAGACAATGTCTCAGTAAGTTCATTCCCTAAACTCCAACTAGGAAGAAAATACGCCTAAAGGCAGTTTATACACACAAGATAGAGGACTTATCTCGCCTTAGTTCCCTCCTGCATGTCTGTACAATTCATATACTCAATCAATCACTCCAATCACTCCAATCGATCAATCCATCCATCAATTCAATTAATTCAATCGATCAATTCAATCAATACAATTGATACAATCAATCCATGGGTCTAGATTATAAGACCAAATCGTTATGACACGTCCCATATCGTGCCACACAATTTTGTCCCATAATCTAGTGCGTCAATTTCGATAAATCACACGTTCCAATTCAATTATTGCTCGCATAAGCATGATCTACCGACGCACATCAGTCTTCTGACGTAGCCAAGCTTCGTTTCACTCCTTTGAGCATGGCAACATCCACCGACACACATCGGGGGCAGCATTCCTGAAGGAGCATAAATAAACCAATGCCCATCGCCTAAGGCTTAGGTGAACCTTATTTTTGGCATTTAGTTGGGAATTAACACAAATACTTGCACTGTTGAGGTTGAGATTGAGGGTTGCGTGTGTTAGTGAACTGCTCGCTGGAGCTACTGTCTTTGCCGAAGCTGTCGTGGGTTGAGGTCAAGGTCGAGCAACCCAAATTTTGGCCCTTCAACTGAGGTCATGTGAGCCATGATGTTATCAATATCATAAATGATATTAACTTCAATCTTTAGACTCCACCTCCAAGTGCTGCTGTCCCCCTCCCCCTCCATTTTCAAGACTAGAGAAGCCCTTAAATTTAATCGTTATATTAAAATGGGATTGAGTGTTGACACACAACACGAAGTCAGCGTCTCGTACTCAATACGGCAATTATGAATTCACTGTAATGTCATTTGGTAAATCCCACAATGAGCTTATGTATTAATTGAACGCCCTAATGGTGGAACATCATTTATGTAAAATATTCTCTCTCAATTTTTTTCTTAACTCCCATATTCCACCATTAGTTATATTAAATGGAAGGTGTAGATGCAAGAATTGTTGGATAAGAGATTCATACGTCCCAGTGCATTACCTTAGGGAGCACCGGTTCTGTTCGTGAAAAAGAAAGATGGTTCGTTGCGTCTGTGCATCGACTATCATCAACTCAATCAGGTGACGATCAAGAAAAAGTATCCACTCTCGAGGATTGACGACTTGTTTGACTAGCTGCAAGTAACGTCGATATTTTCTAGGATTGACTTAAGGATGGGATATCATCACCTGAGGATTTGAAAGGAAGACATACTAAAGTCAGCGTTTCGTACTCTATACGGCCATTATGAATTCATTATAATGCCGTTTGGTAAATCCCGCGATGAGCTTATGTAATAATTGAACGCCCTAATGGTGGAATATGGGATTGACCTTTTTGAAATGATGTACAGAGATCGTGCTTGTAAATGCATGACCCAATGGTGCACACAGCTGACTAGGGATTTTTAATAATCCAACACACCTTTTTACACAGGTGACTAGTTTATTTATAATACTAGTATATATACAAAAGTCTACTCAAGACCGGATCTCAAATTGAAGCTATCCTAAGACCAGCTAGCCAGACACATTTGCCGATCCTTCTGTCTCCACAGGCTCCGGGGGTGTCGGGTCCTCCACCGCATCATCAGAAGGTTTAGCTGCATCCTCATCTAGAGTAGCATCAACTACCACAGCGGGGATTTCAAAACCCCTAAGGGGACCCACCCTAAACCCATTAGGTTCGAAGCAAAACCACGCTTTGAATCGATGAGGTGCCCTATGAGGTAGGTTTTCTTTGACCGAGACGGTGGTTACCACAAGTTCATAGACCTAGTGACTTCCCGGATCAGGGTAACTAAAAACCCGCTTGATAACCCTCATGGGCTGACCAAAACATTCTGGAGGAACTGCCATCTAAGGACCTGAAAAGGTTGAGCTCACGACAGGGTGAGATAATGTCTCAGCAAGTTCACCCCCTAAATTTCAACTGGGAAGGAAATATGCCTAAATGCAGTCTATGCACACACAAGACAGATAATTTACCTTGCCTTAGTTCATTCCTACAAGTTAATACGATTCATATACTCAACCGGTCAATTCAATTCAAATCATTGATCCATCGATCACTCAGTCAATCAACTCAATTCAACACCATCGATAAGATCCGTATCATTTATCAATCAATACCATCTATAAATCACAACCATCTATCAATTCATTCGATACGATCACTGCTCACACAAGTTGAAATAGATGGTCATAGCTCTCACAAGCTGATATAGATGGTCATAGCTCTTACAAGCTGATATAGATAGATAGTAGCTTGCACATGCTGATATACAGATCATTGCTCTCACAAGCTAATAAACAATTATTGCTCACTTAAGTTGATAAGGTATACTGCTCTCACAAGCTGACATATCAAGCTTAGATAGGCTGATATAGTATACTGCTCTCACGAGTTGACGTGCAAAAGGCTCTCACAAGCTGACAATTCACCGTGTTAAAAATACCTGATAAAAATAATCATGAGTAGGTATACGATCGGCCTGAGCCAAAAACGCAATATCTTTCTTTTAAAAAATCCCACTATTTATATAGTCCACAAAGACATTTTTGGTGTTGTAAACCGACGCTTGGTATTTTCTAATTAAAATATCGAAATTACACAATTTTGGGATAAATACCCAAAATTACAATCATCATTCAATTTGCACAAAATAGCATTCAATTAAATAAACCAATGTCTTGAGAAGGTGCCTCGGGCACCTTTAGCGCGTATGTTCATTCAAGGACGAGCAAGGGTAGCTAGGCAAGCTTTGCCAGAGTTGACCATAGGCGACCATCGACGGTGACCAAAGGCAACTATTGACTGAGGTCCCGCAAACACAAGGAAGGTGACCCAAGGGGTCGCATGACCTTGGCAAGGTGAAAAGGCTTCACCGGCGATCAATCTCATCGATTTTAGGGTTCCTGGTTTGGAGATTTACAGCATTGGAGCTTCACCGGCGACCAATCCCACGAGACCATTTAAGCCCTTCGACTGTCCACAACCCAAGCAACGATCATCGAGGGTGCGCGAAGCCAAGGACACAAAACACCTAGCTCACATGACCACAGTCGAAGGGCTAAAATTTGGGTCACTCGACCTTGACCTCAACCCACAATAGCTCGGCAAAGACAAGTAGCTCGGCGAGCACTCATTGACACGCGCAACCCTCAATCTCAACCTCAACAGTGCAAGTATTTGTGTTAATTCCCAACTAAATGCCAAAAATAAGGTTCACCTAAGCCATCAATAAGTGACTTTGGCATCTTAATGATTAGATTCTTTGCCATGTAAGTCTCTAGATACCGACCCAAAAAAAAAAAAGAAAATGTAAGTCTCTAAAGAGATAGAAAGAGAGCTTTTTACTAGTCAAAGAAGATAATGGAATTCCTAGAAAGAAGATTTATTCTAATCTAAGACTATTGGCTTAATATAAATGGAGAGAAGCTACATCGACTAGAAGAGTTAGTAAGAGACCAGATTTAATTACATGTTCATGAACTGCTTAGTCAAGGAGGACCCTCCATCTTTGCTTCACAATAAAGTAGTTCGATGCACTAGTACGGAGCCTGCCTAAGCACACATTCTTATCGTCTCTCACATGCCATCGCGTACACATTCTTATCATCTATGATTCCCGCGATGACGTTACCGGTGCACCTTCTAAATTATTGCCATAACCACAGCTTTTAGATTCTGTAAAATAACCATACAAACCCCGACCTTTTTTTTGGATAAGAGGTATTGCCGGTAACGTCCATGCCAAATTATACATTGACAATGAGTATCTTTGCTCGCATGTATCCATGCTCTAAGGTGTAGCATTCAATTAAATTGCTCCATGCTCATTGCGGGATTTAATAAAAATATTAGAAAATTAAAAGAAATAAAAAAAATTATACAAGTTTACCAAACGTGTTTTGTTCTTTTTCAATTTTGGGAACAAGTTTACCAAACACGTTCTTTTGTTCAAAAATTGTTCGCTAGAACAGAAATAGTTTTTTCTATTTCAACATCAAATAAAAACGAAGTTCACTGTCCTACGAAAATGCTCATGTAGACAAGCAAGGTCTGGAGTGATAAGGTGTCATGGGTTGTGTGAGCAGCCGCGTGTTTCCCGTACCAGACAACCCGTCTTCTTCCTCCTTAAGACATTCTTCATCCTCTTCCTCTTCAGTTCGGCTTTTTAGATTCACGACGACCCCTACACGTCAAGCAAAGAAAAGCGTCACCGAACAAACATGAATGCCGAACAGAGAAATGGTACGGCAAATGATGACTTGAACTTCACAAACATATTTTCTTCACTTTTAAGCATGAGCAGATGTTTATTGGTCCACCTTGGGGAGAGAACAATCAATATAAGGTTACAATTGAACATCATTAATTTGCATAAATGTTACCAAATCCCAATTCCCTTTGAATATGGAACCTTTACACCAAATGTAAGCGGGAAGTGTAGCAAGGGTTAGACCACCGGACCATAGGCACCTTTCGTCTAAAGAATTCCACCATTAGGCAATTATTAATATATAGCAAAAGGCCCGTCAAGGATCAAACAAAGCTTTCAGTCCCAATTAAGCAACTATGAAGTATGAAGAAAGTTAGGACCTATGTAGACATTGTTGTTGGAGAAATCTTTCCAGAGTCTTTTGAAGCTGACAAAACGTTTCTATCAGTCTAAGTCTGGATATTCGGAGACCGAAGATTAAAGTCTCAAGACTTTATTATCTCAAGACTCAAGACTCAAGACTCAAGACTCTAGACTCAAGACTATTCTCACTGACAGTCTTTCTATTCCAGTAGCAAAGGAAATCCAGAGCCGAAGTTTATGGTTGAGGATTCGATCCTATCCTCTGGAAAAGATCCCTTGGTTGGATAAACATCTCCGAGTCTTTGTTTGTTCTTATCTAGATCGATTAAAGATCCGATGGTTGTCGAAGTATTCTTGGAATGTTCTATTCTTGGAAACCAAGATCCCGATTGTATGGGCGAACAGATTGATGGGCTATCGCCGAGACTCCTTAAATAGCTCGAATGATCTTCGTGATTGATTCCGTCCAACGGGTAGATTGGAGAAATTCCTTTGGTAAGTGCCAACGGCTATGATGGCATAAAGGAGTATAAAATGAAGACATTCCAGTTGTTTTAGAGAGGGTGATTGATAGAAAAATTCTAGAGTCTGAAGATCCTTGATTATTAGTCGAGACCATTTTGAGCGAAATTGTATACACAGAGAGTGTTCATTTCTAGTGACACCTTGAGAGTGTGGAAGATCGTCTACACCAAGAAGTCAAGGAAGATCATCCGTAACATCTCTTTGTTCATAGTGGAATCCAGCCAATTGGTCGTCGGTGCGAAAGAGTGGACGTAGGCTTGACACAAGCCGAACCACTATAAACCTCGTGTCTAATTCTCTCTTTCCCTTACTCGTCTTACGATTGTTTTTCTTAATTGCTGCAAATCGTTTATTTATTTAAATAGTGTGTAATTATCAAAAGAAAAATCCTTTATACCTATTCACCCCCTCTAGGTAATCGTACTAGCTATATCAATTGGTATCGAGCTGTGTTCTTACTTTATTTGAAGTGTTTTACTTGAGTAAAAGATCCATGGCTAGTATGCTAGCATCGGGGCGGTGGAAGGTCAAAGCAATACAGACCACCCTACTTCGATGGAAAGGATTATAACATCCGGAAGAACAAGATGAAAGCTTTCCTACGATCTAAGGATCCTCCGGAATGGGATATTGTGGAGAGAGGAATCACTCCTATTATCGCATCGCATCGAAAGAGGGAAAGAAACCTGTTGAGACCGGCGGAATGTCTCAAGATGAGATAAACAAGAGACAAGCACTCGATGCAAAAGCAATTTATTCTTTATATTGTGCTTTGTCACCAATCGAATATAATGAATATCTTCTTGTGTCACAAAGCAAAAGAAGTCCAGGATAGATTACATATCACCTATGAAGGGACAGGACGAGTGAAGGAAACCAGAATTAATATTCTTCTTGGTCAATACGAAGCCTTCAAAATGAAACCAGGAGAATCTATAACCGACATGTTTAGCCGTTTACGAGATATTGTCAATGGACTTGATAATCAAGGACAGAAAATTACCGATCCTATGAAGGTGAACAAGTTGCCGAGAGGACTCTCCAAGGATTGGAATCATATAAAGACTTCAATACGAGAGACGCAAAGAATTATGCCATTATCTCGTAGATGAGCTGATTGGAACTCTTCGTCTTACGAAGTGGAGCGAATTAATGAAGACGAAGATCCAAGAGGTAAGAAATCCATTGCATTAAGATCTAATGATGACTCGATGATACTGATTCTGAAGAAGATCCGGATGATGAGGAGCTTGCTCTTATGATAAGAAGATTGAAAGCTGAATAGAAAAGGAAGAAGGTTCAACTCAAGAAAACAAAGTTTTCAGAAACAGCAAACCAAGTTTGTTGATGAGGAACCAAAGAAAGATGTAGTCTCGTTTCGAATGTAAGAAAAAGGGACACATCAGACCTAACCGTCCTCTTCGAAGAAGAAGAGAGAAAAAAACCGAAAAATCTCGAAAAGCTCTCAAAGCCGAAACGGAGCGATACGAGTGTGAAGAAAGTGATGAGGAATATGCCAATCTATGTCTAATGGCACAATCGACTCGAGACTGGATCGATTCGAGACGGTGAATTTGAGGTAAGTGATTTTAAAATTCTGTCAAAGTCTCTAAATATATTGATGAATTATGTTTCGTCTTAAGACTTCTCTCAAAAAGATTTCGAACCGAAAAGGAAAACTCAGCTTTAAAACGAAAGGAAAATATTTTAGAAGAAAAAGTGAAAAGTCTAGACTTGAATGTTTCTACTCTTAAAGAGAATGAAGATAAACTTTCAAAAGAAAATGCTTTCTTGAAAACCGACTTATCAAATATTTCAAAGAAATTTTCAATAGGGTCTGAAAAACTTGAGAAAGTTCTTTCAGTCCAAAGACCTTACTTCAACAAGTCTGGTTTAGGTATGACAGCAGAAACAATCCCTTTGATTGATTTTCCGAAAGTAAAAGAAAGAATCAAGAAAAGACCATCGAGAGAAGCGTACAAAAATCATTTCAAAAGGGTTTTTGTAAAGTCTGTAGGTCGAAATGCTCTAAGGTGTTCAAAGTGTAAGCAGTCAAGATCATTTTGAAAAAGAATGTCCTATGATCCGGAAGCTTTGTTAAAAGGGTATGGCCTAATAATGTTTTTCCTACTAACACCAAAGGACCCAAGAAAATTTGGGTACCAAAGAAAGCTTGAGACTCTCTTTTGATTACGTGTCTCTGTCAAAAAGAAGGTAAAATGGTATCTTGACAGCGGATGCTCAAGACACATGACAGAAGACTCAAATTGCTTTATAAAGATTGTTCAAGTAAACGGTGGAAAAGTTTCATTTGGTGGAAACAGCAAAGGAAGCATTGTGGGATTTGGAACGTTAAAATTGGAAATCTCACAATAAGCAATGTTTCTTTAGTGGAAGGACTCAACTATAATCTTCTCAAAGATTAGCCAAGCGTGTGATATCGGGTTCAAGATCTCTTTTCAAGAAGGCATATGTTCGGAATAAGTAAAGACTCAACTCGTCTTTCATGGGTCGAAGGCATGGAAATATCTATCTTCTTGATGTAAGACCAAATGAAACGCAATGTCTCATCTCAATTCAAGATGAAGCGGTCTCGTGGCATAGAAAGCTTGGCCATGTCAACATGAAGCAATTAGCCAAAATATCATCAAAGAAGCTTGTTCAAGGACTACCAAAACCGCCTTATCAAAAGTCTCGACTCATGCACACCATGTATTCTGGGAAAACAGGTAAGAAATTCATTTAAGCCTATAAAACATATCTCTACTAATCATGTTCTCCATTGCTTTGCATATGGATCTCTTTGGACCAACAAGAACCCGAGCATTGGAGGTAAGAAATATTGTCTAGTAATTGTAGATGATTACTCGTTTTACTCGGGTATATTTTCTTGCAAGTAAGTCGAAACCTTTTCGTACTTTGAAAAGTTTGCTAAAAAGGTTCAAAATGAAAAAGGATGTGCTATTTCAAGTATTAGAACAGATCATGGAAGTGAATTCGAAAACCAAAACTTTACAAAGTTTTGTGATAAATCTGGTTTTAATCATGTATTTTCCTCTCCATATACTCCGAACAAAATGGAGTTGTGGAAAGAAAGAATAGATCTCTTCAAGAAATGGCTAGAACACTTTTAATTGAAAGTAAAATTTCTTTCGATTTTTGGGTCAAGAAATTTGTTTCAACAAAGCATGTTACATTATCAATAGAGTCTTTCTAAGACCCATTTTAGAGAAAACCCCTATGAATTATTCAAAGGTAAGAAGCCTTTTGTTTCATATTTTCATGTGTTCGGTTGCAAATGCTTTATTTTGAAAAATGCAAATGATCGAGTTGGTAAGTTTGAAGAAAGATCGATGAAGGCATTTTCCTTGGATATTCTATGACAAGCAAGGCTTACGAGTCTTTAACAACAAAAGCCAATCGGTGGAGGAATCTATGAATGTCAAATTTCAAGACTCAACGCAAGTTGAATCTAGTCGACTCAATATGAAGAGTCCGAATCATCTCCCATCTTTCAAGACTTACAACTCAAGAAGCATCTCGAGTCTCCGGGAAGTCCATCATCAAAATGTTCTTGAAGATTCAAATAAAGAAAGAGATCATCAACCGGGAAAATCAACCAAGAATCGGAAGCACAAATCCAGTCATCCCGAAGATCTCATTATCGGTGAAATCAATGAAGGAATTCGCACCGAGATCAAAAAGACGTGAAGAATCTAGTGCCGTGGCTCTAATCTCTCGAAATTGAACCAAAAAGCATAGAAGAAGCTTTATCTGATGAAAGCTGGATTGAAGCTATGCAAGAAGAACTCAGACAGTTTAACATCAATGATGTCTGGGATTTGACATCTAAACCAAAAGGTAAAACTGTTATTGGAACCAAATGGGTATTCAGGAACAAGATGAACGAGGATGGAAAAGTCGTACGGAACAAAGCCGACTCGTGGCCAAAGGATACACGCAAGAGGAAGGAATAGACTATGATAAGACCTACGCACCAATAGCAAGGTTAGAAGCTATTCGTCTATTACTTGCGTTTGCTTGCTATAAAAATTTCAGTTTATTCCAAATGGACGTCAAGAGTGCATTTCTAAATGGATTCATCCATGAGGAAGTTTATGTGGAACAACCACCTGGATTTGAAGACCCAAAGAAGCCGATTCAGTCTTTAGGCGAAAAGGCCTTGTATGGTTTAAAGCAAGCACCTCGAGCTTGGTATGATAGGCTAAGTAAGTTCCTAATACATAACGGTTTTGTCAAAGGTAAAGTAGATACTACCTTATTTATCAAAAAGGAAAACAAAAGCTTTTTACTTGTTCAAATATATGTAGACGATATTATATTTGGATCTCCTAATGAAAGCCTATGCAAGAAATTTTCTAAGTCTATGCGGGATGAGTTTGAAATGAGTATGATGGGAGAATTGACATTCTTTCTTGGACTCCAAGTAAAGCAAATGAAGGAAGGAACTTTTATTCATCAAGAAAAGTATGCAAATGATCTTGTCAAAAGATTTGGATTGGAAAAATGCAAAAAGACCGACATACCAATGTCATGTTCTCGAAGATAGATAAGGATGAAGAAGGGAAGAAAGTAGATCAAAAGCTATATAGGAGCATGGTTGGTTCACTTCTTTATCTTCGCTTCTAGACGATATCTTGTTAAGTGTTTGTGTCTCGTGCTAGGTTTCAATCGATCCTAGAGAATCACACCTCAATGCCGTGAAACGAATTATCAAATACATTGCCTCATCCTCAAGCATCGGTCTTTGGTATCCAAAGAAGGGAGACTTTGATCTTCTAGGGTACTCGGATGCGAGATCCGGCCGGTTGCGAGTCGATAGAAAGAGCACTTCCGGAACTTGTCACATTTTGGAAATAGAAAAGATATCTTGGTTTTCAAGGAAACAAAGTACCGTGGCTCTTTCAACAACGAAGCAGAGTATGTAGCCCTTGGAAGTTCTGTTCGCAAATTCTATGGATCAAACAACGGCTACAAGACTTTGGCATTGAAGACTCATGCACGTAAATCGATGTGACAACACCAGCGCGATCAATCTTACCAAAAATCCAATTCTTCATTCAAGAGCAAAGCATATTGAGATTCGACACCACTTCATTAGAGATCATATTCAAAACGGAGAAATCTCGATTCAATTTGTTGATTCAAAAAGTCAACTAGCGGATATTTTCACAAAGCCTTTGGAGAAAAATCAATTTGACGCTATCCGTTCAAGACTCAACATTTTGAAGCTTGAAGAAGTTAAAGTCTAAAGACTCAACAATCCTTAGACTCTAATCTCTCGTCTCGAGATCTTCGACTCGGACATTCATGGCTATAGACCGTAAGTGGCTATTTTATTCGAACTCGAAAAGGTACGATTTTGTTGTTCGGTTATTATCTCGTGTGAAAATCAAAAACTTGTCTTTTCAAAAAGATTAACTTTGGCGTTATTGATTTTGAAAAGAAATGATCGTACTCTTTCCCTGCGACGATTGAACTCCCTTTTTCAAAAGTGAGTTAAATATATATATACGACTTTTTCCACAATCGTCAAAACCCCAAAAAGTACTCTTCTCCCGAACTGTTTCAATCTCTTGTTCATCGTCGAGAAAGTGGTCATTTTTCTTTGGGAAGCAATCGAAGGAATCTCTCAAATCGACAAAGAAGAATGTCTTCTTCGAGGAAATCATCGAGAATAGCAAGCGGGGACCACAAAGAATGGAGAAGGGACCAATACACTTCGATCTTGCGAGGAGGAAGACTTTTCAAGTCAGCAACAAAGTCCGATTCGTTCTCATCCACGTCATTCATCGCCTCCTACCCCACATGGTGAAAGTCATCATCTTGAAGAAGAGATAATCGAGGACGCCGACCCCGTAAGAGTCCAAAACCCTCCTATATCTACAAGCTTTATCGTGCGTTGAAAATCACCGGTACACCATTGAATTACATAGACGATTTCCTTAAGGATAAGAACTATGGAAATGAATATCTTTTCGCGGAAAATGGAGGAGTTAGGAATTGCTCCGAGAGGAAAAGCGAGAGGATGCACTTGCAAATATTCCAAGTGATCCTCGTGTGCCCGGACAAAATTTAATTGAAGGGAACGATGATGATAGAATGTTCCTTGAGTTTCAACCGAGAATGGGTGTGGCAGCGAAGACGAAAGGAAATCGATTGGATTTGTTTAAATCCGAGGAACAGGAGAAAGTATATGGCAACTGTTGAAAAGAGGGGTGATAAACCCTCGAAGTGTTGATTTTGACTTTCTAGACGCCATCAACATGAACTTGAGAGAGAAGTTGAACTTGCTTCAACTTGAGAAATTTTGCTCGACTCTACGGACGGGTACGCACATTTAACCGCTTATTTCTATTCAAATCTCGAGCTTTTTGGATGCGAATAGAATTTCGTTCGATGTTCGAGACAAAGTCTACGTGGTAGATGTGAATATGTCTGCGAGACATTGTTGGAGTTGAACGAGGGCGTTATCTCGCCAATCAAAGTCTCACCCGCACGTACTACTGGATCTTGTCAAGGATAGGGACGCAGACAAGAGAGAGTTACCTATTCCGGGATGAATGCAATCAACATTGTGCTTCATAAGATCGTAATCAAGCTGTCTCGAGACCAAAGTCTACATCAAAGACTTCGTGTCTTATTCTCAAGCAAAGTTGATGTATGCAATCAACTCGGAAGGAAGTTCTCTCTCCCGCACACGATTCTTTTCCATATGTACAGAAAGCGGTGTCAAAAGACAAGGGACAATTGCCTTATCCCGGTCCGTGACCAAGATCTTTAGACACATGAATATTGAACCGCCCCATTCACTTTGTGTTCGACCGTGCGATAAGATGGTGGTAGGTTTGAAGATGCCGACGAAGATGCGTCTACAAGAGCTTTCCAAGGCAATGGAGAAATTCGAGAGTGAAGACTCTGTCCCATCTCGCTTCAAAAAGGAAAGGAAAAGAAATCGTTGGAACCCCATCGAGGAAGAAGAAAAGGACTCTCATCTTAGAGGATGAAGATGAAGAAGATGAGGATCCCACAATCTTTGCTTTAACAAGAACCGGCACGTTACGTGCCTCGATCAATGAGAACTTCAACAGAAGAGAGAGGAAGAGGAGCAAGCAAAGATCGAGAGAAGAAGAAGGCAAAAAAAGGAGAAAGAGGGAGAGAAGGAGAAAGAAGGAGAAAAGGAGAGAGGAGGAGAGAAAGAACAGTGCATCGGACGACGGAGACAAGGGAGATCAAGAACATGATCATCACTATTCTCCTTGTGATGTCCTAGAGACGGGGAGTTGGCGAGCAAGAAAGGTCTTCACCACATGCCTGCCAATAGTGAAGGTCCGAGACCATCTCCGGCAGACACGAAGAAGTTCGGTTTCTAAATTGCTCGAAGAAGGACACGATACTTCGAACCCAAATCTGCATGATTTCACGGAAGCTACAACGTCCGCATTCACTCCATCCGAAAAGCGATGCAAGTACAAGACGGATAACTCGGCAGATTTTCGTCGTATTGTTGATATCCTTATGGATATGCGGGGCAATTTATGCTCTAGACGTGAGATTCAATCCATCAAGAATGCTGGCCAAGCATCTTGATTACCCGGAGGACGAGAATGAAAGACCTCGCTCTACAACTTCAAGCAAATGCAAAAGGAGAGGAGGTAGCTCGGTTAAGGGAAGACTTGAAGAGGCTAGAAGGCTTAGTCCGTCTATGGGAGATTTCCAAATCGTTCGCATTCCCAAGCGAGACTTGATCCCTTTCTCACTTTTTCATGATGACAAAAAGGGGAGAATCAATTTGAACAATCAACACCATCAACCTTCAAACATCATTTTATCTTTTAATCTTTGAATTTGTGGTTATTTGTAGTCATTTTTTTGAGTTTGACTTGAGTACTCTTGACTGTGGATTTAAATGCTTGACTCGGGTTGCGTTCATATCAAGTGTTGTTTTATGGTATTACTCATGAAAGACTAACCAATTTCTTTGTGGATGCGAGAATGTGGTTGTTTTATTAATATTTATGAGTTAGCCATATTGCTTGAGAAATGTTTTGCAGTCAAAGTTGTTCAAATCTACAAGGAAGTTTTGTCACCATCAAAAAGGGGGAGATTGTTGGAGAAATCTTTCCGAGTCTTTTAAAGCCGACAAAACGTTTCTATCAGTCTAAGTCTGGATATTCGGAGACCGAAGATTAAAGTCTCAAGACTTTATTATCTCTAGACTCAAGACTATTCTCACCGACGCCTTTCTATTCCAAAAGAGCAAAGGAAATCCAGAGCCGAAGTTTATGGTTGAGGATTCGATCCTATCCTCTCGGAAAAGATCCCTTGGTTGGATAAACATCTCGGAGTCTTTGTTTGTTCTTATCTAGATCGATTAAAGATCCGATGGTTGTCGAAGTATTCTTGGAATGTTCTATTCTTGGAAACCAAGATCCCGATTGTATGGGCGAACAGATTGATGGGCTATCGCGACTCCTTAAATAGCTCGAATGATCTTCGTGATTGATTCCGTCCAACGGGTAGATTGGAGGAATTCCTTTGGTAAGTGCCAACGGCTATGATGGCATAAAGGAGTATAAAATGAAGACATTCCAGTTGTTTTAGAGAGTGTGATTGATAGAAAAATTCCAGAGTCTGAAGATCCTTGATTATTAGTCGAGACCATTTTGAGCGAAATTGTATACACAGAGAGTGTTCATTTCTAGTGACACCTTGAGAGTGTGGAAGATCGTCTACACCAAGAAGTCAAGGAAGATCATCACCGTAACATCTCTTTGTTCATAGTGGAATCCAGCCAATTGGCACATCGGTGCGAAGAGTGGACGTAGGCTTGACACAAGCCGAACCACTATAAACCTCGTGTCTAATTCTCTCTTTCCCTTACTCAGTCTTACGATTGTTTTTCTTAATTGCTGCAAATCGTTTATTTATTTAAATAGTGTGTAATTATCAAAAGAAAAATCATTTATACCTATTCACCCCCCTCTAGGTAATCGTACTAGCTATATCATATTGTAGCAGTAGCTATGAGATATAAACCTGTGGAATCTATTCTCTCTCTAAGACCCTACTTAAACTTTTCTTTCCACTGAAGTTGTATGTCACACCTGGGGTACATCTCCACCATAGGCAAGCGGCAATTGTTCATGCTGAAGAACCTACCTACTCTTGCTTGTCAAAATCAGCTTAGAGGTCAAACATTTCTGGTAGATGTTCTTTTTCCTTGGGTTGTATTTGTATTAGCAGACTATAGCAACTGTTGTTATATGTCCGATGTGCTCCCCACAAATGTCGTGACAAGCGGTGTTATTTTTCTTAGGCACCCGAGAAATGCATACTTTCATCTTACTTGATTTTCTCCCCGACTACACAAGGTCATGGTATGATATTGTAATAATTGTCCACAGAACATGTGACAACCCAAATTTTGAAATTTCGTTTTCGATTAAATAAAACGGGCCTTTCATCGACGTATGAATGGTACTATTCTCTGAACTGATTACTCACGAGATAACTAGGCTATCTGAGGAAACAATTAAGGAATCTAAATGCAATGTACTTGAGAATTCGACCAGGAATCAACTGCTCAATCGTGCTGATCCGCAAGGGTTATTACGACCTTTGTTAGAATCGATCGAGATCGAGATAGGTCGATTTAACTGAGATATGTGATCAAAGTATGGGTGATTTCACCTAATTGCAAAATTCTCATTGATCGGCACTAAATTAATTTTCTATCGTTTTGGGCATCCTGTGTCCGTAATTGAAACCTCGAGATTTTCATGATGACCGAGAGTCGTCAATGTGTCGAAAATGTACGATGTGATTCGAGATAAAACGATCACGGGTCAATTGCACCAAAAATTCCTAAAAGTTACTTGGTAGACTAGGTCACGCTAAAAGCATGCCAGAGTGAAACTAACCATGAATTTGAACCATATTTAAGAAATTGAAAGTTACGCGGTGTCACGAGCTATTTAGAAACATCAACTCATCCTCCAAAGATTTTTCAGAGATTCCGGGATTTTTACGGAAAACCGTTTCAGACGTTGCGGAAAATTAGCAAAAATTCATATGGGCTAAATTGATGGAAATTGGGACTTCTAAACCGAGCCTTTGAGTATCGGGGACTTATAGAAAATTGTTCGAGATTTTTCTTCATCAAAATTGGACCTCAATTTGGGGAATTGAGTGAAGAAATTGAGGACCAAAAATGGAAATTCGGAGCATGATTTGGGGGCTATGTTTTTGACATCTATTTGTGCTATTTTTGGCTTCAATTTATCCTAGAAAGTATTTGGGACAAGAGGATAGGTGTGTGGGCTTTAAGGGGACTAAACACTCAATTAGTGGGATAGGATTTCTTGACTTTTCTTCTCTTCTTCTTAGCTTCCAATACACGCCCCCACCGTCTCCTCTCTCGCTCGATCCCATCTCACCCACACCTTTCTTTCATTTCCATCAACCCTGCAAAACCCACCGAACAGCTTTCTTTCCTTTCATTTTTATTTTCCTTTCATCTACTCTTCAACGCCTACAAACTATCCAAGTCTCCTGCTCCATTTCATCCCTACATGCAACGTGTTCCAGTCAACCAGCAAAAATTGGGTTGACTCCTCTTCGTGCGCCCCACGACCAGCATCGATCAAGCTGCTTCTTCTCACCGAAGGCCAAAGCCCACGTCCGTGAGCCTCACGCTGCAGCTGCCACGTCCGCGGTCTGCCTTTCTTCGGTCAACACCAGCGGCCAGTGGACCGCGCGCCCCCACTACCAGCGACCGTGGCCATCTCCGCTTTGCTTTCTAGCTGTCACCGAACGACCCAGCAGCGTCTTCGTGTCTTCTCCAATTTCATCAAGCTGCCCGCTTGTGACACCAGCTCGCCAGCAAGCTGCAGCAGCGCACGAAGCAAGCCGTGAATTCGTGCGTCTTCAGCCCAGCAAAATCGTCAACAGCTCACGCATTTCACGGGCCCAGCAAAGCCAGCAACTCGGCCCAAGATTTTAACACTTCAGCCCACTTGAAGCCAGCCCAGATTTCAGCCAAGACCAGCCCACAAATGCAAGTACAGCAGCCCATTTGAAGCTCACGAAAATTGCATCAGTTCAGCCCAGTTTCTTGAAGCCCAGCAATTTAGCCCATCGGCCCAAGAAGCAAGCCCAAGCCCAGATTTTTGCTGCAGGCTTGTGAGGTTTCTTGGCCTGGCCTGAGCATCTGTCAATGTCGCCAAAAATTCGGATTTCGGCGCCAGTCGCGGGGAACCGGTTTTCGCAATAAACCTAGGTGAGTTTATACTCTAAACTCTTCTTAGTAGGCTAATAACATTTAAGGGGCATTTAGATTTATTTAATTAGGAATTAGGTGGTTAGTTAGATTAAATTAGAAATTTAATTATATAATTGAGCATGTTAGGTGGTTAGCATGGTTTAGCTAATGCCTAAATAAATTGTATTGTTTATCTAGAAGGGTTCAGGAATTTTCTGGGTCCGTATTGGTATTTAATTTAATAATTTTGGCCTATGTTAGTATTTTTAGAAATTAAAATGAATTATTTTATTGATTTTCGAAATTAATTAATTAATATTTTTTTCTGAAATTATACCAAGAGAGCTATTTGTTAGAATTTTGCACAGATCGCAGTAGTGTAGTTAGTTTGTTCAATTGATTGTTATGTTTGCGAAATTGAATGATGATTGTGAAATATTGGTATTTTAATTGGAAAATACCGAGTGTTGAGTGTTGACACCGAAAGTGGCCTTCGAGTACCAAATCAGCTTAGGTGAGCAATATAGATCTATAACGGCTTTGGGGAGCATTAACGCCAATATAGATCTCTAGCAGCTTCGATGAGCAATGGCGAGCAATGGCAAGCAATAATGCTTTAGCAGTTTCGATGAGCACTTTAGATATCAGCTTCGACAAGCAATAGTGATCTAGCAGCTCCGGCAAGCACATGTCATCTAGCAGTTTCGATGTACATTATTTGATCTAGCAGCTTCGGTGAGCAAATTCTAGACATCAGATTCGGGGAGCAATGGTATATGAGTATATCTATTTCAGCTTAGACGAGCAGTGTTCGAATCAACATAATTTATGGATGACATTGATGACATGGAGTCAAATGAATCAACTAATTGATGGTGGATTTGAATTGAATTGTTTAATTGAGAATTTAAATTATACTAACCTGTAGGGTGGATCTGGGGCCAAGGTAAGCCTCTGTGTTTGTATGATTGTGTGATTGGGATGCTTCCGGATGTATTTCCCTCCTAATCGGGGTTTAGAGCATGAACTTGCTGAGACATTGTCTCACTGGTTATCGTATAACCATTTTTAGGGTCATCGAGTGGAGGACCTGGAGTTGAGAGGAGGTGATCAGAAGCGTAGGTCAGTTAGGACCGCTTCTTTTTGGAACGCTAGTCTTTTGTAGTCTTTTGGCCATTGACTTTTGTACATGACTCTATATGATTATAAAAGCACATTTCGTTTTGTGAATCTATTGTCCTGCTTTTCTATCCCGAGATAGTTACTGTCAGGGGATTTATTTTCACTTCTACATGTGCAATAAAATGAAAGGGTCGGTGACTCATTTTGGGAAGTCGCAAAATTTTATCAACCAAAGAGGGATTGGCACATGCTTGAGGTTCGGGACATGACAGGACACATGATATTCAAATGATATTCAAATGATCTCCACATGTGTAAGAAAATGCTCAAGCATATGTTACCATCAAGCTTTTGAGCACCATGCATGTTCATTTTTTTGTTAAACCTACCTCTTGAGAAACAGTTAAACGTGATTATCTATTTTCTTTCTCTCCAACTTCTAGATTATTGCATCTGAGATTAAGATGCAATATTACATGATGGAGTGTATGCCATACTACATACAAGAGATCTGATTCCATCTTATCTTCCTCAAAAACTGGATAAGAAATTGATTTGACATATGACAGATTTCCTCGTCCCATGTTTCATCGTTGAATTGCCATCTCAAATCTAAATTAGGGATGGTGATTTTTCCTGGATTTTACATCATTGCACTCTCATATGAAGCTCTAGGCTCAAGAAACAACACTACCGTAAGTGTTGACACCTGATTTTTAGTCGATACATCATTAAAAAGATGAGTCCAAATTCGGGGTTAATTTTGGGAGATTTGCTCGGATGCTTTTGAATTTGATCAATTTGGCGTGTCCAAAGATTAGAAAGCCTAGCTAAGGTGGTTCAATCTACGTAATTCGACTTGGCTCATTTAGACTAGAGTGCAATTGAAGTAATGGAACTTCAATTTGGCCGGTTGAGATTGAATTGAAGATGTGAGACAAGCTTAAGGCCTTGCTTCAATAGGAATTCAATGAATTTGAATATTTTGTGCACAATTTTCGACTTGAGATAGTTTAATTGCATCTCATTTGACTAGATTGATATAGAAATATTTGATTTCATTTAAATCAGGAAAAATCAGAAAAGAAAAACAAAACAAAAAAAAAAATAAACAAAAAGTCAACCCGATCAATTTGGTGTTGACCGGTGTTCACCATATTTGACCGGCGTTGACCTGCATTGACTGGCGAATTTTTCCGGCTACTTTTGGCCAGAAACCACCATCTGCTGTCCCACTTCATGGTCAATGCATCCACACCCTTTATTTTCAAAATTCCAATTTTGTTACGGATTTTATGAAATTCGCAAATCAACCCCGCATGTTATGAAAATTGCAAAAAAAAAGACCCCAATTAGTTCACAATTGATCATCACCATTCATTAAGAATGCATCGTGGCCATTGAAATAGGCATGTGCTCAATTAGGATGCTCTCAACAAATTTAACAAATCAATTAACTAAGAAGACCAAATCTTAGCCCTTGGATTAATCCAAGGGCTAAGATTTGCTCTTGCCCATGAATACATAACCAACTTTCCCTCTAAATTTTGGGGGAGGGCCTCATTTTCAGATCTACTTTCTCTGACTAAAGAACTCTCTCTCTCTCTCAAATTCTCTCTGGGAATCTCTCCACGCGGAGATGAATTAGAGGAAAGGCTCACTCGACTTATTCTCTCTCGGGGAGGCAATAGCTTCACGCATTTTTTCTGTTCGATTATGCTTTGACCCCATCAACAAAAAGAGAAGAAAATTCTCCACTAACTGATGTTACGGGTGGACTTCTGCAAGTCTGTGCATAAATTCTCCACTCATGGCCTCTTCGTGGATTTAGTCCACTCATTCCTTCAATGGAGGCAACGGATTTCGTTTTTATCGAAGGGAACAATCGAGATCTTCATGAGTTTCGTTGCACAATCCAAGGAGATTATCCACAACTGAAATCGGAACAAGTTGAGATTCTAGATTCGGCTAAGTCTTGTCAATCTCTACTCGTATATTTGTTGTGCTTGGACTCTGATTACATCAGATTTTTGTTGATGTCTATCTCTTCGATTTCGTTGATTTTGTTGAAGATGAAGCTGAAAAAAGGCTTGTAGATTGCAACTATAAAGAGGTGGTTACAATCATCAAGTTTAAAGCTGAGGCGTCCGTTGATGAGTCTCGCAATCAGTATTTTCAGCAAAGTCCAGCGGCTACGATGCACCGATGTGTTCATCTCCGAGTGTCGATCTAGAAAAAGGATTAGAGAAGAGTAATCATGATCTGCAAAAGTCATAAATCAGAGCTTGAAGATCGGTGCTGAATAGCTCTTATACCAGAATCTGATTCGGCGTTCCTCACCTTCCGTGGTCCTCGAAGCAAAATCAGAGCTAAGCGCTCCCTTTCCTTTTTCTGTTGTGATTACAGAACAAAATAGATTTCGACTCTTCACTGATTTTCGATTTTTTTTTCGTTTGTTAAATAGTAGCTTTCTTGTTGCTGAATGAGGACATCTCTGAAGGCATGCTCTTCGCTAGTTCAATCGAGGTAAGTAAGTTGAAACTCCTCTTAATAGCGTCCAATGAGGTGAGAGCTTCTCATGTCGTGACTCATAATCAACAACGAAGGTTCAGGGCCAGGACACATTGCAAATCTGATTAAAATCAATGCTTGTATGATCTGAAATTGATTATAGTTGGATTCTGAGATTCTGTGATTTTCGAGTTCGGATGAGTGACTTTTTGTTTCAGCTTGATTGATGCCTTAGATGAGCTTATTTGAACTCAAATCCTCTTAGGATTAGATAATAGACATCCCGAGCTTTGAAACGATAGGTCGCATGCCCAAAACGACCATCGTTGGCCCTCCAAAAACACCTCCAAAGATTAATGATTCTATAGTAGTTTAGTTTTTTTTCTTTTTTTTTCGGTTTTGATCCGGTTCCACCTTCTGACTTTGTTATTTTTGTGCCGACTTTCATGATCATTTTTTAACAAAATTTGCTTCATTATTTTTGTTCCAAATCATGCCATGCATCTTCTGTATCTTTTTCATGATTTTTGGATGTGTTCAACTAGATCAGATCTACTTAGATCTAGGCTTAGGTCAATATGTTCCATATCGATCTCTGTTTTTTTCTATTTTTGTGCTGATTTTTATGTTGAGTTTTGGAACAAATTTCCTTCATGAAAGTTTCTTGTACAGGTGTTTTGCATCTTTTATATTTTTTTCAAAATTTTTAGACATGTTTAGGTAGATCGAAATTGCTTAGATCTGGACATAGGTCAATCTGTCCTGTATTAGTCCGAGATTTGTTTGGGTGAAATTGAGTCCATAAATGCACCTATTTGGACTCAAATCCTTCATGAAAGTTGAAATGCATGATATATATATATATATATATATATATATATATATATATAATTGATGCATGCTTTGTAAGGTTTTTACATTGTTAATGTGAATCAATCGCATGCATTAGAGTAAAAGGTACTACAGCATCATGTGTCGGACATATAGTGTGATCTGTTTTGCCATTTTTGCCACGATTCATATGATCTTAATTGATTTTCGATCTCTTAATGAGAAATCTTTATCACTGTATGCTATGTATGTGAGAATTTTAATAGGATTTATGCATGTCTTAAGGATGGCTGAAATCATGCTTGTTTTTGTAAACTTAATGCTGAAATGAAACATTGTGATATGTGCACATTTTCATGCTTATTTGAGTCATCTAAGAATCAAATCTTATAATCATGCCTTCTTGACGATTGAACCGCACGTTACAAAGGTTGCATATGTGTTTAGGTCATGTCATTTGAGTTTCATCTTGCACATCAAATTGTCTCACAAAAAGTATTCGTCACACTTAGGATTCCCAAGCATATCATTAGGAATCATGAATCATCTCATAATGTCATTTAAATTGTATGACATTTTGCATGCCGACTTATGATTAGATGACTATCCAAACTTTCCATCGCATCCAATCCTAAGCCCCGTGTGATTTTTTCATGCCATTTGGGCATTCTTTGAGTGATTTTAAGGTTTTCTAATGAATGCTTATGTTCCGTTTTCTTAATTACTAATGTGCGCACTTTTAAAGATCTCAATTTTAGGATATAAAATTGACCTATTTTGGACCCAAGCTCTTCTAGGAAGATGTAGGACATACTTAGAGGTTTCTAATGCCACTGATTTCATGCTAATCGCTCATCATTTGGACTATTTTCCATTTTTTTTAAAGCCAGATCACAATCTGGACAAGGGATCAAATTCGAACCCCTGTTTTAACCCCTGTTTAGACAGACCTTTGATATTTTTGTTCCATTTTTTCTATTGGAAATCTGAACTTATCCTCTTAATAAAAATTTCTTTCCATCATGTTGGCTATGTTGTGTATAAATTTGATGATTTTTAGACATGTTCTGATAGGACAAATTCTCGTGCCATTAGCTGAATGTCCTGTTGTTTTGACAAATTTCTGATGTGTTGTTGCTTGTTGTCTGATTTTTGTAAATTCATGTGTAGCTCGTTTAAGAAAACTCTTTTCATGAAAATTGTTCATCATCATGTCATTTATGTTAGGAAATTTTTTCATTGCCAAATTATCATTAGGTATTGCTCAAATTTTTCCATCCTTACACACTTGTTAAGAAACTTTTTGATATAAACATGATTGTGATTTTTTAGTTATATCTTTCAGGTTAGTTTGTGCATGAAATTAGGACATGCCATCTTCATAAAATTTGTTCTAAATGCTTTGATCTTTTGTTGTTAAACAACCGGCCTTTTCAAATTGTATTTTTTTAAAAATGTTTTGGTACAAGTGATATTTCTCAAAAACGATTCCTAAAAAGGTTATTCTCTAAAACTCGATTTGGCTTAAGAAAAATCACGGTTTGGACTATATTCAAAATGCCTGCAACACTTGTAAATTCTAATGCGAGTCCCGGGCTAGCCTTGGTAATTGAATGTGTTCTATATCCTAAATATTCCTTAATCCTAAATGTTTTCAAACATTTTTTATAAAAATCCCGATTTGACATCATTAAAGTCACGGTTTAAATTGTATCCAAAATGCCTGCGATACTTGTGATTCTAATGCGAGTCTCGGGCTAGCCTTAGCAATTGAATGCCTTTTATAGCCGAGACATCACATTGTCTCAAAACTTTTCATGAATAATTTTGAGATTTTTTTTATTTTGAAATATCACATATACCCTTCATACATATAATCCCATCATGCATTAGAAATTGTTCATGTTTGTGATTGGCGCATGCCTTTGGTAATAAGTGACCGGCCGACGGTTCACTTTCTTGCTTGATTGATTGAGTAACAAGATTCAAAAAACCTACATGCATGTTTAAATTTTTTGCAATGCATGTGATTTTTAGATGAATGGTAAGATCGATGCATGATATCGAGAGAAAACCCTGAGATCATATAGATCGCTTGATTAGGAGACTTAGTAGCGTTATTGGCCATGCGAGAATATAATTGGTCAACAATTATTATAAGTCACATAAAAAATGGATTGGGTAGGTCTCTTAGTGGGACCCTCGCATGAAAGACAAAGGCCGACCCCGAGGCCCCAAAATTGACTTTCATATTGTACTTCCTTTAAATGATTGATCTCAATATGATGTCTTGTTTTTTGTTGTTTTGATATGTATGCTTGTTTCTTTCCATTGTATGTACCTAGTTATAAGTTTCTTAGGTTAGGATTAGATTAGAACCCCGAAGATGGAGAAATCATGAAGATGGTGGAGGTCGATGTCCATTCTGACCATTATCATGTACTATTCATTTTCCGGACATATGTCTTGAGTTTCATTTGTTGTATAAAACCCGATGAGTTGCGGGCTTTTTCTCTTTCTCTCATCTTTTTCAATTGTGTTTCTCTTTTATACTTTTTAGGATTGCATGATAGATTGATTGTTTTTCTTAATTTTTTACTTACTGTCTCGCAATTTCAATTCCATTTATTGTTTTCTTTTCTTGTTTTTTTAGAAATAGAATAGAATGAAAATGACCAACCATACATGATCACTTAGTTTATGACAAATGATCCCAAAAATGTAAAAAGAAATGCATGAACATGTTAGGAAAACACAACATACTGTTTAAGTACCGAAAGGACACTAATAGAAATATTAGCGTAACCTAAGTTCCCCAACCTAGATATTTGGTTGCATAGAAATCGAGGGAACACTCCCGACCCTCGATTGGGTTTTCTAGCCGACCACCCAAACAGAGGCTAGTGGCAACTCCCGTCTTATTTTTAGGTTGTCATAAACAACTAGACCATACAAATAATCTGTCACGCGGGTTATGAGTTTCGATGAAACTCACGGTGGTTTAGCATACTCGACATGGGAGTAACTCAAAGAATGAACTGATGCCATCCTTATGGGTGAGCCTGACAAGAGGGCTACCACGGTAAAGGTACCCTTAAATCCAATATCCACACCTGACCCCTTTTTCTAAGGTGTGTCACTTGTGTGGGTATGGATCGCGACACTCCGCGGTCACGCGAGGTACGAGCTTGGAAGAGCTCGCGATCTCGTGGAGGGAACTCACGAGAGGCTTGATCCAAATGGTGAGGTGATGACGTATTTTGGAAACACGAGCCATGAGAGAACTCTCATGATCAAGTACCCCTAAACCCGACCTTTCCCCCTTTTATCTCCTTGCGATGATGAGGGACTCAAGGGCGGCAAGATCGGGTCACGATAGTAAGGCTACAAAAAATTATTCTCATTGAGGGCTTGAAGCTCAGAAGATGTGCCCACAGGAGTGTATTATGGATGGTATAGTTGATAGGCATGCGTGCATCCCTTTGACACCAGTGATGCCAACTCTAATGTCGGCCTCTTGAAGCATACTAACATCATGTGCACCATCACCAACTGATAACGTTGTTTAACGAAATTTTCGGTTTTGCCAATCTAGTAACTTGCATTTTTCTATTATGTGTCATGAGAGGTTATTCTTTGACTATTAAGCCAAACATTATGAAGCTACTAGATACAAGAGCATTCTGCTCGGATGAGGACCGACAACATATAATAGAAACACAATTGATTGCAACATCCAGAAATGAGTCCTCCAAATTCTTGTTGAGAGCAAGTTTTAAGGACTTTCTATCAATTATCAACCCAGACTCCATAGCGCCTTCTTTTGCGGAAGTTAGTTGAGATTTTCTTTATCTAACTTGCTTTCATATACTCTCCAGAGATGCCTAAAATGATTGACATTTGAAAGGGAAAAAGAATTATCAAATATATATATATATATATATATATATATATATATATATATATATATATTACATCACCAAGATCGTATTTCCTAAGTCCAGTCATTGCTAGCAAAGCTCTTTCTTTCTGGCTCTTTGCTTTCCTTTCTCACATGGAGAAAATCATTCTTCCTAAACCACGGTGTTGACACCCGAAATTTTGTTGACATTTTAAATATCCATTTAGTTTGCAAAAATATAAAAATAAAGAGCAAAAGATAAAAAAAATGATATAAAACATTAAAAAAAGAAAAAAAGAAAAGAAAAGGAAAAATAAAAAAGAAGGGGGGGTTTCAGGCTTCTTGGGTTTTCAGTTAAAACAGCCGAACAGCTTCTCTAAAAAAGAAAAAAATGGACCGAGCTCAAGGCAGGAACTTTCTCTATCTTCTCTAGGGCTGATTTTTCTCTCGAGAGATGATTCCCTTTGGCACACTCTCTCTCTACAACTGTTCTTCCCCTCCGAGATCCGATCGTCTCCAAAACCCTAGCTCAACTCCCGATTCCGCCACCGATCAGGACAATTTGATCGCTGCCACTTCTGGTCCACGGATCTTCTTAAGCGATCTCCGTCGAATTCGTCGGTCGGAGACTTTGCTCGAAGTGTGAACTTCAGATTCGCGCCAAGTTCAGAGAAATCGGCTCGGTTCCAAGGATCGAGCAACGAAGCCAGTCGGCGACAGCATCAACGACAGCAACGGCTTCCGATCCTTCGCTGATTCATTCAAGTCACAGGTGCTGATCTTCATCGCCGACACATCCAGGACCTCCATTCTCCGATCTTCTCACAAGCCGAGGCTAGAAATTCAATTTGACATGGTAAATTCGCTCTGTTTCTATTGCTTACGAATGAAACAGAGGCTGTCTTGAGCTTTATCGGATGAAACAGAGGCTTTGAGTTCTATTTGATGTTTGTGAGAAAAAAAAAAAAAGAAGGTTAAGACCGAAGCTCTTTTAATGTCTTGAACATGTGTTGATGTTTTGATGACGATTTGAAATTGAATCATCACTTTGCATGCGTATATAAACTCCTTGGTCAAGATGCAGATCACTCGTTTGGCAGAATGCTGGAACTAACTGAATCAGGATGTGCTTTATGTTCAATCTTTGAACTGAAAATCACGCTACCTCAATCTAACCTATTCTTGATTCATTGAAACTTCATTTATGGTTGTCTTTTGTCAGAATATGATATTCATTTGTCACTGAATTGGTGTTATGATTGTCGATATGATTCTCTTTGTCGCTATGCTTGGTGCCAATATAATCTCTCAATGTGCTGTTTCTTTTTTCTATGTTTGAGTGGTGATCTGAGATTGTCGATGTGAGTCCTGTGTCGATTTGAAGCCAAGCAACTTGTTTCTGAATGTGAATTGTGACCTTAAAATTGGAGATTTTAGGCTAGCTAGGACCACATCCGAAACGAATTTTATGACTGAGCATGTTGTTACTCGCTGGTATCATGCACCAGAACTGCTCCTTAATTGTTCAAACTACACTGTTGCGATTGATATTTGGTCTGTGGGTTGCATACTTGGTGAAATTATGACTAGGCAGTCCCTATTCCCAAGCAAAGACTATGTCCATCAGCTGAGACTTATTACAGAGGCATGCTTGTTGGAACTTGCTTTCATGGTGTTTAAGGAGGTACTGTCACTGTTTGTCATGCTGTGAATGTCTCCTTGATTGGCTTATCTAACATTAGAAAGTGTCTTGTTATACATAATTGTAGGGATGTTTCATAATCAGAACATAGTATCCGCTCATTCTCATAGCAAATATAAGGGTTATCTAGGAAATGAAATGTGAATGCCTGATGGTGCTTTTCCTTAAAGAGATGCAAGATACAATCTATTTGAATCTAATGAGGATTTGACTGCTGGTGGAGTGGAGTTTAGACTCATGGATCGGTGCTTCATGATAGTGGAATATTGTGGGATCGAATAGTTGTTCTAGAAAAGCTCTTTGATGTGTTAGATTCTTAAAGAGATTATGGTCATTTTCAGGCTCCATAGGACCAATAGATATATCCCTGCATTTGACTTTCCTATTTTGTCATGTTCAAAGATATAAGAAAGATGGCAAGCTTAACTTCCACTTTTATAGATATAAGAAAGGTGGATTGCTTTTCTTGCCTTTTTTTATATGTTGATGCTAGTGCCATATTTTGATGTTACCCAAGCTTTTCAGCATATCCATCTTAATCCAGAGAAGTCCTGAATTTTTCTCATCTATACAGACGCTTGCTTTAAATACATGAGGCTTATTTTGATTGCTTTACTTCTCATCTTGATCAAAGCTGGTAGATCGCCTTATTTGACTTCAGGGTCTTCTATTGATTTGAAGTAGACCTCTTGAGCTTTTCATAGACATATAATATGCTTGATTTGGCAATCGTTTGCCCTGTCATTTGTCTGTTGCAAAAACGAAGTCGACGTCTTCATGAATTCTGCTCCTCATATCATGGTTTGTGTTTTTGTAAAATTGTTAAGTCGAATGAAACTCATTAGTTTGATGAGAACTGCCTTGAACTGAATTTGTTTTTGTTTGAAAGTTTGCTATTCCAGAATGACCTTTGTTTGTTCATCGATTTTTATAAAATTGTGTTCTGAATCTGACAATAAGGTCATATGGCTTGAATGCTTGTTATGTTATACGCTTCGCATGTGATCGTTAGATGAATGATTTAGGTGTGACACATAATAATGCTGAACCTTGGGATATCACCTAGAATTTGACCTAGAGACTTTGTGACTTTAGTTACTCTTTTTTTTAACACAAAAGATGTCTTGTTTTCGGTTGTTTTGATATGTTTGCTTGTATCTTTCCATTGTATGTACCTAGTTATAGGTTTCTTAGATTAGGACTCTAAAGATGGCGGAGGTCGATGTCCATTCCGACCATTATCATGTACTGTTTGTTTTCCCGACATATGTCTCGGGTTCCATTTGTTGTATAAAACCCAACGAGTTGCGGGTTTTCCTCTCTTGCTCTCACATATTTCTCTTTTATTTTATTTTTAGGATTGCATGATAGATTTACCGCTTTCCTAGACTGTTTACTTCATGCCTTGTAATTTCAATTTCATTAATTCTAAATAGAATAGAATAAAATGACCAACCATGCATGATCACTTAGTCTAGAACTGATGATCCCAAAAATGAAAAAAGAGATGTATGGACATGTTAGGAAAACACAACATACTGTTTAGGTACCGAAATGGCGCTAATAGCAATATTAGCGTAATCCAAGTCCCTAAACCTAGATATTTGGTTGCGTAGGAATCGAGGGAACATTCCCGACCCTCAATTGGGTTTTCTAGCTGACCCCCAAAATGAGGCTAGTGGCAACTCCTATCTATTTTTAGGTTGTCATAAACACCTAGATCATATAAATAAACCCATTGTCGCGTAGGGTATGAGCTTGGAAGAGCTAGCGATCTCGTGAGGGAACTCTCGTGATCAAGTATCCCTAAACCCGACCTTTCCCACTTTGACTCGAGGGTGGTGAGATCGGGTCGCGACACACAGTCTTCCTAAAACACTGGACAAATTGAATGAACTAAGAGAGCATAATATCAGCATGTGATATTCGATGATTACAGCTTCATCAACATGTAATTGCGATATTTAATATTATAGTGTCAACTGGAAACCGTTATACTTCACTAAAATTTAATTGAGATATTCAAAATTACTAAAGAGTATGTCTAGAATTCATAATCATAAAGAAAATATTAAGCACCCCGGTTGGCCGTCGCGCTGCTCCATGTTGTCCATGAACCAAACAATTGTCTAATCTCCTCCAATGACTTTTGTTTTGTTTTCGGCATTAAGAGGTAGACAAAGACCCAGGCCACCATAGCGATCTCTATGAATAGGAAGGCAACACCCCCTAGGGTGACCGCTCTATACAAAATCATAAAACTCATGGACATCAAGCCGCTTACCACCTAACCCATTGCGACGCCAATTGCGCCCCCCTGGGTGCGCAACCTCATTGAGAAGTTCGTGGAGCTATATACGAATGCTATAGGCCCCATCCCAATGGAAAAGGAGGCCGAGTAGCACAGTAATGAGAAGACGCATATGGCACCAGCCCACTGGACCTCCTTGTGGTGGTGGATAATAGTGAGGGATACACCCGTGGAGGCGAGTGACAAAATCATCCCACCAACGCTAATGAGCATCAACCTTTGCCACCCAACCTAATCAAGGCTAATGGTGCAGACTAGGGTGAACATCATCTTCACAAGGTCAACTACTATGAGCAGGAGGAGCTGTTCCGTGTGATCGACAATTTGAGTCTGCTCGAAAATGTGAGGGCTGTAGACAAGAATGGTGTTGATTCCAGAAACTTGTTGGAACAGGTAGATTCCAAATATTCAAATGCTCATGTGTAGGATTAATCTAGTTGGGTGAATGACAGCCTACCACACGCCCTCACCACTAGTCTGGCTAATGACCTCGCCCAACCGATGTGCTGCCTCCTCCTCAAAGTCAGAGATCTATGCCAGATACCCCTCACCTCCTGCACGCAACCATGCTTGACAAGCCACCGGGGAGATTCTAGCATGGCTAGAACCCCAAAAGCGACCAAGCCAAAAGGGATTCATCCCAAGTAGAGTAGATAAGACCGTGCGAATCTAGTGCGCATCTTGGAGAATAAATAGTGGGAGACATAGGCTAGGAGGGTGCCCTCGTTCATGAAAACTTGAAACACCCAAAAAGTATAAAGAAAACAATCAACTTCTTTAACTTAAATTTTCTAACCCTAATTTTTACTTAGACAAAAGTTGATGATAAATTTTAAAATATATATATATGCTACAAAATTAGGAAAAAAAAGAAAAGAAATTACTACCTTTGGGAACGATGTGAGCAGGTCGCGGTAAAAAGTGGGAGATATTTCTGTAATGTAGACCGAAGCTATAGTAAGGGTATAGCCCATTCCGATATTGATGATGAGGCAGCCAAGTACTAAGTAGAAGAAGCGTGGCCCAAAGATCATGAAGAGGGGGCAGACAAAAAGAATGGCTGCAGCCAACACAATCTTGATATGGTTGCAAAGTCTATTGGAGGTCGACCCAGCTTGTACCGACCCAAAAAGTGAGAAGAGTTTAAAAATTCCCAATCACAAATCATCATCCTTACTGCTCAATTGTAGGTTTGGCTTTATGTATGCGCTGGCCTTGCTCATCACTCCTATTTCTGCCAAAAATCTTATTTGTTATATGTGGCACCCCCGATTCGCCTGAGGTCGCCACAGGTGATCTCTCTTAATTACTCGATCTCATATAACTTCACTTACCGATACCTTTGACTAGGGACTTTTTTTTTTTTAAAAGCGGTCCCAGTGCAACTTATTAGCGGAAGCATAAACAAGTTTTATCATCTCTCCCTCCCATAACCATAATGCAATACACACCAACTATGCGCCATAAGAAAAGATAATGCCGATTCACTCTTATTTATATTTTCATGATGGATATCAAGGTCGATACAACAAAAAGGCCAAGATTTTAACTATACTTGGCTACCACCCTAAAAAGGACTCGATTCTACATCGAACATGTACCACCCTCCATCAATGAGCATCGGCTATCTCCAAAAAGTGTCATCTCCCAACAGCTATACGCGCTATCATACCCAATCTGGTGCATCGGGTGGCGGCGGCAGTAACATCCCTAACATCTCTCCATCATGTCGAACATGGATAGATAAAAACTCATAGATGACCGGGCCATCAGCTCGACCCACGTCGTTCATCACCAGGACATGGACTCGAACAAAAACTAAACTAGAAGCACTGACACAGACATGCTCAGTACACTCCACATCCACATCAATAGGTATGCCATAGTAAGTACCGCGTGCAACCGACAGCAAAGGCATCTTTCTAATCTGAAATGTTAATCCCCAAAAGAGGTGAGTACAACCACTCAATAGTAAAGATCCACCACACTACTCAATGCGTCAAATAGAACAATCAAGAATAAATCACATGTCATTCATGCATTCAAGCATATCTTACCTTACAGTCATGCATATATCACCGTGCCATATGTGCATATACCACCATGCACTCATCATCAAGCATCCATGCATATATCACCCTGCCATATGTGCATATACCACCATGCACTCATCATCAAGCATTCATGCATATATCACCATGCCATATGTGCATATACCACCATGCACTCATCATCAAGCATTCATGCATATATCCATGCGCACGATACAATCTCAATATTTATCCTTCCAAGGACCAGTGTTTTCATCTCACAATTTATCGCTCGTATCCAACTTGGCATCAGGAGGAACCTCCGGCACACACCTCCGGGCATCCGACATACACACTCCGAGCATCTCGTATCCCAACTAGCATCACGAGGTATCCCCCCGGTATACACCTCCGAAGTTTCCGGCACCCCCACACCCCGGGCATCCCAACACTCCCGGGGCATTGTCGGCTCACACCTCCGACAGTCTCGTTATTTTATCAAGTTATATCCACACATGCATCTCAATTTCAACATGGTATTTGATGCAATAATATCCAGGGTCTCAACCAACTTTTCATGCCATATAACATGCCATATGTCATCACATATGCAGCAAGATCAATCACTCAAGGTATTACATCTCATGGATAAATTCATTTATTTTTCAAAACACATCAATATCTCAGGTAAATCAGAATGCCTTTCTCTAATTAAAACTCCAGAAAAATTAGTAAATGACATTAATAAATTCTGAAACTTAACACATTATAGACGAGACCTAAAGGCAGATATCTCATGAATAACTCTATACCGAAAGAATCTCACACAAAACAGTATGGTCCATGCATCACAGTTTATCAAACTTCAATATTTTGGCTTGCACAGTTTCTGAAGAAATTTAAATTAAATACACAAATGAACTCCACAAATTCTGAAATTTTGACATGTTATATAAAAGTCCTAGAGGTAAATATCTCATGAAGAAATAAAAACCCAAATCGTTCTAGGTTAATAGATATAGACGATTACTTCCCCTGTTCTAGGTGTCATCTTTTCCCAGATTATGATCTTTCAAAAGAAACTCATTTCACCAACCTAAATATGTTCATTTCTTCTAAATTTTTAGTATGTTATTCCTCATAATATTACCTACAACTTTCATTAAGGACACATGATCAATTTAAATGTATGATTTTATAAAAATCACGAAATCATACTGGGTCAAGGTAACGTTTTTCCCAGATCCAGTTTCTTCAAAAAATAACGATTTTACCGACCCATTCTCGTTCATTTCCTCTAAATTTTTTATGTGTTTTACCTCAAAAAGTATACTACAACTTTCATTAAGAGATAAAGTGAGATTTTCACTAAAAAGTTACTTTACAGATCACAAAATCTCTAAAGGTCAGCACAACGGATTCCAGATCTAACTTCTCCAAAGAAAAATCGTTTCACTAGCCAATACTTGTTTGTTTTGCCTCAAATTTTATTATGTTGTTCTTCAAGGTGTTTTCTACAACTTTCATCAAGAAGTCGAAACAATATTCTAACTAAAAAGTCACATGCAGCACACAAACTCCTGGATGGTCGGACTGGTCTTTCCAGAAACAGCATGCATGACCAACGAATCTCTCTTCAAAGCTCCGAAATCTCATCCCATCTACCACAACCAAGACTTACCATCTACTACACATACACACAGCAATGCAAGGGGTAGGTTTAGGACTTCACTTGCCTTAAACTCAAGCACAAAAAGCAACAAGAACGGCGGCAAAGCGGCGAACGGACGGCGGTGAGCTAGGTGGACAATACTTCTCCTTCCTCTCACACGCCCGCTTCTTCTCTCTCTCTCTCTCTCTCTCTCTCTCTCTCTCTCTCTCTCTCTCTCTCTCTCTCTCTCTCTCTCTCTCGGTCGATTCCCTTTCATCCATCCGCCTCTCTCCCTTTAGCTTTCTTCCCTACAATCATTTGCAATCGATTCCCTTTCATCCATCCGCCTCTCTCCCTTTAGCTTTCTTCCCTACAATCATTTGCAATCATTTGATTGCATGAAGCTACCCAAGGAAGCCAATGGGGGCAGCCACACTTGGCTCCTCCTCCATGCCACTTGGCAACTCACATGCAAGGGTTTATGGGCTTCTATGCTGGGCCGGTCTTGGGCCTTCATGGGCCAGTCGACCAAGGGGTTGGTTTGGGCTGGTTGGACGGTCTTTGGGCCTAAAAAATCAGCCCACCCTCTCCTATTCCTATTCCATTTAACCCTCATTTAAATTAACACCTAATTTCAACTTATAAACTCACAAAACTTTGTAATTTAAATCAATAAAATTCTACTTATAAAGTGCACCACCAAGAATAAGATTTCTATGTCAATTGCACCTAAATAAAATCCTTGGGTCACTTGTAGACACATCTCCATCCAAGCAATCATCCATTACAATGCTTGGCCTTAAATTAATTGAAATTCATTAATTCAATGGCTAATACGAAATCAAACGGCACTTCCATTACCTAATCATGGTTCATGATACTCCAGAGGTTGTCACGAGGTTTTAGGATGCCACATTATACTAATATTCCAAATAAATTTAACCATATATAAGAACTTGAAAAATTGAAAAATGAAAAAGAAAATATTCTGTGAACAATTTTCCATAATGATTTTTTACAAATTAGCTAAAAAAAAGAAGAAAAAGTGGATGATGGCATATAAAATTAAGTAATTTTTGTTGCTTTTTTATGCATTAAAAAAAGGACCTTTGACAATCTATTTATCATTTTTATCGGTAATAAAGCTAGAGAAAAAATAAAGTGCACCCAAATATAACCAGATTATTGTTATCATTTTTTTTTTTTTACAAGATCATTAATTTACAATAAATTGATTAGTTTTATGGAAATACTTGATGGAATGCCTGGAAATATTGGACACAATGCGAGAGAGCTAGTGAGAGGAGAGGGACTAACCAAAACCTAGCATGATATAGACTATAGATGCTACAATCGCACAGCTACAGGCATACTTGTTCCAGTGTGGCCGGTTCCCTTCCCCTACTTCTTCTTGGAGTAGCTCGAGTAAGAATCCTCTATATGTATCTTCCTCCCCAAATGGAATATGATAATGACTCCCTTCCTGACACAGAGAAAGCGGTGCTTGGAAAGAATTCCAAAAGATGGTGTTTATTTTGAATAAGAAAGTGCGGATTACAATATCTTTGGCACATATTTATAAGGAGGTCGCCATCTAGAAAATAACCAAATAACTGAAATCTAATAACAAAATTGAAAAGATATTGATAAACTAGGAAATCTAAAATCTAATAACAAATTAAGGAAACGATATTGATAAACTAGAATATCTGAAATCTAATAACAAATAAAGGGAAATGCGTGAATCAAATATTGTAACCCATATGTAATCTTGAAGATCACGCTATCCTCTTTGATTTGTGGGACCGCCCGCTCTTATGATGCTCCAATGTTTCCATAAAGGCATTTGCATATTGTTCTACATCAGTCTCTTCCACTATAGAAGAACTCGACCTCGAGTTATGATTAGGATAGAGGAGTATCTGGAGGATGATACTCAAATAGGTCTGCTACATTGAATGTCGGGGAGATGTTGAGGTCACCAGGAAGATCAACAACATAGGCATTGTCATTAATTTTCTTCACGATTCGACAGGGACCAACTTTCTTGCGCTTCAGCTTGTTATATGTACCAACATGAAAGCGTTCCTTGCGGAGGTAGACCATCACTTCATCACCCTCAGCAAATACCTTTAGGCAACGATGTTTATCTGCAGCAGCTTTGTAAAAAGTAGTGGAAGCTTCTAGCTGTTGCTTCACACCCTCTTATATCTCTTGTAATTTTGTTGCTAAGTTTTCAGCCACCACACTATATCCAGGGACTTTGGGCAAAGGCACGAGACCTAGTGTATGTTGTGGCGTTTGCCCGTAGATAACCTCAAATGGAGACTTGCCTGTGGAACGGTTGACAATGTTGTTAAAAGCAAACTCAGCAAGACCAAGATACCGGTCCTATTGCTTTGGCATGTCACTACAAAGACACCGAATAATATCCGCCATAGTACAATTGACAATTTCAGTTTGACCATCAGTTTGAGGATGAAAGGAGCTGCTATACTACAAATCCGTCCCAAATAAACGCCATAGGGTCCTCCAAAAATGACTAAGGAATTTGGTATCGCGATAAGAGGTGATAGTTTTTGGAACACCATGCAAACGAACTACTTCTCGAAAAAATAAACTCGCTACATGAGAAGCATCAAAAGTCTTCTTGCAAGGGATAAAGTGCGCCATCTTTGTAAACCTGTCCACTACCAAAACAGAATCCATACCTCGTTGGGTTTGGGGAAGTCCTAACACGAAATCCATTGAAATGTCTATCCAAGGTCCAGAAGGAATAGGTAGAGGGGTGTAAAGTCCAGTGTTCTGAGAATGGTCTTTTGCAGTTTGACAAATGTAGCACTTTTTCACAAATCGTCCAATGTCCTATTTCAATTGAGGCCAATAATACCGCTTCTCAACTAAGGCAACGGTTTTATCTCACCCACAATGTCCTCCAAGGGAGCCACCATGTAGCTCTCGAATAAGTTGTTCCCGCAAAGAGCTTCGAGGAATGCACAACTTGTTGCCAAAGAACAAAAATTTGTCCTAAACAATCATGTCATCGTGAGAACCTATCGCAGAACATTTCTCCCAAATTTCCTAAAAATCTTCATCATCAGCATAAAGAGCACAGAGGTGATCAAAGCCCACAACTTCAGTGTGCATGGTAACAAGTGTTGCAGCACGACGTCTAAGTGCATCAGCGACTTTGTTCAAGTGGCCCGCCTTGTGTTGAAGCACGAAATTGAATTGCTACAAAAAGGAGACCCAACGTCCATGCATTCAATTTAGATGTCTTTGGCTCTTAATATATTTGAGTGTATGATGGTCAATGTTAAGAATAAACTCATGTTGATAAAGATAGGGCTGCCAATGCTTAATAGCTCGTACTACAGCAAAGTACTCCTGCTCATGGGTAGACCATCGCTTGCAAACATCATTAAGTTTCTCGCTAAAATAAGCAATAGGCTTATCTTCCTAGGAGCAACATTGACTCTTACACTAGAAGCATCATAGTCTAGTTCGAATACCTTTTCATAATTTGGGAGCATCAATATTGGTGCCATGGAAAGTTTTTCCTTGATGAGAGCAAAACTGGCTTCTGCTTCGTCACCCCAATGAAATTTTCCCTTTTTCAAGCACCTGGTGATTGGAGCCATAATAGAACTGAAATTTCGAATAAAGTGTCGGTAGAATGTCGCAAGCCTGTGGAAGTTATGCGCCTCCCCAACGGTCTGGGGAGTCGACCAGTTGCAGATGACAGCTACCTTTTCTGCATCAACTTGAAGGCCTTCTGCTCCAACAATATACCCCAAGAAGCAGAGTCGATCAGTCATGAAGCTACACTTCTTCAAATTAATGTACAATTGGTTCGTCTGCAAGGCCGATAAGACATCCCTTAGATGCTCCATATGTTGTTGGTCATTTGGAATATATATGAGAATGTCATCGAAGTAGACCACCACAAACTTGCCAATAAAAGGTTTGAGAACCTGAGTCATCAAACGCATGAAGGTGCTAGGCGCGTTTGTGAGACCAAATGGCATGACAAGCCATTCATACAATCCTTCACTTGTTTTAAAGGCTGTTTTCCATTCATCGCCAGGGCGGATGCATAGATATCCGCAACGTAGATCAATCTTTATATAGACCTTTGATCCCGCAAGCCGGTCGAGCATGTCATCCAGGTGAGGGATTAGGAATTGACACTTGACAGTAATCTGATTAATTGCTCGGCTATCAACGCACATACGCATGCTTCCATCTTTCTTCAAAGTGAGGAGTGCGGGTACTACACAAGGGCTCATGCTTTCACGCAAGAAGCCCTTTCGAAGAAGTTCTCCTACTTGGTCTTGCAAAATCTGGTTTTCCTTCAGATTCATCCGGTAGTGCGGCAAATTAGGGAGGCTCGATCCTGGAAGAAAATCAATCTCATGTTGGATATCCCTCAAGGGTGGTAGTCCAACCGGTAGATCCTCCAGAATAACATTGCTGAATGCCCTCAATAAGGGCTAAAGAGCCCCTAGAATGGGAATAATGGTTTCTTGATTGCCTTTCTCCACAATCATATACATGCCCTCACATTTACGGACGTTTAGCATAATCTCTGCACTTTGCTTCTTTGGGGCCTGGGGAGTGTTACTCATCGGCTTCAAAGTAATCTTTGTCTTTTTCCACACAAAAGAATATGTGTTCTCTCGAGCCCTATGAGTGATATCAACATCGTATTGCCATCAGTTGGACATGGCATGCATGCATCTCCACTACATCACAAATTATGGTGTCCTTATAGGACTTTCCAATTGAAATAGGTAAATGACATACCTGCGTCACCTTGAGTTCGGCCCCTTTACGAATCCACCCGATTGTATAAGGGGAGGGATGTAACTCTATCTTTAGTTGTAGATGGTCCACCAAAGCCTTGGATACTATGTTCTCACAACTTGACTATCGATGATGACATCGCAAACTTTGCCGTTGACGATACAACGGGCACGAAAAAGACTATTCCGCTGCGTGTCTTCTCTTCGCAGAGCGAGCAATAGTCTCCTAACAACACAATTGACATGCTCACCCTCCTCATCCTCCACTTCTTCCTCATCAATCCAGTCATCTTCGTATATGTTGTCATCATGCTCAACAACATTGGCCATCTTCCGCCGTAGACAATCACTCAAATGATGTCCCAATTCATTACACTTTTAACATTTGATTGGTGGTGGCTTAGCATACGAGTTCTGGGCATTCTAATTGGCGTTACGGTTATTTGCAACAACCGGTTCCTTGCGCACCCCAGTAATACTTCTTGGAGTTCGGTTCATAATGTTGGTTTGTTGGTTGGAGGATTCTGAAACATCTAGTTGTCTCCCTTTTCCAGATGATCCTTGAGCGGAATAATTGTTAGCCCGATTAATGGGGTTAGTTCTCTCTAATTGCATCTCAACCTTTCGAGCCATCTCTTGATTATCCTCAACGGAGAATAAATGATGTAGTGAAACACAATCTTGAATATTAAGTCGCAGACCATTAACGTACCTGGCGGTCTGTTGTGCCTTCGACTCCGCCAGGTTGTTATGAGCAGAAAGTCGGAGAAATTCCTCCGTGTAAGCTTGGCCTGATCGGCTTAGCTACTTACAATTCTGAAATTGTTGAAATAATAATTGTTCATAATCAGTTGGGAGGAACTGAACCTTCAACATTTCCTTCATCCGATTCCATGTTTGGATAGGAGCTTTTCCTTGTCGACGTCGGAGTCGGTTGTGTCCGCTCCCACCACGAAGCACCACCCTTCAATTTGTATGCCACCAATTTTACTTGGCGATCCTCTTCAATCTCCATAGCATCGAAGAATTTCTCAACTTCCCAAAGCCAATCCAAAAAGTCTTCAATATTCAAATTGCCATTAAAGGTCGGAAGGTCAACCTTAAGTTGATATTGCTCAGGGTCTCGTCGATATCCCCTGTTCCGATGGCCTCCATGAACAAGCCGATCCAAGAACTCTGCTTCTTCTTCAGAGTCCTCGACATAAGATCGTTGCCTCTGTCGAGGATTTGCCCCACGTTCCATAGCTGCTTCTGGATCTCGAGCTACCTGAGCATGTTTAGCTAGAAGATTACCAGGTATGGGGTTGGTAAACAAACGTCGAATGGCGACAAGTAATTCTTGAAACCTTCGTTCGGTTTGCTCCGCAAATTGGTTGAATTCATCCTGTGTAATAGGCTTGTTTCTATGGCCTTCAACTACGGGGAGATTGTCATTAACGTTATTAGCCATCATCACAGAAGAAACCTGCTATAATACCAAATGACGCAGAGAAAGTGATGCTTGGAAAGAATTCCAAAAGATGGTGTTTATTTTGAATAAGAAAGTGCGGATTACAATATCTTTGGCGCATATTTATAAGGAGGTCGCTATCTAAAAAATAACCAAATAACTGAAATCTAGTAACAAAATTGAAAAGATATTGATAAACTAGGAAATCTAAAATCTAATAACAAATTAAGGAAACGATATTGATAACCAGAATATTTGAAATCTAATAATAAATAAAGGGAAACGCATGAATCAAATATTATAACCCATTTGCAATCTTGAAGATCATGCAATCCTCTTTGATTTGTGGGACCGCCCGCTCTTATGATGCTTCAATATTTCCATAAAGGCATTTGCATATTGTTCTACATCACTTCCTCTGCTTATTCTTGGAATAGCTTGATTAAGAACTCTCTATATATCGCATCCTTGCCAAATGGGACATGATAATGGTTAGCCACGCCTTCTTGGGTTTGCCATGTGAAATGGAGGGGGAGAAAAAAAGGCTTTTATTTAAGGAATGGAAAAGAATAGAAAAGACACATTTTTTTTTTGAATATACACAATAATACTTTCAATGCGAGGAGTCTAATGTACTAGTCAAATCATTACTTTCATAAACCCACATCCATGATTATAATCGCCTACACTAAGCCAGATAAGACTCAAGTGGTTGGTACCCAAATTATATAACAATCTATGTATTGAAAAAAGACCTACTTGAAATCAAATGGTCAAGGATATTGTGACAACCCAAGCGCGAGGGTGCATCTCTTGTCCCACATCGCTTAGGGGGGAGTCCTGGGGCTAGTTTATAGGGCTTAGGTCCCTCTAATATGTGTAACGCATTTTAAAGCCATGAGAACTCAGTGTCCAAAGCGGACAATATTACACAGTGGAGCCCAAGTCGTTACAAATGATATCAGAGCCAACTCCTGACCACGTGTAGAGCCACAACGAGGACGTTGTGCTCCCAAGGGGGGAGAAATGTGACGGCCCAAGCGTGGGGGTGCGTCTCCTATCCCACATCGATTAGGGGAGAGTCCTAGGGCTAGTTTATAAGGCTTAGATCCCTCTAATCTGTGTGACGCATTTTAAAGCTGTGAGGACTTAGTGTCCAAAGCGAACAATATTACACGGTGGCAACTGGGTCGTTACATATATGAAAGCATCTATCAAGTTCGACAAAGGAAAACCTGATAAGCCACCTAAGACATAATCCCATGAGCAAACTTCAAGTAAAATTCCATCTTCTCCTAAAAAGTAAACAAGACTAAAGCTATATCAAAGTAATTAGTAAAACCTTCCCGGGGGAAGTAACATGGTGATGGAGTATCAAATGAAACCGGGCTCCAGCCAAAATTAAGCCTAATTTCTATCGTAAGAACCTAATAAGCAAACCACCCATCTTCTCAAAGCCACCTTTAAAATGAGTGTCAAACCCTCCCCACGGAAGATCATCACAGAACACAAACCACCAGAAAAATTGTGCGCTCGTTTGCTAGGTCACGGCAAAAATGGATCTAGTCAAGCAGGAAATATTGTTACATCCATTTCGTTCCATGAATAGCAATAACAACAATAATAATGCACTCCTCTAAGCCCAACTCAACAAGATAAAGGTAAGAAGAAAGCGACCACAAAAAGAGCTAATCCGAGAGCCAACATGTCCTCAAGTCCTCAAGATCGCCTTGCCTCAACACAAGTAGAAGAGAACCGGCCTATGCTAGCATAAAGAAGATCAAAAGAAGACAAGAGCCAAGCACAAACACAAGGAGAATTGTAGCCGAGAGAGAATAGGACGAACATGGAGGTCTCAACTCTCGAGCTCTCAAGCAAGCTGCACAGAGACGAAAAGACGGAGACGGAGGAGAGATGCTCTATTTCTTTTCCCTCTTCTCTAGGAGGAATGATGTTGAGAAGGGAGAAGAGGGTTGATTTCGTTATAGAGAAGAAAAGAGTCGGACGTGGCGAGGGTAGGGTATTCTTGACAAATGCACACCAGTCTTTTCTAGGTCACTCTCTAAGGACAAATGCGCGCCGGTCTTCTCTGGGTCTCTCTCTGAGGTTGGAGACGCCTATTTTTAACAACCTCAACCTCCATCACTAGTGAGAGGATGACAGAAATTAGAGGGATGATAGACATGTGCATGTGAGTACATGTGCATGGGTTGTATTCTGTTCTTGTTTTTCTTTTTCTTGTTTATTCTCTCTCTTTGCATTTTTTTGTTTCTGGAAAAATAAACTTCTATAGACCTATGTCGATTGCTTAAAATTAATAAGAGTAACTTAGAGTTGAAAAGGTCCACCAAAAATGGAGATGCTTGCTAGAATTTATGAAATGTTTTTAAATATCTTGTCTCCCATGACTATATAGTGAGAAATGAAGTTACATTAGAAATCCAAACTGCGAGTTTTTAATAAAAGGCAATTCTTGGGAATTGCCGCTGTCACTAGAGAAAATGTTGTTGACACATGTAGTATTTTTTCTGTACCTACTAATAGTAAAGACATGGTTATCCGGATCAATGGTTTCATCACTATGAACTTTGAATTCAAATGATAGACAGTACCTTGCTAGGGCACAGCACAACTAAGTTAAACTCTCCCAGAGGAATGGGGGAAATGCCAACATAAGGCCAAACCTTAAGTTTAGTAAAAAATGTTTCATGACTTATTAGTACTTATGTCAATTGGATTTGTGATACTTTTTAAATCAAAATTTAGGTTTTTTATGTTGATGTTGGAATATGCACATAATCCACACGATGCTGGCACGGCACGTGCACGTGCATAACATACTTAAGGCACATAATTTAACTCAAGGCACATAACACTCTCTAGGAATGACATGAGCAGGCTGCAGTAAAAAGTGGGAGATATCTCTGTAATGTAGACCGAAGCTATAGTAAGGGTATAGCCCATCCCGATATTGATGATGAGGCGGCTGAGTACTCAGTAGAAGAAGTTTGGCCCAAAGATCATGAAGAGGGGGCCGACAACTCGAGCTACAACTCTTTTTCTTTTATGTTCATCCATTTTCACGATTTGTTTTTCCTTCTCTTCGTGACACAAAAATGAAGCACTCTTTCTTTTCTTAGTTTGGCATTCTTTTATCATCAAATTTGGTTCTTCTCCAACTCGAGCACTGACCCTAGCCCTAAATGAAGTAAGAGTAAAAGATTTGAGAAGAAGTGAACTCTTTGAGAAGAAGTGAGATGAGGAAATGATTTTTACTTACCTTGATGATTCTCCATCTAGAAGGGGTTTCTTAGCAAAATCCTCCAAAAAATATTCCTCGTTATGAAAGCCATTGTCCTTGAAAAACTCTCGTATGATACTGTCACATGCATTCTTACGAAGGATTTGATAATGTTTCCACAAGAACTTTCTATGTCCTACCTCGAAACTTATCTTTTTTTCATATTTTGGAGGAGGATGCATGTTGTTGAGAAATGCTCAAACTCGGATGAACAAAGAGGAAAAGATAGGAGAGGAAGAGTGAGACGGTGGGAGTGAGAGGAAAAAGATAAAGAGTTTTTATAAATTAACAAATAACAATTAACCAACGATCAATGTCCAACTGCAGGTATGCAAATGAAACCAGCCATTTAGGGTTTTCAGTGAAAAAGACACCCGAATGCGGGAGGGAAGCTAGAAATGATTAAAAAAAAATTAAAATTCCAAGAACATATTAGTTGTTATGATGTTAGATTGGGAAATATGACCACATTCTTCATAATATTAATATCAATTCAAATCATACTTAAACATACCTAAATAATATAAAGGAGTTGTAGAGCGAGGATGGCATCTTCAAGCTTGAGAAAAGAGCTGGAGATGGAAGAAGAAAGGGAGAAATGGACAAAATAGGGAAAAAGATGGAGGCGACGTGCTGGAGGCGGTGGAGTCTTCAGACTGTCGGAGGGCTTTGAAACACATAAAAGGGATAAGAAGGAGAGGTGTACAATTGAAGAGAGATAAGTTGCAGGGATTTCTGATGATTGGCCCAAATGTCAACATGATACATGCTACGCTGCCTCACAACTCCACCCAAAAGGGGGAGAAGGTGCCCGAAATAGGAAGATAAATTGAAAAGAGAGGTCCCAATTCTCCCCAAAAATAGGGAAGTTTTGCAAAAAATGCAAATGCCTTAAGGTGTGCAGGTTAGGTCTCGGTAGCGAGACTAGGAAAAAGAAAATATTGTCAAAAATGAACAAAAGCTCACGCCCAATAGAAAGACTAACGGTGAGAAAGCGAAGGGAGGTGATGGTTTTAAGTGATGGGCTTAAGGCCCGTCCGCCCATGTTGGGCCTGAAAGCCCGGCCCACAAAATTAGGGCCCATGGATGGAAGGATACGATGAAGAGGTATGTTTTATATTTTTTGAGGGGACGTATAAAAGGGAGGACAGAGAGAGACGAACGCACCTTTTGGTGCATTAACATACGTACGTCCTCTCCCTCTCTCTCTCTCCCAAAAGAAAAACAGTAAGGCATAAGGCGACGTTTTTCTTCCCTTCAAGGCGAATTGGTGTCATCGGATTGAACGGGGCCAAATTCTCTTCCTCTTATCGGCGTCGGTGTTTAATCTGTGGCTAACAAGGTACGCTCGAATCTGTGGTGTGCTTTAAGATCAGTGATACGTGATTTTCCCCGGCTTGTCTTCCGCATTCGTTTTAGGGGTTCGATTTAGTATCGAATCCGATTTTTGGGAACCCGTTAATCCCAACATTGGTATCAGAGCCCTAGTTCATGTTTTCCCGACCCCTTTGATGTTTTTTTGATTGATTTTTCGCGAAAATATTCGGCCGACACGGATCGGGGCGAGAAATCCCGACACCCGAGCACTGTTCATCCATTTTTTCGAGTTTTCTAAGTTGAAATCGATTTTTGAGGGCATAAGGTGAAAGAGCTCGTCAAGACGAGTCCGTCGACGGGTCGTGTGCCGCCAGGAGACGCCGTACGCGCCCACACGCGCGACCAGAAGCCGCTGCGCGTGGGCGCTACGCGCCTGAAGCGCTGGCTCAGCCAACACGTGCGCCACATGCGCCAGTCCACAAACCGGCACGTGCGCGCCGCCGGCCGGCGAACCGACGCATGCTCACGTCACGCGCTGACGTCACCCAACGGTCGGTAACCGCTGGGATGACGTCACCGATGACGTCATCACCGACGACCGTTGGCCGACCGATTCACGGTCGGTGACCCTACCGGCGACTCGACCCGACCCAACATGCGCTGAAGCCTGGCGCGTGCCACGCACATGCCGGCCGACGTCTACGTGACGTCGGCCCACGCACGCGCGCAACACATGCCGGTCGGTTCGTCTAACCCGGCCCGACCGACCCGACCCAACCCACCTGACCGTTGACCCATTGACCGACGACCGTTGACCGTTGACCGTTGACCGTTGACCCGGAAAAAAAAAAAAAAAAAAGGAATTTGTTTCTTTTTCAATCATGCCTATGTGGGTTATAAGTAATCCATTTTTAATTCTGTATTTGTTGCATGAATCATGGAAAATTATGTATTTTCCCTTATGTAAATTATGGATTATAAGTAATCCATTTTTAGTTCTGCATTTGTTGTAGGAACTATGATGCGTTATGCACGGATACCTGCAATCTTGAGAACAGACGAGGGAAGTGCAAGACTTAAAAGACTAATGATAGAGTTAGCTAATTATCGGTGGCATGACGGTGATTTAGTATCACATGTGGTCAGGGTCAATCAGATAATACAGGAAATCATCTGGAATTGTTATCTTATGCCGGATTTTGAGAAGGTGCCGGCTTTGATGAACACTCTTCCACCTGAATGGCAAGCAGTGATAGATCGACTATGGGAGGTTAACGTGGTCCTGGGTTATAGGAGGCTAGTGGTAGCTTTTGTAAGAGAGTACTATAGGATTGAGTTAACTAAAACTTCAACCCTTAGATGAGCGCCACATGGCACAGAGTGAATGCGCCTTGGAGGCGACATGAAAGCTCTCCAAAAAAAAAAAATTTCCATGGTTGGCAAATGTGCCTTCAAATTTCTCAGATATTTTGACTGATAGATTAGATTCCCTACTTATTTCTTAGATTAGTTTGAGATGTTTTTGGGTATGAATATCTCTTTCTATGTTGATATTTTTCTCTGTATATATTGCTTAGTGTAATGGATAATTGTATTATGTGAAAGCATTGTTATTCTTTTGGATGTCGAATATTATTTGCTTTCTGTTATTGTTGACTGCTATGGGTAGTTCATAGAAGTTTTTTGTAACTTCATAAAATTTATTTTGCATAAGACAATTATATTAATAATAATTTTGAGTTAGTATTTTTGGAGGATGATTAGAAACATAGTGACCTTTTGATTCTGAAACCTTACTTGAAATTGTTTATTGATATGATGGGTCTGTGCAAAGTGGATGCATAAATGATAAGCATTAATTATTCGTGCATATATATCGATGTGTTCGGATCGATGGTTTCAAAGAACTAAGAACGTAATTGCGATATGAACGGCAACAATTGTGAAACATTGAATATGAAGATTCAATATGTGCTGGAAAAGCAAGAAGCAATAGAAGCTCTTGACCATGTTATGGAAGATTTTGAGAATGTCGTGCTCCATCTTGAGCTAGAAGAGGACCGCCTAACGGCATTTGAGCCAAAAATAGACATTTGCAATGCTGGTTCTAGCTCATAAAGGGCTTTGAGCTCTAAGCGCAAGCATATTGATTCGTTCAATATGTGGGAATGCAAATGATCAAGTCCTTATTGCAAGAAATCAAGAGTTAACCAACACAAGAGAGGAAAACGTCCTCAAGTGAAGAAAATGTCAAGGGTGAGGTGTTATAATTGTGACAAGAAAGGTCACTATGCTCGCAACTGTTGTGAGCCGAAAAAGGTAAACACCTCTTGTACATTTGAGAACTTTGCTTATGTGTCAAGTTCTGTATTATTGGCTGAATCCAATCCTTTGTGGACTGTAGATTTAGGAGCAACAGACTATATAGCGAAAGATAGAGAATCCTTCGTGGAATTTCGACGATACCAACTGGAACTAAGTGGATCTATGTGGGAAATAACTCCAGAGCTGAAGTTAAAGGGATTTACACCTGCCAATTGAACATGCGTGGTGGACGCACCTTGTTCCTACATGATGTTTTATATGCTCCGGAGATTCGTCGAAATTTAAGTGTCTGTTTTGGTGTTGGTTAAGCTTGGTTTTAGTATGAACTTTCATAATAGAGGTGTGGATTTGTATTTGGATACAAACTACTATGGTTGTGGTTATTTTCTGGATGGTTTTATTGTACTAAATGTTGACTGTGGTGATGTCAATATTTGTTATTCCCTTTTCACGTCTTCTACTTCATATGATAATGATCTGAATGTGTGGCGTGCTAGACTTGGTCATATGGGCCAACAACGCATGAATAGACTAGCCAAAGAGGGCTTGTTGGGCAACATTGAAAAAGTCGATTTGCCCATATGTGAGCATTGCCTAGTAGGGAAAATGACAAGGAAACCATTTGGAAAATGTAAAAGAGCTGAATTTCTTCTACATTTAATCCATTATGACATCTGTGGTCCAATGAATGTGAGAGGAAGGCATGGGGCTGTTTATTTCATCACTTTTATAGATGATTATACTCGATTTGGATATGTCTATTTGATTTCTCATAAATCTAAAGCATTAAATTGTTTCAAAAGGCTTATGAACTTGGTAGAAAATCAATTAGACAAGAAATTAAAAGTATTAAGATCCGATCGAGGTTGAGAATATTTATCTGATGAGTTCAGAAAATTATGTGATGAAAGAGGAATAGAAAGACAGTTGTCTATTCCATATACTCCTCAACAAAATGGTGTTGCGGAAAGTAGGAACAGAACCCTACTAGAAATAGTTAGGTCCATGATGGCACATGCTAACTTGCCTATCACTTTTTTGCAGTGATGCGTTGTTAACTGCTACCTATATACTTAACCGGGTGTCTTCCAAATCAGTAACTTCCACTCCATATGAGTTATGGATAGGTAGAAAACCAGACTTAAGTTTTTCTTAAGCCACGGGATTGTGCTGCCTATACTCATGAGTCCTCTCATAAATTTGGGAAATTGGGTCCCAAAGGAAATAAGAATCTTTTCATGAGATACTCTCAATACTCAAAAAGATATGTGTTTATAGGTGAGCAGGAAAGTGGGAGTATAACTGAATTTGAATCATGGGATGTCACATTCTTAGAGGATAAATTTCCTAAGAAGGGGGAAATAGGTGAAAATTATTCCCAATTTGAAACTTTGGATCAAGATAATGATATTAATGGAATTCGTCCAAGTGGAAGTAATATGAGAAGTGATGAATCTAATTCAATTCACTCTTAATTACAACCACATGATGAGATGAAATCGTCATTATCTAATCCGAGTGGGAGCATAATGGGGAATGATGTGCTAAGTGTACAATCTCCCATACGGCAAACAAATCGCCAAAGAGTTCCCCGTCGACGTTTTGACATTGAAGGGGAAACTTTTATGATTGCTCCACAATATGAGGATGAGCCAAGAAATATTAATGAGGCTCTAAATTGCCCTAATAAGGAAAAATGGATTCATGCAATGAAAGAAGAAATGGAGTCAATGAAGTTAAACTAAGTCTGGAAACTAGTTGATCTTCCAGAAAGACGCAGAGCTATTGGGAACAAGTGGATTCTCAAAATAAAGCGAGAGGCTGATGGCTCGATAGAAAGGCATAAGGCTCGCCTTGTGGCGAAGGGGTATAATCAATAGGAAGGAATTGATTATGAAGATACATTTTCTCCTGTAATGAGATTTACCTCGATTCGCATTATTCTGGCAATAGTGGCTAGTATGGATCTTGAGTTACATCAAATGGATGTAAAAACTGCTTTCCTCAATGGAGAATTAAAGAAAGAAATATATATGGAACAACCTGCTGGTTTCATAGTGAAAGGCCAAGAAGAAAAGGTATGTCGACTTTTGAGATCGATATATGGCCTCAAGCAGTCGTCAAGACAATGGTATATACGTTTTCATAATACCATAATGGCATATGACTTTACAATGATAGATGAAGATCATTGTGTATATATCAAAAGATCCAAGGATCAATTTGTGATCATATCATTATATGTTGATGATATACTAATTGCCGGAAGCAATATGGAGCTTGTTTATACTGTCAAGAGTTGGTTATCTTCCAACTTTAAGATGAAAGATATGGGTGAGGCTGCATATATTCTTGGAGTTAAGATTTCAAGAGATCATTCGAAGAGATCGTTGTCTCTTTCGCAAGAAACATATATAAATAAGGTTCTTGAACGATTTCGTATGCAAGATTGTAGACCCATAGACACTCCTATTGCAAAAGGTGAAGGATTAAGCCATAGACTGTGTCCAGGGACTCCACAAGAGAAGGAATAAATGAAACGTGTTCCTTATGCTAGTGCTGTTGGGAGCTTGATGTATGCTATGATGTGTACAAGACCCGACATATGTTTTACAGTTGGAATGGTAAGTAGATACCAATCCAATCCGAGACCAGCACATTGGAAAGCCGTTAAGAGAATACTGAGGTATCTAAAGTGAACTGCTGATTACAAGTTGAATTACCAAGGAAAGGATCTGCAACTTGAAGGCTATTCAGATGCTGATTGGGGAGAAGATTTAGATGAAAGAAAATCTACCTCTGAATTTGCATTATTACTGAACAATGGCGCCATATCATGGAGCAGTAAGAAGCAAACATGTATAGCCTTGTCCACGATGGAAGCTGAGTTCGTGGCATTATTAGTAGCGGTACAAGAAGGAGTTTGGCTTAAGAGATTTTTGGATCATTTAGGTGTTATTGAGAAAGCTGCAAATCCATTATTGGTTAACTATGATAGCCAAGCAACTATAGCGTACACCAAAGATCCAAAATATCATGGCAAAACCAAATATATAGATACCAAGTATAACTTTGTCAAAGATATGGTTGCACAAAAGGATGCGAACTTACAATACATATCTACGCATAGAATGATAGCAGATCCTATGATAAAGCCAATACCTAGAGATGTGTTTTGTGGTCATGTAAAATCTCTAGGATTGCGTAGAGTTTGATGTACTGGATATTGTAATTTCCCTGAGTTGTTCACATCAATGAACTTGTGTTTTTTCATTGTTAATGCCTATGAATCTTTGTATGATCTTTATGCATCTTAATGCTCAGTGCATTATTTTAAGTTAAGAAAGTATGTCGGACAGATAAAAGATTAGCCTACTCACATGGGTAATCGCATCTATCTACTATGTGATAAATAGAGATAAGACTGTTTTTAAGCTTATTATCTAGGTGATAATCGAGAGCTCAAGCTTAAAAATATATTTGTCACATTAACTGGGTGTTAAGATGAGGACATAATATTTACTATGTCCGAAAGTAAAATAACCCACATATTTTACTTTATCTGTCTATGATGCCAGATGTGAGTTCTGATAAATTTTTGTGAATGAGTAAATACGTGAACTCAAGTTAGACATTGGGTATGTCTAAACTATCATCTGTACGGTATTGAAAGGTATAGACATACGCTCCATGAGAAAGGATTTAATACCGTAATACGTATTTCATACTACGTATGAATGAGCCGACCAATAAGAGTGGCAAAAGTTTGATCTCAACTTTTATGTCGTGTGAGACTCTTGAGGAAAAGAGTTCCTCAATTTTTGTGCCCTCAGGACTCTTACTTATTCTCAAGATTTCTATTTAGTGTTTGCTATCTTAGGATGTTGCCAATGGTCATGAGTAGATTCGATCTAATGGGGCATTTCTAGAAATGCAAGTTAAACTGAAATTGAGAGTTTGAAAAGAAGAGGAAGATCGAATTTGGAGAATCACATTGTAGTTTTTGTATTCACTGGTCGACCAATTATGACTGTCTTTGTGATAATTATAATTGTGAACACAATATATGTATCATTGTTTAAAAGAGATCAAGAAAGATATAAATGTGATCGATCGATCTAGGGTACTCAGAGTGAGACGCCCATTATGAGCTGCTATATATTCCTAACAGATGTATAGCAACGAGCTCTCAAAGTATGCTGGTCGCACGGATTATTCACCGGTATGAACATTGAAGAGAGGTAAAGAGAATCATGTTCAGCCCACCATGTGCGAGTGGGAGATGATGGTTTTAAGTAACGGGCTTAAGGCCCATCCGCCCATGTTGGGCCTGAAAGCCCAGCCCACAAAATTAGGGCCCATGGATGGAGGGATACGATGAAGAGGTATGTTTTATATTTTTTGAGGGGATGTATAAAAGGGAAGACAGAGAGAGACGAACGCACCTTTTGGCGCATTAACGTACGTACGTCCTCTCCCTCTCTCTCTCTCCCAAAAGAAAAACAGTAAAGCATTTTTTCTTCCCTTCAAGGCGAATTGGTGTCATCGGATCGAACAGGGCCAAATTCTCTTCCTCTTATCGGCGTCAGTGTTTAATCTGTGGCTAATAAGGTACACTCGAATCCGTGGTGTGCTTTAGGATCGGTGATACGTGATTTTCCCGGGCTTGTCTTCCGCATTCGTTTTAGGGATTCGATTTAGTGTCGAATCCGGTTTTTGGGAACCCGTTAATCCCAACAGGAGGTTGACAAGTGGGGCCATTAAGCCACGTGTCGATCAATTAGTTGGTGTTACATATAAAAAAAAAAATTGGGTAAGTGTAGTGCAAATTTTTTTTCTTATTAGGGCAAATGTGTCAAAATTGATGATATGCTTCATAATAAATTGACTTTTAATTTAGTATATATACATACCCACACACGACAAGCACAATTCATATTTTAAAAAATGGCAAATTTACTTTATTTGAATTTTTAAACTTGCCCCTCGCTTCAATTACTTCTTTGATTTGATTTTCGGGAAATTTTGTATATGGATTTTCGCCTCATCCGTAGTCTATAGCAATCGCATTGACTTTTAGTTATTGTCTTTCAACCTTTGTTTTCAGCTTACCTTTAATGTTAAAATATTTTTAAAACATGAACATCATTTTCTAGGGGGAAAATTTCAAAGCATGTGCTGGTACAAAAAGTGGCGCAAATTGCAGTAGACAGCTTGGTGATTGAACTTATAAAAAATTTCGGAAGGTGTGGATCATGAGATGAGTTGCTCACTGGTGGGGACATGTGAATGAGCAATGTTTATTTCGATTTTGGTTGACTGACCACTTTGATGTGCTAATTGCTTTGGGGAATTGCCAACTTATGGTCATTTGGAGGTGAGGAAAATGGCAAATGAATGCAGGTTGGACTTGGATGAGATTATTTTATTAGAAAACAAATATCAAATGATATTAATGAATGTGTTGCTAGAGTTATGGCCATATGTTAGTATTAGATTAACTCACCATCACATAATGTATAACGATGGCAACTGATTAGGGAGAATTAGGGAGAGCATGTGGAGTGGATAATTTAACGGATTATTTTCTAAATAATCCCAATACTAGAAGGACAACGTGGATAATTTAGCGGATTATTTCGTAACTAGTCGTATTACTAAGAAGGACAAGAAGAGTACTCAATGTTTTCCTAGTGCAGCCCCAATTAGCAAGTACAAAGATTGTGAGATATTCTTTCCAAAAAGTGCGAAAGAAGGTAAAGAAAGTAGGTGGGAATTATAGAAGATGTTTTCGGAATAAAAGTGAGAGACAAGTCTCTATTTACAAGTTCTCGAGAGTATATGACTAGCCATATCTCGATATATCATGTCAAATGGGAAAGAATTTAGTTACATATTTGTAATAATGGTAATATATATATATATATAGATCATTTATCTCTACCATCCAAACAAGTCTGACAGTTTGAAAAATATTTAAAAAAATGATCGATTTTATGGTCACGAAAAACCTTTTTATTCGGATATTCGATTTACGGATGAGAGTAGCAACTCGCGCCCAACAGAAAGACTAACGATGATAGCAAAGTGGGACCATTAAGCCACATGTCGATCAATTAATTGGGCGTTTTCCATGAGGTGCCCCTAATATTTTCTCACGCGTTACTGTGGTCTTGACTCTCCAGCTCAGCCAATGGGATAAAAATTTTACATTACCTCTCTTTCTTTTTCCTTCTGTCCTTTGGCATTATAATTTAATTTTAATGTCTCTGTTAAGGAGTATTTTGTAAATCACCATTCATTCATTATAGTATAAAAGCCACCAAAAACCTTAAATTACACCCTTAAAAAAAATTTGGATAAAAGATTTTGTGTCATAAAGTAAAATTTTAGAATTTTTGGTATTATGTAAGTATAAGTTTCGATAAAAGAAAATTGGGTAAGAGTAGTACAAATTTTTTTTTTATTAGGGCAAATGTGTCAAAATTGACGATATGCTCAATAATAAATTGGCTTTTAATTTAGTAATTATACATACCCACACGCATCGGCAAAATTCATATTTTAAAGAATGGAAAATTTACTTTATTTAAATTTTTAAAGTTGCCCATCACCTCAATTACATTTTTGATTTGATTTTCGGGGAATTTTGTATCCGTAGTCTATAGCAACTGCATTGACTTTTAGTTATTGTCTTTCAACCTTTGTTTTCAGCTTACCTTTAATGTTGAAATATTTTTAAAACGTGATCATCATTTTCTAGGGGAAAGATTTCAAAGCATGTACTGATACAAAAAGTGAGGCAAATTACAGGAGATAGCTTGGTGATTGAACTTATAAAAAATTTCAGACTCAAGGTGTGGATCATGAGGTGAGTTGCTCATTGGTGGGGACATGTGAATGGCCGATTTTTATCATGATTTTGGGTGACTCACCCCTTTGATGTGCTAATTGCTTTGGGGAATTACCAATTGGTGAGGAAAATGGCAAATGAATGTGGGTTGGACTTCCATGAGATTATTTTATTAGAGAACAAATATCAAATTATATTAATTAATGCGTTGCTAGAGTTATGGCCATATGTTAGCGTTAGATTAACTCACCATGGTAGTATAATTAACGATGGATTGTAACTGGATTAGGGAGCATTAGGGAGAGAGCATGCAGAGTGGATAATTTAGCAGATTATTTTCTAATTGATTGCATTACTATGAAGGACGATAAGAGTATTCAATGTCATCCTAGTGCATCCCAAATTACCAAGTTTAAAGGTTGTAACATATAAATGCGAAGGTAAAGAAAGTAGGTGGGCATTATAGAAGATGTTTTTGGAATAAAAGTGAGAGACAAGTTCTCGAAGATGGTCGACTCCCCAGCACTTTAACTCAAAAAACATCTCCTAAATTGCCTTGACCTCCTTTGCAGCATGAAAAATCTATCCTCCTTACTTTTTTTTTCGATTTTTTCCTAAGAGAGCAAATGTAGCATGACACAACCCTTCGTCAACACCAACAGTAGTAAGTTGGTCGAGTGAGGAAGATCACAATTGATATTGGCAACAGAGGCATTGACGAGGGAAAAAGATCTCAGATAGTTTAAGGTCTCCCGATAGCGTGCCATGGAGAAGCTCAAGCTCAGCATTAATGTCACAAATGTTAGAGGGCTGTAGGTTTCATGGATTGAGTTCGAAACAGGAACAAAGTTAGAAGTTAGAATGCAAGAATTGTGTATTGCTTTATTAAACAATGAACACTTTGTTATAGTGTTCACAGTTTGCTCTACATGATTTGATTTTATAATGTTCTCTGTCTTGTCTTTGTGCGTTAGGATTTCCATATCTTCCATTTTTCAATAATCAAGAAATACTAGATCAAATATACACCATAGATTGACATAGACAAATGGAAGGAAAAATATGAATATAGATTGGGATGATTTGAGGGAGTGTTGTTAATATTTTCGGATGCCCCGATGCCACAAATTGATTTGTAGATCCACTAAGCTTTTGCTAGCATAACCAAAGAATTACGGAACAAGTACAGCCCAAGTGCCAAAATTTGGCATGGAAAGACACTTAAACACAAAAAGTTAGGAAAGTGCCACTTAAGTGCCACTTTTCAAAAAAAGTGAGATACTTAAGTGCCATCTCCAACCAATCCCATTGAAAATCTTACGTGGCAATTTTTTATTATTTTTTTTGTCTACGTGGCTCGCCGGAATGCCGACTCAACAAACAAAGCCAAAACAACGTCGTTTTTATGTGGATTCAAAGGTTAATATAAAAAGTAATTTAATTAAATTATTTAAAAATTATTATTTTATTAAAATAATAATAATAATTTTTTTTTTTTTAAAGGTGAGGAGAGGAGGCAATGGCTGAGGTTGAGCCCTCGTCGCCGCCGCCTCCCGCCGTCGCCAAGAAGGGCCGGCGACTATGGGGAGAGGGTCGGCCGGGGTCGTCGGCCCCGGCCGGCGGCGGCGAGGCCTCGCGGACCCTCGCCGCCTCCACGCCGCCATCGGGAAGGGCCGGCGAAGGAGGGAGAGGGTCGGCCAAGGTCGCTAGCCTCCCCACGATCGGCGACGAGCGCTCGCGGGCCCTCTTTGCCTCCCCACCGCCTGGAAAGGGCTAGCGACGAGAGGGGAGGGTCGGCCCGAGGTTGCCGGCCCGGCCGATCGACGGCGAGGGCCCGCGAGCCCTCGTCGAATGGGGCGAGGGCCACGAGCCCTCGCCGTCGATCGGCCGGGGCCGGCAACCCCGGCCGACCCTTCCCCCTCTCGCCGCCCTTCTCGGTGGCGGCAAGAGCTCAACCATCTCCCTCCGCTCCTTTTTTTTTTTGTAAAAAAAAAAAATATTATTATTATTATTATTATTATTATTATTATTATTATTATTATTATTATTATTATTATTATTATTATTATTATTATTTATTAAATATTTGAATTTTAATTTTTAAATATTTTAAAATTTTTAATTTTAAATTTAATTTAATTAATTTATCTCGTCGGAGGCAAAACGATGTTGTTTTTGCATTTTTAAGCCACATTAGCTTGCAAAAACGACATCGTTTTGTACTTATCTTGTTGGAAAATCGCCACTTCAGTATTTTAACCGAATTGACACTTAAGTGATTTATTTTGTTCCGATTTTAGCACTTAAGTGTCACTTTCCTAACTTATTTTGTTCCGATTTTAGCACTTAAGTGTCACTTTCCTAACTTTTGGCACTTAAGTGTCTGTTCGTGTCAAGTTTTGACACTCCAAATGTCCGTGATTCAAAGAATTACTCTCAACTAAAATAAAAATCACCAAACAATCATTTGCATCTAAAAATTGAGAAGATATTATTACTCACACTAAATCAAAACTCTCGCTAATCATTTACTCATTCCCTCCCATCCCTGTAATTGACTACGTGCCACGCGTCACTCGGCTAACGTGATTTTTCATTTACTCATTCTCTCCCATCCTTGTAGCAGACCACGTGCCACGCGTCGCCTGGCTGCCGTGATTTTCCTGCCCCGCGAAAAGTATTCAATGATTTGCAAGATAGCCAGAGAGAGAGAGAGAGAGAGAGAGAGAGAGAGAGAGAATTAATCATCACAACGCGCTCTTATCACAAAGTGCTCTTCTTATTACGAAGCGCTCTTCTTTGCCGCTTTGCTGCTGTGCTCTTACTAGGCTCAGCTTTTTTTTAATAATTTATATTTTATTTTATTATCAAAACAAAGATGGTCCCATGGGATGGTCTCGCCATCAAAGCCGTTCCGGGACATAAGGCTCATCCCCGCCATCGCAGCAGGCCCCTCTTGCTAGGGGATTAATAATGGGCTAGGAATGGAGCGACAAAGACCGGCCAAAAACCATCTCTCATCCCCGTCGCATCACCATAATGGCCAATGGCCAATTTCACCTTGAAACCACCGCATAATCATTGTTTTCTAATACTAGAAACCACTCCCCAATCCCTAAGGTGTCAATCCCTAAGGTGGGGATGAACTCGCCAATCCCTAAGAGTGCACATGAACTCACTGGGAAAGACAGCCTGTAGACACACGCGATGCGACGAGAAACCTTCGCTATTAGGACCCGACCATGTGTGGCAGGATTTGAGGTGAACCTGACAAAGACAGTAAAGTCGCAACCCCCAAGAGGGTCGAAGGACACAGGCGATGACTCGTTCGAAATCGCCAACTAGCAACAAAGGAAGGCGTTAGGGAATCACAACTGACGTGTGAATGAGGGTATTTAAATTTTAAAAATTAGGTTCCCTTAAAAAAATTTAAAAAAAAATGGCTGATTGGAGCCTTGAATTGAATTGAATTAATGGAAGGCGATTACAAATCAAACTTACTCCTTGGAGTTTGATTATGTGTAATCTCATTTTTGTTTTCATGGATTTGTCTGTTGCAGCAAAAGTGTGTGGTGCGCATCACTATGGCTTTTGAGGGATGAAGAAAGGGAGAGGCTTGTAAGGTTACAGGCTCAATTAGGCTTTTGAGGGATGAAAGAAAGGGAAAGGCTTGCTACAAGCTCAATTGAGTAGATTAAATCTACCAATTAAAAATAAAATTTGCTTGTAAGACCAAACAAAAAAAAATTAGGCATATTAGACAGTGGATTAAATCACCCATAAGAATTCAAAGGCAATTTCCTCAAAAGAGTTCATAAAATAAGAGCAACTTCCCAACAATTTACCACAAATTTATAAATTTAATCCTCTTCCCTTGTTGCTTTTTACAAAAAAAATATAATTTACTAATATAGTTTACTTGTGAGTCTGCCAAAATCAAAATTTTATCAGACAAAAAGAATTAAAAATAATTAATTTAGGAGAGAAACCACTCGAATGGTCTAGTTAGTCCACCCCAATGGTCTGCTTAGTCCAATATACTTATTTTGCCTCCTACCAAAGAAACTTATCAATGGTCCATCCTTGTGGCTGTCGCCGGGCTCTTGGAGGAAGTCCCAAAAGGAAAAGGAAAGAAAAGAAAAAAAAAAGGAAATTAAAATACTTAAAAATTCTAATTAAAGAGAGAGAGCGAGAGAGAGAGAGAATTGGTTGTATCATTTTCTAAATTAGGCCCAAATATCAGAAACTTTCCTTTATTATTGTCTTTTCCGAACAATTGGTATTCGGATTTTAGGTCTTGCCTGTTGAGAGTCTTCACGGGATGGAGGAAGGAGAAAAACAAGTTCAAGTTATTTAGAGAGAGATCCGTTTGTTAGTATTTCATGGCAGAGAGACAGCAAAGGCAGAGAGATACCAAATTATAATTTTACTAGTTGATGAACAAACAAAGCACGAAACACACAAATTTGTCTCGGGGTCAGCTAAAGAGTACTGGTTTGCCCACAAATAATTGTCACGTGATTTTGGTGATTTGTAGAGTCGAACAATTTTCTATCATTTCAAACAAATCAATTTTAAATTAAGTGGCATATAATCCATAATCAATTTTAGTACTTAATGAGTACTCAATGATAATGAAGTAAATGCTCTTAATGAGTACTCAATGATAATGAACCACCTATTCATTATTTTCATTATTTTTTTGGCCCATCTAGTACGTCACAAGTTATTTTTCTGCAATAACATGCGGTGCCTACTAATTGACCGGTGGACGGTGAAAGGGCAAGTAAAGGGATGTGATAAATATATATATAATTAAAAATGTTCTCAACCGTGCCACACGTGGAAACGGAAGTAGAACTGTTGATGTTTGTATTCAATTGATCAAATCCATACAATAAAAGAATTTCCTAATCCTATTTGCATTAGGAAGTTTATTTATTTTTGGGGTAAGTACACTATTAGTACCAAAAGTTGTATACGGCGCTCACTTTGGTACTAAAGTTTATTTTGAATCACTTAAGTGCCAAAAAGTTTGAAAAATGATCATTTTAGTGTCAACTCATATCAGATTGTCAGTCCTACTCTATTCCTACTCTACACTCATTCTCAGACTTTTGCCCTGCCTCTTGCAGGGCGTGGGAGTCGAAACCCACTCCTGAAACTTACGCGTCCCCACCCCATCCCCCCTGAGAATGTGGGAATTTGAACCCTCACCTCCCCCTTCCAATGTGGCATTTTTTATTAATTTTTGAAGCTGATTTGGCTCACCGGAGAGTACAATCAGCATCTAAACCACAAAACAACGTCGTTTGGCATCTTTCCCCCAACTTAAAACCCTAAATCCCCAAATTGTGTGTGTGTGTGAGAGAGAGAGAGAGAGAGAGAGAGAAGGCATGTCATCTTCTTCTTCCCTGAAGAACAACACCAGCAGTGGCACCAAAGAACGGCACCAAAGAAGTAGCACCAAAGAACACAAAAGCAGCGGCACCTTCGACCCCTCTTCTTTCTCCTCCTCCTCCACCTTTGCCTCATATTCTTCCTGCCATTTCTTGCTTGAGCAACAATCTCAGTCTCTCCTCACTCACTTGGTCAAGCAACTACGATGGTGGCCGAGCGATAGTGGCCGAGCGATGGCCAGCGAACAACGGTGGCTGAGCAGCAAACGACAAAGAAACCATAATTTCAATCCCCATATGAGCTATACAGCGTCGTTTCTGTGAGAATGTTCATGTATGACGGCAAAACGACGTCGTTTCTTGAGGAGGATGGAAAACGACGTCGTTTTAAAGCCATCGCAACTTTTTTTTTTAAATATAAAAGCCACGTAATTAATTTGGCTGGAATCTCTTGCCGGTGACACTATAGTAATCATTTTTTCTCTGATTTGGCACTTAAGTGATCCGACAGAAACTTTTGGCATCAAAATGAGCGTCGTACACAACTTTTGGCACTAATGGTGTACTTACCCCTTTATTTTTGTGTATTTTTCCTTGAAAAGTGCTTTTCTATGCCACATTCATACATCATACAAATATAAAGTAAAGAGGAATTCCTATTATAAAGAAAAGAAAACTCTCTAATGATTAGTGCACATGGTGAATCCTAAATTTCGTAAAGAAAAAAAATGTATAAGACAATTATTGATACTTAATTACAAAGAAAAACCCTCTCCCGATATAAGGATCTCCTCAAATATTTATTTACCAATTAAAAAGGAATTTTGTGGGAGAAACACATGTTAGTTTAGTCTAGAATTGGATTAAATCGAATTCACAAGGAATTTCATCAAAAAGTTTCATAAAATCAAAAAGTTTAATAAAATAAAGTGCCTACGGTGCAATATTAGGAAGTATTAGAATAAATCATCTATTCCCATTCCATATATCTAATAGTTCTCAACAATTTATTATGAGATCAAATCCCTCCAACTCCAACAACATCATTAATATAGTGGTCCATACCATATGACTTTAGTAGATTTTGGTTAATTGAAAATTTAGTATTCATTATTTAAGGTGACAAAACAAAATCAAGAATTTAGAAAGAATGTTTCCGAACAGATTTCCAACTGTCGGGCTTTTTCAAAATGATAGGTCGGACTGATCTAATAAATTCAACTAGATTTCAATAAATTCATTAGTTTTATTTCCTCAGGCGTTGAGGGTGCTGTAATGTCCAAAATGATGATGTTCCGTGACATGTGGTATGCTGATAATAAGCCTTCCACATCACCTGTCTTGTCAGCTTTCTATAATTTTTTCTAAAGATATCCGATCCCCTAAGCTACATTGAAACCGTTTTGAGAGTAAATTGATCAAAGGTTTTGAAAGTGCAGAAAAGAGGACTCTCATGTCGCATTTGCACCCCAATCAAAAGAAGACAATGTTAAGTATTATCGAGTATGCCTTCAATGTCCGATGATTCTCTCGCTAATGTAGAGCTCTCTTCTACCGCCATGGTAGCTTCACCCAAAACCCTCGTCCAACCCTTCATCTTTTTCCACGAGTTGCGCTTCTCGATTCTGTTCTCCCGTTACTCAATCCCCTGACCCAGCTATCCCAATCATCTCTTCCGATTTGCCGCACCCCTTATTTTCGCTTCTCCCCTTCATGCATGGCGTCCGATAGTCCCAATTTGGTTGCCATTTCTCTTCGTTGACGGTGTTTTGGTCTTTTACCACTTTTGCGATTAAAATGGAACCGACAGGCGACAATCAGGATCCTCGCCTTACTGCTTTGTGCCACCGCATGGGTCGCCTCTGGAATCCTCAGGAAATTGAAGACTGGAATGACCTGACATCTCCGGCACAAATAGATGAATGTACGCTAATGCTCATAGGTAGAGTACCCTCTACTCCCTCACTGAATTTACAAGCTTTCCAGTCTACGATGCAACGGGTTTGGAGGATTTATGATGCAGAAATTACTTTACGTGAGGGAGATTTCTATGTAGCTAAATTCCAATCGAAGATGATAAAATTAAAGTTATCTCGGGGGTCCCCGGTTGTTCTCTCGGCATCTGGTCATTTTCAAACCGTGGGTCCCGCGACGCCGCTTCATTGTTATGACTTCTCTACATGCACTTTTTGGGTACACATATATGGACTGCCTTTGGAATGGTATTCAGATGCCATGATATCCCGAGCTGTACAATCTGTAGGGAAGGTCCTGGAAGTCAGATTAGATGCTAAAGAGGGTACAGCATTGAAATCAGCAAAAGCCCGTGTTGATATAGATCTCAGCCAACCTCTCAAGCAAGGAAAGCTAATTAGAGTTGCTGACAAACTACTTTGGCTTGACTTTCGTTACGAGCGACTCCCCCATTTCTGTTATTCGTGTGGGAAATTAGGACACTATGCTACGTATTGCCCAGATATCCCGTTTACTGATGCTAAAATGGAAGGGAAAGAGAAAATGGCTTATGGTCCCTGGCTAAAGGCTGAAGTAAAGGAATGCAGCCCATATTGGAAGACCTTTTATGAGGACAATCAACTTACCGAGGAGGAGATAGTACCAGAAACTCCTCTAACAGCCTTACTGCCTCAAAACCTACGCACCACGTCTGCGTCAGCAAGTGACAATCAGCAGCCAATACCCGCACGGAAACGACAATTGAGGTTCAGTGTACCGAGATTTCTCCCCTTGCGGTGGCCCATCATCGGCATCCATGTTATGATATTTCTGCCATCCAACCTCATATGACTACAGACTATACCACTACTAGTATGCGTCCCGTTGAAATACAAACAATCAAACACCAGGCAACAGCTATGTCAAGTCATGGGAAAGTCAAACACACCAGAGTTACTACTACAGCAAGCGCAGCTAAGAAGGCTAAGCGTTATACCCCGTATGAGACCCGTAGCCCGGTTGAAGGGGTGATCGATGATAGCACGTTGTTAGATACTCCTGTACTGTTGGCTCCTGAGGCAAACCCATGGGCAATGGCGGCTGGCCCTAAACAGTCGCCGCAGGACAAATGAAGCTTATAAGTTGGAACTGCCAAGGGTTGGGCTCCCCCCTGACAGTTCGTGCCCTTGTGGCCCTAGTGGCCAAAGAATAGCCCAATGTTGTATTTTTGATGGAAACAAAAAATAGAGAGGAAGTGATCACCCGTCTTAAGCGCCGTTTGAAATTTAGTCACTCTTATATTGTAAATCCAGCAGGTCTTGCAGGTGGGCTAACTCTTTTGTGGCAAGATGATATAACAGTCACTATGTTTCAATCTTCGCAAGATTTCCTTGACTTCTTTTGTATGGACTCTAACTGTAACACCTCTATGCGCATCACGTGTATCCATGCACCTGCTGCGTTTCACCCTCATCTTTCTTTTTGGAATGTTCTTAGACAGATTGCTGCTACAAATACCCTACCTTGGGTCTGTCTTGGAGATTTTAATGAAGTAATGTACTCATGGGAGAAGGTTAGCAGGCGACCAGCTGATGCTCATCGGATGAATTCTTTTAGGCAGGTTGTATAGGACTGTGCACTTATGGACATGGATAGTAAAGGCTGTGCGTTTACTTGGTCCAATAACAGAATAGGGGCTGATTATGTGAAAGAAAGACTTGATCGGGTTTTTGTACTTATGGGCGGCGTATAATTTTCCCGGAAGCGAGGTGGTTGCACTTCCCGCAATGGGCTCGATCATAGCCCTTTAGTTTTAACTACGAGGTCGGCCGAGGCGTCGTCATAAATTTTTTACTTTTGAAGCTTTTTGGTTACAAGAAGGTGACGTGGTACAATTGTTGATCAATCTTGGAAGTCCGGCCATGGTACTACTAAGACTCTACCTCAACGCCTCAAACAAGTTTCAATTGCACTTAGTAAATGGAGTCGTCAAAGGTTCTCTCCAGCCATAAACCAAATAGCTAACTATCAACTTCAGCTTCAAGATATCATCAACCAACCACAGCATCAGTATGATAAAAGGGCTGAAAGCAAACTAAAGGAAGAAATCCATAAGTTATGGCAAAGCAAGAGGAGCAATTTTGGGCCATGCGCTCGAGAATCGGGCTTACATGGGACGACAAAAACACCAAGTTTTTTCATGCTACAATTATTCAACGACGGCGGTGAAAGGAAAGAATCCGTTTGCTCCGAGATGGTGACCGGGGAGTGGGTTAGGGAAGACAGTCTTTTGAAAAATATGACTATCCAATATTTTTCTGATTTGTATCGATTAGTTGGTCCTAGAGATTTTCAGCCGATTATTGCACAATGTCAGCCAATAGTCTCCTCTTCTATGAATGACTTATTGATAGCGGCCGTCACGAACAATGAGATCAAAGCAGCCGCCTTTCGGCTTGGACGCACAAAAGCACCCGGACCTGACGGTTTGAATGGTCCTTTTTACCAAACTTATTGAAACACTTTATGTGATGATTTTATCCCCCTTATACAACAGTTTTTTCTCTCAGGGGTTATGCCTTTAGCTCTAAATCAGACCATTATTACCCTGATCCCCAAAGTTTCAAACCCTGAAAGTTTAGATCAGTACCGCCCTATTAGTTTGTGCAATTATGCTTATAAGATTATCTCAAAAGTGATTGCAAATAGACTTAAGCCTTGGTTCCCTGAATTGATATCCCCTGAGCAGAGTGCTTTTGTTAGTGGTCGTCAAATTCAGGATAATATTCTCATCGTCCAGGAAGTGCTACATCAGTTGCGCACTAGGCAAAGCCAGAAGACTTTCTATGCAGTTTTAAAGATGGACGTGAAAAAAGCTTATGACCAGGTGGGATGGGATTTTCTAGAGGCTTATCTACTAAAGTTGGGATTTCATCCTATTTGGATTAGATGGGTCATGCAATGTATTACCACCGTGTCTTACGGTGTGCGATTTAATGGTGAACAACTACCCTTCTTCCGGTAGGCCGTGGTATTCGACGGGCGATCCCCTTTCCCCTTATTTATTTATCCTTCTAGCTAACATGTTATCGACTATGATTAGTCGGGCTATCAACATGGGAAACCTCAAAGGCATTAGGCTCAATAGGTGGTGTCTGTCCTATCTCATCTATTCTTTTGCCGATGATGCAATTTTCTTTCTAGAGGCCAAACTACGGGAATGTCTAAATCTTGCCAATATTCTCAACCAATATTGTTTGGCTACAGGACAGGCGATCAATCGAAACAAGTCTGGGACCTATTTCTCTAAGGTTTGTCCTCTACATTTACAACACAATTTAGCTAATGCCTTGAGAGTTCCAATTCTTCTTCAGACTGGTAAATATTTGGGAATCCCCTCGGATTGGGGAAGATCAAAGAAGGAAATGTTCACTTGGATACTTGACCGCGTGAACAAAAAATTAGAAGGATGGAAAGAAAGACTCATATCTAAGGGGGGGAAGGAAGTTCTTATCAAAGCTGTGGTCCAGGCGATCCCACAATTTGCTATGTCTATCTTTAGAATCCCGAATTCCATTTGTATAGCTATTGAAAAGAGAATTGCACGCTTCTGGTGGCAGAATGACTCTTCAAAATCAGGCATTCACTGGACACGATGGGAGTACCTAAAGGGTAATAAATCTGAAGGTGGTCTCGGATTTCGGGACCTATTGCACTTCAATAAAGCCCTACTAGGGAAACAGCTTGGCGACCGCATCAAAATCCAACGGCTCTATGGAGCCAGCTTTTCAGAGGTATTTACTTCCACTCAACGGACTTTCTTAATGCTGCCAGAGGCTCTAGGCCTTCTTGGGGATGGCAGGGTCTTTTACTAGGTCGGGATTCCATTACTCACGGCTTCCGTTGGTCAGTAGGTGATGGCCGAAAAATCAGAATAAGAGAAGATTGTTGGCTGCCCAAAGGAGTTCTAGGAGGTCCAGCTAACCACGATGAACCTTTTAAGGTTGCTGATCTAGTTGATCCCATCACAAACAGCTGGAATTTATCTGTTATTAATGAACTATATGATTCTCATACAGTGCAGGAGATACTCGCAATCCACGTCAACCCCTCACATACTGAGGATAAGCTGATTTGGACAAAATCTATTCATGGAGAATATACGGTTAGAAGTGGTTACCAATATCTGAGGCAAACTGCACTAGATCAAAGTCCGCCTCAAGTTTCGCCTACTCACACTCTCCCTCAAGCATTATGGAAACATATTTGGAAACTACAAGTAGACCCTAAAGTTAAATTTTTTATTTGGGCCTTATGCCATAATGTTTTACCCACCGAGATAACCTGTTCCATCGGCATATTACTTCGGACCCGATTTGCCCCTCTCGTCGGGATACCTTACCTGAAACAAAGAACCCACCGTTCCTATTATGTCCAAAACAAGTCCTGTTTGGTCCATGCTAGCTCAACATATGCACATTCATATGCACACTACGCACAGTATAGAACATTGGGTAGCAGCTCACATACTTAAACAACATAACACACCTGATTCAGCTACACTTGCTTATGTTCTGTGGAATCTCTGGAAAGCGAGGAATCATTTTATTTTCCGTCATCAGCATCTGAATCCACGCCGGCTTGTGGACTCCGCCTTGATACATGCCCGATCAGTTGTGTTATCTTCTCCTTTTTCTGCAGCACAAGCGCAACAGCGGATCAGTGGTGGCGACTATGGAGACCACCTGAACAAGACTCACTCAAAGTTAATTTCGATGGGGCTTTTGATCCACTATCTACAAGCGGCACAATCGCCTCTATTTGCAGAGATCAGCGAGGTACCCTGCTCGATGGACTTACCCGGACGATCACTGTTTCTTCACAGCTGCAGGCCGAGTTTATGGCACTATTGTTCACTCTTCGCCATCTGCAACAAACGGGTAGACAGCAAAATAAACTCATCCTCGAATCGGATAGTTTGATTTTGGTGGAAGCGATGAATGAACTTACCTTGCCGCCGTGGGAGGTTCATTCGGTTTTTGCAGAGGCTCAATTCCTGCTAAGAAGTTTTCCCTGCGCTAGGGTTGTTCATTGTCGACAGGGGGCTAACCGTGTAGCGGATTGGGCCGCAAAACTTCATCGAACTGGGGCTCTCTCTGATGCGTGGCCCATATCCCCTCCCCCTCTGATATTAGATCTGTTAACTGCTGATATTTTAGGCGCACGATGTAATCCTCAGTTTTATTGAATATAGTTATCTTTTCTGTCCAAAAAAAAAAAGTAGAAAAAAAAAATAGATTGGAAGTCACATGACTAACGTTGCTTACTAAAAAAGAAAAGGAAAGGAGACAATTCAATTTTTGCAGTTCCAAGAAGATTCAAACCATCCTCCCAATTTTCTTTCTGCTGACAAACAATAGATTCGAAGCTGGAGTGACATCAAATTGAGTTCCAACTACACCATTTATCGGTTTGATCATAACATATCAAATGACTAAACGCTCTTGATAAATTTAAACTTAAAACACAATGAATTAGCTCAATTTGGATCCAAATTATGCATTAATCACAAATTCCTATATGATTTACAGTTGAATGCAAATGAGTCAAACTTGGTAAATAGCTTCCAATGAGGAAACTGAAATCTAAATTCTTACCGTGCCTTTACCCACACCAAGCCCTTGTCTACTAGTCATGAAAGTAATCACCCTTCCATTTAGCAACATAGTGGACGTGATAATGGTTCAATGTCATACGTAGTACGTAGTGATTCATTATTTGGTTAATCAGAAACGTAATTGAAGGAAGCATATTTTTCTACATCAACAAAAATGAATTAGTGCAGCATTACACATTGTCTTCTTCATAGTTGAGAATATGGAATTTAAAACTGCACGAGACAGAGGAAGCCTTTGAAAATGAAGGAGCTCACGGCTTTTGAGGTTTGTCGTGCCATTCATCAAGCTGGACTGACGATGACATTTCATTATAGTCCCATTTGTCATTGTAAGCCGCTCTTCCATCCATCGCCACGAATCAAGAATTCCATTTTATTTAAAACATGAATATGTGTAATATGAATTATCTTTCGCACATACCATGCAAACTTTAACTGACTAAAATTTAAGACTACTATATTAGATGTCCATATCATGCCAACTGTATCCTCAAAAATAATTCTCGACTTGCAACTTTGGCATTCCATAATAAGGTAATTCTTTGAGCTTTGACTTGCAATTTTGGCATTCCATAAGGAAAAAGAACTTCTCATTTAAAGCGGAGTTAATGACAATCTTTAGCTGTCTTTATCATCATTGGGGTGTTAATTTTAGATGTTTAACTAGTGTATATGCATTACGTATATGAAAATGCAGCGGAAGCAGTTGGGTTACCCTATCTGAAGCCATATCTTGAGGTAGTCAACGGCTCAATTGATGCTCGAAGCAGAGTTAACTTTGCTGTCGCTAGTGCCACAACGCTTGATCCAAAATTCTTTGCAACTCGAGGCATTCCAGCGATGACAATGACGAATAATTCCTTAAGTGTTTAGCTCGACTGGTTCAAGAAACTCGAATCTTCTCTTTGCACAACCCAGCAAGGTAAACAATATAAACCCTATTTTTGTAGGCTCCGATTGAGGACTAACATATATAGCAATTATTCTTTTGTGTGATTGATCTTATTCACCGAAGATACGGTTATTTATTGAGGTGCTTTGGTAGATATCACGTCTTTGCAGCTCATAAATCTTTCGTAGGATAACCACTAAGGGTTTGGTGCAATAGATTGGGATGTTTAGACTTGCAACTTAGAAACTGAGGAACACTTGCTTTGGCCTAGTCTATCAATTTACGGGGATTGCAGAGCATTTCATAGGTCTCTAGATAGACAGGTTTCTATTTTTGTGCTCTTGCAATATCAAAGGAAAATAAATGAAGTCTTTTGTGGAGTGACTTCAATATTGGAATATATCATTATTAGGATTTTTAAATTGGTTACTTAACTCATTTCGTGATTTGATTTTTGTTTTTGTTCTTTTATTTTGTAGATTGTGATATGTAATTCAAGAAGTCTTTATTTCTAGTGGGGTGATGGTTTTATTAATTAAAGGGCTTAAGGCCCGTCCGCCCAAGTTGGGCCCAAAAAGCCCGGCCCACAGGAATAGGGCCCGTGGATGGGGAAAGGTATAAAAGGGAGGAGAGAGAGAGAGGAGACGTTGGTTGAAAAGAGAAAACAACGTACGCTCTTTTCTTCTTACGCTCTCTCTCACCCAAAAGGAAAAATAGTAAGCATACAACGCTTTTTCCTTCCCTTCGAAGCATCATCGAATTGAACAGGGCCAAATCTCTTCCTCTTGTCGGCGTCGGTGTCTAATCTGTGGCTAACAAGGTACGCTCGAATCCGTGGTGTGCTTTACGATCGGTGATACGTGATTTTCCCGGGCTTCGTCTTCCGCATTGATTTAGGGGTTCGATTTAATGTCGAATCCGGTTTTCGGGGATCAGTCATTCCCAACATTGGTATCAGAGCCCTAGTTCACGTTTTCCCGATCAAATTGATGTTTTTTGATTGAATTTTCGCAAAACAATTTCGGCTGTACGAATCGGGGCGTGAAATCCCGACACCCGAGCACTGTACGTCGTTTTTTCTGTGTTTGCGTAAGTCGAAATCAAATTCTGAAAGCACTAGGTGAAAGGGGACGTCGAGACGAGTCCGGCGACATGTCGTGCGTCGCCGGACGACGCCACACGCGCCCACACGCGTGGCCAAAGCCGCGCGCGTGGGCGCGACGCGCCTAAAAGCGCTGGCAATGGCCAGTGCGTGTGCTACACGCGCCGGTCGGCGAACCGGCACGTGCGCGCCAAAGTGACCGGGCGAAACGGCACGCGCCGGTCGGCGAACCGACGCGTGCCGACGCCATCGTGACGTCACCAACAATCAGAATCGCCGGATGATGTCATCGATGACGTCATCACCGACGACCGTTGGCCGGCCGGCGACCCGACCCGACCCAACGACGATCCGACCCGACCCGCGCCCTGGCACGCGCGCGGCACGTGCCGGGCCGACGCTCGCGTGACGTTAGCCGCGCACGCACGCGACACGTGACGCCGGCCGCGCACACACGCGCACGTGCCGGGATGACGTATGCGTGACGTCATCCCGCGCACGCGCGCGGCACGTGCGTCGGTCCACGCGAGCGGTCCGACCGGCCCGACCGGTCCGACGACCGACAACCGTTGACCACCGTTGACCGACGACCGTTGACCGTTGACTTTGACCGTTGACCGTTGACCCAAAAAAAAAAAAGGAATTTGTTTCTTTTTCAATCATGCCTGTGTGGTTATAAGTAATCCATTTTAATTCTGCATTTGTTGCATGAATTTTGGAAAATTATGTATTTTCCCTTATGTTTATTATGGATTATAAGTGATCCATTTTAGTTCCGCATTTGTTGCGGGAACTATGATGTGTTTTGCACGGATACCTGCAATCCCGAGAACGGACGAGGGAAATGCAAGACTTAAAAGGCTGATGTCAGAATTAGCTAATTATCGGTGGCATGATGGTGATTTAGTATCACATGTGGTCGTGGTCAATCGATGATACAGAAATCATCCGGAATGGTTATCTAATGCCGGATTTTGAGAAGGTGCCGGCTTTGATGAACACTCTTCCACCTGAATGGCAAGCAGTGTTGGATCGGCTATGGGAGGTCAACGTGGTCCCGGGTTATAGGAGGCTGGTGGAAGCTTTTGTAAGAGAGCACTATAGGATTGAGTTGGCCAAAACTTCAACCCTTAGATTGAGCGCCACATGGCACCGAGTGAATGCGCCTTGGAGGCGACATGAAAGCTCTCCAAAAGTTTTTCCATGGTTGGCAAATATGCCTTCAGTTTTCTCAGATGTTTTGACTGATAGATTAGAAGGGACATTCCCTATTTATTACTTTGATTAATTATGTAATATTTACTACCTGATTGTTGTTGATGTAACAACTGATATGTTAGTCGTATCATGTGAAAGCATTGTTATTTGATTGGATGTTAGATATTGTTGCTTTATGTTATTACTGGTTGCTGTGGGTAATTAGCTATGGGTAGTTTTAGAAGTTTTTGTAACTTCATAGAATTGATTTTGCATATGACAATCATATTAATGATAGTTTTAAGTTAGGATTTTTGGATGATGATTGGAAGCATAGTGACCTTTTGATTCTGAAGCCTTACTTGAAATTATTTATTAATATGATGGGTCTATGCAAATAGGGATGCATAAATGATAGGCATTAATTATTCGTGCATGGATGTCCGATGTGTTGTAACGATGGTTCAAGAACTAAGAACGTGATTGCCGATATGAACGGTAACATTTGTGAAATATTGAATAAGAAGATTCAATATGTGCTGGAAAAGCAAGAAGCACTAGAAGCTCTTGACCATGTTATGGAAGATCTTAAGGATGCCATGCGCCACCTTGAGCTAGAAGAGGACCGCCTAACGGTATTTGAGCCGAAAACGGACATTTGCTATGCTGGTTCTAGCTCAGAAAGGACTTTGAGCTCTAAGCGCAAGCGTATTGATTCGTTCAATATGTGGGAATGCAAAGGATCAAGTCCTTATTGCAAGAAATCAAGAGTTAGCCAACGCAAGAGAGGAAAACGTCCTCAAGTGAAGAAAATGTCAAGGGCGAGATGTTACAATTGTGACAAGAGAGGTCACTATGCTCGCAACTGTTGTGAGCCAAAAAAAAAAAGTAAACACCTCTTGTACATTTGAGAACTTTGCTTATGTGTCAAGTTCTGTATTATTGGTTGAATCCAATCCTTTGTGAACTGTAGATTCAGGAACGACAGACCATATAGCGAAGGATAGAGGATCATTCGTGGAATTTCGACGATACCAACTGGAACTAAGTGAATCCATATGGGAAACAACTCCAGAGCTGAAGTAAAGGAATTGGCACCTGCCAATTGAACATGAGTGGTGACGCACCTTAATGTTCTATATGCTCCGGAGATTCGTCGAAATTTTATGTCTGTTTTTGGTGTTGGTTAAGCTTGATTTTAGTTTTAGTGTGAACTTCCATAATAGAAGTGTAGATTTGTATTTGGATACAAACTACTATGGTTGTGGTCACTTACTGAATGGTTTTATTGTACTAAATATTGACTGTGATGATGTCAATATGTTATTCCCTTATTTCACGTCTTCTACCTTATATGATAATGATGTGAATATGGTGGCATGCTAGACTTGGTCATATGGGCCAACAACGTATAAATAGACTAGCCATAGAGGGCTTGTTGGGCAATATTGAAAAAGTCGATTTGTCCATATGTGAGCATTGCCTAGTAGAGAAAACAACAAGGAAACCATTTAGAAAAGATAAAAGAGCTTAATTTCCTCTTCATTTAATCCATTATGACGTCTATGGTTCAATGAATGTGAGAGGAAGGCATGTGGCTATTTATTTCATCACTTTTATGATTATGCTCGATTCGGATATGTCTATTTGATTTATCACAAGTCTGAAACATTATGTTGTTTCAAAAGGTTTGTGAACCTGGTAGAAAATCAATTAGACAAGAAAATAAAAGTATTTAGATCCGATCGAGGTTGAGAATATTTATCTGATAAGTTCAGAAAATTATGTGATGAAGAAGGAATATAAAGATAGTTGTCTATTCCATATACTATTCAACAAAATGGTGTTGTAGAGAGAATAAAAATGAACCCTTTGGAATGGTTAGGTCCAAGATGGCGCATGCTAACTTACCTATCACTCTTTGGAGTGATGCGTTGTTAACTCGCCGCCAATATACTTAACCGGATGCCTTCCAAATCAATTATTTCCACTTCATATGAGTTATGGACAGTTAGAAAACCGGACTTAAGTTTTCTTAAGTCATGGGGTTGTGCTGCCTATATTCATGAGTCCTCTCACAAGTTTGGGAAATTGGGTCCCAAAGGAAATAAGAGTATTTTCATGAGATACTGCGAACACTCGAAAGGGTATATGTTCATAGGTGAGCAGGAAAGTGGGAGCATAACTGAATTTGAATCACGGGATGTCACATCCTTAGTGGATGAATTTCCTAAGAAGGGCGAAATAAGGGAAGATTGTTCCCTATTTGAAACCTTGGATCAAGATAATGATGTCGGTGGAGTTCGTCCAAGTGGGAGTAATATGAGATGTGATGAATTGAATTCAACTCATTCTCAATTGCAACCACGATGTGACAACATCATCATTACCTAATCCAAGTGGGAGCATGATGGGAAATGATGTGCTAAGTGTACAATCTCCCATACGGTGAACAAGTCGCCAAAGTATTCCCCGTCAAAGTTCTGACATTGAAAGGGAAACTTTTATGGTTACTTCACAAGATGAGGATGAGCCAAGAAGTATTAATAAGGCTCTAAATTGCCCTAATAAGGAAAAATGGATTCATGCAATGAAAGAGGAAATGGAGTCAGTGAAGTCAAACCATGTTTGGGAACTAGTTGATTTTCCAAAAGGACGCAGAGCTATTGGGAACAACTGGGTTCTCAAAATAAAGCGAAAGGCTAATGGCTCGATAGAAAGGCATAAGGCTCGCCTTGTGGCGAAGGGGGTATAATCACGGGGAAGAAATTGATTATGAAGATATATTTTCTCCCGTAGTGAGATTTACCTCAATTCGCATTATTCGACAATAATGGCAAGTATGGATCTTGAGTTACATCAAATGGATGTAAAGACGCTTTCCTCAATGGAGAATTAGAGGAAGGAACATATATGGAACAACCTGCTGGTTTCATAATGAAAGGCCAAGAAGAAAAGGTATGTCGACTTTGGGGGTCGATATATGGCCTTAAGCAGTCGTCAAGATAATGATATATACGTTTTCATAATGCCATAATAGCATATGACTTTACAATGATAGATGATGATCATTGTGTATATATCAAAAATATCCAATGATCAATTTGTGATAATATCATTATATGTTGATAATATACTAATTGCCAGAAGTAATATGGAGTTTGTCAATACTGTCAAAAGTTGGTTGTCTTCCAATTTTGAGATGAAAGACACGGGTGATGTTGCATACACTCTTGGAGTTAAGATTTCAAGAGATCGTTTGAAGAGATCGTTGTCTCTTTCGCAAGAATCATATATAAATAAGATTCTTGAACGATTTCGTATGCCGATTGTAAACCCATAGACACTCCTATTGCAAAAGGTGAAGGATTGAGCCATAGTCGTGTCCAAGGACTCCACAAGAGAAGGAACAAACGAAATATGTTCCTTATGCTAGTCTTTGTTAGAAGCTTTATGTACGCTATGATGTGTACAAGACCTGACATATGTTTTGCAGTTGGAATGGTGAGTAGTTACCAATCTAATCTAGGTCAAGCACAATGGAAAGCCGTTAAGAGAATACTGAGGTATCTAAAGGGGACTGCTGATTATACGATGAGTTATAAAGGAAAGGATCTACGACTCTAAGGCTATCCTAATGTTGATTGGGGAGGAGATTTAAATGAAAGAAAATCTACCTCTGGGTTTGTTTTCTTACCGAATGATGGCACCATATGTTGGAGCTGTAAGAAACAAACATGCATAGCCTTGTCCACGATGGAAAATGAGTTCGTGGCATTATCAGCAGCAGTATAAGAATATGTTTGGCTTAAGAGATTATTGGATCATTTAGGTGTTATTGAAAGTGCTGCAGATTTGTTATTGGTTAACTATGATAGCCAAGCAGCGAAAGCGTACACCAAAGATCCAAAATATCATGGCAAGACCAAACATATAGATACCAAGTATAATTTAGTCAAAGAATTGGTTGCACGAAAGGAAGTGAACTTATAGTACATATCTACGCATAGAATGGTAGCAGATCCTATGACAAAGCCAATACCTAGAGATGTGTTTTGTGGCCATATGAAGTTTCTAGGATTGCGTAGAGGCTGATGTACTGAATATTGTAATTTCCCTAAGTGTTCACAATTTGATGAATTTGTGTTTTCATCATTAATGCCTATGAATTTTTGTTTGATCTTTATGTATCTTAATGCTTAATGTATTACTTTAAGTTGAGAAGTATGTAGGACAGATATAAGATTAGCCCACTCACATGGGTAATCGCCTACATTTCTTGTGTGATAAATAGAGATGAGACTGTTTTTAAGCTTATTATCTAGGTGATAATCGAGAGCTCAAGCTTAAAATACGTATGTCACCTTAATGCGAGTGTTAAGATGAGGACATAATACTTACTATGTCCGAAAGTAAAATACCCCACATGTTTTACTTTATCTGTCTAAGATGTCAGATGTGAGTTCTGATGAATTTTGTGAATGAGTAAATACGTGAACTCAAGTTAGACATTGGGTATGTCTCGAACTATCATCCGTACGGTATTGAAAGGTGTAGACATACGCTCCATGGGAAAGGAGTTAATACCGTAAACGTATTTCATACTACGTATGCATGAGACGACCAATAAGAGTGGCAAAAGTTTGATCTCAACTTTTATGTCGTGTGAGACTCTTGAGGAAGAGAGTTCCTCAATTTCTTAGTCCCCTCATGACTCTTATTTATTCTCAAGATTTTTATTTAGTGTTTGCTATCTTAGGATGTTGCCAATGGTCATGAGTGATTCGATCTAATGGGGCATTTCTAGAAAAGCAAGCTAGACTGAAATTGAGAGTTTGAAGGAAAGAGGAAGATCGATTTTGGAGAATCACATTGTAGTTTTGTATTCACCGGTTAACCAATTATGACTGTCTTTGTGATAATCATAATTGTGAATACAATATATATATCATTGTTTAAAAGAGATCAAGGGAGATATAAATGTGATCGATCAATCTAGGGTACTGCATACTGAATCTACTCAGAGTGAGACGCCCATTATGAGCTGCTATATATTCCTAATGAGATGTATAGCAACGAGCTCTCAAAGTATCTTTGGTCGCACGGATTATTCACCCGTATGAATGTTGAAGAGAGGTAAAGAGAATATTGTTCGGCCCACCATGTGCGAGTGGGAGATGATGGTTTTATTAATTAAAGGGCTTAAGGCCCGTCCGCCCAAGTTGGGCCCAAAAAGCCCGGCCCACAGGAATAGGGCCCGTGGATGGGGGAAGGTATAAAAGGGAGGAGAGAGAGAGAGGAGACGTTGGTTGAAAAGAGAAAACAACGTACGCTCTTTTCTTCTTACGCTCTCTCTCACCCAAAAGGAAAAACAGTAAGCATACGGCGCTTTTTCCTTCCCTTCGAAGCATCATCGAATTGAACAGAACCAAATCTCTTCCTCTTGTCGGCGTTGGTGTCTAATCTGTGGCTAACAAGGTACGCTCGAATCCGTGGTGTGCTTTACGATCGGTGATACGTGATTTTCCCGGGCTTCGTCTTCCGCATTGATTTAGGGGTTCGATTTACTATTGAATCCGGTTTTCGGGGATCAGTCATTCCCAACATGGGGAAATCAGTGGAAATGAATACGATCTTGCTTTCACCCTGGGTGCAACCTTTGAGCAGCTCCATCCCATTGTGCCAAATGTTGTTCGAGCCATCACCAATGCCACCAGCGTATGGCCCTTTTCTTTTCTTTTCTCATAAATCTTGAGTAATTAGGAGAGAAGTCTTTGGCGTGGCATTGCTAAGTCCTTGAAGCCCACAAAGTGTGGCACCTGCTAATAGTCCCTTGCAGCATAGTAAGATGTTCTTTCCGTGGGTTTCAACAAATAGGACCTGCATGGTAACATTTATGTTTCTCCAAATTTCTGTTCTTTTGTTTCCCAGAACAAAAAGAGAACAAAAATCCATTTGATAACGCCAACTTATTTTTATATTCCTCGAGAATAGAAAAGTATCCGAGGAATAGATTTGGAACAGAAAAAAAAAAAAAAAGTAGCTTCTTGTTCCTAGGAAGAATTTTTAGAAATAAGCCAATTTTTTATTTTCCTTTTTTTCTTTTGTTCTTCTTGCTTTATGCGGCCTTGGGTGGCCGCCTGCCAACCACCAACCACCTCCGGCCGACCATGGCCACCGTCGGCCGACCGTCAACCGCCACCAACCGCCACCCAACCAACGACAACCATCATCACCGCTGCCACACGATCGTCGTCTCGCCACCCACAGCCCACCGGCCACCCCTAACCACCAATGACCGCCACGACCGCCGTTGCCACCGCCTGACCGCCGACTGTCGCTACCCGATCGCTGTCTCTATCACCAACCACCGCCCATTGCCGTCAACCGCCGCTACACGACCGCCACCCATAGCCCATCGGCCATTGCCTCCCGCGACCAGCGGTCCCGCAGAGGCAACCAACAATCGATTGCGATGAGCAATAGCGACCAACGGTCAACTGCAACAAGCGGCAACCGACGGTTGATTGCAACGAGCGATGAGCTGCAGCGATAGGCAGTGGCGAGCGGCGATTGGCAGTCCGTGAGCAAGAATAAAAAACGAATAAATACAAAAATTAAAAAAATCATACCAAACGCATTTTAATTCTGTTTCTATTTCAAGAATAGAAATTTTGTGTAATTACCAAGCACCTTACTTTACTCAGAAATTGTTCTCTGAAGTAGAAATAGAAAAGAACTATTTTTGAAAAGAAACTGTTCACTGGAGTAGAAGCATTACCATGCGCACCCTTAAAGTAAGGGAATGAAGCACTATGACCTAATCTTGAATGCATAAGATATTCTTTGCCATCGGTAGTAGTGTTACACAATGACATTTTATTTGAGAAAATGGATGACAAATTAAGATTACTTGGAAAATTGGTCCAAAGAAAGAGTCATTCAGAAAGACTACCCAAGCCCATCATTTTGCCAGTCGAAATGGCCTAAAAGAAGCAAGTGTCAAAATGAAATAATACACGACAAGAATTTTCTTTGCAAACTTTGGACACAGAGATAAGATTAAATCGAAATTCTATGACATAAAGGACATTTTGGAGTGTCGTTTGGGAGCTAAGCTTGATTGTTCCAGTAATTGTGACATGAGTAACATTCCCATTAGGTAATTGCATAGAAACAGGAAAATCCAAGTTCTTATGCATATCTGAAAATAATGCCTTCTCATAAACAATATGGTCACTTGCTCCAGAGTTAATTATCCAAGCTTTCCTTGAGATAGTATTAATCAGATAGCGAGATATACCTGAAAAACTCTATCCCTTGTTTGAAGTGTCCAACTTCTACAATGCCTACATCAATTGTTGGTACTGTTCATACGTTATGGACCGATCGACATTAGGACCGCTAACTTGATATGCTACAGAAAATTCCTTCATTTTCCCTTTTTTTTTTTCTTTTTTGGGCTTACTATGCAATTTCCAACAATTATCTATTATATGGTGTGGATGTTTGCAAAATTCACAATATAATTTACCTCTCTCTCTTGAATTTTGATTAAAATTTTTCGTAGATGCTGAAAATATCTGATCGTCGAATCCCTTTCCCATCGAATCATCTCCACCATCCAATCCTATTGAATGGATGGACCCTTTTGAGCCGTCCAATCGGTGCGGGTGATCTGGACCGCCTATTCCTTCTCTTTTAAGGGAGTGCACATCCACAGCCCCAAACCCTAGCACCTCTTGCTATGATTATTTCTCGAGCAATAGGGTTTTCGACCCTAAGTCTCGCCGCTCATCGCAGCACGCGAGCGCAAAGCTGCTGCCTCCTTTCGCCGACTCCGATGATGCGAGCCACTCGCTCTCTTCTTGAACAACCAATTGAAAAATATGTCCGAGAGGTGGCACCGATTCCATGGCCAAGATCTGTGAACGAAAAATCAGGTACAATTTGTTCAAAATCAACAAAAATCGGGTCGCCTTTTCCCTTTCTTTCATAGATTGGTACTGTGCGAGCGTCTCCTCTAGTCCCTTGAGCTTTTCTTCAGCAGCTTTGAGGTCATTCTATAGGGATGACAGCTTGTTGTAACAGGCCATGACTGTCATGTTTCCCTGCTTGAGTTCACTGAGTTCCTGCATAAGAGAGAAAATTTGTGCTCAGTCTAACTTGCCATACATCTGCTTGATGTTTTCCCACATGTTCTTCGAGTCTTCCATCGGTGGAAGACCAGTCGCAACTTCTGGGGATATGTAGTTGCCGATCCACATCCAAACGAGCTAATTGCACTTTCTCCAGTGTCAGGCTAATCGATCGTCAGAGGGAATCGGAACAGTTCCATCAAGGAACCCATCCTTATCCTTTGTCACCAAGGCTAACCGGAGGTCTCAAGACCACTTGGAGTAGTTCTCTGACCAGGTCAATTGCAGGTCAATCAATCACAACTCAGGACCGTCGACCGTCGACACATACAGAGGGTCACCGGGCTCCGATCGGCTGGTGACGACTAAGACTAGAAATGGCAAGAAACTGGGCGCAAAAATTCGGGTAGGGATTTGTCCCTAAACCTGATTCGCTTGACTCGATTTGGTAACCCGCATTAAAAAATCCCAAGTAGGGATTTGTTCCCATACCCGATTCACCCGACCCACTTATCTACTCCAATCCAATGGTTGGGCTTGCCCCATTTGTGATTGATGGGTTCCCATCAGTCTGGGCGTGGCTTTAGTGGCCCAAATAACCAGGTGATGATGAACTTGGGCTTGGCCAAAGGTACCATGGGTACGGTACCCACTGGTAAGGTTGGCCCGCAATGGGTTGCCCCAGATTAAATTGAGCTTGTGTGGGCCACCACTGCACGGGTTGGGCCTGGAGCGGTTGTTGCTGTATTACTGGAATGGCTGGGGGAGGATTTTGAATCTGTGAGAGTTGTGAGGGAACTTCTCCAGCAGACTAGTTGTCGGTAGCAGAAGGGTTGTCTTGCGGGGTGGCCATGGAAGGTAAAAATCTTCTTCCTTTATCTTCTTCCTTTAAGACTGATTCCTATGCCAAATGGTAAATCTATTTTGTAAGTCAAAATTCCTCTAGTAGGCAATCGAAGCGGAAGCTAGGTCAGAAGCCTGGTAGCTCTAATACATGAAAGGAAGCAAGAAATCATGAAGAAGACGAGAGTTTGGGAAAGATGTATATTTTCATTGTATATTCTTGATGTACAAACCTTTGTAAATATAATACAGAAATGATAAATAATGGCAATAGTATATTATGTGAAATCAAATCTAATCTCAATCTAAATCCCTAACTAATTTGTGCACGATTATAATCAAAATATGATTCCCAAGCATATCTTCAGGATCTCATGCATATCTTCCAACATAAACATATTCACAATCTGCTAATTTAGTTTTTCTGATCAATTTTAGCTTAAAATTGCTAATGTAAATGCTAGCTATATTATATGATACGATCAACGCTAACAAGGACAATTTAAAAAAAATTGAAAATATAAATTATTCTTGTTTTATTTTCTTTATTTTCTTATTTTCTTTCCTTTCCTTTTTTCTTTCTTCCTCTATCGGTATAGGCTAGTGATCGGCCATGGGAGAGGGCTAGCAAGAGTTAGCCTCGATTGAGTTTCGAGCTTGTTAGGATCAATGGAGGCTAGACCTTGCTGGTATTTAGCGACTCAAGCCTTGCCCAATCCCAGCAAGTGCAATCTTCCTTAAGGCGAGGCTTGACCTTGCCAACGCTCCACCTTACTAGATTTGGCAAGGTCGAGCCTCACTCAAGGCCAATGAGGCTTGAATGAGGCTCCGCCTAGCTTGTGGCCGATCATCGACCATCACCAAGGCTGGCTAATCAGTGAACAAAATATATATTGTAAATTTTTAAAAAAATTTGTAAAAATTGTTTACATCAATTTCACTTGGTCCCAACAAGCACAAACCTTGCTCAAGGCTAGCAAGGCTCCACCTCATCGATTGGCAGTCGTCACGAAAGGCTCGCAATTGGTGGAGGAAAGAAAAAAAAATTAAAAATGAGAATTTTCAAAAAAAAAATAGTAAAAACAATCAACATCAATGTCAATTGTATCATGTAAGAAACATTTAGCATTTACATTAGCAATTTCCGGCCAAAGTTGGGTGGAATGCTAAATTGTCGAAATGTTTACAATGAATTGACACATTGAAATGTTTATGATGAATTAAGACAAATACAATAAATTTAAGATTTTTTTGATAATTTTCTTTCAAATGTAATGTTCTCCTTGGCAAACTCCATGCCACAAAGTGGATAATCTGAATTCGAACATATTGTTGCTTGAGAGTTGTTTCCTGAAGTTGTGGCGGAGTACGTAGGTAGTTCCCTGATTTGGAGAGGGGCAGCGTCGATGGAGGCATTGGATTCAGTTTGATTTTCAGGCAGCGGAGAAGGAGGGACAACAGCGGCACGGTGGTGGGGATTGCAAGGGTGCCTTCCGCGGCACGTGACCTCGAAGACAATAGCGTCATCATTGGAGATTTCGGCCCTTTCAATAGTTAAGCCCAGCTTTCCATTCATTTCTCCTTTTCGGCCCACTTTTCCCCCCTTTTCGGTGAGCCCATCTCTTTTAATGTTTCCATGGCCCATTAAAGTTTAAAACAAAGAGAGACAAGAGCCCAGCCCAAAGTCATTTCTTCCTCTTTGCTTACACGAACCGGTGCCCGTGAAGAGGAAAGGAAAAAGAGACGCGCAGAGACCCATGGTCAGCTCCATAACTTTCCCTCCTTCGGATGGTATGGGAAAGAACTCCCCTTTCCATTTCATTTTATCAGTAGGTCCCAATATCCTTTTGTTGGCTCGAAATCTGAGAGAGTTGATTCCAATGTAAACATCCTTCGCCTTTTCAAAATATCCAGAAAAAAGAAGTCATGTACTCTTCTTTTTTCTAATTTAACCTACAAACAGGCCACAAAAAGACTTCCGGCTTTGATAATTATATGTTGCATCATTCAATGAGCAAAATAATGGGTAGATCATTTTTGAAATATGATTTGGATCTGTACAATTAATTATGTGCTAAGATTTGTGTAAATTATGTTCCCTAATAAATTTGGAGGTAAATTTAATTTTGTAAAATCAGAAGTTAATTTACTCTTTGTTTGTGGCTAGATTTGTCTTTGCCTAATTTTAATAAGGAGAAGTCCTTCATTTTTTCCCGTTGTTTTTTGCAAAATCATACTAATCCTCATGCATTGCAAGTATGAGAATTTCATGTTGATTTGCAAAGCAAATCGTTAAGAATCTCAAGGTTCATAATTCCACGATCTACTAATGTTATGATAAGTTAGAAAGATGAATTTATGACATTTAAATATAGGTGGAAAAAGAGAAGAAGAAAAGAGTCTAGATGCAAACCATGAAAAGACTCTTCCCGTCATTTTGCGGTTTGGAGCTGGTTTTCTCGTGGACTTTAAAAGTAAGGGACTTAATGAAGTCTCCGTACTCAACATGAATGCCCTTTCTATAAATGCCCTTTTCATCAATCTTCTCTATATAAACAAGCTTCCAGTTACTTTGACCCTCGCCTCCAAAAGGCCCGAAGGTGAAATCCTTACCGAAATATCGAGAATGGATCTCGTTGACCAGGTGCTCGACTATTATGTCAATGAGCTTCAACTCTCATCGCTGCCGTAAAGTGTTAATACGAAAAATTTATGAGCAATATGGATGATAAAAATGAAAACAAACATATACCCCAAGAGACAACATACGACAAACTTGTACGCAAATTTCTACGTGGGTATAGAAATATGAATGGAAAAGATCGAACCTGACTAAATCACCCTAGGCATTGGTATTTGTAACAAAGAAATGGTGATTAACTTAAGCTATACTTTCAATAATGACCTCATCATGCGGCAGAAGAGGGTGTGTCGGCCGGCCACCCAGGTTTTATCTTGGCACCATCATTTCCCTGAACCACGCCCACGGATCAGTTACCTGGGGAAGACTTCACAGGGATCAGGCGTGCCAACCGTTTCCCTAAAAGGGAAGTGTGGCCGATGTGGCAGTGGGGTTAGAATCTTTTTCAAGGCTTAACCCTACCTTTATGGAAGACGGACACAAAGGGACTCCCACCCCAGGGCGGGTCCCCCCGCCTGTTTCTTTCCTTAAGCAGTTTAAAGACCTGCTCAGGTCTGTACCATGCATATTGCATGCCAAGAAACAACGCATTTCTGAGTTAAAACAGTAAAAATTAAGAGTGCGCTCATTTTGCATAACCATCAAAATTTGGAAAATATTTTTTGAATTATAATCACTTATAATACTTACTAAAATGAATGAATGAAGCATATTTGCACCTTCAACAAAAAGAAGTTAGATATAAATTGTTGTCGAATAAAAATAATTTCTATTGACTTATTTTTTAAGCAATATAATTAATCTTTTTTTTTTTTGAAATCTTGAGTTTTAGTGAAATAAACTCGCCACAAGTGACAAAAAAGAATGTTTTCGTCAATAGTTCACCCAATTTCTACCGCGTCATCATGTTTTTTGTGCATAAAACTCCAAAATATGGCCCACAAAAGGTACGAAAGCTAAAAAAACAAAATACTCTTAGCGGAAGAAAAATAGCTTACCTCATTATACAATTTTTTTTTTGTGTACGTCTCAATTTATAGTTCTCATTTTATTTTACCAATTTTCAACAATGTGCGCTGCAAACTTGGGGAGTATTTAATACGACCCTTTTGCTTTGGCTTTCTTAAAATTTCACGGCAAATCAAAAAGCATCTTCATATTTCAGTTTCATATTAATTCGCATATTGAGTTTTGCAAACCTACAATTAGCATTCCGATTACGTCTAAGAGCTGGTCATATCTAAGAATTTGTCATTTTCCTTCTGATTTGGCCCCTTTCACCATTACAAATTCACTCACTGAAAATTCACTTGCCAAAGCCCTAACCTATCCGCCCGCCCACCGCTCCACTCCTCCCCACCCAGCATTGACAATGCGAGCTGCGCCATTGCCACCCATGCCACCCCTGCTGAGCCACAGCTTAGATCTGTTGAGTTCGACTCAAATCTGAATCTCCAAATCTAAGTTGAGCTTGATGCCGATCGTGGTCAAGAAGAGGGATACAGAGAGAGAGAGAGAGAGATGCACAGAGGATTCAGTAGCGTTCGATGACGGCATAGCATTGGTCGGAGTCAATGGTGAGAGCCCATGGCAGGAAGAGAACAAGGGTGGGAGAAAGCCAGAGCAAGTGCGAGAAAAGAAAGAGGGAAAACGGGGGAATGGTTTAAGTTTTGGATGAGCTAGAAGGTAGATTGGTCTTTTTGAATTCGAGGATTATAATTCTTTTTTTTAACGGACTTTGAGGATTATGCTAAGAAGTGCAAATTAAAGGTTTTCAAAATCTAGGATGAAAACTGATATTGGAATAAAAAATTGAGATGATTTCTGAAATTATTCCTATTTTGCATCTAAAATCTTGAAATTAACACATAAAGCCACATCATGTTTTACATAATGTTTCTTAAAGTGGCAATAAGAATTTTCAGGAAAGTCGGAAGAGATTTCCACTTGTTCTGTTCCCTTGAGAAAATTAATTCTGTCGATTGCGTAAAATTTCCATCCACAGAGCAGACACACCAAAGAAATAACATCAAAAAAAGAAATATCACAAACTACGGTACTAGGCTTCAACGTCGAGTAAGAATCACAGGTACGTGCCCTTTGGCGGCTTTCAACTTGTAACCCGCCTTTGCTAGGGCACTTTTCCTGCTTCTGAGAGCTTCCTTGAATTTGCCATTACTCGCCATGTTTGAAACGTCTGCCCTATCTATGTAAAAGATGGGAATTACCACGAGTTTAGAGTCCTTTTGGCAGTAGAGGATATTGACCATCTCGTGCCCATCACCACGAGTTTGGAGTCCTTTTGGCAGTAGAGGATCTCGACCAGCTTGTTCAGGCACGGGCTGGAGTCAACATACTTCTTGGAGAACACGACGAGGGCAAAGGCGAACGTCGGCTGGCGGATTGCATGGAGGCACTTGGCCTCGTTGTTCTTCCCAGTGCCCTCTCTCTTGTCGTCTCCGAAGTGGCCAATCCCCACCTGGTGCAGCCGTCGGAAGAGGTTTAATATGAAGCTCTCTCCCCGCTAATCCTCTACGAAACTCACGAATACGTCGTGTTTCCATGGAGGATGAGGAGGAGAGAAGGAAACATGGTTCATGTCTTCTTTTAACGTGGCATAGAAACTTTGATCGAGAGGTCGTATGTGTATTCGGTTTGAATGACATTTAAGAGGAAACCCATGTCTTTTTATAATTGAACATACATGTCTCCTCGTGCTACAATAATTTACCAGATAAAAAAAATATTGATGGGATGCAACTCTTTTATCAAAAAAGTTAATCAGAGACTTGTTCGTGATTGGTTTTAGGAAATCTGGACTCTGACTTGGATTCACTTGACAAATTTTATCGGTTCTCACTGACTTACAATTAGTTTTTTTTTCCTTCCTTTTTGGTCGGAGGACATAATTAGTTAGGGAGCTAATGGACCTGGAAAACAGTGCGAGATGCTCAAATAATATTTTAAATGTTCTATTAAAACCATACTAACATTAAGCAGTAAACGTGAGTGTATTGATATATAGATGCAATCAATAGTTACATAATCTCAATACAAAAGAAACATTAGATTTATGCACGTCCAATCCGAGAGAGAAAATATGCAAACAACTCACGTTTTCTTATGAGGATCACGATAAAATTTGTTTGGTTCTAAATTCGTCAGATTCAAATAATATCTAAGGTTGATTATGTGAATCTTTTATTAGGCACATGTGGGACCCAACAATCTCGTCGACCTCCCTATGCATTCGCCAATAAGGATATACAATCTTCTATATAGAATACAGATACACCATATATGCGCTTAATCACAATTGAGTTTTTCACGTGCAGTTCTTAGCATAGCATAGGCAACTCTAAGCATAAAATATGATATTGAAAAAAAAAAAAAAAAACAGCAAATAACATATGTTAATAAGGGGGTGTTCAAGAACAGCAATGGAATTTGCTAGGGCATGATGATACCGCAAACAAAATCGAGGGGTGCTCTACATACATCTACTTCTCCGAACTTATTGGGTAATATGGCAAAGAATGTCAAGTGAAATGATGGTGACCAATTACATATATTGGCATGTTCTAAGAATGATGGACGATGTAGCACTGAGCAAACACATGACATGCAAAAGCGCAGGCACGCATGGTCAGCTCTCCATAAGAGTGTCTTACATGCGCACTGAGCGAATTGGGAAGGGTTCGAGACCTTCCATGAAATCCGACGATATTTCCACCGGTTGAAGGAAATGAAGAGTACTTCCCTGTCTCGATGCCGAATGGTCCTTAGGCTCTTTTGTTGCTCTGAAATGTGAGGAAGCGAATCACGTGTCCAAAATCATCTCTTATGTAACCAGAATACGAAGTCAAATTCTATCCAGGGTAATCAAGCTTAATTTGCAAGTAAAAAAGGCCAAATGCCAGATGTAGATAAAGGGTGTTCAAGAACAGAAGTGCAATTAGGTAGGGTTTGAGGATATCAAAAACCAAACCCAAGGGTGCTCTACGCGCGACATCTACTTCTCCAAAATTATGAGGCAATGTGGCAAAGAACGTCAAGTGATGCGGCAATGACCAATTACATATACCAGTATGTTCTAAGAATGATAAAAGATGAACATTTGGAAGCACGTGCACTTGCAAAGTATGCATGACATTCACAGTTGGGAGCACACATGGTCAGCTCTCAATAATAGTGTCCTATATGCACGCCAAAAGAATCGAGAAGGGTTCTAGTTCTTCCATGAAATCCAACAAAATTTCCACTGATAGAAGGAAATAAAAAGTACTCCTCTTTCTCCACGCCGAATGGTCCACAAGTTCTTTCATTGCTCTAAAATGTGAGGGAGCGAAAAACAACGGATCAAAAATCATCTCTTATGTAACCGGAATACGTAGTTAAATACCTTGGGGGGTAATCAAGTTTAATCAGTGAAATTGAAAGGGAGACATTTTATTCACAAGCTCTTCACCATGGAATTGGCAAAATCTCTTGAGTTATACTAATAAGGCACAAGACTACAACAGAACAGTTCAGTGAACTAAGCGGTCCAATATTGTGCGTGGGTTTTTAACATTGAGACAACTTTGTTGTACAAGTTAACTCTAAGATGCCGCACTACCAGATAGATTGACATTAAACCAAATGCTGTCAATTAACATCTGCTAAAAATAAAGAATGATGCTGCGACAGGGAAGACCGGGATGGCAAAACTCAAATCAGAAGCAATTATAATGAAGCAGCAAAAAAGGAAACAAAATCCTTAATCAGTATCATCTAGAAACCAAAATATTTCTTTGTCAAATTTGTTGGATTTTGACTTTTCCTTCTGCTATGCCATTGATTCACTTATTATCAGTCAAGCTTTAGTTGTGGAGAACAAACAATCAGATACAAAATAAGAAAATAAATTAAACATTAGATTCACATGGTTCAATCGGTGTAACCTACACCCACAAGGAAAGCAACAAAAAAATTGCATTATAAATCAAGTGATATTTCAGAAATGACAATCACCCAAGTTACTCAAACACTCCTAGTGTTTTCTAGTCCCTAATTACATTTAATAACTTAAAAATGTTTAACCCACACAACTCGGAAGATAATATCTCAACCTCACGAAGGAATACACAAATCGTCCCACAAGATCTATGGCCTTAACCCTTTGATTACTTTAGAATGTTATTCACAAATAAGTCGCATGTTATATGTTCTTCCCAAAATGACCCACTTTTTATATAGTCAAAAATTGGATCCAAAATAGAAAAAATTTTCCAAGAAACTTACTCAAGCTAGGAACCCCATTCAACTAGGAAACCTACTAAAATTAGAAAAGTTTCCTTTTTTAGCTCAAACTCAAGATATATTGTATTACTAAAGGTGCATCTGTTTTGTGGAAAATAGGTAATTCGGAAAAACATTTTTCGGAAAGTAATTGATTATATTGTTTACAAAAAATAATTAAGCATGGGTTGCTATCGATGATGAAAATATTTACCATTACCTAATTTTCTAAACGATATAAGTAATTATTTTTTGAAAAATATTCTTCAAATCACTCATTTCATGTGAAATGAACGCATCCTAAATGTACACCGAAAAGAATATGCATGTGCAAAATATATACGACATGCACAAACGCAGAGATCCATGGTCAGTTCTCAATAATAGTGTCCTATATGTGTCTCAAGCAAATCAAGATTGGTTCCGGACCTTCCATAATATCCGTCTATCTTTCCATCTCTGAAACTCACAAATACATCTAGTTTCCATTGATGAGAAGGAAAAAAAAACATGGTTTTTGTCTTGTTGATAAGTGGCGTACACACATTCGTTGAAAGGCCGTATGTGTATACAGTTAAAAAGTTATTAAGAGGAAACCCAGGCTGCTTCTTCTTGAACGTGCGTCTCCTTCTTGTACGGTAATTTAACGGGGAAAAACAATGATTGGTGGGATGCAATTCTTTCACAAAATATGTCCGTTAATCGGAGACTTGTCCATGTTGGTTTTACTTTTTTGGAATCTGAAATCTGCGACTTGGAATTATTTGACAAAATTTATCAGTTCCCACTGACATTTGTTAAAAAACAAATAAAAAGGATTGAATGGCAAGAGCAGAACCTCTTTCTCCCCGAAGATTCTACGGTTAACCTCGTAGCATGCAACTGACCAGTAGAAAAAAAAAAAAAAAAAAAAAAAACGTACCATGCAGAACCTAATGTAAAATATGTGCACGTAAATTGACAGCACTGAAACTAGAGCTGCAAAGCGATGTTGACAGTTCACCGGGACCCCCAAAAATGCAATTATCCGAGTTTGGTGGACATTTCCTTGCCTTTTTGATATGTCTCTCTAGCTGTTCTTTTTCGTTCGAATTTGTAAGTAGAATTGAATGCGGGTCATCGGATTCTTCAAGACTATAATTAATTGGGGAGCTAATGGTCTAGGGAGTCCATGCGAGATGCTCAAATCGTTTGTGGATGTTATATTATAATCATGACCTAAGTTCCAGCTAATCTCAAGCTAGATATTTGTAGTTAGTGAATTAAACTTTAATATTTATGTTTAGTCATTTGGATTTTTAACTAAGATAGACTAGATAGAATAAGATATAGAATCCATGAATTTTGCCATATCATATTTACTGTTTGGTAATTGCAATAATAAAATTGGGTAAGTTATATTTTAATTATGATCCCACATAGCTTCTTCTTGGCTATGCATAGACTTCGAGTCTTGAACTTAGATAGTATTGCAAACATATCCCTTTCACTTTATTTTTCTTGCTTGACTGGTTTTAGGGTACTCTACTTGAATTCTTGCACGAGTTTAACAGAATTCCCTTCACGCTTGGAGGGCAACGGTGCATCTAAAGGTGCTAGACATTTGACGCTCCAAATCACCTCTATATCTATTCCAATTGGAAGTTATTAACTCAATTGGAATGTTTACGCATGTCATTGTTGAATTTTGACGCTAGAAGCCCAATCTCCAATGTGATTTCAAGCATTTCATTATTGAAGAACTCTAGGTTGAAAAACTTTGCGGTCTACTTAGGTTGTGAGGACCATCATGAGGGAGAATTCTACTTGAAGATATTGAGTTCGTTGATACTTTCCTTTCCTGAGATGGAGTATCTTGAAATCTTAGTTAGACAAGGCATCTGTGGAATGACCAATTAATATTCAAAATAACCAAGAATATGTTCTTTAAGCAAATTGCAAATACTAACTGAAAATTGGAATGTGAAGCATTGGTCCTTCCATATACACCATGATCTAACAAAAATTTCTGGGCACTCTACCTTAGAATAGCAAAATGTTCCTCCACAACGGTCCCCACAACGTGATTAGACCATTGAGTGTTTGGGTCTACATTAATGATGAATTCTTCTAATGATAAGTGGCTAGAAATCACCTTGGAGATTTGGCTTTAAATACCAACTCGACAATGACATGCGTAACAATCCCAGCTATTTGGTGAGTCAAATGTCTAGCACCTCTAGTTGCACCAATGCCTCGAAGCTTAAAGGGAGTTCTGTTAATCATATGCAAGCATTCAAGTAGAGCACCCTAGATCACTCAAGCAATAAAAAGAAAATAGATGTGATTGGGATACCTTGTAAGTTGAGACTTGAATTTTTTGGACAGACAAGGAAAAGATAATCATTAAATTATAATTTCTTTGCAAGGGTAAAGTCGAAAATTTCTACAATTTGATGTTGCCAGTAGATCGCACATTTATTATCCATTAAAGAAATTCAACTTATGGATGCGAATGCTTCTTCCTTTAGAGGCTCTTTTAGCCCCTCACATTCTTTTGCTAATAACTTATAATCTAAGCCTCGTGATGAAATTTTAAGGACCATATTACAAAGCAATGCGAGGTCAAGGTGTTGTGTAATTTAGTGCGCTTCAGTGCTCTCTCTAATGAGATTATGATGTCTGGATGTTAAGAACGGTCCAAGAGAGAAAAATTATTTAATTATGATCATTCACATATCCTTTTATTGTAATAATAAATATTGGGTAGTACTATTTCCACTCCCTACATGACTAAATCACGCGATTTTCACCAAAAATACAAAATTGCCCTTTATCGTTCAATTGCAATTTATATTGGTGGTCTCAAGTTTATTTACTTTCCTTTTTATTATTATTTCTATATCTATGTATGATTTACTTACCATAATTAATAATTTCATATGTTTAGTTTTTATTTATTGTAGATTTTCATGAATATTTAAGGCACTATTTTTTTAGTTGTTTTACATAAGAATTGTTTCATCAAAAGAGAAATTTCCAAGAAGTATAGTTCTTTTCTAGGTTGTCAATTAAATTTATAGATAAACTATTAAGCAGGTGAAATTTAATTAAATCAAAAAATTGCATAAACTTTTTTTTTTTTTGAAAATTTAAGTGAAATACCATTATTTTGGATTGACAAAGATTAATATTATCTATGAACTATTTACAAAAAAAAATATAAAGATATGTCATTGTGCATAATGTTTTTAGTGTATTCCTAAATATTTTTATGACATCTTACATGTATAAAAGTATTTCATCAATATAATAAAGAAAAAAAGATAAATTCTTTGATTTAGTAAATAAAAAGACTTGATATATATATATATATATTAGACTAGCGAAATTTATAAATGTTTCACCAAGAAAGTGAATTATTGAGATAAGGAGAACAAAAAATTAGATAAGTTGCTATAAGATCAATGATGAAAAAGAGATTTTTCAGCTTTATACTATATTAAAAATGTCTTTTTTTCATTACTAGTAGCGAGATAATTTTATACGGAGCATATAAAGCATTATAGGAATATTTGATAATGCACTTTTCTTTAATAAGCTAAAAAAATATGTGAAATACTTGATCATGGTAACTATTCTAAATAGAAAACAAATTCTTGTGCAAATTAATTAGTGAATTTCACTTTGAATTTTGATGTACAAGTTCATTTGGATTTTCCTTGGAGAAATTTAATTTCTAAGTTGTTTGATGATTTAAAAAATTGGTCCAATCTAGATGGGTCAGGTGGGTGGGTGTACACTTGGAACTGAGAACATGACTGATATTCACGGATTCTAATTTTTTGGAATAAGGAATCTCCTAAAACCAGCTAGTCCAAGCAATTGCTTTCGCTTGCCCCTATCGTCCAATCTATTGCATAATGTTTTGTTTAATTGTTTTGGTTTGCCACATCTGTGGCCTTAGAAGTTTGCCAAATCTTCCTACAAATTTAGGACGGAAAAATTAGGAGATAAGAAGCTGCCACGATGCATCATCAAAGTGCTTGGTTGTCATTGTGGGTGCTACTTGGAGCACTAATATTCTGTTCTTTGGCCGAGGGGGCAAACCACTTTGCGATGGTTGCTACATGAGCTGCAATTTTGCTCGCTTCATTTATCAAGGCTTGTGAATTGTGCACATTAGGTGAAATCAATTGAAAGCACTCGCAATTTTTCATCTTTTCTCGTTCCAATTATGGCTACAAGGGAAAATTTAGCTTGTACTCATCCTCTACGAAATGGACTACACAAGATCCCGATAATATTATTAATTTGTATTTGCATATATTATTTGGCATTAGAAAGATAATAAATACATATCCTTTAATCTGATTTAAAAAATGGCGTTGAGTGGTAATCTAGAAAATTGCGCCTGGAATCCCTCCAGCCTAGAGGTAAGGATCGAAAAATGGCCTTAAGGATAAAAGCGAGATGGACATGACATTATTTCATTTCAAAGAATGCACAAATGATCACTTTGCGTGTTTTGATGGTTCATAGCCAGTAGATCGACTCATTCCAATGCCGTATTGCTCAAAGCTCCATAGTAATCAAAATCAGTGTCCCCTACATTCACAATGACATCTCTCATTTCATGCTTTGGCTCATGCACTTTCGGTTTTGGGCCAGAGTTTCTAAGCCCGAAACTTCGAACTGGGGCCGAAATTGATTTCGTCTATAATCTTTTGGATACAATATTGATGAAGGAGCCAGTGATTTTACCTCATTCGAGATCACGATGGACCGACCGGTGACCCAAGGGCATCTTCTCAGCGATACTGTAAGTAATCTCAACGTGGACGTGCTGATTCCCATGCGTAGGGTGGGGAGGGGCCGAGCTTCTCTTCTTCTAAGGGAAGGATACAAAATTGCAAACCACTAAAGAGGAGATGCTTATTGATTTAGGACTGTCGTTGTACTTAATTTCTCTGTCAGGTCTAACTATAATTAGTAGGGGGAAAATTACATGGTGTACTTTGCGGTTGCATGTAATGATGTTTATCCACAATTGTTTTGTTACTTCTGAAAGAAAATATATGAAAATTGTTCTGTGGATTTTTACCTCATTTCAACTCTCCCTTAGCAGAAATTATTAATTTTTAAAAAAAAAAAATATGGTATTAGTAAATGGTGGACTATACATGAGCAATCTACCGAGGATAGAATTATGCTAGGCTCAAATAGCATCTGAAAAAGCTAAGCATTGATTGAATTGTCCATGTTGATTGATCAGTTGGAAGAATGGTAGGAAAAAATTAAATCCCGTGGGTTCACAAAATACATCATCTTAAACGTGGGAGGAAACAGAGGGAATTAAGAGGATGCAAGGGGGACGGACCAGTTTTACATTTAAGTGATCTATATTCTTCCTAGGCCATAATTTGGACATTTTGTTTTCTTCCTAATATCATATTGCTAGGTTAATATCCTATTGTTATTACTTTACTTGGCAATTAAATATTTGTGTTCATTCACTATAACATGCCCACAGGTCACAACATCAATCCCATTCTTCATATATTTAGTATATTTTGTCGACACATAATATTTGACTATCCCATATGTATGTTTGTCACATATTTATGTGATGGTAGCATCCAATTTAAATTCGTTCTTAGTAAAAAAAAATCAGCAATTTGCAAATTCAACATTTAGTCTGTTCTTTTGGCTTGGAAAGTGGTGGGTTTGATTTGAACATGGTCTCATTGCACCAGCATAAGCGGTCTATAAATGTATTCAGCTATCTTGTTTACGCTCTCCATAAACTTTCAAAAAAATTCCATCTATACCTATGATTTTCTCGATGTATTTCAAGTTAAACCTCACTATTTACATACTTTCAACCCCATCACATTCTTTGAGACACAGATTTGAGCAAGCTCTGATAAGTATGTTCTGATCATCTCAAGATTCAAATGTAAACTCGACCTACCCGTTATGGCAAATAGCACTTAGAAAACGTCGAAAAATATGGAAGGGGATACAAAGTCAAAGGTTGGAAAGGGGTTTCTGCACCAAAGTAGGATCAGCGGTTTAGATATTTGTCTTCTTTGAATTTGATAACTGCGATGAATCATCCCATTGAACCGGATTTTAAGATTGAAGGTGGAGCCATTCCGACGGATTGAACGATTCCTAAGGGAGATGTTAGTCGGTTGAGTAGAAATTTGCCACGATCTCAGGAGATCTTCGCTGACATAACCTCCCTTGCTCTCTATCTGTAAATGGAGCACAAGGGAAGGCAGTGAATAAGACACAAGCAGAGAGAAAAAGTGGAGATAGAGAGAGAGATGACAGATCCAGACGGGTTGCTCCCTGCTTAACACCACAGCCACGGCGGCAGCACTAACATGCTACAACGGCGCCACCTTGCTTCACCACCATGGGCGCTGAGCCCTATCCATAGTCGCGGTGTCTCTGTATTGCAGTGTCTCTGTATTGCAGTGTCTCTGGTGCTCCCTGGCCACCTGACGGCGTGATGGAACTCCGGTTAGGCTACACGTCATTGCATAATGGAAGATTGCCCGGCAAGCTCAGTGCGGGACAAACTCCCCGACTTAAGGCTCCACCCCTTCCTCCTCCCAATCGGTCTTCCGCAGGTTGACGGCCCTGGTCATTGTCTGGGCAGGCGAAGTACAGGTATAGCGATGCTCTGCTACCGAACCAGAAGCCACTGCAAATGTCATCTCTATCGGTTTTTCAAAGCGCACCAGCATTCTTCCGTTATGCAATGATGCGTAGCCCTATCCACGAGATCTTCTTGATTCATTAGATTATTGTCATTGAGTTTATTCGTGATTTGCGATGATATCATTAAGTTTATATGTAATCTACAGATTTTATCATCTTCAATCTGTTTGCAATATATTTAATAGATATAATAATAAGAAATTTCACCAAGTAAACAGGTAGTATCTTTTGAGTTTACCCTCTTTCAACATTTGCACGTCCGAGCCCTTCTTGGAATTACTATGATCCTCTAGGAAACATGGATTTTCTTGGAATTTTTTAGAAATGATCAAGATCGAAAGTTGCTTTCGATTTTGCTTTACAATATACAAACATGAAACATGTCCATCTCCAAATATATCCGGTGAGGATGTCCCGGTCCTCACACCTTGGGGTAAGCATATCAAATCGCCCAAATCGGGAATTTCCCCAGCTGGCCGATTTGGTCTAGTTCCTAGAGGCATCAATCCGGTTATGAATTCCTAAGTGGGTCTAAATTGACCAAGAATTGATCACCTCGACTCACACCAACCATTGCCGAGGTTGGCGATTAGCTTAGGGAAATAAAGAAAAAAGAGAAAGGGAAAAAAAGAGAAAAAGGAAAAAATTCTAAAAAATTATCTACATCAACATCAGCCATATCATATAAGACGGTCCATCATTGACCAAACCACAAAGTCAGCATTTTTTGGTATAAAAAAAAAATCCTTAAACATGGATAATCCTATGTTTAATTTAATATATATTCCCATTATCCAAGACAATTTAATTAGTACATTGTTGGGTAATTTAAATTATCACTTCGTAGAATTAAAACCACATGATCCCCGCCAGTTCTCAATCGAAATTACAATGGAGCGCAAAAGTTGCCTGATCCCTATGACCAAGTAAGGTCATTATCTCAGTCAGAGTTTCCCAATATTTTATATACAAATAACTAATTATGTAGCTACAGAAAAATCAGCAAAATTAAAGTATGATTAATGTATCATTAGGAATTGATGGGTGGTTTTATATGACGATGAGTAAGCATAGTTACAGTACATTATGAGCTGAAATGGATCATCATCACCATGCTGAGAAACTTAGCTATTATAATCTTCTTTGGGATTGTAGGGCTGGTAAGGGCCATTAATGGATTTGGAATCCAAATCTGGAATAATCAACTAGGGTATGTAGCAGAAAATAGAAAGGAAAAAGCTAATATTAAGGGTGAATTAGTCGCATTAATACATTTATTAATCAAAGGCTAAACTGATTATGTAAAGGCTCTCTGTGACGTACATCAACTTGTGTTTTAATTAAGGGTGAATTAGTGGCATTAATATATTTAGTCAATAGGCCCCTATGAAAGGCAACATTCCTAACTCATAATATAGTATAGCAAATTATGAATTTAAAGATTTATTTATATAATTTGATCGCTATTCTGGGGGATGGAGAGGGAGAATCCGTGTTGGGTGTATTTTATTTTTATTTTTTCCAGCTATGCACTATCAGGAAATGATATGGTTAGTTGCAAGAAGGGAGATGGACATGCGAACAAAGCATTATAAAAGAAAATGGATAGGTGAGGTTTAGTGACGCAATTAATTTTACCTATTATTTTAGTTTCTTTCACACAACGATTTAGAAATTTGTTCAATTTGACAAGAGAAAAACCAGAAAATAAGGCGAAATATTCGCTAAAGAATTCGTTTTTTCATCGGTTACCACATAACCTTTGAATATCCATTCAATTTTTTTTAATTTGAAAAAAAAATTCTTAATTATTTTATTTTTCTCTTTTTATTTTTGTTTTCTTTTTACAAAAATTGGGCCAAAATCCGAGCCGTTCGATGTTTGAAGATCGAGAGGCCATTCCTTCTTGGTTCGCTGGTACGTGCGGGGTTTCGCTTCTTGCGCACGTGTCCATCTTTTTCACGCGTGCGAGCGTGCGTCTCCAGCCTTATCATAAGGGCTCCGAAAATTTTAATTTTAATTTTAATTTAATTGAAATTTCGTATAATCACCTGGGCCTTTGATTTCGGCGACTGATTCAATCGGATGGCCCATGGTTGAAGAATCCCATCGTTCATGAGGCGTGGAGTCACGCGCCGCGTGTTGAGCCCATGTTTTCCCCCCAATTATACTCAAATCCAACCACCTGGGATTCGCCCCGTGTGGCGCCACCCTTCCGGCGTGGAAGGGGAGGTGAGGGGTTCAAATCCCTACCTTCTCGGGGGATGGGGTGGTGACGCGTAAGTTTCAAGAGTGGGTTTCAACTCCCACGCCCTGCAAGAGGCAAGGCAAAAGTCTGAGAATAAGTATAGAGTAGGAGTAGAGAGTAGACCGACCAAAAAAAAAAAAGAAATCCAAAGATCAATATTTCATGAGGTAAGTCCCAAACTTTTTTTTTTTTTATCACCATGATCCATTTGATCTTAGGTCATTCTAACATGCCATCATTATAAAAGAAAATAATTAGGAATTGGGGAAAAAAATTTGAAATTTCTAATTATTTTATTCTACTCTTTTTATTTTTGTTTTCTTTTTCAAAAAATCAAATTACTAATTATTTTTAAATTTTCTTTTTCTCTTTTCTTTTCCTTTCTTTTCTTGCCTTCCTTTGTCGCTACCACCTAGCGACAGCCACATATAAGCTCCGCCTTGTTGAGATCGAGCGAGCCACGAGCTTGCTAATCTTCGTGGAGCCCAACCTTGCCTGGATTTGGTGAGCTTTGAGCTCACCGACTTCAGTGAAACTCAATTGGCAAGCTCAAGCATGCCTAGGTCGACCGAGCCTTGAGTTCACCGGCGTGTATCTTGGCCAATTGCCTGGATGCTTGTAGTCGCCAAAGCACACGGCCCGTGAAGGAAGAAAGGGAAAGAAGGGGGAAGGAAAAAAAAAAAGACAAAAATAGAAAAATAGAAAATAAAAGAATAAAATATTCTATTTTTTAAATAATTAAAAATGGGATTTTTTAAAATTATTTTTTATAATAATAAACTCTTCATTAACTAAGGACCTTAAAACTAGGAAAACATTTTCCAATTTTTCAAAGGGGAAATTATTTTATTGAATTTAAGCTTTAGTAGGACAATGTTTTTCATTGACTAAGAAAATATTTTCCGTTGACTCATTTTCTTAGGTAAACCAAATGCCGAAAAATGAGGAAAACGTTTTCCGGAAAAGGTTATTCGTGAAACAAATGCACCCTAGACAAACATTGGCCCACAATAATCATTTTTTTCTTTTTGGGTCTTAAAAATTGAAAAACAATATGGAATAATAGATTGGTAAACTTTGATTAGGTATTTAGATAATAAGACATATCCATAAGATATATCCACAATAATCCTCTGTTTCGTGGAAAATAAATAGGTTGGAAAACATATTCTTAAAAGTGATTGCTTGCATCACTTACCAAAAATGAATGAATTAAAATTATTTTCATCACCCATGAATATGTGTAGACACAAATTGTTTTTGATAAAGAAGTTTTTTTATTGGCTAATTATTTTAAGCAATCTTTTTTTTGGGACATTGTTACCGTGGCATAAACACCACATGATGGCTATATCATTAGTAATAAGTAGAAATAGGTAACACTTTTTTTTCTTTTAATAATATCGATTTTGTCGGAATAATTCAGATTTTAATTACACAAGTATTTTGAAATTTATCGTTCTATTTTCCTTTTGAATGAATGCCACTTTAGTATGGCGAAAGAATTTTGTTTCGTGTATTTATTGGATATTCTTAGCAATTTATTGAAGTATCTTGATAAACACGTGACGGCGGAATCACTTGATTTGCAGAGAAAATTGATTGACCACTGAGAACTTGCATGGTCACTAATAAAAACATTTTAGGAAAAAAAAATACGCACAAGAAAGAAAAGTTATACCATGTAAATAGAAAGCGTAAAAGTAAAAAAGCCTTGAAAACTGGGGGCAAAATCCGTCGGAATCTCATCAGCACCTGAGGTAACAATGGCCTCCCTGCTCAGTTCATTTCAATCGGAGTTATGCTTATATGGTAAATACCATTGTCTTGTCCGATGATTTTTAATTCTATCACATTTATCTCCTGTAAATAACTAGCATTTGCGTGTGTAAATATTCATATGATTGTTATTTTTATCAATTTTTGCTAAAAGAGGTGTCGCGACCTACCATCGGGGGGAGGGAACAGGTTTAGGGGTATTGCTTAAAGGACAGGCCTAAGGCCCATGATCAGGCGTGGGCTCTCCCAAGCCCATGCCCGGTGTGACATTGGGATATTTTTTAAGAATTTTGCACAAAAGAAATCGCTACTAGCCTATTGGGATCGGCTAGAAACCAAGTGAGGCACGAGAGTATGCCACACTTCCTACGCAACCAGAGAATCTAGGGTTGTGGACTTGATTATCCTAATTGACCAATTAGTGCCATTTCGGTACATAATCTTGTTCATTTTAAAATAAAAGATTTTTGTCAAGCAGTTTGGATTGATTTTATATCTATCCACTAACATGTGAAGTGATCATGCGGGTGTGCAGTCATTAAAGTAACAACCATAGTTACCAAGATCATAATTGCAGTAAAATTAAACACATGCAATTAAACATAATTAAATATACAAATTAAACATACGATATAATAAAAATACAAGCAAGTAAATGCATAATTACACTAAGAATGCAAAATATGGCAATTCCTAACCAAACTCTGCATTTTTAGATTTTCGAAATTTTTCTAATTTTTTTAATTTTTTTAAATATATATTTTTTAATTTTTAAAAAATAATTTTTAATTTAAATAATTGGGCGAACCGGGTCCGGTCCGGTCTGACCCGACCCGACCCAAATTTGGCCCGGTTGGCACGGGTCGGGTCTGGTCGTAGTTTGGTCCGATTGGGGGTCGAGCCAACCGACCCACTTGGAAGACAAGGCCCAACTAGCCTTGGTCGGGCCTTTCCTTGCTCCGAATTAAGCCTAACCAGTGGGCCCAATCCCCTACAAAAGGGGAGCCCACACACCTAGGCCCATGGCCAAAGCAAGCCCACTCGGCTTGAATATGAAAAGCCCAACTAAAGCTCAAAGAGCAGAAGGCCCGCCGAGATAGGCCCAAATGGGCAGAAACCCTACCCAAGAAACAAACGAACCGGGTCAGCCCGATCCACAGGCTGACCGGATTCATCCCTCCTTTGCAGCCACTTGCATACCGCGAGGGCAGCAGCGCTGGCAAGGGACGCCACCCACCGGGGAAGGCAGGTGGCACCGATAGTGGGGATGACGGCGGACGAAGGCGGACAGCGGCAAGCGTGACGCGGACAGGCACCAAAGTCAGCTCCGACATCCCTTGACCGGCTGAGCTCTAATGACGACATGGGCGTCTAGCCAGAGTAAGGTCGGAGTTGGTATCGACGGTCTCAAAACACGAACCTCAACGCAAACAGCAATGCAGCAGCAGGTTGGCAAGGGCCGGAGTTCATGTGAACCGGACGACCGCAAACTCCGGCCCGGCAATGACCAAAAATAGGGGACAGCGGGGTGTGGCTTACCGGAGCAGCAACGGCAGAGGCCGAGTAGGGCAGCAGTGGCTATGGCAGCATTGGGTCACAGGTCGGAGGCGCTGCAAGCATCGGGTCTAGTTGCAGGAGTGACAGAGACCGGCGGAGACAAGGCGGAGCTTCGAACGGCTGTAGGGCGTGCGAAAAGTAGACGCAAGCGGCGAGTGCGGCTTCCGATGGGCGGAAAGCGAAGCACGGCAAGCGATAGTCGAGCCCACCGAGGAACGGGGTTCTTCTTCCCCCCCCTTTTTTCCTCAAGCTCGTTCTCTATGTGATCGTGTTCTCCCTCGGTTCCCCTTTTCCTCTACTCGATGCTTCCTTTTTTTCCCCTTCTCCTTGTTGTTTCAACCCCCCTCCCCCTTCTAGGGTTTCACGCGAGAAGATGGGGGAGGGAGAAGACGGCATGGGTCGGGCCAAGGCGAGATCCGGCCCGACCCCTTCCACATTTTCTTTTTCTCTTTTTTTTTTGTTTTTGTTTTTGTTTTCTTCTTTTTGTTTGTTTGTTTGTTTTGTTGCTTGTTTTGTTTGTTTGTTTGTTTGTTTGTTTTTAGTGACTAATTCCTAATTTTGTACACGATTAAGTCCTAAATAAAATTTAAAAATTTAGGTGTCAACAATTGCCCCTCTTTGAATGAGAACTCGAAGAGGTTCCATTCAAAGACAAAAGACACCTAAATTATTTTGGCAATAGAGAGACCCTAGGTGCATGGGCTGCATAAGCACATATCGGGTCAACGAAAAAAACTCATAGCTATGGAAGTGCGTATTGTCAATAAGAGGAAGAAAGACTCCGGGCTACAGAAGCACGATGTGTCATAGGAAGAAGGACTCCGGGCTACAAAAGCTCTCCGAGCTACAAAGCTCTTCATGTCATAAGAATAATAAGGACTCCGAGCTACAAAACTCTCCGGGCTACAAAGCACACCGCGTCATGGGAAGAAGAACTCCGAGCTACAAAGCTCTCTGGGCTACAAAAACTCTCCAGGCTACAAAGCACACCGTGTCATAAGAAGAAGGACTCCGGGCTACAAAGCTCTCCGGGTTACAAAGCTCATTGTGTCATAAGAAGAAGAAAAACTCCGAGCTACAAAGCACACTGGGTCATAAGAAAAGAGAAGACTCTAGGATACAAAACTCTTTGGATCATAAGAAGAGAGAAAACTCCGGGCTACAAAAGCCCACCGGGTCATAAGAAGAGAAAAGACTCCATGATACAAAGCTCTTCGGGTCATAAGAGGAGAGAAGACTCCATGATACAAAACTCTCCGAGTCGTAAGAAGAGAGAAGACTCCGGGTTACAAAAGCCCACCGGGTCATAAGAAGAGAAAAGACTCCAGGATACAAAGCTCTTCGGGTCATAAGAAGAGAGAAGACTCCGGGCTACAGAAGCTCACTGGGTCATAAGAAGAGAAAAGACTTCAAGATATAAAGCTCTCCGAGTCATAAGAAGAGAAAAACTATGAGCTCAGAAGCCCACCATGTCATAAAAAAAGAGAAGACTCTATGATACAAAACTCTCTGGGTCATAAGAAGAGAGAAGACTCCGGGCTATAGAAGCCCACCGGGTCATAAGAAGAGAGAAGACTCTAAGCTACAGAAACCTATCGGATCATAAGAAGAGAAAAGACTCCAGGATACAAAGCTCTTCGGGTCATAAGAAAAGAGAAGACTCCGAGCTACAAAAGCCCACCAGATCATAAGAAGAGAGAAGACTCCAAGATACAAAGTTCTCCAGGTCATAAGAAGAGAGGAAAACAGTCTTACCATGTAACAACAGGTTTCAACCAAGTATGATAGTCTCACCGTATACGAATGTGTTTCGATTGAGAGGAATGTCTCACCGTGTACGAACGGATTTCGACCGGATGTGATAGTCTCACTGTGTACGAATGGGTTTTGACTAGGAGGAAGGTCTCACCGTGTAAGAACGGGTCTCGACCGGATGTGATAGTCTCACCGTGTATGAACGAGTTTCGACTGGGAGGAAGGTCTCATCGTGTAAGAATGAGTTTCGACCGGGTATGATAGTCTCACCATGTATGAACGTGTTTCGACTGGGAGGAAGGTCTCACCTTGTACAAACGGGCTTCAACCGGGTGTGATAGTCTCACCATGTACAAACAGGTTTCAACTGGGAGGAAGGTCTCACCGTGTAAGAATGGGTTTCGACCGGGTATAATAGTCTCACCGTGTATGAACGGGTTTCGACTAGGAGGAACGTCTCACCATGTACGAATGGGTTTCGACCGGATGTGATAGTCTCACCATGTACGAACGGGTTTTGACTGGGAGTAGACAAACATGGTTTACGAATGAAACCACAAGCCGTGTGGTTTAAGGATGACCCACGAATCTCATGGTTTAAGGATAGACCCATGAAACTTGTGGTTTAAGGATAGACCCACGAACCTTTGGTTTTTAGGGAAGCACTCGCTAACCCCTTGAAAAAATGCATGGCTTCACTGGGAAACCTTGTCACACTCACTTGAGCAAATGTTAGAGACGTCATCAAGAGACGCATTGGCAATATTACAGCATTAATTGAACAAGCTAATCAAGTTAAGTTCGACTACTTTTAAAAAACATTTGATATTAATCAGCATCATGTGGCGCAAAAATGTCATCTTGTTCGGGAATGTATCATTAATCATCAAATTCTTTGAGAGTCAAGTTCTTATCAAAACGGCTACGGTTCGTGAAAAAGGCTCATTAAGCATGCCAAGCTAGAGCTTTTTAGTCAGAAATGGTTTCTCACACACTCTCGATAAAATAGCTACTTGATCCCATTCATTCGCGTGGGAAGTAAATGATTGCTAAGAGTATCTCACATAACCTGTCTCAAAGGCTTTCAGAAACATTTGCGATGAGCACAATCTGATCGATCAAAGAAGTCTTTTGAAAGAACCACAACATAGGCTTGGTTAGGGCTTACACAAAGGAATTATTGCTTTGAGGCCAATAAATGAACATTTGTCACTATCTTCAACGGGTTTACAAGTCGAGAACTTGGAAGATATGACAAGATAAAATTACTTCCGCTCTTTCAAACAGTAACTTCTTGGTGATATTCTCATTTTCACTCAAACCATCCCAATCAGAATAGACTTCGGAAGAGGGTTATAATGTTGGCCTGGGAGAGGCTCGAAAGGTTTAAAATTTTCAAAAGAGTTTTTAAGAGTTGGTGATCATCATGGTGTTGTGACTAGGTCACTCGATCTTTTGAAATCATTTGGGCTTTGAAACACGGTGCATCTCGAAAGTCTCTTGACTAATCATTTCTGCAATGGAGCTTTGCTCTTTTTTTTCTAATTTCATTTGCACTTGCAATCATTTTTTTTTACGTAGGCACCTAGACTTTAATTGTTTTTTTTTTTTTTTTTTTTTACATAAGATGCAACATTTTGGCTCTTTTCTTAACGGGCATTGGCCTTGCTTTTACCAGGCATACTGCTTTTTCATGCCCCCTAATTTGTCAAACTTTTTGCTCTTTGAACTTTTGAAGCTCTTATGACTTTCGAGATACTTTTCACGTTTTCTCGTAAATATCAATCGTATTTCGTCAATTCTCATGCCTTACCCCAATGAAGGGAGATGATCACCGCTCGGGGTTTAGAAATGAATAATCAGACCCAAATTGGTTAAAGTAATGGGTATCGGTGTTTGGGTAGAGAATGAAATGCTCTTCTTCACCTTGGGATGAGTCAAGCTCTAATGAGAATTCCTCTGAAACTATCACCAGAAGATTAATGCAAGTGAAAGTAATAGAATCTTTCTCAATCTTTCGCTCTACAACACGATTGTAACCTCTTATGTTGCTCCAATGTAGGGTCGTTCTCGACAGGGGTACTTTTTTTTTACAGTCGACAGGGGTATTTTGAATGATCATCTTTATTCGATCCAAAGGGGTAGCAAGAGATTAGTGCAATACTTGGAATTGATGAAGGAAATGTTTTTATCATTTCAATATTTGTGCTCAATGCAAATGAATCCTTTGTCCTAAGAGAAAGTTGTTTTTCACTCAACTCTCAAAAGTGTTTGAATGACGTGTTTGGAAATGGCTTGCCTTTCTTCATCCTAAGCAAATCCTGTTTGGCATGGTTAACATCTCCATCTCACTCTATCGAGATTATCTGAGTAGATCAATCTCCATGGGGAAATTTGATTCAAAATGAATAACCGACAAAACAATAAAACAATTTTGAGATAAAAAGGATGCTAAAAAAGTTTGTAGAATCATTTTTTTTTCCAATTATTCATTTTGTGCTTCTCTAGGAAAGCGCCAAAGGTTCTTTTTGTAATGGAAATTTTCTCTTTTTTTCTATTTTTTAAAGAAAAAGAAAAAAGAAAAAAAATGAGAAGAAGGGTACTTACCTGCGGCATGGTGACTCGGTAACCCTATAAAGAATGTGAAAGAATATGTTAGTGCAAAAATCTTTAGGGATTGAAATGTTGGAAACGATACATTATTACCTTTCATTCGCTTTCATCCTTTAAGCGCTAACATCTCTTGGATTCACCTTCGTGGATATTTGGTAACTCGACAATACCCTTCCCTTGCATTTGCCTTTAAGTGTTTGACGTTTTCCTGATTCCTTGGTAGAAGGCACCGCTTCTACGGTCAACTGCAACTTTTTTTTTTTTTCATTTATCACCTTGTAAGAAGGGAAGATGAAACGGGTTATCTCCATACTTAATTAGGTTCAACTGAGGAACGATACGTCCTTTTTTGATGAATTTGACAATATTGTTCCAGCACACTTCATTAATGGGTGAATGAGAGATTTTTCTCTAAATCAAATGTTGTTCTCCCACTCTTTATAAAACAAACCTTTGTTCCATTCGAGTTTGTCCTGTATCAAATAAAAGGACATGTCATTTTTTTATGCCGAAGAGAATCAAGTTTAGGAACGAAATACATCCCTTTTCAAAGTCAGGCAATCAACACCCCAAGGTGTCTCTTATGGAGGAAGGGGTAATATTACCCCTTTGTTTCATTTGAGTCTTTCTTTGTTTAAGATGAACATGACTTAATAACGCTCCATCGCATTTGTTGGAGCGTTACAAACTTGGTACTCTTGATGTCTCCTTGACAATGAAAAGAAAGTCATGTTAGAAACGGTATCAGAAATGGGTAATTGGAATCGATACAGTTTACTCTTCCTTCGAATTCGCCTTTTTGGACACTTGCCAACTCCCTTCATTTGTCTCATCATGCAAAGTGAACGAGATCGATGGGCTATTTTGGCACGTAAGGCATTTGCGTCATTTCCCTTCAAATAAAGAAATTTCCTAAAATGAAACTCAACTTCGTTCCGCTTTTATGGAAGATTGGCACCAACGAAGCGTCGACGCATGCTTACTCCTTGAGTTCAATGAGCCCGAGAAAATGACCACGTGAAGAGAGGGCCTTAAGTAAAGTTTTCTTGAAATTCATTTTGGAAGGTAGACGTAAAGGTTCGCTTGAAACACTTCTGAAATTTTTTTTTAAGGGATGATTTTCATGAAATTGAATTCCATCGTTAAAAAATATGAGTCGCATGATTTACGAAAGCATCAATTGGATTCGCAATCAAAACCCAAAATGTAAAACATGATTCTTAACAAGAATGAGAACAATGATAAAATACAAGAAACTCTTGTATATATAAGAGTAAAAATCAACTCTTGTCCTAATGCCAAGGAGCATCACGCATAATCTGCAAAAAAAAAAAAAAAAAAAAAAAAAACAACAATGTCAGTATGAGGATAAGAAAATGATTTCTCAATGAGGTCACTTCTTACAACAAAATCGAGGCGACGGTACATGCCCCATAGTCCTTACTACAGGATTTTTTGTATTTCGCCAAGATTTTATCATAAGAGAAGACATCATTTAAAAATCGATCCGCGGCCATCAATTGAACGTCCACTCTATTCCAAAAGTTTCATGCAAAAGTGGCATTGATTTTTGAAAGATTGATTTGTGATTTCACTCTTGCAAAAATGAAGTAACTTTTGTTTTGAGAAATTTATACACAAAATGGAGAGAATTTGATTAAAAATGCAATTTCAATTTTGTGCCCCAATGTATAATCACAACTTGAAAGTTTTTTTTTTTTTTTTCAATCAAAATGCAATTTTGAGCTCATAACTAGAAATTTAAATAAAACCATGTGTTCAACAGGGCCAAATCAAAGTATTTAGAACTTGCATTCAATGCTCACTTTTCTCAAAAGTAATTGTCAATTTTTCAATCATAAGCCTCTATTACCGAGGGCATCAATTGATTTCGCGAATTTCAAGATAAAAATTAAATACAAAATGAACAAATAAAAAGGAAAATGATACTTACAATGGGTGCCGACCTTTGTGTCTGCTTTTTTTTTTTTTTTCAATCACATAGCACATGAAATGTGGTTCGATTTCTGCTCTATATGGCCCAAAATGGAGCCATGGGATCATGGGATTGAACCAACAAGCTCGCGGCTAGGTCGTATTACCCATGACTCCGGCTTCATCAAAGAACTGACCCGTGTAGCATGCTCGCAAACCGGGGTGGGTACCTTCAACGTGAAGAAAGAAATTTCGAGGTAGAAATGGGTGCTTCGTACTACACAGTTGTAGTCAGAGTGGTATCCACCTCAACACCATCCTAAGTAATCCTATGCGGCCCAGGTCTGGCGGTAGGTTGTGCGTGCTAAGGTGTAGTGCAATATAAAGGATACATGCACAACAATTTATAGGCAAACAATATTTCATATATATAAAAAAAAAAAAAAATCATACATTCCTACACCTCCCTGCAAGGTAAAAGTGAGCAAACACTTCCCCTTATACCTCCCATTCTGCAAAAATATTTAACACCTTTAATGTTAGGAACGTACCTAAAATCCTCGTATTCAAACAAATTGTCTTGGTTGATCATCATTACAGTTGTTTAGGGAAAATGGTCCTCGTCCAAAGGCAAACAAGGCGACGTGTGGGGGCATTGCAGGACGTTGTAGATGTAGGTATTTAAGGCAGTTGAAGAATTTGGTAGAGTACTCTAAAGGGAGAAGTACACTATTAGTGTCATAAGTTGTATACGGCGCTCACTTAATGCCAAAAGTTTCCGTCAGATCACTTAAGTGCCAAAAATTTTGAAAAACAATCATTTCAATGTCAACGCCGATCTAGTTGGTCGGAAATCCAACGTGGTAGTTTTTTATTAATTTTTGAAGCTGACGTGGATCGTCAGAGAGTACAATCAGCATACAAATAACAAAACGATGCCGTTTAGCGTCTTTTCCCCCAAATTAGAAACCCTAAATCCCCAAATTCGACCAGATTCGGAAGTTGAAAACCCTAAATCCCCAATTCGACCAATTCGAGTACATACTTCGATTTTTTCCCAAAATTATTAGCTCGCTCTTGCAAATGGAGGGTAGAAGCTTGAGCAGTGATTCACATTCATATAAAAAAAAAGTGAATTAGATGATGAGAGTTACTGTTATTGTGGGTTACCGAGTCCAAGAAGAACATCCGAGACTTGGTTGAATCTCGGGAAAATATTCCATGGGTGCGGCAGATATAGAGAAGGCTCGAAATGCAAGTATTTCAAATAGATTTATAAGAAATTCTTTGATCGAACGATAGAGGTGATCTTGAAGTTACTTGAAGGTCGAAATCAACCTCCACCTACGTTAATGGACAAGTTGGAGGATGTCGATTCAATGCAAGCTCAAATGAAGAGTTTAACATCTCTGGTCGACCATTTGAAAAGGGAGGTTTCAAGACTGAAAATTGAAAGAAACTTTTATTGAACGTTGATTGTATTCTTATTCTCTTGGGTAGTTTATTCAAATGCGAAGTGAGTAATGATAAAAAAGTTTGTATGTCTACCATAGTTGAAGACGTGGAATATGCACTTGTATTGGATTATTTATAAGTAAAATGTGTTTTTGGTTTACTACAGTTTTTGTATGGAGTAGAAGATTTTGTTGTTGTAATCTATGGTAAAAATGCAAGGTTGGAGTTGGAATGCACTAATTATGAGCACTTAAAAGTTTTATTGTTTAGTTGTGTATTATCAATATTTTATTTAGTTAGTTTTTGTTTCAAATATAATGATTTTGTGCATTTTTTATTTGGTAATGGTTTGCTACATTTTTTTTATTTAGTAATTTGGCTGAACGAGGAGCGAGAGGCAACCTTGGTCGACAATTTGGTTGTTCAGGAGCTCCATTCGACAACCCCTCCCAACCAACATTGTCAAAACGAATTTGATAGGGGCTTTATTTTGCTCCATGCCTACTGTGTTTTAAGCACAATAGCTCATAAACTTTTGGCCATCCGACTCACGCGAACTTTGACTCCACCAATTCTGTTTATACAAAAATAAGAAATGATATATAAAATAAAAAGTGAAAAAGAAAATTAAACAAAAAATAATGGTAATGAGAAAAGGACATAAAAAGGGAGATAATAAAGAAGAAAAGAAGAAGAAGAAGAAGAAGAAGATTCGAAGCCTATGTTCTTTAGTAAATTTCGGACGTGCCGAGCTCTTGTGCGCAGCCCGTTCTTGGCAATGCTCTGGGCCCATATGTTGTTTCTTTCTTGTAGGTTGTAGCCCATTTCTCGTGCCTTTTACGAAGCCCATCCGAAACAATTTAGAGAGAGAGAGAGAGAGAGAGAGAGAGAGAGGCCCATTATAAATAAAAAAAGAAACAAGAAGCCCAGCCCGTCTTCTCCTTCTCCCTGGCACCCGCGCCTGTGAAATGTGAAGGAAGGGAGTATACGGTGGCTGAGCTGGCGTGTGGGAGAGAGAGAGAGAGAGAGCCATAGCAGACAGATTGCGAGGTGTTGAAATGGAGTCTGGACGATGGGCGAAGCATGGGTTGGGTCTCTGTTAGCGGCGGCCGAGCGACGAGTTCCAGTGGACGTAAAGGGCCGCCGGAGGAGAAGGAGAACCCCGGCCGTCCTGTCAAGTTTCTTTGGCGAACGACGACGCCATTTCCGATCAGGTAAGCTCCTCTTCTCAAACGCTCTGTTTTTCTTTTTCCACCCTATTCCGGAACCGAGAGCGTGAATCTTAACCCATGAACTCGCGGCTCAATTCTGCGAAACCAAGATAGATTCGTGCGAACTGATGATGTCAAGAACTTGTCGCCTCCTGTTTTTGGCTGAAATTAGTGTCAAGATTGAATCAAAAATTTGTTCTCGTAGCTGCACAACATGTATTCGACAAAATGCTTCAATAATGAAGCACCGAATCCATGTTATCCGATCGACGTTAAAAGTTTAGTTTAATGCTTGATCGTTCCCGTATTGTTTGAAGCACGTCTGCTCTATTCTTGTTTTGCTACGTTCTTTCTTGGTTTCGTGGCATATTTCTTGACGTTCATTAATGGCCGTTCAAAAACCGAGCTTGGCACGGCCATCGCCGGCGATAGGCTGACGACGGCCGGAGGCGCAATCCGGTGGTGGTATGCGCGGCGGTATGAGCGCCGGCGTTCGTAGAGAAAGGTACGGTGTCTAGTTGGGTGGGTTCCCCACCCCCCCAAAAAAAAGAAAAGAGAGATAGAGAGAGAGAGAGAGAGAGAGAGAGGGAGAAGAAGATAAAGCTGCAGAGGACGAAGGCTTCGGTGGAAGAAGAGAGCGAGAGGTTGAAGATGAAGCCAGAAAAGGACAAAAGAGAGAAAAAAAAAAAAGAAAAAAAGAAATAAAGAAATTCAAAAACATTTTTAAAAATATTTTAATCCACGTGGATAAGTCGGGTCAATGGGTTGGACCGAGTAAACCCGGTCCGAACCCATACCCCGAATATCATAATAATAGAAAATTAAAAAAATCATAAAAATAATACAAACTTAGAAAATACTTAGATAAATAAAAGATTTCAAATTCCAAAAAAAAAAAAAAAATATATATAAATATATATATAAATTAAATTAAATTTATTTTCTATTTTCGCTAAATTTTTGCCATTTTTTTAAAATTTTTTTTATACTTTTCTCTTTTGTGTTTTTCCTCGTTTTGTCCTTTTCCCCTGCACGACCTTTTTCAACCCATCTTCTTCCCCGAAGCATTTTCTTTTCTGTGCATCTTCATCCTGTTCCCCTTTTTTCTTTTGAACCCGTACAACTAGGCAACTAGCCACCACACCATCCTCTACGGACGCCAACGCTTACACCGCCGCACCCCGCTGCCGGCTTACACCACCAGCCGTCGTCGGCAATGGCCGAGCCGAGCTTGCCAGCTTGGTTTTGAACGGCCATTAACGAACGTCAAGGAATACCGTCACTGCTCATAAGGGTCTCGTATTTCAGGTTCTTCTGCTCCTCCTTGACGTAGTGCTGGATGTCGGTGAACTCCAGCTGCCTCTCCAGCGACTTGAGGCAGCTGTACATATCCTCCTCCGCCGCGACCACGGGCGACTCCATCGTCATCCTCGATATCTACGGTGGCGGATCAGATGGAACCAGAGCTGCTGCGGAACCTGCCATGCCTTCCAATATCAAATCTGCTTCCGATGGATGGATGGATGGATGGATTGATTCCTCCTCCTCCTCCTCCTCCTCCTCTTTCCCCTCTTCTGTTCCGACACAAGGAGTGCGTCGAGAGTTAAAGTTCGAAAGAATATGAAAAAAAAAAAAAAAAAAAGGAAAAGCCGGGCCTTTGGCACTTGAGCCCTTCGGCCCACCAAAAAGAAATAGGCCCAATCCGATGATGGCAACAAATTCCAGACTAGACTAGACTAGACTTAGACTAGACTTAGACTAGAAATCGCCCCAAGCAGAAGCAAAGATGGCATGATTCAAGTTTCATGTTGGCCAAATATCAAAGTGTGCCATCCTAAATTTGAGGTGAACCTCTTAAGGTATGTCTAGACCTTATTTTTACTTTGGAAAAATAGAATTTAGTCTTTTCGGTATTTTGTTACTGTTTATTTTGTATCGAGCTAGATGAATGAGAATACGATTCATCGGTAATTAGAATTTTATCCCACGATTGAAATGTGGGAATATATGCCGGCATATGTAAAGTCCAAATACGTGAATGTCCACCTGTAGGTACATCCGCATTCTTCATGCTTTCGCTATGTATTTAAATAGGATTACATCATGAACTCGAAGAGTCATTGAGCTCATCCACTGCTTGCTTATAAGTTATAATTCTAACATAGACTCGTAAATTTAATCCCGTAAATGTGCTAGATTTTTTCACCTCATATAGAACACCTCCCTATCATGTTCGTGTGTCAATATCCGTACGGCCAAAATATATATAGATCCATTCTTTGTGAAACTATACATTATTTGCATATTGAGTTCCTAATATTGATCTTTACTTTTGAGCAAACAAAATGATTTGCAATTTGTTCTCATTTATTGCACCCGACATTTACTCAGCAGAAATAGTGACTTCTGAAGCCACCGCAAAGCAAGAGTATTCATTTCCCAAAACTAATAAAATTATTCTCCAAATGGCATTGACATATTTCTCAATCCATCCGGTCCTTTTGTTTTGTCAGGACTTGTCAACGTGCATTCCAGTTTAGTGATACAGTTAAACTCCGCTTTTCTGCAGGCCCGCACCTCCTAAAGGAACTTGACCTCATTAACTCTGGCTAAAACTCTACTACCAAACGATTTTTTATTTCCACTGGAAATGTTGCACAATAATACTTGATGACATGCCTATCCATTTCCTACCTCATTGGAGAGGCTGCTGTCCTCCTGTTATTGTGCTAAGATGCCACGACCGACTAACTTTCCTGTATGTCGATGCATATTTCAATTGAGTCATTAAGGAGCCATGTGGTCGACATCGATTTGTTGGAAAAGCTTTCATCACGGTGTCGTCATTTGAGTGCTATATTATTCAATTTTATCGAGAACGCTGTAGAAAGCTACTAGCTTGTTAAGCTTCTTGGTGTATACTTGCCTTACCATATAAAGCCCACAGTGCAAAGGCTCTTAGATATTTGCTTTGCTCAAAATATTCACGGAGAAATGGAGTTATAACTTTAATGATGGCATTTGTTTTATCAAGTGTTCTTCCTGTCCCACTTCCTCAGGTAGGACTCTTTTTTGCCTTACTTCTTAGACAAAAGAACCAGAAAGCTATACATTTTCTTCCCCTTATCCTTTTGCTGTTGTCTACAGGAAGCAGTATTTTGCATATTAATGCTCCGAAGGGAAAACACCAAATCAGAAATTTTCCACCCACTGCAATTGTCAACACAGTAACTCGCATCACGCCTACTGAAGTTCACGAAGAAGGTAGGATTATGAATCAATTTTGCGGAATTATTACCTTACTTTTCATAAAGTTGATAGGGTTTCATTCATTGTTGTCGAATTGATATGAGGCTTTCCATAGAATTTTATTGAACATGGAAACAGGTTCTCAATTTTGCAATCAAGCTAAGGCTCTTTTTCCGATGAATGAAGTCGATAATCGGTGAGTTAATAGTCTTGTAACAGCAACCTCATTGCCTCCCACAACCCCCCCCAAAAAAAAAAAAAAAAAAAAAAGGGAAAAGGGGAAGTTATCCTGTCAAGGCAGGCATACAAGGATCAGATACAAAAAAAAGGGTTTGCATCTCTCGTGGTTGTGGGAATGATCTAGATGATCTATAGTCCATGCCCGTTATATTCAACGAGGGAGAAATATCTCAGCTGGCTGAGAAACTTGACAGCAAAATAAATGATGTTAATCCACGCGACGAATAAGCCCCGATGCTTGTTTTTAATAATTCATAGTGATTACCGTGCCACATGCAACAATGCATGATCATCAATTATTTTGTTGCTAGTTGGTGCTAAAGTCTTTCTCTCAGAATTTATGCAGTGTCTCAAATAATCAAACGAAGGAGCTTGGTCATAAGACAGGAATACTGTAGGAGCCCAATAAGTGGCCATTTCAATAGCATATGATTAATATTCTGGCTTTCACTCTGTCTTGTTACTAATGCTTTCCAATAAATCTTAGTTTACAGCTTAGTTGCAGCAATGGCATGATCAAAGTGACAAGTTGTTTCCATCTCTCTTCAGGTGCATCTGTTCTTGATTTGCTTGGTGATGATATTTCTGACAGAAATTTGGAAATTAGTCCAGCAAATGAAGATCACGTTGCCTTTTCAGTAAACAGTATCATCTGTTTCTTGTCATTGGCTTGCCATGGACGTTTCATAGTTATTATTACTGGATCATGCATCATTTCAATTTGGAAGATAATAATTCTACACATTAGGCAAAAGTTGAGACACCACTTTAGTCTGAGTGTTATCGTCACTTCTCTGCATTTATTGTGCCACTCACGTGGTAATTATGGTTGATAAGTTTTCTTTCTTTACTCGCCAAGAAAATTGCATGATTCATTCAGAAGGGCATAACCGCGAATCTGGGAAACGCAAGTGGTTTCTCTTTTCTGTGGTGAAAAATGAGTGGTTGTTCTATACCATGATGAATTTGCTGAACTCAATAACTTGTGTCAGGCTTAGGTAGAGTGGACAGAAACACCAGCTCATTCACCACCGCAAGTTGACAGGTAAAATGGATAAAGTTGAAATTGCAATTACCCATGCTTTAGGATTTATGATGCTGATTTAGATATATACAGTAATATATAACTAGTTATACATTCTGTGGTTAACTACTGTATTCGTTTATTCTTTTCCATTTCCGCCTAGCAACTACTCATTTATGTGACTTACAGGAAATTGCGCTGTTAACTACCTGTAGGTCTTTGATTGGGATGATAATTAGAACCGCTTGACCATTTGGTTTTGGCTTTTGTTGGTTATGCATGGATAATGTAATGGAAATTGATTAGCAAAAGGAGGATCCAGTTAATGAAGAGAAAACTTAAATGAACATGAAGACTTAGTGCGGTTCATTAACAAAAAAGTAGTGACCCAATTTGGGGATTTAGCATGATCAGTTCAGTTGTAAACTTTTATTACATGGCATTTTGGAAGAAAACTGCTAAGATAAAGTCAGTTTCTAGTAGAAGAAAACATATTATGGAACACTATGCAGTTCCTCTTCAGAGAATTGTCATACATAAAAAAGGGTGTACTTTCTCAGTAGGGAAGCTATAGGATGGCTGAAAGAACTTTCTTGTGCAGTTGCCTACTATTTTTGTAGTTCCTCACTACTGCAGTGTCAAAGCTACTCAGCAAGATTGAACACTTGCGGTTAACCAATAATAAGTACAGATCTCTGATCTTTTTTCCCTTGCGAATGGAGGTGTAGCACATCATCTTAACCTGTTGGACATCATGGAAGAGGATTTTGCACAAATATGCAAGATAAGCACTGTGTGAACCTGACTTATGGCGTGTCTTTCGGTCTAAACAATTGGTTTAACATTTTGAAATTATAAGCTTTGTATTAGAATTCTTCGCAACAAATCATAGTCGATCAAATGATTTTTAGATCCCAAATACCAAAAGCTACAACATATTAAAAAGGTACAACTACCCTAAGTGGTCTTGGACTCTTGGCAAAGAGCTTTAATTTGAACTGATTTATGTAGTTCACGGGCTTCCCACACTGTCATGCCTGTTAGAGCATGTACATGTTAAATCACACATTCATCTTATAATTTAAGTTTCTAGAATTGTTGGTTGTGGTTTAACAAACTTTCACACGGTATTAGACTAGGAAATCCTGAATTATAATCTTTTTGGACCATTATTTGCCTAACCCGTTATATATTTCCACACTTCGAGCCTTAAGCCAAAGTCCAGGATTTTGTGTGAGGAATGTAAGGGTATCAAATAGCAAACCGCGTCATCATGTAATTGATTAAACTTTTAAAACAGTTGGTTATGGTTCTACAAACTTTCAAGATACCCAGCAACTTTGTGCTTAGTGTTGGCATTGCTATGCTATTGCCCCCTGATTTATTGAGAGAAAGCCTGTATTCATATCTTGAAATCTAAGCTAAGAGGATGTCTCCACCGATGCTTTACATTAGCTACTTAATTAGGATGCAAGTATGCTTAACCATCGGTACCAAAAAATTAGCAGCATAACCATTGGTACCAAAAAATTAGCATGCTCAACCATTAGTGATCAGGCATATCGTTTTAGTGGTATATGGAAAAATCATAGGCAGCCTCTTATCTGGTTTTGAGGAAGATTTTTCTCACTGGCATCGTTTGATGCAAGAGTACCTTCTGTTCACTTTTCCGCACCATTTTCATCTCTTTGGAATTAAGGAACGAGTAAGAGGAAATCATATTCCTTTGGAAGCATTGTGTGGTTTAATGATAATTGAGTGTGAGCAGCTTTAATGTTGAGCAATGAACTGCTGGTTGTGTTATTTTTGATGTCACTAGTGTAGTGTCACTTGGGACTGCATCAACGTGTATTACTTTGTTGCAAGTTAACATGGCTATATGCAAACTCAACTGTTTCTTGAATTGCAGAACGTTTTCCTCTGGTTGCACATCACCCTTAAAACATTCAGGCTGGCTAGACATGTTGGAGAACCGAGATCATGCATTGGATGAACTTGATTTTGAAGCAGTGAGATGCTTGAAGCATTGCCCTCTTCTCACGTTGCTTGATGCTTGATTTTGAACTGAGATCAGCCTTTTGCCATTCTTAGCAGTATCATGGGTAGTTAGAGATTAATCTTAATCTTCTTAGCACCATGAAAAATCAAATCTTGAATGCTGATAGATTATATATAATCCTTTAGTGACTTCTTCCTCAGAAATGTTGGCTGTGACATGTGCATGCTCCTCCTCCGTCGTCACAACCTCATTTTGTGATCTTTCCTACAGTTTATCGGGTGATTGGGGAGATTATTCAAGTACTGTGGCCATAAAATTTAACTCTTCTGTACTGGCGAACACATGGGTCTAGATATGTTTCTATGGATGGAAAAATGAGAGTCCCTCATTCACACGTATGGTAGGAAATGGTATGTTTATGGAGTGTATTAGTACCCAATAGAATCGTATAATGAACACATGGACTACCAAATTAGATCAGTCTAAACTTCTTGGGTACAGAAGTAATTCTTGCTATGGGAGTGCACTGCAACATAGTACCACAAAATGCAGACTAGTAGCCATTAACAGTTTTTAACCTTGATCATCTCTTCTGGAAAGAAAGACATTGCTCAAGGAACTTAATTATGACATCCTTCATGTATACAGGCTGTCAATATCTTGCAATTTCATTGAGATCCAGTTCTCTCAGTATAAAAGAATGCAGTAAGATCTCTCATCATTCTCTTTTGATGCAAAGTCCATGATGAAATCTTTTAATGTGCCCAATCGTCAGCGTTCTTTGTAGAACTCAATGGGTATAGGGGATTGATATGGCAATCTGGAGGCAAACGCCTGTGCCTGGGATAGCTCGAATCATTCCTGGAGGGATAGTAGGATAATGACATCATCTGGTCACAAAGATGTATGGGAAGGTGATTTTTTAAGTTACCCTTATTTGGCCGGAAAAAAGGAAAAAAGAGAAAAAAGAAACCCTCATTTGAGCATATATTCGGTTAGTTTGATGAGCATCGAGACCTCTGTTTGAGCAAATTTTCTTACTGTGGATGCTCAAGTCTGGGACAATCTTGCCATCTTTAGGGGCTCTTACTTGCAATTTCATCCAAGCTTACCATAATGTAATTGAATCTTTGAAATTCCGCAACCATGAAATATACCATTTCACCGATTTTCTGCTGTGATCTACTGTATATCAATCATATCTCATTGTGGATACTCAAGTCTGGGACAATCTTGCCATCTTTAGGGGCTCTCTACTTGCATTTCATCCACGCTTACCATAATGTAATTGAATCTCGGAAATTCCGCAACCATGAAATATACAATTGCACCGATTTTCTGCTATGATCTACTGTATATCAATCATATCTTGAATAAGATTTTGGACAAAATGCATTTGGTATTGCCTCCTCGAGATCATATAGACATCTCTAGCACCATATCATTTTTCTAGATTCCTGTTTCTATCCCTTTTTACGAATAAAAATCGTGGCATTTCTCTGGTCTATCATTTTATAATTTCTTTCCCCTTTCTTTACGAAAATAATTCCAGATGATGAGAAAGAATTGACCATCTGCAACTTCTCACTTATGCATCTGATTGCTGTTCTAGGATAGTGTTCATTGTTCTAGGTTAAGCTTTGATATTCAAGGTCAAGTAATTCCTATGCTTTTCATTTTTTGTGCCAAACATAACTCGCTACTCTCTGCTGTTTTGTTTTATTGCTCCTCCAGCGAGCTCTAGTTCTCTTAATAACAACTATTTTCTCGGGGGAGATCATGACGTCTCTTTGGGAAAAACGTCCTTTTGAAGTGGATGATCTATGTGACGATTTCACCACATATGAAGAACATAAATTATCAGAGCATGATTTTGATCAAGTCCGTGTGCTTAAGAAAAGGTGACTCAGCGAAAGTTAACCTGTCTTCCTGTTTGCGGATGTTGATAAACTGCTTTATGAAGCTATAATCATGCAGGGTCATTGCTGAAGCAGGAGTCATCAGAAGCGAAACTTTAGGTTCTTTCTGTCTCAGCAGCATAAGAGATGCTATTTCTATCATGGCTCTTGATTTTTTTTTTTTTTTTTTTTCGAAAAAGGGACATGACATCCGAGTTTCCATGTTTCTTATTTCTTTCAAAGCCGAGTTGGAAATTTTTTTCTTGTTCATATGAACACGTTTTCTTGCATGTCTAGCAAAACAAAACAAAGAACAAAAATCCCTGCCCGGGGGCAAGATTTTGTGATGTCATGGACGCCTTAAACTCGTCCCTAGATTATTTCTTAAATATGTTGCAGAAATGCAAAGAGAAATTTGATATTTAGAAGAGATGCACTCATGAATAGTCGCGCTGCTTCTCATTCTTTATTTCGGTACTGCTTTCATCGGACTCATACAGTGATGGAGCATTTAGTTTTGATTTCTGCAGAATAAACGTATATAGCAGGAGGAATACGTTCAAGACCTCGGTTTCCTGTTCAAAGGATGCGCCTTTATTTCTGTCCCTCCAGGTTAAGATGCAGATACTGCTCCGACATGAAACTTCGGAGAGAAGGCCAAGTTAGGCAAAGATTACATGAAGCGCCTCTTTTGTTATTGTATCCTGATGGCTATTGTTTTTATGTGATGATCAGTGTCTCCCCCGTGATTTGAACAGCATGGTTCAGAAGAAGCATATTGGCATATAGCGTCATCGTGAAAGATCCGAGAGAGAGTTCAAGCTCTCAAAGGTAAAATTGAGCAGATTTCCTTATCTTAAAATACTTCTAGCTTGTTTTTGAAGTTGACTTATTTATTTTGCCTGGCGCTGTGAAGTTCCGACAGCGAAGAGTCATGCTCCTCCACTCCAGGTCATCGTTTGTCATGATCACAGTTCTTTCTCCGACCAATTTCAGTTGTGGAACTTCTCTATTGGTAAACAAGGCTAGCTTTGAAGATGCCTGATTTACTTCTTCAAATTAATCTTTTCGGTCGGATTATCAGTTTGAAAATATATTGTCAAGTGAAATTCATTTCTGTCCTTCTACCTCTTTGCACGATTTCAATGAGGGCTTGTCTAGATAAGCTTCCATTTTTTCGCTTTTTGCTTAATCCAAATTTCGCGAGGGACATGATTTGACTTTTGTCTTAATGCCAGAAACTTTCACAATATTTAATTTTAATATATAAATTCACATATAGTATTTTCTTAATATTTTGAAATTTGGAAAATATTTGAAATTTTGGCAGGGAAACAATATAAAGTTATGTGCCATTATTTACTGAAGTATCAATAAACGTATGCTATGTTATTTCGCGCGAGAATTGAATAATTTGAAAAAATATATATATTTTTAAATAATTATTCAGTTTTCCATGCGCAAGGAAGAATAAAAAAGAAGAAAAAGGTTTCTCTGATGTCTGTGTTGCTAGGATCCATCGATGGAAACAGTTTCTCCAGTTCATGTTACAGACTCTTTCCAAACAATTGCCTGAAAAGCTCCTGAGTCCTGACCATCTCCTCAAAGTGTAGTCTACACTTTCTAACACGCGTCCCTTTTTTTCTTTTCTTTTTTTGTTTCTTTCTAAGTCCTCACCACATTGAATCAAGTTTCTCCATAGAGGGGTTCCATGGAGCTCATCCGCGGCTGAGGTCGAATAGTCTTTCGCAATTGAAGATCTCCAACGTCTGTTTGTGAAGCTCCACCTCGTCGTGATCTGTTAGTGAGATCTAGATCTCGGCAGGATTCTCCTCCAAAGCTCATCGCCACGACTAGCCTTGTCGGTGGCAACGAGACGGAGCTTGGGCTCAGCGTCGAGCTCGACACCGTGGGTGACCTCCCGTCGCCTGTGGAAGACACGTGGGAATAATGTTTGCCGTCCGCCGTCTTGACCCTCCGCGTCGGCGGCGGCGGCAGTGGGGGAGGTCGGAATCATTGAAACAACGCTGTGGTTGGATGCACGAAAACAGTGGCTGCGAAGGTTGTGGGCAACAGCACCGTGGCGTGGCCCTCGTGGGTGGGGGAGAAGAGGGAGAGAGAAGAGAGGTAAGTGTTGGAGCTTAGTGCGGCAGTTTTCTAGTGTGGGCATAAACCTCGTAGTCTGTCCACGTGGCATTTGTTAAGTGGCAAGACAGAGAGACATCTTCTCGTAGTTAAAAGAAATGCTTTTACTATTTAGATGCCACCTACGTAGTTGGGAGAAACTTTCGTTAGGTACCAAAGGGATCCGTGGGAGTTTTTTGGGTCAGGGATTGAAACCGCACTACGGGTTGACGACCCGTTGATGTGGACCGCCTCATTTGCATCAGACGGTACGACTGAAAATACTGTACCGCAAAACTTTGGATTTTCACTCTTCTATATTTTGGACATGAATTGCAAGATCTAGCCTTTCAAACCAATGTATACTAGTTTCCATGGAGACCTTTCATGGTTTTCTGGCTGATGGGACCTCAGCCGATGAAGCGCTGGATTGATTTTTAATGGCCTAACTAAAATCATCTCATAGATATGTCATATATGGCCTCACTATGACCGGACAAACATACGTATTTATATTTTTTTATCTATGTATTTATATTTTTAATCTTGTTCGAACAAAAAAAAAAATACTGTTAATTATGTAAAATTGTGCTTTTAGTTGGCCTTTTATAAGGAATGTTGGGATTACTCCTCTCGTGGTCAACTTGTCTTGACAAGTTGACCACAAGGCAATAAGCAAGAACCATGATTCTACTTGAAAGAAAAATTAAAAAAAAAAAAAATGACGACATGGGCACCTCAAAAAAAGGTAGGAAAAATTCTACTTTCCATCCCCTTTCTCTCTCACCACTTTTATAATCAAGACTCTCTAATTTCAATTTTTCTAATCAAATCTTGAAGTGAGCAATTGACCCAATTCAAATTAAAAACTAGCTTGGTCAATTTCCTGCCAGTTCATATGAGTACTGATTCCTAGATAAAAAGGAAAAAAAAAATTAGGATCTAGTCCTAGCCAATTCGGTACCCAATTCATTGATTATGTCAAGGTGTGTTCAATCCTTCTCTCACGTATAACTTTCGAGGTATAAAATGAAATTTAACAAAAGAAATGACATTATCTCATCATAGTTAAATAAGTTTGTAGACAAAAGCTCTGTTCGTTTTATAGAAAAATGTAGTGTTTCTAGATATTGTTTTCTGGGAAGATAATTTCTAGAAAAATAATCATATTTTTTAGTATTCAGCTTAAATTTGAAATTGAGCTAGAAAATATTTTCCGCCGTTCAGTAAAGAAAATCTTTTCCTACATATACTCATTTTCAATAATTATTTTATTATTTTTTATTATCGATTTTATAATATTTAATTTTTAATCTTTTCCGTTAGATGCTTGACTCTCTTGGCGTCTCCTCCCAACTCTCCCCTCTACACACTCTCTCTCTCTCTCTCTCTCTCTCTCTCTCTCTCTGTTGCAAAGCATCGGAAGACGCTGATCTCCCCTCCGTCGTTGATCTCTGGTAGCGTTATTTCGTCAATTCCCCTTTCGCATTCCCGCGGATGCTCCTCCTCTTTCTCAATCACTTCAATTCATCACGCCTTTGTGCTCCCGTCGTACCTCAGCTCCGCGTGCCCCCATGCCCGGGCCACCGAAGGCGGTTGCGCACAGGCCAGATGCGCCGCCCTCTCCTTCCTTGAGATTGCCACGATTGAGAGGCCCATGGTGCCTCCCCCCAGGCTTGGCCTTTGGATGGCGATCGTCACCGGGGAGCATAACCTCGAGAAGCTCGTGAGGTCTATGGAGGCACAAGCCAACCTGTTGATCAATCGAATCCTAGTGCTCAAGCTGAACCCTACCCAACTTGTCGGATCTATCAAAGCTCGAGCTTGCTGAGCTCAGGCAAGCTCGGCTTTGCCAGATTAGGTGAGGCTCAAGCTGGCATGTGGCTGGTCGTCGGTCACTTCCGTGGCCAATGACTGACTAAGGCTAAGGAAAAAGAAGAAAAGGAAAGAAAGAAAAGAAAAGAAAATTAAAAACTTGATTTTTTTTTTTTTTTTAAAAAAGAAGAAAAAAAACATAAAAATAAAAAGGAAAATTTGTTTGATGAAAGAAAGTGAGGTGGAGGAAGTTATGGAAAATGTTTTCCACTTTTCTAAAAAAAAAAAAAAAAAAAAAAAATTCCTCATTTTTTAATAAGGTTGAGTATGATCCAGGTGGGCGGGAACCCTTACTAAGGTCTATTTTTGAAAAATGGGAATTGGGAACCAAAAACTGTCCTTTGATTCTATGGATCCATCTAAGAACCCAACCGTCAATCCAATCCGATTCTTGGGTGGGTCCATAGAATTGGTCTCACTAAGCTTCACACATTTAGTGCAACATTTCCAACAAGCCAAAGTAAAGAAAAAAGAACCAAAGAACTACTTTATTCTTAATTGTAAGATTAGTAAAAAGATTGAACTCATATTAAAAATTGAGAGACGAGGCCGTGAGTCAATAGGTGTTGAGCTTGAAAGTTGAGGCCAAGAGTGATAGTTAGGGAGATGACTCAAATGAGGTGAGGGTGAGACGAGAAGAGTGCTTAGTTAATGGGTGTTGATTTTCAAATTAGGGATTTTAGGGATTTCATTTTTCTTAACTCTTTTTTTTTTATTGGAAATTTTTCTTAAAAATCAAATTTATTTTTAAATTACTGTTCCGGTCCGATTTGGTCTAAATGGACAAGTGAGCAATTTCACACCTAGAATCGAGAATTGGATTATAACCTATCGATTCAAATAAATTGGAACTGAGAACTGAACTGATTTCCTTAAGAACTGTTGGTTCCGATCTAGTTTTGAGCGGTTTGGGTAATTCTTGATTCTTTTGCACGTCCTTACTTTTGAAGGAGGTTTTTTCAATAATAGAAAATAATTTTCTTAATTAATTCAAAAAAAAAAAAAAAGTTCTTAGAAGTCATTTTATGTGAAATGAATAGAGCCAAATGTGATTGTAACTATTAAGATGAGAAAATGAGAATCAAGACTAAAAAATAAAAATAAAAAATTAAAGAGTGAAAAATAAAAAGATAGCGTAAAAACTTTAATATATTATATGGAAAAATTGTCCAAAAAATTCTAAATTTATTGTCAATATCAAATTAAACCCAATTTAATCAATGACAAGAAGTTCTGTTTTTTATTTTCCAGTTGAGTATCTGCAAAATTTTAATAAAATTCGACATGCTATTTTTTTTTAATAAACTTTTAATAAAGAGGAAAGATCAACCCATTAATTTATATATATATATATAATCATAAGGTCGGAGTTTCCCCATCTTGGCAAGCCCACTTAAAAAAAAAAAAAAAAAAAAGAAGCCCAAGTTCACTTCCTATCTCGACCAAAATCAGCCCAGCTACTGCAGCCGAGATGACTCTATCACTTACCTAAATTCAATTAGGAAGCCCACACCAGGTCCGGTTTATATATTATAGAGCCCCACAATCCTAAAATTTCACATTTACCTGCTATTTCCCGGGACCTTTACTCATCGCCTATCCTCACTATACATTGATATCACAAATTCGGGAACCCGCTGCAAATGAAGGAAATGTGACACAAACGGGAATACAGAAGACAAACCAGTCTTAAGCTTATCCGGAGATCGATGCTCGCAATATAAATTTGAGGTCGACACCACACCGATGAAAACCATTGATGACCCGGTGGTCATCATGGCGATGAGCAAATCCAGAAATAAAAGGGAGGAGGGGGGGTCACCAGCAGTCGAGAGATAAAACTCAAAATGAACACAAAAAAAAAATATATATATATATATATATATATATATATATATATATATAAAATTGATGACCGATGGATGAACTAGGTCTTGCAAACAACACTGAACTGTCCTCAGATTGAACGAAAAATAGGCATCACCTCACACACATTTACATTTCTTCGAACCACTGATGGGCATCTCAGGAGAGGAGGGTTCTATAGGCAACGTAACAATAATATTTCGATCTAACGAAAATATCATGAACAAAGATTCAGACCGAATCATTAACAAAAGCTTCCACATCGATCAGATTTCATGAAAACATCATCGGGGTTTTGAATCTTACCAAAAGAGACGGCAAAACATGGAAGATTATGTTACCTCATCAAGGAGAGATTCTCCACCACGAACGCTAGTCCAGTTAGCGTAAGGAAGCTCTCGGAAACGTCGCCTGGGGAGATGAACACGGGTCCGGGGCTTCAGATTCAGATTCCAAGAGCTCCCTTTGAGCTTTCGAGATCGAAGATGTGGCCAAGGGGCGCTCCTGGTGGTGGTCGAACTCTGAGGGAGTGATGATGGGTGATGGGGCGACGGCAAAGCAGACGGAGATGGCGACGAACCTTCGCTGAAACTCACCAGCTAGCGTCGACTAAAAGTGCTCTGTACAAAGGCGACACTCTCTCGTACTCGCTGAAGGTGACCATCAGCCTATTTTCCAAAAATCAATTCACATGAACTCGGGTGTTTTTGCTATTTCAATTAATTTTGACATTTCATGTTCTTACTTGGCATAAAATTTCAATTGGTTGGAAAAAAAATCACCTAAAACATTACTCAGAATATAAGGAAATGATTTTGTATTTTAATTCTTAGGAAAAAAATTCTTTACTTGACTTTGATGTTTCAAAGAGTTGTGCTTTATTTTTCGTCTTTATTTCTAATCTTGTATCATAAAAGCTCGACGGCAAAATAGTGCTTGTGAGGCCGAGGAATCAACAAACATTAAAATGATAATTTAAGGAAAAAAAATTTCGATCCTTTGAACTTTGGGGCCTGAAAGCCAGAGCGGATAACTTTCAGCCACTGGCCAACACTGTTAGTATCTTTCAGTGATAACCTTACCAAGGGACACTCTTATCTGTTTATTTTACAGGGGTGCTGATTTTTTTCTGGATACAAGGTTACAAAGTGAGAACTCTTACTAGTGGCATTTCATGGCAAAACTGCACCCTGTATTCTGTTCTTTTTTGCCTGGATTGTCTATGTAACCTTTTTTGTCTGGTTGTCTTCTTATACCATTGCGGTGTTTAGGCAGGGAGTCTGAATTAATGTTCTAAACAGTGTCTTGGATCAGTTGAGAAATATGCCCTTATAAGCTATTAGAAAAGCAAGAACTCTATTTTTTCTTGACATGGTATCTCGGGAGATATCTACTATACTTTCATGTTGGAATGCGGCAGCCTTCCTTGGGCAGGTAAACCCTAAGCTTGCCTCACAAAAATGAATCAAAAAAGATGTGAGGCAAAATCTGACCGGGCGCCCAAAAATGAGATTGTCTGTAGTTAGTGCTTACTGCTTTGTATAATCAAACCCACACAGAAATCTCTGCTCCTTAACCACTAATGAATGAATATACTCGAAACAACCAATGGCATGTTAAACAGAAGAAGGCCACTTGCAACCGTTAACTGACTTTTTACTGATTCTAATAATTTTTCGGCAGTTCTGCAAGAGCCTGAAGTTGCATGAAAATGTCAATGCTTCTCCCGCAAGCATTCTTGAGAGAGAGAGAGAGAGAGAGAGCTTTATTGATAAGTCGTTATATCCATTTTTTGTATATACTTTTTCTTTTTGCTTATAATCCACCCGTGTCACTTGATTTTCTAATTTATTTCCTATGTGTTTGGGTGTATGTTGTGGAACTTTACAGTGTCAAGGATCTGCTGGTCAGAGCTCGTTGTAAGCAATATCCAGAGACATCTTCTGACTGATTTTTTCTGCTTTGTTGATAGATAGTTCTCTACTCATCTATATTACGGTCTACTCCTTGCAGTGATGACAAGGGAAAACTGTTTATCAATGCAGACTCTTCAGATGCTAGAATTTTTCGAAGATCTCCAAGATTGTCTTTGAATCCATCAATGCCGCTAATGCATTATCCAGAATTAGGAGGGCGAAGTATTCATTTCAAAAACTTGCTCTCCTTTCCAAAGGATGGTGTTAAATCCCTGTTATCAAGATGTTGTAATTTAAAATCGAAGATTATAATTAGTAAAGTCAAGCCATTATCCCTCCCCTGGCATAAGTGTGAGGAAGAATCACACATGCATATAATGCCCCAGGATCCCAGAAATATGGACAACCTGCCGGATCCCAGAAATATGGACAACCTGCCGTTAAGAAGGTCTCCAAGATTTGTTTTAGCAACTCCAGATGACAACAGTAAGAATTCCTCCAGAAACTTTGACAAGTCCATTATGAATGGTAAGCAATCAGGGGGCCCTGAATTCACATCACTTCCCATTGGCGACGATGTTGAAGTCAAGGATGTCTCTAGTGGTAAATCAGAGAAAGAGCCTTTCAAGGATTATATGTCCTCTTTAATGAACTTAGATATGAGAGGACCGGACGAGAGTTGCTTGAAGCAATCTCCAGCAGATTATGCCCTGCCTAAGAAATCTGAACATGATGGATCTTTTTGTGCTCCAACTACATTACTTGAGACAGCAAGCAAGCAAACTTTTTCAGAAGCTAAATTTTCTACTTCTTTAATGAATAAATCAAACAAACCAAAAGCTACTTTCTTTGTTGGAGATGCAATTCCTGAGGATGAAGCTAAAAAATGGCGGAAGTGGCGTTATGATATGAAGGTGATTGCTTAATCTGTTTCATTGACTTTTCCTACACAAGGTTGATACTCTTTTCTAGCCTTAGGTAAAGCAAGAAAGCGCTTTGTGTGGACACTATTGTCATTGTAAATGTTAGAAATTTTTGTCATTTGACTCGTTAACTGATTGCTTATTTTATTTCCTAAGAAATATTCATGTTGCTTTTTCAACATAACTGCTACTCATGACAAATTTTGTGTTATCTTTATAATTGCGTATCACACCAGGTAGAAGTTTGGGTAGTGTCCCTTAGTTTCTGAAGGATCTTTAAGTAAATGATACCTACCTTCAAGTGACATGTTGGATCATCTTTAAGTTTAATGCAGTGTAGTGAATGACATACTAAAGGAAAACCAAGAAATCAAAGAATCAATTGCTAGAATAGTTCTTTTTTGTTAACATATTCTAAGCTTGCATCCACGTCTTTCCCATCAAGTTCGTGGACTAAATTGTCATCACATACTTGGACTGAATACTGATGAATGTAACAGTTGCTATGAATGTCTATCACTCAGCTCAATTTTACTGGACACCCTCGTTCAATTTTCCAGATGCTTCCTATCTCTTAGCAGCGATCTCATTGTTCAATCTATATGCTTTTCCAGACACCCTATTGGTTTCTTTCTAGGGGTTGGGTGGATAATAATTCAGCTCATCTGGAAGATAATGTTTTAGCAAATTAAGCTGTAAAGCACGATGACTAACAGATAGGTCCATAAAATGGAATGAATGCTACTACCCCTGGGGATAAAGCATCTGTTACTGCTTAATTAAATACTATTTCATATGATCATAGCATAAGATGGTGAATTGAAGGAGGCACCTATTATGCAGTTCAACTAAAGCATAATGGAAGCATTGAAGCATCTTTGTAAAAGCATTTGAACTGAAGAATGTAGAAACTTTTAATGAGATTGGTCACTTTCTGTGCTCTCATTTTTCTCTGATCTTAAGTTGGTCAGCAAAGGACAACAATAACATGGAGGAAGTCTATTTGCAATTCTACTTTTCAGGGAAAGAGATTTTGAAACTTGCACAATGTTTCCGGTTTTTTGCTTCCTTCTCCATTTTGCCACGTAACCATGCATGTACTATCATACACTTTAACTGGATGCAGATGATCTTATGATGCATATTTTATTGGGTTTGGACTTGCCCAGCCATCGGATTATGGAACTATTCGCATGCCTGTTTTCTGCTGACATAGATCAGATGTGGCTTGCTCCTTACTGAAAACTACTGTTAGCTTTTCTAACAGAATGCACCTTTTTCATGATCATTCCATAGTGACATGCTAAGTTAAATGATTTTTCTCGTGCCATTTAATTGCTAGATTATTGAGCTTTTCCGTATGGTTATTTGTAATCTGTCTTCCTAACACTGAAGACGTTCTTACTGATCTTGATGTCCATTGAGTTTTTTAGAGTCAAACATTGAAGGGTGGAAAGAAATTGCTGGAGTAAGTTATGCCATGCAGTCTCTTATATTGTTGTTTTAGGTATCTCTTCAAAATTTGTTTGTGCTCATTATCGTATCCTTCTTGTTTATGTTGTTTATGGTTTGGCATATAGGTCTGATGACGAAGATGAGATCATTACAAATGTGAAATGCCATTATAGACAAGCTGAAGTTAATGGCTGCATTTTTGAAATTGGAGACTCTGCATATTTAAGGGTAAAGCTTTTTACATCAGTTAAATCTGCAAATCAATGTCAGTCTTTCATATTATTCACGTAAGCTGTCTTTTGTCAAATTAAAAAAAAAAAAAAAAAAAAAAAAAAATCTGAAGGTCAATCTTTTGCAAGATTAAGCTAGTCATCTGGCTACCAGCATTGACTTTGAAAAACTGAAAACTCATCCTTGTTTTGTATGTTGTTGTCCTAGTATAAAAAATATTGAAACAATCCTTTTGATTTCTACATTTGCTTAATACTGCAGCTGATTTTCCCTAAGCATCATTTCGTTGTTTAATAAGGATGATACGATTTTGCACTGCCATTTGACTTAGGCATATTTACTTGTGGACAAAGTTTCTCTTATTCTCTCATGCAATTGATTGTCTTGGAGACCCAAGCTCGGTCATACTGATACTATGCATGTCAGAAATGTTAATGATGCATTCTCTTTCAATTTTAAATACATCAGCCCCAAAGTTCCTGTAATTGTAGAATTTCAATTAAGAAAGATGCTTTCACCATTAAGAAAAATTATAACAGTCTCCTTTTCCTTCCTCCCGATGCTCTATTTCCCTTGGTGATGCATAAATCTCGAAAGTATCGAGATTGGGGGTGTTGTATGCCACTAAAATGACTTCTAGAGTTGTGGTCTTCCAATGTTTGAGTTTCAAAAGTTCTTTTGATCATGGGTGTCCAATGCAGATTGGCCAACTTCCTTTTGTGCTGGTAATTTATGGATATCTTAACTTTGAAGGATTGGTTATAATATTTGCTTCACAGGAAGATTTATTTATTTATTTATTTTTTATCTTAACAGATGTTTTCCTTTCTGCAATGTGGAACGAAGATCTTGAACCTTTCTCAGCTGGAAGATGCACTTAAACCTGATATTTCCAGCTTGGAAGCTTCAATAAGTCATTCATGAAAATTGTTACAGGGTGACAAAGGGAAGAAACACGTGGGGAGGATCTTAGAGTTCTTCAGAACGACTGATGAAGAAGATTATATCAGGGTTCGGTGGTCCTATAGAGCTGAAGATACGGTTAGTATCTTTTCATTTGGACAAATTGGTGTATAGAGTTTCATCTATTTTAATATTTTCAGTACTTCTTGCTGATTGTTTCTCAGGTCATGCAAAATCAATCCTCTTTTCATGACAAGAAGCGGCTATTTTATTCTGCTGTGGAGAATGACAATCCTGCAACAGTGCTTTAAAATTTACGTAACAGTTGATGATTCTTTTCTCTGCCCAGATAACAAGCACACATACTGAACTAAAGGATCATAAACAATAGAAATTTCTTGAAAGACAATGGAGGAGAAGTGGCAGAAAACAAAGCAGAGGAGAGAAAAGAAAGGAAAAAGATAACCACCACAAAGTTTCACCTGATATTTTCGCATCAGGGAAAGATGTATGAAAAAACCAGTAATTCAACAATCTAAGGCCTTTTGTTCCTAATATCTCAACGCTCAACATATTGTCATATGCTTTTCTGGAAGTCCTTCCATTATCTTTTCCCTGTTTTTGCCTAAGTAGAGTAAGAGGCAGCCACCTGTCTAGTCGTGTATGGTCGGTGGCATCATATGAAGGTGACGTTACCTTGTGGAAGGAAGCTGAAGTTTAGAAAATAAACAACAAATCCCTGAAGTGTGTAAAGAGCGGATCGGTTGTCTTATGCTGCCCGAGGGTCAATCTCCCTGCTTCATCTCATTTTATGCTTGCGGCAATCCTTCTGTTCCGGCCCAAAGGAAACCGGAGTTTTCCACATTTTGCTTTATTTCTAGCTTGTGATGAATGAGACAATCGATTTTCAAGCTAAATTAACATAGTGGTATAATCCTAAGCCATTTTTATCATGTGAGAGTTCTGTCGTGCTTGATTGGCACCTCTTTATCTATCTGTCTACATAATCAATTCTTCTTTGATGCCCCCCTTCTGAAATTATTGGTCTGTCTAAATCATGGCAGGTTGGTGTAAAATCAACTCACATACGGTCTGACTTCTATTATGACATGGAGTATTCAACATTTCGCACATTGATTTCTGGTGAGTATATACTGATGTCAAGGGTAATTTAAAGTCTTTTCATGATTGGTTCTGAGCTTCTATGGGTTTTGAACTTTCTATTTTTTGAGTGAGAGACTTGTAGAACTCAATTTTCTGAATGCAACTTTATGAGTTCAGGTGAAATCCAGATGACATTTCTGTATCTAACTTTGTGTCTCACCATCAGATGGACTGACTAATAGCAATAATTCTCCATCATGTAATTTCCTCAACGGTTCAGCTTCCTCTGACATTGGAACAACATCAGAGAATATGCTGAGAAGCAGAACTCAGAAAGCAGAATTAACACTCTTAGATCTTTATTCTGGGTGTGGAGGGATGTCAACTGGACTAATCTTGGTGCCAAACTTTCTCGCACTGATCTTGTGACGGTACTTTCATTTAATAAGCAAGTTTGTAAAGCCTTTAATTTATACTGACTCAGCTGTTTGCTGTAGAGATGGGCCCTTGATTGTGACTAGTCTGCATGCGAGAGCTTCAGGTTAAATCATCCTGAGACCCAGGTAAACACACTTCATATGACGGATTTGATGGCTTGAGCTCCATTTATCCACATAGCTCTACAGCTTTTATACTAACACATGGTCTTCACACAGATTAGGAATGAAGGTGCCGAGGAATTACTTAAACTATTAAAGGGATGGGAAAAGCTATGTAAACAATTTGCTGTAAAAAGTGTTGAGGGTCTGCGCGGATTGAGAAAAAACAATTGTAGAGTCACCCGTAGTCGTGGAAGTCCTGCCGGTGTTGCTGATACACCAAAAGATGAACATGAAGTTTCTATTTTTAGGTATATTCTTTACTAGTTCTATTTTTCATCTCGCTTCATAATTTTGTTCCCACTTACGTAAAAGGTGAACACTATGATAAAACTTCTTTATGTTATTTCAGTCAAAGGACTCGGGAAGTGGACTTTAGTAGTTGCCCTGAAAACAGGGGTGGCTATTCCTCAAATCTCAATGTTAATGACAGCAACGTATATAGAAAACAGATAATTGGGAAGCTATATGGAACCAAGGAGGCCTGGGATTTTAAAAGAGATGAGAAACATAATATTAATGCTTGACCAGCTTTAAGTGAGCCAAAAAAAAGCTTTATATGGTTATCCTCGGGTGGCCCTTTGAATCCCGAGCCTGCGGATACTTGGACCTTAACAAGTTGCTGTTTATCCGACTTCTACAGTGAAAAGGCTCTTGCAGCCGTTGCAGTCTACGAAATCCCTGCATTGGAGAACATCACCAACCCTGTTAATCCTGAAATAATTGCAGTGAGCCACACAAAAAAACGAGAGAGAAGAAGAAGAGGAGAAAATTGAATCATTTCGTGACCGAGGAAATATTCTAAAAAGTCCAAAAACTATTACATTTTTCCCAATTCATTTTTAAACCTTTTGATATTGTAAATTGAGTCCTAAACTTTTTTCACATTTCACCAATTGAGTCCATCCGATATCTGAATTAGCAATTTCTTGTCAAAATTGATCAGATTGACTCAATTTGTAAAATGTGAAAATGTTTAAGACTTGATTAATAACATTGAAATATTTAGGATTAAATTGACAAATGTATCATAGGTTTTTAACTTTTTAGACAAATTTCCCCTCTAGACCTATTGCTTAATCATGTACATAACTTCTGGAAATATTTTAACTCAATTGGTGGTGGTAGAAGAATTTCAACCTTGGATAGGAGACATCACCGGAGCAAAAGAGAAACCAAAGTTACTTGGCATGGATTTTTTTTTTTTTTTTTTTGATCAGATCTTGGCATGGATTGAGGGAGTAGAATGTGAATGGTTTCTTGAGAGAGAGAAGGAGAGAAAGGATTATGCAAGACTAATAAATACATAGATGGTATGATATATTTGGACTATATATTTTTCTTCTAATCATATCTTTTATTGGTAAAATCTTTTTTTTGGCCACATTTTGATTGGTGGATTACAGGGTGTGGATATCACTTTTAATCTATGTAACCACCAATAAGAGGCGTAAGTGGAAGACATTTTCTCTAAGAGATGGAAAAACACATGATCCTATTTCTTCCATTTTGGTTATGAGGTGAAAAACTAAACTCTTTTACTTTGTTTGTAGTGACTAAAATCCAACTGAAGGACCTTTTTGGATGAGTGATGAACGATGGACAAAGGCCCAGAATTCAATTGGAGGACTTAAATCTTGCTAAATACCATATAGGTTAACTACATTCATGCGTTATAGAACATAATTTAATGATTGAATTCTTCTTTTTGATAGACTGTTGGTAGTAAGTAGATCTAATTGAGTCATACTTTTTTCCATCCCTAATTGGAGCTAGATTTTGAATTGATGTATTACAAACATTAAGTTGGGTATGGATATTGAACGCCCTGAGCGTTGAGAAGGTGCAATATGCAATCACGTAGCGTCTGAAGCTAAAAGTGGAGGGCAGAGTCAAAGTAATTGAGACTGCTCAACCTTAATCTGATGAAGTAAGAGGCATGGGGTACTTAGGGTGCGTTTGGTTGGACTTTTGGGGAAAACTATTGAGAAAATGCAAATGACTTTAGGTTGAACAGATTTTTCAAAATGCAAATTGTGTTTGGTAAATTACAATTTAAAAGTCCATTATGAAGTATCTTTGAGCAAAATGGTGTTTGGGGAAATTACATTTACAAATAACTTTTGTAATAAAAAAAATCAAAAGAAAAATAAAATAAAAAATTGACCTGCAAGGGCAGGCGGCCGCCGGCGATCGAAATTTGTCGTCGGCGGCTGACATTTGACTCAGGCAGCCTCGGAGACAACTGGGCAGGGCTGCCCAGGGTCGAGTGACCCTCGAAGACCACCGACAAAGGCCGCCTGGGGTCGGGCGACCTCCGACAACCCTGGATCTAGGGTGGCGAGGTCATGTGACGCCACCTTGACCTCTGGCGACCTCGCCGCGACCTAGATTCGAGACGGCGAGGTCACGGGACCTCACTACCCTAGTTGCGCGACCTCACTGCCCCTAGATTTGGGGCAGCGAGGTCGTGGGAGGTCGCATGACCGACAGGAGGTCACCATAATCACCCTATAGCAACACTTTTTGGTCGGCGATCGGCTGAGGAAAAGAAAATTAAAGAAAAGAAAAAATAATTATAAATTACAATTTAAAAAAGAAGAAGATCAAAACAAGTGCATGGAAGAAAATCAAATCAGACACTAGATACAGAACAACACAAAATATTTGTCGCTTCAATTTCATGTTTGAGTTGGAGACCCAAAAATATTATCATTTTCCTCAAAAAAAAGATTTAGACTCCATTCATTTCGCGGAAAACGTGACGTTTCGGAAAATATTTTTCGGGAAGTCATTTTCTAGGAAAATATAATTATTTTCCGATGTTCGGTTGAAATTTGAATTTTGAGTGGAAGATATTTTCCACTTTGTTCATTAACTAATTTAAGTGTTTGGGAAAAATTATCAAAAAATTGAATTTTAATATTTTTAATTGACCAAAAAATTAGTTTTATTTTTTATATTTTTTAAAATGAATTTTTAATTATTTGTGTTTTTAAAAAATTGAAATTTTTATTATTTATTATCTTTTCTTTCTTTTTGTTTTTGTTTTTTCCTTTTTCTTTTCCTTCCTCCTTCCTTTGCCGTCCCAGGCTTGACGATGCCTTGCGGTCGACCAAAACGCGGTCGCTAGATCTGGCGAGCTCAAGGCTCGACCGATCTCGCTCGAGCTCGCTAGAGGTTCGCCGGGCTCGCCTGGATCTGGAGCCCGAGCTTTGCCACCAAATCCTGCGAGCTTGCAGCTCGCCAGAGCCCGACGAACCTCTAGCGAGCTTTGGCAAGGCTCGAGCCCTGTCCAGCTTGCCAGATTTGGCGAGGCCCGAGCGAGCTTGGCTTTTCCAGATCCGGCTAACCGGAGCCTCGCTGGCTTGGGGCGAGGCTTGAGCTAGCTTGCGGCTGGTCACCGGCCGCCACCGTGGCTGGCAACCGGCCAAGGCCAAGGAAGAAGATGAAAAGGAAAGAAAGAAAGAAAGAAAAAAAGCATAAAAATAAAACGAAAATGTGTTGGTGAAAAGAAGTAAGGTGGAAGAAGTTATGGAGAATATTTTCCACTTTTTCCTCACTTTTAAAAGTTGTTTTTTTTTTCAATGATGGAAAACATTTTCCTTGACTAATTCATTTTCCGTGAAATGAACACTGGAAAATTTGAAAAACGTTTTCCTGTAAGTTATTTTCCGTGAAACAAACGGAGCCTTATTGGAAAATATTTTCCGCCACAATTCGCAAGAGAGGGACAGAGCCTCGTTAAAGAGATGATTTATTTTTTAGGCTTCACACCAAAGAAAGAAATTATATAAAAAAAGAAAACTCTTTAGGAGCAAAGATTGGGAGCCTTTGTCATCTCTGCTTATGATGATCTTCACTTCAAATTGTCCGCCCCCTTAAAATGTGATTCTTCAACATAAAATTTAGGACATAATCAAAACGTTTAAAATGTCTAAAAGTGGATTGAAATTTTTTTATTATAAAAGTGCAAAATCTGATCGAATTAGTTAAAAATTTTAAAACTCAGTTTTAATTCATACTTAATGAATGAGCCTCATAATTTATTCATCCAGCAAACTCCCCCAATAAAACAGAAAGGATGGAAAGAGACTGAAATGCAAACTAGTACATCATCGTCGTGGACCCAACACAGCTATCCATCCATTTTGAGTTATGATACGGTCAAATCATGCTACAAAACAAAAACGTGCGGACGAAGGAATAAAAGCTTTATTCTTCCATTATCTTTTGTTACATTCGCAAAGGACGCTCATGGCCAAAGGTTAAAGATATCCTGATAAAGTTTTCTCCACGTGATTTTTCTTTTGGGGAGGGGGAAAACAAAGACGCTCAAAATTATCAAGAAAATAGCTATACTCAATTTGTATTACATTTTTAACCTAATTATTGAAATAGAGCCCCTCATTCTTTTTTTTGAGACCATTGGAGTTCTCTGGTGTGTGTGGGGCAAATTTATTTTTAGTTTTATCTTCTACTTATAATCTTCTTCTGTTTTTTTTTTTTTCAAAATTAAAAAAAAAGGTGAAGAATTTATGATCTTTCATGTTTTTGAAAATTGAAAAAATTAGTATATGAATCGAAAATGTTACTTATAACCTTATATAACTGTGTGTGTCTATATATATATATATATATATATATATATATAAAACATCATTTGGGCACTATATGCACAGCATGAAAGTTCTTGCTTTTTCTTTTCTTTTTTTAATATCTATGTGTTTTAGTAACAGGGGTTTGACATTCATATAAATAAATCAAAATAAGTTAAATTGATCGTAATTAATATCTTCTTCTTCTTTTTTCATATGTTTTATTGACGATGACCTCTCAAAAGACCCAAAACCTCGTGTACAAAATGGACTAAAGAAATGGAAAGAGGAATTAATCTATTGCACCTACCTAAGTTCCTCTTTCAATTTCATGTTTCTACGCGAAGTTCAACTTGATATTAAAGGAGTTGGGATCGTGCAAAAAGGTCACGGGCTCTCCTCTATTAACACCAAGGTCAAATTGCCATAGGTTGGTGTGCCATAGCTTTGAGGTTTCTTATAACAATGAAATTTACCAAAAATCCTTTATAAACTGTGAACGGCATTTACATCAAATTGCTTTTTAATGTATTTTTAAAAAGCACTCTACCAAATACTATTTCTATTTCAAAAAACCCTTTTAGTCCAAAAACTTTTGCATTTTATACATTCCCATGGTTGGAGACAAATTTAGCTCTTATGCCACCACATCAAGCACTTCTGGGTCCACTTGGTTGGGTCTTTCGTCAAAACTAAGGCCAAACAATTCATTAAGTTTAGTTTATGATTCAATTGCTTATTCTCTTTCTTTCATTTTTCTTTCATTGCTTTTCAATTGCCTATTCTCTTTCTTTCGTCAAAACTAAGGCCAAGCAATTCATTAAGTTTAGTTTATGATTCAATTGCCTATTCTCTTTCTTTCGTCAAAACTAAGGCCAAGTAATTCATTAAGTTTAGTTTAAGATTCAATCGCCTATTCTCTTTCTTTCATTTTGCTTTTCATTGTGACTTTACCTGTGAAGATGCACGATTGCCAAGTTAAAAAGGCCCATTTCACCTCTACTCAATCCGTGACAAGTGGTGTCAATTATTGGGTACAATACCTGAATGAAGATAATATTAGGTACTATTGCGTAACTTCCCTTGACATATATTATGAAACTATACCTATTTGTTGAAATAATTTTTTCTATCATATAATTTTTATTTGTAGTTCAATTTGCAATGTTAGAACTCATTATATAATAAGATATTTGTAATTAAATTGGAGACTTTAACAATGTTTCTCAAGTTTTTATCATACTTTGAATTACAAAAAAAAAAAAAAAAAAAAAAAATAATTTTTATTTGGGGACAAAATAGTCATATGGTTAAACAACTTACTAAACCTTCTAAAACCTCTACTACTACTTAACGAAAGCTTTTGAACTTTTATTTGGAGAAAAAGAAAGACTCCCTCTCATTATTATTATTATTATTATTTTGATACCAAGGATCCTTCGGAGTCCCCTTTTGCTTACGCTAGTTGGGTTCACACCGCTCGCCGATGCCTGGTGGCACCATCGGATGTCGTGCCGAGCATTATTTAGACGTTAGTACCTCGGGGGAGGCTGACCCAGAACTTGAACACCTATGGCCCCCCACTTAAGTCATGTTAGCAATGTGGGGAATTGAACTCTCGACCTCGGCGGTGAGGGAGAGAACTCATACCAACGCAACTACCACTGGTTGGGTCTCCCTCTCATTAAATTATACACACTAAATGTCCAAAAATCTATTGGTTTAGTATAACTAATTAGATAAGATTGGATTATAATGATAGATAAATATTTATTTTTCCAGCATTAAAAGTTAGTAATGATGATGGACGCTATCCTTATAGCTAGTGATTAAGTGCCCCCTACTGAATGGACATGATTTTACCCTATCCACCGTAACGGTATAAAGTCCAAGTCCTAGCAGAAACGATTGGGACCCTCGTATGATCATCACCATAATTGATAATAATGGGGAGGGAGGGAGGCAGGGAGGGAGGGAGGGAGGGAGATTTCCTCAAAAACTCGAGAGAGAGAGAGAGAGAGAGAGAGTGTTCATATTCATCTTCCTCAAACACTCGAATTGTTTTCAGAAGGAACCAAATTTATTGTTCTCCTCTTCTCGCTAGTTTTGCTAGGATAATACTGCACTCCCTCTTCATTGCAATTAACCACTAGCACTCCTAGCCATATGGCTGGGAATCACAAGACCCTCCTCCACTTGTATATAATTTTTCTTTCTTACCCTCAAGACATTTTTTATTATAAAAACTATTTTACCTTATTTGCCATGCCAAGCTAAAGAACAAAGAATTACCCAATTTCCCAACGTCAAAATTGTGAGTCGAGAATTACTTTTTGGAAGGCGGGACTTAAACCTTAATTGATTAAAGTTTGCATGGTATGAGCAAAATAAAATTTATATGCATGTGTTGTTCTTCATGTATGGCGACGGATGGAAGAAGGACAAACAAGGACAAATGGGACTATCATGAAACGTCGTTGCTTGCCCAGCTTTGCAGTATTTATTGATGAATGTCACGACAAGCCCAAGGCTTGTTCAGCTCATAAAGCCCAACCCCACTTGTTGTTTCCTCTCCATCATGGCATTCATTAATGGGGTCATCTTCAGAACAAGAAAAAAAATAAAATAAAAAATGAAGAAAATCTTGTTCTTACTTTTGTTTCGATTCTCCTCGACCCAACAAAAAAAAGAGAGAGAATGAATTCTCAATCTCCTGCGTAAAGCGCAATATGATGATAACGGAAATCATCCATTGCCAGTGTTGGGATGCCAACAGTTCGGCCTATGCAGATGAGTTCAACAGAAAATCATCGTAGCAAAGACTAGTTTCAAGAGAAACATGGAGACTCACAGAACGGGGGAAAAGTTTGAGCTCTATGAATAGAATTGAGCATGAACTTTGGCATTCCCGGAATGATGCTAATTTGGGTAATCAGAGACCTAATCATAATTTTTTAAATATAAATGGAGCGGTGCAAATACAATGCCCGGGAAGTAATTGAGAGAGTAGCTTCTGTGTGGGGTCAAAACTGACCAAGGCCCCAGGAAGCCACAACGTTGCCGCTATTTTGAGCAATTAAGATGCTATTTTGGGGACAACCGCAAGTTTTTGCATGAGCACGGAGAACATGGGCAAAGGTTTTAGGTAAGAAGAGAAAAGATTATTTTGTTGGTTTCCAAGCCAACTTGGAAAATGTAGAGCAGTTCAGATTTTGGGAATGAGTTTGCTATCAAAGCACATTCTCTGCAGCAAATCGCGGTTTGAGATTGAATTGTAATTTGTTCTCCATTTTTTGTTGGTCTATCTACGAAACTGGTCTTTATACCAAATCCTGATAAACAAACAGGGAATCGTGGGAGAGGCAAATGCAGGCCTAGCCTAGGACCATTGCCTCACTTGTAAAATTCTTCTTCAAAAATAGTATCACAACGTATCTTACCGGAACCTATTCGATCCAAAGATGTGGCTCTAAATGTTGGACAAAATACTTTTTATCATCTACGAAATCTTATCTGGATTAACAAACACGCTCTTACATTCTAAAATGGTCCCAGTGGAGAATCATTTTCCAGCTTTAGGGAAAGACAAAAACATGCTTATTCGGGATCTGCATGAATCATGTGGCATAAGCCCCAAAGTGCTAATTTTCAAGAAATTACTGGCTTTGATCAAGCTAGGATGTTATACACCTTAGGACGTAAGACGTCCTTCTTTTTTTTTTTTTTTCTTTTAATCTTTTCTTTCGGGTGACGACTGCCCATGAAATTAAAAGAAGTCCACCCATTCATATATCTGAAATTTCCTTCTTGTAACAGATTGACACACCCACACCCCCAGAAAGAAAAGGAGGCTCTGATCCTATTATTGAGTTGCAATTAGTGACTTTTTTCACGACATTAATTGGAAAGCAATAGACGAACCATGAGGCGAAAATAATATCTAAAGTTGACAATTAAAATAACAAATGCTAAAATAAGGCATCAAGGATCTTGTTTGACCCATAGACTGCCTTGCGAAGGGTGATTTTTCCCTTTTGCAGTATCTGATACAAGACCCATTGAATTAAAAAAGAAAAATGAATAGTGGTTGAAAAAATTGTGCACTCGTGAGGCAAAGAATAAAATTCTTTTCATGAAGAGATAACCGGTAGCATAAAAAGCAATCCATCTTTTGTCCACCTACAAGTTGAGCAAAGACTGAGTCCACCGGAAATTGTCTATACCTTCTCAAGTTTACAGTTGATTTTGTCCAATCGGTCGTCCTTCCTCCACCCTTGGATCGCTCTCTCCTGTTTCTATGAGCTCGGTCCTTATTTTTAGTTCGTCCTCCATCATAGCTATCTCCTGTTTCCGTAGGGGAATTTAGTTTGCAAATGCCTTCAAATAACTCCAAACATAAAAGAAAAACCATTTATTACTTTCCTAGCTATTTCCTTAGCATTACCTTCATAAGCTTTTAAGCCTCAATTGGTTGATTCTCACACTGGAGACTGATAAAGTAAACTTGAAGTTTTTTGGCAGCCTCCATAAAATCTCTAACATGCCTCTCAACATCAACTAAAACAGTAAGAAACACTTTCTTAGTAATCGAGCATTCATGACAATTAACCAGCTAAGAGCCAGGGGGCATTTTTTTTTTTTTTTTTTTTGGGGGGGGCTTGGTGAAGCAATTACACTCCAGGATAGGGAACCAAGATTACCAATTTCTTTCAAAAATAGCTAGCAGAACATTTTTGTTTAGTGATGAATGAGAGATAAATTAGGAATGCTTACACATATCTTATCCTCTTTTTGAACAATTAGAATTACACAAACAGAGACATTCTCAACCTCCTACATGTGGGGAAAGTTAACAAATGAAACAACTCAACTTAGAGCGCATTAGCACACTAAGACATATCCAATTAGTATGATATTGGACAAGCAACAAGTCAGATGTATCTTAGATCTAAGATGCTGATAAAATTACAAAAAAGCTTATTCAGCCTAGAAAGTCTAGAGATATTATGATCACTTTTTGGTCTCTTGGTGGCACCAAGCCAGCACTCCGTTACAAGTTGAGTGCATTGTCCCTTCTGTATCCAATAAAAAAAAAAAAAAACATAGCGAGAGTGCTATCCTGCAACTAGATGTTAAGGATCTTTCATTCCTCAAGCTTCCTCCACGCATGACTCAAACAAGAGCACTTCCTACATACCAGCTAATATTACCCAGTGCATTCCACTTAAGACTTGCAATAATCCAAGTGTCCTCCATAAGAGGTCAAGTTCCTTCAACAGATTGTCTCAAACTATACAACTACAGGGAAACTCAGCTTATAAATATGATTTTATAGTTTAGAAACACTAGAAAGGCAACTTATTAAAACTGCTTTTGAGTTCAATTGCCAGAGAAAGCCCACATCATATGCTCTTCTGGTTTAGAATCCAGATAACTAGCTCCATCATGATATGTCTAAATAAAACTTCATAGGTTTACAGAGCATCACATGTGCAAGTCCTTGCTGGGCATGTTCAATGAGTGATCTCTTGTTCTCTCCTCTTAGGGCTATTGATGTTAGAATGGTGGTAAAGAAACTACCATGTCCCCTTCTGCTTGCCCCCATCCACCACCACAGATGGACACATAGCTGTGGACATGAGTATTGTGCTGGTCATTTGACTGACATATGGGATTCTTAAAAAATTTATGATAATGACTTCTTTATCTGATTATACGTAGTTTTCATCACCTGAACTACTCTGAATGTAGACATTCCTCTTAGGCCTAATTGAGATGTACTTTTGGAGAACAATCAACTAGAATCTTAACCAATAACAAACTAATCCTTATCCTACTCAGTAGGTCAGAACTAGATATGTAATCACAATCACAATTTTCACAAGAACCAAGTGTAACTGCACCTATGACCTAGTAATAAACTGACATTTTGGGAAATTACAAATGAACAACGTGGTTATCAATTTAACTGATGGAAGGCTTCAAAAGGAGGGAACATCATAGGGACATAAATGAATGAAATTGTTTTTTTTGTCAAGCAACGACAACAACCAAAATATGAGTAGTCCCGGTTTGGTAATGCATATGGAGCAATCTCAAGTAACAGAAAGAAGATGATAGCACACCAAGCACTCCCCACCTTGGGGAAAAGATTGGATATGAGATTAAGCAATGACAAACTTTGATGTGAAGAATGTTGGGAGCAGTCTATAGCCTGAAGCTCTCTTGCTGGTAGGCATGGCAACAAAGCTTCCTCCAGTGTAGTGACACAAGCCATCATATCTTCCTTTAGAGGTTGGGGAGATTGCAGCTGGGGATCAACTTGATGTTGCTGAGAAGAAAATTTCAATGAAACTTTCCAAAGAGTAGGAGGTCGATTGTAGTGAGGGTCACAAAGAATTCCTGCCCATTTAACTTATTCGGTCCTCTATATCAAGAACTCAGAACAAAAGGTAATAATATAGCCGGGAATTGATGGCTTATTAAAACCCTCATTTGGATATTTAGTAAGATATTTTCACAAAAAATAATGTAGCTTTTTGTGCCAAAAAAGTGCTAACTATTTAAACAAATTAGACCAACCATTCTTCCCTGATTCAACACAAATATCAAGGGATTACTCTTATGTAAGTGGCTTTGTCCTTGTCCAACATTCATGGACCTTCCCATACAGAGACCCCACATTAAAAGAAAACCAAAAGAAGAGGAAATAAATATTTTAGAGTAAATTAACTTGTTTAGGAATATGTTTACACATCAATTAGCTGGTGTAGCCAACCCCGGTCAAATCTCGACTATATCTGCCCATCTAAATCAAGGTTTACGGGATTTTTATACTTGTATTGCATATTAGACCTTCCCACCCAATTTTTTACATAATGATATTTTCCTTATGCTTTACCTGAAATTATCATGAATAACACTCTTGATCACTGGTGAATTTTATTTTATTTTTTGAACAAAAGCTAATGCTCTTTTCCAAGTTGTGGGAACGGAAAAAGGAACAATTGTTTTCATGGACACAAAATCTTTCATAACATTAGAATCTCTCCAAATCCGAGGGTCGAATTCAGTAACAGCTCACGTACTAGTAACAGCAATTTTCAATCTCACACAGAGGTGTAGCATTTTAGTTGTTCATCATATCATAATTAACTCGGCTTGCCTTCTCGTACGCGCCACCAAGTAAAGGACAAGGCCACGATACCAGGACACACTGGGAGACTCAACAACACCGTAAGTTTGGTTTTGCGTTCTTGTTTCCGAAGACGGTGCGCACGAAGGAAGCCTCCACCGAGTTCAGGAAGCGGAAATGCTTCTCGTCCGTCCACGCCTCCGGAAGTCGGAAGCAAGAGGGGTGAAGAAAGAAGAAGATGGGGTTCGGTCGGGTTAAGGTTTTTCTGGATCGTACGTTTGAGGGGCTCTCCCCAGACGGTTGGTATAGCTTTGCGCTTATATAAACGTAGGAGGGCTGTTTCTTGGAGTCCCTACTTTGGGACTAAGAAAGAATCTTGAGGAGGATTATCTCCCCCGAAAGGTTCCAACTTTGAGTCCAGGTTTTGCGTTTCGCAGTTGAATTTCGATTTGCTGCCATATGGCGCATAGTAACAGGTGAAGAGCATGGGAGCATTGGTAATGTTAGTTCGACTATAGATGTTCCCTTCAAGAACATGGGATCGTGTGATCCTGTGGATTTGTACTGGGAACTTGGTAATTCTGAAGAGCCCGGGAACCTGAGCCGTGATAGGTGGAAGATCCTCCGGGAGATTTTTCCTTGTTTTGCAGAGTCAGCCGTGGGCATCTAATCAGGCTCTTGCCATCTACATAGGCATGTCTTTTTTTTCCCAACCGCATCTCGCAAATTCCAATTTTTTTCCTACAAGAAACGCCCTGCCGATATTACCATGTACTTTGGTTTCGCTTGGCCCATGTCGGGATGCTGTTAAATTCTTGTTCCCCATATTTGTCGAGTTCTGCTTAGAAGAATTTCCTAATGAGATTAAGCGGTATTGGAGCATGACTGAATCAGCTGACTTGACAAAGCCCCACACTTGGTTTCCCTTTCCACGAGCTATGAAAAGAAAGCTAATATATCATTGTGGTCCAACCAACAGTGGGAAGTCATACAATGCTATGCAGCGTTTCATGGAAGCAAAGAATGGTGTTTATTGTAGTCCACTGAGGTCATTGGTTAAGGAAGTGTTTGACAAGGTGAATGCTTTGGGAGTTTACTGTAGGTTTCACACTGAGCAGGAAAAGAAGAATGTCCCTTTCTCGAGCCATGTTGCTTGTACTGTGGAAATGGCGTTGACCGATCACTTATGTGATGTGGCCGTAATTGCTGAGATCCAGATGATGGCAGACCCATACAGAGGCTATGCATGGACAAGAGCATTGCTAGGACTTAAGGTCGATGAGATACATGTTTGCGGGGATCCATGTGTTTTGAATATGGTGAGGAAAATCTGTTCTGATACTGGGGATGAGTTGCATGAATGCCACTATGGCAGATTCAAGCCACTAGTTGTTGAAGCCAAGACGCTGCTCTGGGATCTTCGCAATGGTCAATCCGGTGATTGTGTAGTTGCCTTTTCTTTGAGAGAAATATTTGATGTTAAATTGGCAATTGAGAAGCACACGAATCACTGCCGCTGTGTCATATATGGTGCCTTGCCACCTGAGACTTGAAGACAGCAAGCTAACTTGTTTAATGATCAAGACAATGAGTATGATGTCTTGGTTGCAAGTGATGCAGTGGGGATGGGTCTCAATCTGAATATCAGAAGGGTTTTGTTTTCCACTCTCTCGAAGTATAATGGTGATAAGATGGTGCCAGTTCCCACTTCATAGGGGAAGCAGATTGCCGGAAGAGCTGGTAGAAGAGGAAGCTGATATCCTGATGGGCTCACAACTACCTTTGAGCTTAATGATATAGAGTACCTCATTGAGTGTTTGAAGCAGCCATTTGAAGAAGTTAAGAAGGTGGGTCTCTTTCCTTTCTTTGAGCAGGTTGAGCTCTTTGCTTGCCAACTTCCCAATGTTACGGTCTGCAAGCTACTCTAGAAATTTGGTGAAAATTGCTGTCTTGATGGCTCATACTTCTTGTGTCGGCACGACCATATTAAGAGGGTGGCAGACACGTTGCAGAAGGTCCCAGGGCTATCTCTTGAAGATCGCTTCAACTTTTGTTTTGCACCAATTAATGTCAGAGACCCAAAATCAATGTATCATCTTCTGAGGTTTGCCACAGCTTATAGTCAAATCTTACCTGTTAATATAGCAATGGGCCTGCCTAAGGGGTCTGCTCGAAATGATGCTGAGCTTTTGGATCTGGAGACCAAACATCAGGTGCTGTCTATGTATCTGTGGTTGTCTCACCTCTTTTAGGAGTAAACTTTTCCATATGTTAAGAAGGCAGAAGCTATGGCAACAGGCATTGCTGAGTTATTGGGTCAGTCTTTGAAAGTTGCTAACTGGAAACCAGAATCAAGGCAGGGAGGAAAAGAAAAGCCTAAGAGAAGCCTGAACAAAAGGAGGATGGCTATGAGAGACCGCAGTCACTTGCCAAACTATGTTCTTTGTAAGTTAACCTGGATTAGTTTTCTGCAAATACTTTTCATGGAACAGGATGATATTTACTCTCTGCCAATCCTTTGTTGTGTATCTCTCTCTCTCTCTCTCTCTCTCTCTCTATATATATATATATATAGTGTTTATCTCACGTATGGGTTAGTAACAATCTTCTTGATAGTAAAACCTAAATGATTCCCCAGTATGAAATCTTATCTGTACTTACATCGATGTTTTGTTGCTTTTTTGGTACCTGAAGCCAAGTTAAGATATCAGCAGAATGTCTTTCTTACTCCTTCAGTATTCCAGTGATGGATCTTAGAAGGCAGATACTTTGGTAGGCTATAACTACTTGATGGGAGTGAAGGAGTAATTGTGAGTGTATTGAATTGACCTTGTCTGTTTCTAGCTGTACGTGACTGTGGCGACCTCAACTGATTTAGTGGTTCATTGACTAGATATTGCTTTGATGTGAGGGAATCTTTGTCGTTTAATATAAGGCAAACTCATTAAGTCTGTCAGATGCTCTAGTGAGAAGTCGTGATTGTATGATGTAGTGCATGTTATAATGGGTAAAAATATGCCGATGGAAACTTTAAGAAAAGACCTTGGGTTTGATGGGCTTCCAATTTAGTGGTGGGTGTTCTTATTGTCTTTGTTGCAGCCGACTCTTACTTTCATTTGGCCTTAAATAGGTCTTAAATATCTCTTCCGGAGATGACTTTTCTTTGTGAAATGTACCGTTCTAGACCAGGAACATTGTTTATTTAACTATCTGTTTAGCTTGCATGCCATGAAAATGAAAAGATTTATGTTAAAAGCAAGGTAAGGTTTTGATACAGAGTTTTATCTGTTCATAACCTTTAGATGACAAACCTCTTGGTGGTAAACCTTGAGAGTTGTAGCCTTGCAATTCTTCAAAGTTGGGCAGCTCTTCACAAAGTCACAACTTTTTGCCTAGTCAAAGTTGGTGCTATTTCCAGTTCAATATTATTTTCTTTGTCAACCTTCAGAGAAAAAAAGATTGCTTTTCTTTGTCATACAGGAGAAGACAGAATAAAGTCCTGGAAATTCCACATGCTGAGAAATTGTCCACATAGTCATGTGCAGGTATTACAATTCAGCATTGTGGCCTATTTGTTGGCACCTCCAATGCAGTTTCTGTTATGAATTTTTCATTGCTTTTCGCAAGAATCACTACTCCATTTCCTATTAAAGTGCCAGACGTAGCTCGGTGGCAACATATGCAATTTTCTTTATTAGTTTGGATCTGCAAATCATGCCATAATTAGGTAAGAGAATGGTTGTTCTTGCTGTTCATTCAGGTGATTGAATGGAGGACCTCTGGGACTCACATGTGCCTAAGATGGCAGGATGGTTGTCATTGTTGTGGCTCTGCAGCTTTGTATGTTAAAATGGCCCATCAGATAAGCCGGTGCAGCTTCTGCAGGAGCCATCCAATGACGAGGAATTAGAGATTCACAACCTGAATACAAAATTTCTACCGCATAGCTGTAGCAGTTTCTGTGACCAGGCTGGTGAAGGGTGCTTTGCTTCAATGAGAGAGAGCTAAAATTTTGATGAAATATTCTGACTGTCAAATTATCTCCAAACAATATTTCTTAGTAGCTTCTGTCTCGAAATGCCCATGAAAAGGGTGCTTTGTACCGTAGGACAATGGGAGAGAATAATCCACCAAAATAGTGATGCTTCAGATTTGTTCCTTGCAAGAATAACGTGCTAATTTGTTGTTTTCCCCATGCTTTGCTTGAGGCTATGCATATGCAGAGGATGTAAGAGGTGGCTCTGATTATCTTTATTGCTCAGAATGAACAAATCCATCTCTGCCACATGGGTGGCTCAGTATTACCTTTGGATACTATGTGGATCGTAACTAATGCAGCATGGCGTTCGAGCAACTAGTCAGGCCGGGCTTTGTGGATGGATAGCTCATGTTAGTGCAACAGAGTGCTTCTCATCATCAGTTTGGGTCTGACCATCTTTCATTGAGATTCATTCCATCTTTCTGGCATTTTCCTGTGTGCTTATATCCTCCTATCCAATTGTTCTCATCAGCATGCTTCTGGACTTTTGAGTGGGGGTGTATTCTCTTAATGAGAATCATGTTAATGAGGCCAGGGTTCATGTCCATGTTAAAAGAACACGTGGATAACATTTTTGTGAATTAATCACCAAGAGATTCCTCACTGTTTAAGTCATGTGTTTGATGACTTAAATGGTGGATCTGTATTTGAGGTTTCATCACTTGGAAGTTTGTAAGCTACCAAATGCTTATTGGACTAGGACTAGGATATGATGTGCGGTTTAATGCCTACACGGCTTGAGGCGTAAAAGAATTTGAGTCCTGTTTTGTATAATTTTATTTAGTCTAAGACTTACTATTGTTTGTTTATTTGTGAAGGGTACTCTCTATAGGCATGCGCAGAGCCGATTACAGTGTTTTCTTAGATATTGTTCTTGAGTGTTATCTTGCACTGTGTTTGCGTCTGTACAGGCGGTTCTTATTATTTTTATTTCATCTTGTATATAGCTAATTAGAAGAGGAAAGCAATATATACATTTTCCTCAGTACCTTGGAGCAACCCCAATTTCCTCACGATTCGGGGTCCTCATTCTCCTGAGTTAATCATTTGATATTTCTAAAGTCTTTTGTAGTGCTCATTTCTCGGCAGTTTGTTGACATGTCTCGAATTAGAATTGAGGGACTTCTTGCTGCTTTTCCGAAAATGGTTGATACTGGAAATCCACACGCATATGCTGAAACTGACAATGTTCACTATGTTTACCAGCCAGTAGAAGCTCTGTAGTTGCTTCTCGTTACCAACAAGCAAAGCAACATTCTTGAAGATCTGGAAACCCTTGGGCTTCTTTCCAAGCTTGTATCCTTTCTGGTGCATTGTCTAAGATTATCTTTATCGTCTCTTTTCCTTTTTCCTTTCCTCTTTTGATTTTTCTGGATCTGTGGTTTCTAAATGCCAAAAATCGAGTTAATTGTTTTCAAAATTTTATTATTTGAGCTTGTCATGATGACAAGGAATATTGGTACTTTCTTTTTTTTTTTGTGGGGGGGGATACTGTCAACTTAATTTATAAGTATTCAATCTGGTTAATTCCTTAAGACTTCTTAGGTAACCGAGTATTCTTTATCTCTTGATGAAGAGGGGATAGGCAAAACATCCTTCGAGCTGATTTTTGCCTTTGATGAAGTTACCTCTCTTGGGCACAAGGAAAATGTTACCGTCACATAAGAAAGAACAAGATCGTGCGTGTCCTGCTCTGCTAGCGCTTACAGCAAGCAAGTCCTTAAAGACGTGGAAAAATATTGGGGGAACCCTTGCAGTTCTTGAAGCTTGGCCCCTCATTTATTTTAGTCTCTAATCTTTTGAGAAAATGAAGTTCATTTTGTACTATATTTAAACTTGACCCTCAGTTGCCCAATCAATGATGAAATTGCTAGTTGTCGGTAGGCGCAGTACCTTTGTTATGTTCTGTTACTAGTTACAGACTTGCTTTTTTAATTTCTCGCAGATATGACTCCAGAAATTCCATGTTGGAGTGGTCAATTGTTCTTATTGACAATTCAAACCGCAGGTTGGGCATACTTTTCTGCTCTATAACTTTCTTCTATTTCTATGCATGAGTATGCCATTCTCTCAAGTCATTTGACCTTTCACTAAACACTTTTGAACTGTCCGCAGTGGCTCAATGGAGTTTTTTGTTCCCCCGGGAGATTCTTCTGCATTTTTCCCCATGTCTGTGCAGTTCTCAGCTGCTAGCCATTCAGTGACATAAAGGTTTGTTGTAATAGTTTTGTTTCTTCTAAAACTGAGAGTTTTTCAATTGGTTCCTTTTTTCCTCTTGCTTTTAGTTCATTTAGTTCTCATGAAATAATATGAATTCTCTTCTTATCTCCACAGGTTGTAAATATCTTGCCTCTGAGAAGTGGACCGCCTCCCAAGTTTTCTCAGAGAACACATTTGATCACTGAGAACTACGTGGCTTATATATTGTGTATCATGATCGTTCATGGATCCACGAGCTCCTATGCCAAATTAATCGAATCATGTAAGTGAAATGAATTACGTGGGTTGGTGTTATTTTTATGCCAAATGGATTATGATACCTTTCTTTTATCTGCATTTCTCCGGTGCTTTCCACTTTCAGTGTGATATATATATACATATGTATATGTATGTATATATATATTTTAAAAGATAAATTGAAGTGATTATTTTATTATATGTCAAAACACGATATAATAATAAGAATAATATACGGACGATAAAAGTGACAAAGGTAACGAAACTATAAAAACCGAAAAAAGAGAAATTTAAAAAGAAAAAACGAAACTTATAAATCCTTTGTCTTTTTCCTTTCTTTTGCACCATAAAAATTTATAATGAAATGAGCTAGAATTATATAAGAAGTTTCTCAGTGCGTGGCCTCTCGTCTCCTATCCTGGGCAAAACTGATGGAGCTGCTCGCGGGAATCGCGTAGAAACAAGAAAAAACGTTGATTGGAGTGACGATGCTGACCAGCGAGCAAGCTTCTTATAAAGATTGATGAGAAAGAGGATGAATATATGCACGGTTTCTACTATTTTCTGTGTTTTCCGATTTGAATTGGCTTCTGGATGATGCCTCATTTGCAAAATTGACTTCTTCGATTTGAGCCATCTTAGGCACGTAAGAGGTTTGTGAAGAATGCTGTTGTCTCGGATTTTAAGCTGGATCATCATGGTTTCCTCTATTTTTTCCTTTTCCTTCTGTTGTAGCGGGCCAACTTGAGAAACTCAAAGTGGTTTGAGGTTGACGGGCAACAAGAAGACACTCATTCAGCAGATCAAGGAGCATATAGAGTAATTTCTCCCTCTTAATCTTAGTTATGAAATACGTTGTTGCATGTACGATTTCATGAATTCCTTTTAGTGATAATTGCATGGTGATTTCTCAGGATTGTCACCCGGTGAGTGGAAGGGTGAGTTTATCCAATGTCTAGTTTTGTATTGAGTTGCAAGACCTGAATGCTCTCTCTTTAAGCCAAGTACCTATATTACAAATTCCTGAGTTAAAATAGCATGAACTTATAAATTGTTATACGGCTGCTCTTGGTATGGTTCATAGCTTATGTCATATACATAGCACCAACCGAAAAACTGCCTTATCCATACCATCATACACAGTTCTTGTGAATCTGTGAAAGTATGAATATAAGGAAATGCTGCTGTGATGTGCTGCTCATCACCTCATATTTTACTTCTTTGGTAAGTTAACATAAAAGATAGCAGCATGCTACAAAATAGCTTCCTTTCTATTCCTGTGTCATATCTGGGCCGATAAAGGGGGTTTATGCAGGTGATGCATGCACAGGCGATGATGTCATATTCAAACAGAATGTCTATGAACAGTAAGCTCTCTGTCCTAGCAACTGATACCGAAGTGTTCATTAGGATTGTGCCCAGTTGGTGCTGGAAGTTGTAGAAGCTTTAATTTCAACTGGTAATTATTTGAATACTCTCTAGTTTTAATAAGATACTGATGTACATAGGCCGTGCAATTCCTTTTGTTTTTTAGTTTTTTAATGCGGTTCATAATTTAAGTCTTCACGTATCTGAGATACTAAAATATATAAATTCCTCATCTAAAAAATTTTTCTGGATAAAAGATACCGATAAGAATGAGTTTCATGATTGGGGATGGTAATGATTCTGCTCATTGTACTTACCCTTTGGATTTCTCCTGGCGTAACTTGAAATCAGCGAATGTTGGTTTAATGGCAAGCATGGAAGTTTTAGGTTTAATAGCCACTATGAACATATTCCTGAATTTCGTGATCTGTTAATTCATCCCATTTTTTATCACTCTAAACCTTACATTTGCTGCGTATCAAACAAAAGGACTGTGTAACTTCTTGATATGGCATCTTGTCCGCTTTTGTGATTATGACTGCCTAGTTAAAACTGAAACCAATATATGTGTGCATAAATATTCTGTTGGTTTCAAAGTCTACCTCGACATAGTTTTGCCCTCTCAAACCCCATTGCAGCAGGACAAATAACGAGAGACACGCTCTATTAGCTTTCTCCCTCCTATTTTCGAGAAACTTCATGTTTTCCATGAGATTTTTCTTGAAAAGTTATGCATAATCGAAACATGTCGCCTAGAATAGTTGTCGAAACAATCTTTGGCTCAAGTGGAATATTCTTACAAAATTGAACAGGTGGTTCTGTTTTGGTGAATCGAAAATATGATTGGCCAAATTTGTCTGTTTTATGTTCCACCCTTCCTTCAGTAGAAATACTTTGTATGGTTTGTACCCTCTATTTTGTATTGCCTCCTCAATTATTGACTTACTATTGGTACTTCCTTTCTCAGATTTAACATAGCATCTCGGAGTGCCCTTGGTCCTCCATGTGGAAAGAGAATTGTAACAACACCATGAGACAGGTCTGAACCATATAGGAGATCTGATTGCATGCCGATAACGTGCTGATTCAGGCATAATAACTCTGGTGTCAATTTCAGAGACGGGAAGATGAAGGAGAGAGGGCCAAAGTATTGATGGAAAAGCGTTCGAGGGGCTCATTAGCAAGGTCTGATAAGTAGAAGCGCAACTCCAAGAGAAGGAAAGGAGGAAACTCATGAAGGGAAACAAATACGAATCTTTTTCCCTAGAATATGGCCAGGTAATCCTGGGTAATTCCTGGATTCCATTGTGGTAACATCATAAACGATATTAGGTTGAGTGTGGTCTAGAAAAATGCTGCACCATTGCTCTGAAAGAATATTATGTTGAATTTCAAAAGTTTTGTACTTTTATACTGCCCAGGACTTCCAGAAAACAAAACACTAAGAAGAACCGGGCTCTGCCAATATCAATCTCAACCTCAAAAACAGGTAATGAAGCAGGGCAATTAAGAGGATCATCTGTTGCCGGTGTTGGGATGCCAATCGTTCAGCCTATACAGATGAGTTCAACAGAAAACCATCGTAGCAGAGACCAATTTCAAGAGAAATGTAGGGACTCACAGAACGGAGGAAAAGTTTGAGCTCTATGGATAGAACTGAGCATGAACTTTGCGTTCTCAGAATGATGCTAATTTGGGTAACCAGAGACCTATTCATAATTTTTCAAATATAAATGGAGCAGTGCAAGTACAATGCCTGGGAAGTACTGGAGAGAGAGTAGCTTCTGTTTGGGGCCAAATTCTGCTCACGAAGGTTTGCCTGCATTCATGTTACCACACTGGGTTCGTGAGGGGCAGCCATTGGGAATCGTGAATCAAAATTTCAAAATCCAAGGAACATCACCGGTGGAGCTGAGCAAGGCCCCAAGAAGCCACAACGTTGCCGCTATTTTGAGCAAGGAAAATGCTATTTTGGGGACAATTGCAAGTTTTTCCATGAGCATGTAGCACATGGACAAATATTTTAGGGGAAAGGAGAAGATTATTTTTTTTGGTTTGCAAGCCAACTTGGAAAATGCAGAGCAGTTCAGATTTTGGGAATGAGTTTTCTATCAAAGCACATTCTTTGCAGCAAATCGGGGTTTGAGATTGAATTGAAATTTCTTCTCCATTTTTAGCTGCTCTACCTACAAAACTGGTCTTTATCCCAAATCCTGATAAACAAACAGCGGGTCGTGGGAAAGGCAAAGGCAGGCCTAGCTTAAGACCATTGCCTTGTAAAATTCTTCTTCAAAAATAGTATCACAATGTGCCTTATTGGAACCTATTCGATCCAAAGGTGTGGCTCCAAATGTTGGACAGAATACTTTTGATCATCTGCGAAACCTAATAAGGTTTAACAAATACGCCTTACATTCTAAAATTGTCCTAGTGGAGAATCATTTCTCAGCTTCAAAGAAAGACCAAAACATGCTTATTCAGCATAAGCCCAAAGTGCTAATTGTCTAGAAATTACCAACTTTGATCAAGCTAGGATCTTACACACCTTATGGTGTAAGATGTTCTTCTCTCTCTCTCTTGCTCTCTCTCTCCAAACTTTTCTTTCCGGTGATGACTGCCATGAAATTAAAAGAAGTCCACCCATTCATATATCTGAAATTTCCTTCTTGTGACAGATTGCCACACCCAAACCCCAGGAAGAAGAGGAAGAAGAGGAGGCTGTGATCCCATTAATGAGCTGCAAATAGCGACTTCTTCACGACATTAATTCGAAAGCAATAGATGCACAATTAGGCAAAGAAAATATCTACAGCTGACAATTAGAATAACAAATGCTAAAATAAGCCATCAATAATTTTGGTTGACCCACAGATTGCCCTGCGAAGGATGAGTTTTCCCCTTTTGCAGTATTTTGAAGCAAGAGCATATACTTATATGAGACCCACTAAATTTTAGAAAAAAAATGAACAGTGGCAGAAAAAATAGTGCACTCATGAGGCAAAGAATAAAATTCTTTTTATGTTGAGATAACCAGTAGCATAAAAAGCAACCCATCTATTGTCCACCTACAAGTTGAGCACAGACTAAGTTCACTGGAAATTGTCTATACCTTCTCAAGTTCACAGTTGATTTTGTCCAATCGGTCCTTCAAGTCCTTCCTCCACCCTTGGATCAGTCTCTCCTGTTTCTTGATGAGCTTGGTCTTTATTTTTAGTTCTTCCTCCATCATAGCTATCTCATGTTTCCATAGGGGAGTTAAGTTTTGCAAATGCCTTCAAATAACTTCAAACATAAAAGAAAAACCATATACTATTTTCCCATCTATTTCCTTAGCATTACCTTCGTACACTTTTCAGCTTCGGTTGGTTGATCCTCATGCTGAAGATTGATAAAGTAAACTTGAAGGTTTTTGGCAGCCTCCATAAAAATCTCTAGCATGCCTCTCAACATCAACTAAAGCAGTAAGAAGCACGTTTTCAGTAACCAAGCATTCACAACAATAAACCGGCTAAGAGCGCCCTGGCTGTGTGGGGGGGGGGTTGTTGGAATTGCACTTTGGGATAGGTAACCAAGATTACCAATTTCTTTCAAAAATAGCTAACGTAACACCTTTGTTTAGTGATAAATGAGAGATAAATTAGGAATGCTTACTCATATATTATTCTCTTTTCGATACCAAATGGTATTTTACTAATATGAAATTGAACAATTAGAAATACACAAACAGAGACATAATCCCAGCCTACTACACGTGGGGCAAGTTAACAAATGAGAACAACTGAACTTAAGTCATATCTAGAGGTGGTCAAATGGATTATGGATCCATTTTTGGACTCATATATTTTACTAATGAGTTGTATATAGGTTATGAAGATGTAATGGCCTAGTTAAAATAGGTCCAAAGTGTTTTAAAAAACAAAGCACAAAATTAAAAAAAAAAAAAAAAAAAAACACAGAAAAATACAAAACAAAAAAAAAAAACACAAAATTTCCACAAAAAAAAAAAAAACACAATTTAAAAACACATAGGCCCTGCATGTTTTCATTTGTGAAATCTGTTTAAGAACAGATTTTTTGTTTTTTTGTTCCCGGGAACAAAAAAAGAATAGAAACGCGTTTATTTGCGTTTTTGTTCAAAATCTATTTTTTTTTTAGAACAAAAAAAGAACGAAAATGAGAAAAAAAAAAAAAAGTTGTTTCTTATTTTAGAAACACTTTTGAAGAAACAAAAAACATTTTTGTTCTTTTCTTCTTCTTTTTTCTTTGGCCAGTCGCCGGCCTTGGTCATGGCCAGCGACCTCGCCGGAGTGTCGCCAGCCCTCGGCGAGCCTTGCCGTGTCCGGGCGAGGCTGTTGGCCCCCATCGCCCGGCCGGTCGCCGGAGGTTGGCGACCGGCCAAAAAAAAAAAAAAAAAAAAGGAAGGAAAAAATGAAAAATAAAATAAAAATATTAAAAAATTAAAAGAAACAAAAAAAGAATATAAAATCTACCAAACGTGTTTCTATTCATTTTTTATTTAGAACAAGTTTACCAAACGCGTGTTTTACGGTCAAAAATTGTTCTTCGGAATGAAACACATTTTTTTATTTTTGTTCTCTAAAACAATTTTTGAACGAAACGTTACCAAACGCGCCTATAATTTTATAAAAAAAAAAACACAAAAAAAAGCATAGAATAAAAAAAAAACATAAAAAAAAAAAAAACACAGAATTTAAAACCTAAAAAATCACAGAATTTCAAAACCTAAAAAAAAAACACAACAAAAGAAACACAGAATTTAACAGATTTAAATTCAACAGAGTTTAAATTCTGTGTTTTTATTTATTTATTAAAGTGTTTTAATTATTATTTGTTATTTTCTTATATATTTTTTTCTTTAATTTGTTTTTTTTTTTTTTTTTTTTTCATTTTCAAAACCTAAAAATCCTCAGCGACGGCTGCCCTTCGTCACCCACACTTCCGCGTCTCGCCTCGTCGCCCACACCTCCGCGGCTCGCCTCGTCGCCCACACCTCCGCCGCTCGCCTCCGAGCCCTTCGTCACCCACACCTCCGCGGCTCGCCTCCGAGCCCACACCTCCGCCGCTCGCCTCCGAGCCCACACCTCCGACGCTCGCCTCGTCACCCACACCTCCGCCGCTCGCCTCGTCGCCCACACCTCCGCCGCTCGCCTCGTCGCCCACACCTCCGCCGCTCGCCTCCGCGGCTCGCCTCCGAGTCGCCTCCGCTGCCCGGCTCGCCTCCGTCGCTCCCTCGAAGGGCGGGTGTCGATTTTTGCCTCAATAGCACGACTTGAGCCATTTAGGGTTTTCGATCCCTCCAACCCTTCCGTGAGTTCCCCGTCTTTCTCTTGGCCCGTCGCCTTGTCCTTTCTATATCTGTTGGGTGGCGCTTAGTTTCCTCAATTTCTGCTGCTGATGCGTGTGATTCTTTTTCTTATCTCTGTTCTTAGTCTATTTTCTGGTGGTGAAAGATGATGAAGAATTTGCATGGGAGAAGTGTTCCATATCCAAACTGAGGGGTTTTAGCAGTAGAGATTGTTTGATTAGGGTTGGGTTCTGCCGTTTTGCGGCTTAAATGGGGCAAAATCACAACTTTGTTCCAGCTGACCTGACCCATTTGACGAGTCTACTGGGACTGTGCTTGTTCATCTGTGCTTCTGCTGGCGCTTGTTCTATATGCATGCATTACAGGCCCCCCGGCATTCTTTGCCCCTCCCCCCCCCCCTCCTCTTGGTTGTTTGTTTGGTGTCGCCGTGCTTTTCTCTTTCTTTTCCTAGCTTTTAGTTGCCTTCGTGCTTGAGCTATGTTGGTTATGAGTTCTTGTACGCTCGGTTATCCTGATTTGCAAAATGATCTCATGACAGTTCTATTACAGAGAGAGCGAGAGGGAGAAAGGGAGGGAGGGAGGGAATTGTAGCACTTTATGGTTTGTATGGTTTGTAGCTAGAATGGTGGATGCCATGTGAATTGTTAATTTCAATCAAATGTTTGCTCTACCATTGCATCACTACACTTTGTACACACACAACCTGCGGCCGAAACCCAAGCCGCACTCAGGAAACCCTTAGGAGGTACCGAGAGGAGGAACCCGCATGGGGAACGACCTGTGGTAATCCTCTCTTGGTCCCGCTCATTCCAATTAGTGATAAAGAGGACTGTCCAACATAAATATGGATAGGGAAACTCTTTTGACCTAATTGGGATGGGAGCCACAGCCTTTAGATTTCCCTCCATAATAGCATTGAACCTCACAAGTTGCATTTGACATATGATTAACACACTTTCATCCTCTTCTAAATTAGAATCTTGATTAGGAAAGTCATGACAAAAATGAAGTTAGGGTGCGTTTGGTTTAACGTTTGGTTTAACATTTAATGAAGGCTTTTAGGAAATGTAAATGCCTTTAGTTGAAAGGGATTTTGTGAAATGCAAAAATTGTTTGGTGACTGTAATTAAAAAGTGTCTTGCAAAGCAACTTTGAGAAAATGCCGTTTAGTAAACATATGTTCGAGGAATCCTTTGGTGTGATTAATTTAACTTTTTTTATTTTAATTTGTTTAAAATTGAAAAAGATGATGATCGTAACTTTAATAGTCTCGCGTTGACATAATGTAAATGAAACATATTTACAAATTAGCGAGAATATTCCATATCCTTTTTAATAAATCAAAGGCTCACTCAATTTGTGAGTATAGCGAGAAATAGACATGGTTGAACACTTCTTGACGATCCATAGGGAAATTTTAATCAAGTGATGATACAAATAGATATATTTTAACAAGAAGTTTGAATAGAATCGATCTAGACAAGCACGATTGAAGATTGTGGATGTAATTCTACTATAAGCTTGGTGGATGGTTTACATAAAATCGCAATTGAACACCGATAATTACTGGTTGGATCACCAACTTTTCACAGACCAAAAGTAGATCAACAAAAGTGAAGAACAAGTTTATATATATACCTAGTCTAACATAAATATTTTGGTGATTATTCCATGACACAAGGGTACAAGCAAGCAAATTCCAATGGTTATTGGTCATGACCCAATAGTATTGGTCCTTTTCATTCGATGTTAGCTTGTCTCCATTCCATGAGCATCTATATGATGACCTTAGTTTTCATCAACCTTTCTATACTTATCAAGTTCAACCATTTTGTCTTCCCCAACCCCATATCGGTGTCATACCATTGAAGCTTTGGACCAAACCAGAGCGCTTGTAAAGTTCTCTCTATCACTCTATGAGCTTAGGATTGGTGTGTGTTATAATAAGACTTTTTTGTGAGTTGTATCATAAAAGATGAATTTATAAGAAGAAGTAACCGAAAAAGAGATTTAGGGTGCGCATGATAAAATTTTTGTTTCTCAATTTTTCTATTTCTCTGTTCCCCGAAACAGGTTTGGAACAGAAATTCGTTGGGTAACGCAATTTGATTTCTCTATTTCTGAAACAGATTTCTATTCCAGAAATAAAGAAATCGAAGAAATCAGAAGTTGAAATTTTTAGTTTCTCAGTTTCTAAAATAGAAATAGAAAATTTTTTTTCTCAACTTTTCAATTTAGTTAATTTAGTCCAAAATATTTTAATGAATTTTTAATATAATTATTTCAATCAATATTAATTGAAAATCTTAACCATTGGGTGGGATGGTGGGAATTAAATGAACAAGGCTTCATTTGTTGTATGTAAGAGATTTCACGCATGTTAATAGTCAACTTGCCATATAAATATCTAATGAGTCTTTCTTCACCTACTCTTCCGTAGTATGCTAGACAACGGCTCTATCTGGCTAACTATTTTTTTAATTATAAACTTCATATTGAGGCGGTAAAAAGGTGTCAAATCATTAGGGTTCCATCCGATTTTTCTTTTATATAGTGTCCTCACTTATCAAGACGCGGGTAAAAAAAGATCTAATAAGGAATCTGTTGTTCTTGTAAGAGTGTTGATGAAAATACAGATTTTGATAATGAATTTTTAAATAATCCTAGTGTTGATAATTTTGAAAAAAACTGGTGATGATTTTTGAACATGGTGAGGATTTTTTTAACAAAATTTGGAAAGAAATTGGAATTAGACTTGAAGTTAGGATTTTTTTAGGAGATTAGACTATTATAATCATGGCTATCATTAGACTTATTTGATTAATGTGAAATCAATTTCGGCAAAAACATAACGGCATATTCACTACAATTGAATTTCAATTGATTTTTTTTTTTGCCACGTTTATTTTTCGAAAGAAAATAATACGTAATAGGAAACGTAAGCACATGTAATAGGAAATTCCATGAAATTGTATTTTCAATTTTCGTAATGTATTAGTATTATTTCGACTATTATTTTGTATTTGAGGATTTCCTATATTGTTTTAGTATTATTTCGACTATTATTTTGCATTTGAGGATTTCCTATATTGTTATCTAATCAATTTTTATTCATAGAAATAGAAATTATATTTTGTTATCAAACGGATTTTTGTTCCAGAAATAAAAATTTTGAACCGTTATCAAACGGGTTTCTTTGTTCAGAAACTTGTTCGAGGAATAGAAATTAATTTTTTTGGCCAAAAATCAATTTCTGAAACAGAAATTTTGTCATGCGCGCCCTTAATACATGAATTTTTAGTATAAGCAAGTCATTTAAATACAGTAAATTACAAAATACTATTAATCCAAGATCACTTGAATAGTTACAACTTAGAAACTATTAACAACTACTTAGAATTACAAAGAAAGCCTCAACAACTATTGTTGACTTTGAATTCCTGTTTGTAATAAAAGGCTGCTGTTTTTTGACAAACTATCTAACCTAATAGAGTTCTAAATAGACTTAGCAAGTTTCTTCCTGCTGAATTATCACCTGTGCTGTTCAACCTTGAAAAAAGGTTTTGGTCTAACTCAAACGTATGACAAAAGTTTTGATCAATTAAAATAAGAAACTTTCCATAAGTTTTGAGTCAACACACTGAAGCTCCATTGTTCATGAACTTGAATAATGCAGTGCTCTGAAAATAACTCCAAACGAAATTTGTCTTGAATCCACCAAAGTTCAATGGAAATACCATCTTAAATAGGTTTGCTTTGAGGGCTAGGGATAAAAATCATTTTCACTGGAAAAGCTAATATGCGTGAAAGTCACGGATTCTCTCTATCAACCTACCTCATGGAACTATCATCTTTTAGGACCAAATTTTGATATTTTACCCTTTGCTTTAATCAAATAATACAAGAACCAAAAAGCCGGATCTTGAGCTCTTAAAAAAAACATGACTACAAGGGCGTTTTCTATTGGATAAAGCTTGTACTTACCACATGAACAAAAAAACCCTAGATCAGGATGCAATCCCAATCTAGGAATGAGAAAAGCTAAGCATACTCAAAATCCCCCAATCTACTTCTAGTACTTTGCTCTCTTCCATCTCCATCAAAAGTAATATCCTTAAATCAAGCACAACATCAAATGTATCGTTCATGAAATCACCATATACTTAAGAATCACAATTAAAAAAAACATAGGGATCGAAGTGAAAAAAAAAAATGATTCGGGGTAAGACAAGAGAATCTATCAAGAGAGAGGCAAACATGAGAGAAGTAGGCTACTGTTGAGCGGCGAGAGAGGCAGCCAGAGAGGTGATTAGAGAGGTGAGCTTCGAAGAAGAGCAAAGCCATAGAGATGCAACTTCAAAGAGGAGTGAGATAGGAGAGGCAAGAGGTGAGGAATAAATGTAGGATTTTAAAAAGGGTTAAAGTGGGAAATTAATAAATTGGTGAGGGCAACAAAGGCAAAAAGAAAAATTTTCATTGATGAATCCACCAGCATGCTGAGAATGCTAAGTTACCCAAGGTAGCCTCTTACCTGCCTTGGGCTTCCAGCCATTTGAAGGCTAACTTTGCTTCAATGTGGTTTCCAATTTTTTTCCCAAACACCTATATTTTTGCCCAATGAGCTTTAGACACCCAATGCCATTTGGAAAAGCCCCTCCCAAATAAACTTTTAATCTGCTAACATTTGTTAAATGTTTTTGTAAGTTAGGAGTTACAAGTGGTGGCGTGATTGTTTTGTAGGTAGTGAAAAGAATGTATATGAATGTATGTGGGGATTATATTGAAGTGTAGGTTGATCTCAATATAAATATATGTTCCACTACATTACTATACTTCACACACGCACAACTTGCGGCTGAAACCCAATCTACACTTTGGAAACACTTAGGAGCCGAGATGAGGAAACGACTCGTGGTAATCCTCTTGGTCTTGCTCATTCCAATTAGTGATAAAGGGGATTGTTCGCAAATATAGATAGAGAAACTCTTATTACCTACTTGGGACGAGAGCCTTAAAAGCTTTAAAGAATCCCACCATTAGGCATCGAATCTCACAATTTGCATGTGACAATTTTCATGTGACGTGTGATTGACACACTTCCATTCTCTTCTATTTATTTTGTAAGTATTGTCTCAATCCTAAATTACCATCCTTTCATAAATAATGTAATTTCCTTTTGTAAATATTTTTTCCATATATTGTAATTGAAGGAAATGTCTATTTAGGCCTGGATATAATGGATCCTTCCAAGGATGCTTCTGATCTTCGAATCATCCCCATCCCGAAGGATGTCCTTTTGGAAATGTGGGGCAAGCTCAATAAAAGCAAACAAGACTATGTGGAGCAGAAGATCGGATGCCTTATCTCTCTCCTGCATGTAGAGCCACAAGTTGCCTTGATTAAAGCTCTAGCTCATTTTTGGAATGCAACGACATCCACATTCGTGTTTGGTAATCAATATGAGTTAACCCCAACTTTAGAGGAGTATGACATCATCATCAATAGACAGATGACTTCTTTTGGGTCAGTTAAACCGCCAATTGGTCTAGATCCTGTGTCAACACTAAGCGAGTTTTTACAAGTAAAAGCCATCAAGATTAGAGATGCTATGCAAGGTAGCTCAAAGGCCCTCCCTTTGTCTTATCTAAAGCGTATCATCAATGAGTTGCCTGTGGAGTCAATCCAAAGAGCTAAAGTTTTCCTTTTAGCATTCTTTGGATTCGTCATCTTTCCTCATACACAAAAAACAATGAATCCTCAAGTTGGTTATATTGTGAAACAGGTATGTCAACTAAAGGGATTTACAAACATGATTTTGGCTGAAACATTTCTTTCACTCTCTCGCTTTAAAGAAAAAACGTGTTTGGTCCTTAAAGCCCCGATAGGACTTCTTCAAGTTTGGTTTCTTTCTCACATAAAAGAATTCGGTGGAAGCATGATGATTTTTCAAGTTAATAAAGATTCACATCCTCTTTCTAAGCTCAAAGGCATAGAAAAACTTCTCAATCCATGGTCATTTCCTTCTTGGTTTGATTTCTTGAAACTTCTTACTCCTAAGCAAATCCTATGGCAAGCCCATTGGGTTGGATTTCCCAAGGCACGCCTTACTATTGGGCTTGATGACCCCATCCCACTTTTGGGACTTACGGGGTCCACATCATATTACCCTTTGAGAGTTGCCCGCCAATATCGCATGCTCCAAGAAATCCCCCCTCCTCTAAAGTTGGGTTTATATCATTTTGACTTCTGTGAAGAGGCTGTCAAAAAGGACCAAATTGAGCATTTGCAGAGAGAGGTGGACAAGATCGATGAAATACTACGTTGCTGTATACCAAGAGACGTCGAATGGGTGGTCACGGAATTGGAAGGCGAGATGAAGTTGCACCATGCCTCAAGAGACTATATAATCCGCTGTCTCGAGCCCGAGCTTAAGGTGATCATTCCCCACGTCTCCCCGAATCCGACTCCAAGAGAAGCCCATATGGGGAGGCTTATCAGAGAGAGGGATGAAGCTTTGGCCAAAATGGAACGTTTGGCTGAAGAGAACAAAAGACTCCGTCGAGAACTTTCGGGTAATACCAGTCAGAGCTAAAATTCCGAGCACATTTCATTAGAGCTTTTTCCATTCATAATAGTTTGATGTATGGTGAATGCTTGTTCAGATGTAATTACTTTTTGCCTGTATTAGTAGTAATGTATTGGGTTTTCTTTTCGGTTTTTTAATGATACGTAAAGATTATCTTTCATAGATTTTGATGTAATTAAATGAAGGTTCTCTTTTATCTTGCATTTCCAGAAGTTCTTATGGGATATAGAATAAGCATTTTGATCAATAACCATGTGTTACACCCTTCAATTATATAATTTTTTCATGTGTCATCATGAATAATTTGATAAGAAATCATTAATACAAAATTGGAGCCTCGACGAAGGTTTCTTATCCCAATTTCATCTTAAGAAAGTATAATATTGAAGGGTGCGTACCTTCTTTTCATTTCTTTTCCGTACGTTGACTTGACTTATTTTGCTTTATTTTTTGCGAACAAAGTTGAAAAAATAGCTAAAAAAGATTGCCAAACCTACTCTAGAGCAAGAATGGAGAATGATGATTCAAATACTCGAATTACCAAAATGGAGAATCACTTAGCTCGGGTCATAGCTATGCTAATGGTTCTGCTAGAGCACTCGATATCGCTTGAAAATTGGCGAACACAATACGGCACGGGATGATGATACCTCTTCTTTTGTTGTAGTTTGGTTGGACGATTCTATCATTAGGCATAATCCGATTTATGTACCGCAAGCCGCTTGAATTTGTTGCCTCTGAGAAGCTGAAGATATAGAGAAAGGGTGACGTTATGGTGCAGCCAAGCAGATGCTGCTGTCTGAACCCGCGACGAGCATCTCTAAGAATAGCCATTCATAAGTATGGTCATCACCCTTATGTATACTCAACGTTAAACAAAATAAACAAACCAAAATAACCCTAAACGTAATTGTAGCCCAATATATCTTCCCCTAGAATTGTCCTTTGAAGGACATGCAAAGTCCATGGTCTCCACCGTTTAAAGAGTATGACTCGACTATTAAACAAGAAAGGAAGTGCTCGTTGCTCGTTGCTTTTTTTTTTGCTTACCATGCCATGCTCAAAGCTCTTAAAAAATACGTTATAGCGGCACCGAAAATTACGACATTTCCTTAAATAGTTGCCTCATCAAATGTATGCAGACGTGATAAATAATGGACTGAAAAACAGTGTAGAAATGGGATGTCGATTTCTTTCTTTTGGCTTGTTTGGCAGCCATGGAAATAAGAATGAGATAGGAAATCCAAAAGATTGGGAAAATGTCTGTTAATGGGGATCGACTTGGTTTGAAAAGGCAAAATAAAATAAAAGTTGGTCAGATTAAGGATAGTCAGACTGATCCAATCAGATCCTCCAAAGTCCAAATTGTTAATATGGATATCTTGGAGACATGTTATTGAAACATTGCGAAAAATAACCATCTTCACCTATTTGAAATTGCACTTTACACTATATCTAATATTAAAACCCTATACTTTCGCATCTTGATGCACAAAATAAAATAAGAGAACTTACACATTTTAAACAGCAATTTTGTTTTTCTAATAGGCCCCACCCCGAAAGAAGTGTGGGCCTAGCAAAAAAATAGAGAAATATATAGAGAAAAGAAGGAGATGGAGCCCGTGGGAAAAAATTGCTCGGCGTCTCTAACATTTGTTACCATTTAGAGAACCAAGGAGCACAAAAGATCTGTTGGTAAGTGTATTCTTTGTTCTTCCACATGTTTTCTTAAAGATTTGTCGAGTAGATAGTTGTAACTATTGAACTAGTTCTCTCCATCTTTTCTTTTCTTTGTACCAGGTCAAAGTAGAGAATTGTTAAAAAAAAATAGTCAATGTACATTAAAAGATTTACTAGTCCCCCCTTCTAAAATAATAAATATATGATCGAAGGATGATGAGACAAACTCTAATGAGTTTAATTGTTTTTATCAAAGATAATATTTTTCTTGATCAATAAGTCTATCCCATTGATTATTGATTATGAGTTTTATTTTTATATTTATGAATGTGTCTTTGGAGGAAACAAAAAAGAATGCAAAATCTTTCGGCAATTTATTTCATATATAATTGACTTCGATGTGTGTGTGATGAACCAACATGTTGCTCTCATTCAAATAAGGAGTCAAGTGGCTTATATCCTCTAGTTCATGATCATTCATGTATCCAGGAGCTCCGTATCAATTTTTGTCAATCCAAAATAATGATATTTCACTTAATTTTTTTTTACAAAAAAAAAAATTATTTCATGCAATGTTTTGATTTAATCAAATTTCCTCTACTTAATAATTTATCTATAAATTTAATTGAGAATGTAGAAAAGAACTAGATCTGTTGGAATTGCCTTTTCGACAAAACAAATTCTTATGGAAAACAATAAAACTTACCAAAAAATATATATATTGCCTCTAATATAATGGAAAATCTACAATAAACAAAAACTAGACATAAGAAATTATTAATTATGGTAAGTAAATCATATATAGATATAAAAATAATAGGAAAAGGAAAGTAAATAAATTTGGGACCACCAATATAATTGTAATTGTGAGAGAGCGCAATTTCCTATTTTTAATGAAAATTAGGTGGATTTAATTATATAGAGGGTACAAATAGCGCCGCCTAGTAATTATCGTTGCATCAAAAGGGAATGTGAATGATCATAATTAAAAAACTTATTGTTGGAGGCTGAATCTGTTTCTCTTTTACCGTTCTCACCATCCAAATGTGACAATCTCATTGGGGAGAGTGTTGTCGCACACTGAATTACACGACGCTTCAACCTCCCATTGGTTTGAAGTTTGAACCGACCTTCCTAACACATAAGCCTCAAATAACTTTCTCCTATTGAGTCTTGACGCTTTGTGGATTCTTATCTCCGATATTAGTGAATGTTAGTATGGACAAAGATGTGCTACTACTTAGAGACACAAAAAAGACCTTGCAATTTGTATAAATCAGTCAAGTTAGGTGTTTAGCATTTGTAGGTGGCACAAATCAATATAGTTTATATGAAATTGATAAGGTTCAAACAAATAGCTTTCAATTCTCGAGTTGGAAATTTCTTGACATCCCAATCATTTGTGGACCTTGAGTTGACTCTCTCCTTTATCCTTGAACTTGAAGTTGAACCAAGTCGGGCCGAGGTACCCAACATTGGGCATGGGGACCTAGTACCCTTGCTTGAGATCCCCTGTGAACATGCCTCGATCCCTGGTGGTCAAGCTCCAAGGTTGGGATTGGGTCCTTATGATCTTGACAATCGAGCTCACATCCCTCATAGTCAAGCTCAATCACATGCAGCTGAGCCCCAATGCCGACGCTTGAACCTGAGGCATAAGATTGTATGAATAATGTTTTCTTCAATGTGTGTTTGACAATTTCCGTATCATAGACATAAGAAAATTACTCTTATATTATTCACAAAATGCAACCATATATAAAAGAATTCCTGAAAAAGTCACTTTGGCTTGCACTATTTCAACTTCCTCAATGAATGGATATACTTTATTTACACTAAAGAAATAAATTTGTTCTTAATTTTTCAATTACAATTTAAGTAATAGTCGCATTCCTTTCTTCTTTTTTTTCACTTCTTTTTTTTCTATTTAGAATCTAGTCGCCATATCTCGCCATCTCTATCTCTATTGCAGCACTGTTGCGACCAATTTTTCGGATGAACCACTTAGAGTTTTGCTAATAGATTGTTAAGCCTAGACTTAACTCGGGCGCTCTCAAGCCCATATCAATTCATAACTTATGTTCAAATTCTTAACATGCAAATAGGTTTTATCAATGAGTCGCCACTAATCAATTTTTTTGGTAGGTCGATTAGAAACCCAAGTAAAATAACGGGAGTTTTATTTTACTTCTACGAACTAGAGACTATGGGTACGAGGATTTGGTTACATTAGATTTCTCTAATGCCCTTTTGGTATCATTCTCATATTTCCAAAAATGTTTTTGCAGGCAGCTTGAGTTAATTTTAAATCTATTTCCCTAACATGTAAGACGATCATACAGGTGCGCAAACTATCAATTTAACATTCAAGAAAGCAAATAAAAAAATTTAGGATTTACCTCATAGTAACGAAAGCATCTGCGTTGTTAGATTAGAATTCACGTCAACAATCCTATATATGATTTCTAATTAACACACCATCACTCAATTTTTATTTACACTTTTTAATGAGAATATAATGCAATGCTTCTAATCTACTATGAAATGATATAACATGGCAACATGTCCTAAACTATATGAATGAGTAAAATTTTTTATGATTTCTAATGAACATGCAATAATTAAATATGCAATCTAAATTAGCCCAAATGACTTAATTCTAATGACGAGCAATTTCTAATTAAATGAACCTAATAACAATCACTAAAATGATGTGCATTTCATAGGCCTAATACTATATGACGTGTTTTTATTCTAAAAAATGCAATCTATCCTAGAAATTGCAACTAATTTATCCTACGACGAATTTTATTTTTTTCATGAAATTCGAAATTAAGGAAAATGCAAAACATAACTATCTAGATTAGAATTCTTTCTAGCTTATATTAAGAATAGGGTAAGACTAAATCCTAATTTAAACTAAGATATTGTCTTAACCTAGCAAGCTCTAACCTAAGATCCAAAAATCAATTTAAACTTAAAATGAAATATGCAATTTATTCTAATATGCCATGACGTGCAAAGAACGTCATAATTCTAATTTTTTCTTTTATGAAATTCGAAATTAAAATTAAACATGCAATTCAAATAAAAAAAACTAACATCCTAAATTAATGCACTTTCTTTTTTGTTTCCTTTTTTCATGATTCAAAATAAAATCCCTATTCTAAATATGCAAGATAATTAAAAAAAATAATCCTAATTCAGATTTTTTTGGATTTTTTCCTTTTACTAAAATAAAATTGATTCAAACACCACGACAACAAATCAAGTAGAATAAGATTAATATTCAAAAATTGGCAAATCATATTTCGCGCATGAGATCAGGTTGGTCAATTTTAAATTAAATCGCGAATCGAATCTTGAGTATGAGATCGGATTGACGATTTTGCAAGGAATTGCGAGTCGGATTTCGGGTGCGAAAATCGGACTGTCAATCCCTAATTTGAGGGGTAATTTCATGTCGGAATCGCAATCATGCATTTAAAGAACAATTATGCTAAAAAAGAGCAAATAAAATAAAATAAAAAAGGTAAATGGAAAAACAAACTACCTAAAAATGTGATTTGTTTTCCTTTTTTTTTTTCTTTTTTTCGCTTTTTTTTTCCTTTTGTTTCCAAAGGAGGCAGGCGGTTGTGGTGGGTGCTCGGTCCGGCAGTCGAGCTGCTGGCATTCGGACCTAGTCACCGTTAGGCGGCTGGTCAGAGGTCCGGCAGGGGAACTCCGGCGAGGGAAGACCGGCGGCAGCAGGTGGGCAGCGAGAATTACTGTGGTGTGGTCGCTCGGAGGAGACTTAGATCGGCACAACGGCGTACAGGGAGCCCAGCGTTCGGATCGGAACCAGCTGTCGTCAGGAGCCACGGCGTCGAGCACGGCGAGAACAGGGAGATCGGCAACCGAAGCTAGACTCGGGCGCTGTAGGCGTTCGGACTCGCGGGTCGCTGGCAGAGACACGGCAGATGCACAGCGGCGGCTTCGTCGGGCTGGTGGAGCGGATCGGCAGCAACGGTGATGTTCGAACGGAGGACAGCTCGACGACAAGGGCGGAGCAAGGCGTCGTGGGCGGTGCAGATCCGGCTAGGGCTGGCAGAGGCGAGTTGCGTGCGAGCGGCGTCTGGAGGTTCGACGGGTGGTAGCGCAGCAATGCAGAGCGGAACAGGAGCGGCCACGCGGGTGCAGTAGATGGTGGTGGTCGCGCAGTGGGGCGGATCTCCGGTGCTGGTCGGCGAGGGGCTCACCGAAGAAGAGAAACAGTAGAATTGATTTTTACCTTCCTCTCCCCTCTGCTTTCTCTCTCTTTGTTCACACGTCCCACTCACCGGTCTCTCTTTGTTTTTCCTCTGACCTGCTGACCTTTCCTTTCACTCAGCAGCTTTTCTTTTGTGTTGCTCTCCCCAAGGAACGAAGGACGACACCCAGAACCCTAAACTGAAGAAACGAATTTTTTTTCTTTGGGATAATACCCTAAAAAACCCCAAACTGGTACACTTGTGACAAATTTACCCCAAACTATTTTTTTGACCACCAAAAACCCAAAACTGGTATACTTTTGACAAATTTATCCCAAACTGGTACACTTGTGATAAATTTACCCTATGTTAGTTTTTGTTAAATTTTATTCTCAAATTATTAAGTTAAATGACACGTGACAGTTAACCAGTATATCAATTTAGGATTTTACGTTTCATTTGTCACAGTTTACAATTTTTATGATTTTTTTGTGGTATTAATCCAATTTAGCATAGGGTATATTTGTCACAAATTTGCCAGTTTAGGGTTTTTTGCAGTCGAATAAATTAGTTTGGGGTAAATTTGTCATAAATGTACTAGTTTAGGGTTTTTTATAATCAATCAGGGTAAATTTATCATAAGTTTACCAATTTGGGGTTTTTCATGGTCAAAAAAATAGTTTGGGGTAAATTTGTCACAAGTGTCCCAGTTTGGGGTTTTTTAAGGTATTATCCATTTTTCTTTTGACTTCAATTTTTGACCTCGAGAATCGAGAGAACAAAAACCCTAAAATAAAAATCCTCAATGTGGCCGTGTATCCAATGTGTGGCCTCCTCTAAACCCTACCCGAAAAACCAGAAAAAGAAAAGAACCTTTTTATAGGCCAAAGATTAGGGTTTTAATTTCCTGTTTCAAATCAAAATCCACGAAGATTTCTTTTTTGCACACGATATCACTTTTTTTTATTTTCCATATATCCTGATTTTATCGCCTAAAGACAAGATTGCAACCCAATTTTCTTAAATTTCAAAATTCCACTGTAATATCATTTCAAATCTCCATTTAAGTAATTTTTGGTATTAAAAGAAAACGGGCTCGGGCCGATTTGCTTACTTCGTAGGCTTAGTCCAACCTGTTAATTTAACGCTCAGAACCGTTAATTCAAACACATCCACCATCAGTCCAATAAATCCAAAAAATGCAAATGCATCTAAATCTCTATGCTATGTAATTCATTAATTAACTAATATATATATTTTAGGGGTTAAAATTAATCCCTAAATTTTTAATGAATAAACAGGTCACCAAAATTTAGGTGTTAACAGGCACATCTTTGAAGAGGTCCACTCTTGCGCGCACAAATCTTGGATACAAGATTTGGACTTTCTTGACCAACAAATGGAGACTTTTCACGGATTTTTTTTTAATAGAAAACACTTATCACTTTAATATTTCCCTTAAAAATGAACTCTTATTCAAACATGAAAGTGGATAGTTAAGATTTTTTCCTCATATTTGAATTCGAAATGTAATTTAATAAGTTGTGAGCATTTAATGCTCAGCAAAAGGAAAAAAGATAAATGAAAAGAAACTTAAGCGAATCTCATCTCTCTTAGGAAAATAAACAATGGATAAATGACAAGGCTCAATCTTTATGTATAGAATTGAATTGGGTTTTAAATTTTTTAAATAATTCAATCGAATCTTGCACTTTTATCTATCAAAGGATAAAAGTTAATTAAATTTATATAAATATGAGATATTTGATATTTAAGAATGTCTTGTCACATTACATAGACTATAGATAAATTGGACCAATATTCGTACATTACAATCGTACGAGAAAATTGCAAATAAGGACCCAAAGTAGACTAATTTTCTCAAATAAGGACTCCAAATGAACTGTATGTCAGATAAAGGCCTAAAGTGAATCTATTGTCTCAAATAAGGACCCAAAGTGGTTGAATCACTTCTAAATAAGGACCTGAGCTTGCTGGTCAACCAAATATTCGCCGGTTATCAAGCATGTGGCATTTCCGACCACCGGAGTTTGGGCAATTTGTCCAAAAAAATCTAGGGAAAAATTAATAAATCTTAAAATGGAAACAAAAAAAACCCTAGGTTTTCTACGGTCTCCTCGTTCCTTGTACCCATCCTCTGCAAAGTCAAAGACCGAAGTTCTCTCCATTTCTTGTACCCATCCTCCACAAAGTCGAAAACCCAAATTCTCCGCTAGTTGAGGCACGAATTCAAAAACAAGAAGAAAACTATATGTTTCTTTCTTTGTTTGTGAAGACCTAAATTCTCTATTGGTCGAGCAAGGCGAGGAGGCTCGACGACGAGAATCGAGTTGCGACAATGATTGGGTAGCGATTTGGCTGAGGAGTAGTGGGGGAAACGAAAGAAGAAAATGTAAACATCTAAATGAATAACCTAAACTTAATTAATTTATAATTTTTCCTTTTTTTTCAATTACAAAATTTTGACAAAATTACCCCTATTTTGATCACCGTTCGCCGGAAAATGTTTGCCGACGAGCTAAGATCCTTAATAGAGATTAACTTGATCATTTCGGGTCCTTATTTGACATAAAATTCACTTTGAGTCCTTATTAGAAACAATAGGTCCATTTCGAGTTCTTATTTGATACAAAGTTCACTTTGGGTTTTTATTTGAAAAAATAGATTCGCTCCGAGTCCTTATTTGGAATTTTCCCTAATTATATGATAAAAATTAATGTTCTACAATTGAGTTTCGAAACATTTTACTTTCCTCCTAAACCTGAGCTCTCTCTGACCCGCTCTCTTTAAAAGCCACAAAAGTCTAAATTCAACATCGGTCCAGCGACCCGACCCGAAGTCCAAATTCCCGCAGGAGGGCAAGGCCACGTCGGTCAACATTCACGTTTGCCACTGCCTTCTCTGCCTCGACTCCTAGGCCCCACCAAACTTGAATGCTAAGCAGGGCGCACGTGTAAGCTGCGAGCCACGCGTCGCCTCCTCTTTCTTCACTCATGTCGCCTCATACGTGGGGCTCAGTGGACACTAAACTTTCTCAGTCGCCTCAACATATAACTCTCTTTTTCCCTTTTTTTTTTTCCACATTTCCTTATAAACCATCTTATAAGCCATCACTAATTTTGCTTTATTTGCATTTCGCATGAACTAGGGGTGATCGGGTCCAGGGTGGGTAGGGTCTAGACTTGAACCCTGTACCCGATCCTGTTATAATCGGTTCTTCTTTTCTGGACCCTATACCCGATCATGTTTATATTGGACCATGTACCCGACTCACCATGTTTTTCAGATCTGGTTCTAGGGTCAAACTTGTTTCCACTAGAACCTATTTTGCAATCTCTTGATATCTTATACGACTTTGAATTTTATATTAATACGTGAGAAAATAACGTATCTTCCTAATTTGTATTGAAACATTAAGCACTTATAATAAATAAATACATGAACTTTTTGACTAAACGAAAAATTAAGGATCCACAAGGTTAATTATAATAAATAAAATCATAAAGCAAAGAATTAGTAATAAATATGGGTCTAATATTAATCTTATTCCCACAACTACTACATGAACCTACTCATTTATGCAAGTATAAATTCTCTTACAAAAGAGAAATTAGGCGAGCCAATCTATATAATACACATAAATTTGGTGGTGACGAACATCGTGCAAGAGGGAGCCGATGAAGGAGGGAAGCAAGTGAGGAAGAGGAATGTCCTCCCGTGCGTGTTTGAGAGAGCCAAGAGAAAAAATGTCATGTGATTACGGGAATAAGAATAGAAATCAAGGGAAAAAAGAAAAGGGTTTTGGACCTCTACTTACAAAACCGGTCCCAAGTGAGTAATCACTCGGAACCTATTTACGAACCAATTTAAACCGGTTCCGAATTTTAGGAACTGATTTCCGGACCGGTTCCCGACCCTATTTTATGGGTGGGCCGGTCCGAGAACCGGGTATACCCGGTTCGGTTACACATCCCTAGCATGAACAAGATTGTTGGACACAGAAACAGGCGAATGACAAAGCATGACTAGTTCAACAAAATTGTTGGAATTGTTAGAACACTTTGTGAAGGAATTGAGTCCATTCCATTCAAGATGGTGGCTCTTTGTCATGTACTTGTTCAACGTGATGGCGAAGAATGGTAGTTTAGCTTCGAAATTGCACCGCAAAGTGTTGGAATTCGGATGATAATTTTGGAGATATTATATGAATGATGCATGTTTCTTGTGGAAGATTAATGCCATTTTCTAAGAGATCGGTATTGTCATTAGGGTAATTAAATCGATAAGACGGCAATCGTGAACATGATATTGAAGGAGACTAATGTCCGGAGTTCGAACCACTTCACATGCATCATCATATCAGTTATCAATCTTTGATCATTACGTGATTGATTACTCCAATAATAGCAGTCCTTCCTAGCAATGGACTTACCAAGAAAAGCTATGCACACCAAACCCTTTAAATCGAGAAAACAAGAGAAACTGAAGTGGAGGAAAAGGAAGCAAATTACTACAGCCATAGCCACACAACACCAAACTAAAAACTTGTCACAATTGGCTTGATATCAATCGAAAAATTTGTTTGAGCATCACAAAAATCATTTTCTTTGTTTTTAGTTCCTTTCTATTTTCATTATGAAGAACCTCGGTTTTTTTTTCCTTTTTAATTATTTTCTTTGATAACCTAAGGAATTTTTATTCTCGGAATTCCATTCACCTTAATCAATCCAAATGAGTTACAAGAGCTTGAGAGAGTGAGACCAGCACGAGAGGATCAAGAAACAAATTTTTTGCGTGCATGCTTCATGCATATCGACAAGTAGGATCGACTCTATTTTGTAGCGCTTGATAAGGATTCAAACCCTTCATTCATCATATTGTAATTGGATCACTTTTCTTGAATTCACCTATAAGTTCGAATCAATGTAGATTTCAGTTTGCCAGATTTATTGTAGAGTCTAGTAGAGATTTATCATTTTTTCAAGAGTAGTCAATTCACTTGCAATTGATTACTTTTGTATATATATCTATAAATTGAATGTAAGATTTTTTTTTTTTTTTTTTGGGGATGGGAGGTTGGGGGGTGCGGGTGAACCCCTCCCTCCTCTCTTTCGCTAATGTAGGTTTTTAAGGCAGTTGAAGAATTCGATGGAGTCCCCTGAAAATCTCACAAACCCATTAATTAAAATTGTATTAACCGAATGATAATTTTTAAGAGGAAATTGTAATTTTTTTATTTTATTAATTAGTAATTATAAATCGCTTGAAATATTTAGTCGATTGGAAATGTTTTTTATGCGATGACGTGATTAATTTGTACATGTTCCAGTTGAGTGCTGTCTAGCTTTTCTTGATTATGTTCCTTTTTTTTTTTCTTTTTCTTTTTCTAGTAGCTCCCTATGGTTGATGAGAGAAGTTTACATTGAAGTTCCTTCGGAGACATGTAGTCGAGGTCGTAATTTGTTGCTTGGTTCAAGCAGTCTCAATGTTCTCCCTTTATAAAAATGAGAAAATAATTTATAATATACTATATTTTTTATCAATTCAATTTTAAATTTTTCAATTGTGTTGATTAAATCATAAATATTTTCACTTTTTGTCAATTGATTGATTTGATCAATTTTGACTAGAAATCGCTGATATAGACACAACCATTTCACGTGACATGACTAACGTCGACATGTATATTTTTTTAATATTTTTCCAAATTTTAATTTTTTTTTTGAAGAAATAAATAGCAAGCTTGTGAATTTTGTGCATAAATTCTTGGAAAGTACAAACCTCTCTCGATTGTTTTTATTACGGGCATTATTTTATCATTATTATTAATTTTTGTGAATAACAAAGAGTCGAATGTCGAGAGCAGTGAAAAGCTGAAACCCGGAGGAACACGAATTCCCGCGCGAGGGGCGACGCCACGTCGGTCAACATTCGGGTTGCCAGCACAGCACCTTCTCCGCCTTGACTCCTGGGCCCCGTCAAACTTGCACGCTGATGCTGGGCAAGGTGCCACGTGTAAGCGGCGAGCCATGCGTCCTCCTCCCCCTCTTCCCTCGCACGTGCAGCTCAGTGGACTCCAGAATTTCTAGGTCGGTTCGTGTCACCTCGCACGTGCATGATACTTCAGTGTTTTTGCTTCGCATGTGGTCCGATTTCTTGTACAAAGAATAGTTGGACTTTCCTCGAGATTGGAAACTGTTGATCGGGATGTTTGATGAATCATCTGGAGCTCATTTGAGTATCCATCGAGAGTTTTTGAGAAGGTGAATCATTCTGTTTTGATCTTTTTATGAAATGGCAGTTATCATTTTTTTTTTCTTTGAATCAAATGAAGATTGCTCGTAGGAATTTTTAAAGCATTTAGCTGGAGCAAAATCACCATCCAAGTTTAATAAATTTTCACTCTTGACCTAAATTTATGGGCAAACCATAATAAAACTCTCATCACGAAAATCACTCTCGATATATATACTACCACAAAAATCCCTGAACTTGGCCTAATATGATCCCAAAAACTCAATATTTTTCAAGCCCATCTCTATCGGAATCCACAAGCCCATTTTAGAATATAACCAATCATCTGAGCCCATTAACCTATTAATACCATGTAATAAGCCCATTACTATTTTCCCCCATATCTTTCTATTTTCCTAAAACATCTTCACTACGGAGAACGGACCAACCATTGGCCGAAGCATGCGAAACCAGAAAACCAACAATCGAATGTCCTTACACCTTCGCCAAAACATCGACCTTCAATATCAACGAACGTACTCAGAATACCAAGAACGCCCGAGGTTAATGCAAGGATTTCAGGACATTACCAGAACATTCAATGAATACGCCGACCGGCGATCTTCGTTCAACTTCCTCACAGAGGACCACCGCAAGAAGACGGTCGAGTACAGAGAATAAAGCAAGATGCACAAGGAAACAAGAACACGGAGTGGAATGCATTAATAATGAAGCTTAAGTGGAATCGAATCTATATACTTTTAAAAAAATTATTTATAATTGAGTGATTTCATAACAACAAGCTCTTGGATCCAGTGATATCGTGGACTATTTCTTAGTTGAGCCTTCGAGACATTGTATCAAACGGCATATGTGTGCAACTAAGGGATTGATTTTAACCATGAATCTAAGCGGTCTTTTGGTTAAGAAAAAGAACATAAAGAAAATTAAGAAATTTGGGAAAAACTAAAAAAGAATTGCAAAAATTATTCACGTCCAATGTTGGCCTTACCAAATAGGTTGGCCGACATTACTAAACTACCACGTTAGCAATATAGTCAAATTAGTTGAAATAACTAGATCGATAAATCATAAAAAAAATTTCCAATTATATTGACAAATTGTTAAAAAGGTTTATAATTAAGTAGTCGTAATTAAAAAGTTTAAGATTGAATTATTTGGACAGACATCCCGATTAATATCCTATCAATTTTCATATCTTAACTCAAGTTAGATCCCACCATCGCGGATAATGTATTCAAACTTTTATTTATGCAATCTTCAAAATTTTGGGATTAAATTAATTAAATCTTCCGTGGAAGCCGGTCAGGCTGAATTGGGTGGTCATAGAATTTGGTGTCATCCCCGGTCAAGCAAGAGGGCAAGTCAACCTGCTGGTCCTCGAAAAGTTCGTCCTTGGACTCGCGAGGTCGGCCCGGGTCGTGGCTTCCGAGGAATGGAATAAAGCCGCCGATCGGTGGAAGTAAGGGAAAATATTTTGACATATGACAATTTAATATGCAATTGTTAATTGCCAAAGCAGGAGTGTGTGTTTTTCATAATAACGAGTAAAGCCTGGGAAACTACCAGCCAATGATTGTATGTGTGTGTATGCATATATAATTTAACGGGTGATCTTTCCTCATTATTAAAAGTTTATTAAAAATAAAAGCATCTAGAATTTATCAAAAGTTTGAAGGTACTAAGCTGGAAAATGAAAGAGAATTCTCATCATTGATTAAATCGGGTTCAATTTGACACTAATAATAAGTTTAAAATTTTTTGGGCAATTTTCCCATATAATATTTTTCTCTGTAATGCATTAAAGTTTATGTGCTATTTTTTTTATTGTTTTCTCTTTGAAAATTCTCTTTTTGTCTTAATTCCCATTTTCTTGTCTTAATAGTTATGATCACATTCTACCTTGAAAAAATAAGCTTCTTTAGTCTTGTCTGTAAGCTTATCGAACTATGATGAGGTGATGTCATTTCTTTTCTTAAATTTCATATTATACCTTAAAAATTAGATGGTAGAATATGATTGAATGTGCCTCAACTTGATCGATGAATCAAGTACCAAATAGGTTTTTAATTTCTTTTACTCAGAAATTGGCCCCAATGTGAACTAGCTTGAAATTGATCGGGTTGCTTTTTAGGTAGAATTGGGTCAGTTGCTCCCCAAAATTTGATTAGAAACATTGAAATTAGGGAGTCTTGATTATAAAAGTGGTGAGAGTAAGGAGACGAAAAGCAGAATTTTTCCCTATTTTTTATGAGGCGATTATATCGTGATATTTATTTATTTATTTTTTGAGTAGAAACCTTGGTTCTAGCCTATTGCCTTTTGGTGAATTAGTGGCATTTTATGACCCCCCAAAAAAAAAAAAAGAATTAGTGTTTGGCAACGAGGCTGACTCATAATCCAGTATAGTAAAAATAATGAATTTTATAGATTTATTTATTTGTTTGTTTGTTTTGATTTCTACTTGATGAAGAGAGAGAATCCATGTTGAAATAGAATGATGTAGGATAGGGGTGAGCATGGTCCGGGTTGGTCCGGGCCACCCCTTAACCCTAGGACCAACCCGTACAGCGTTGGTTCTCAATTTTTAGGACCGAGGACCAACCCTATTGAGCTTGGGACCAAGGATCGGACCGACCCAATGGGTTCGGCCCAGTTCCAGGGTCAACTCGGGACTGATCGATAATTTTTTTCATTTTATTTTTTATACTTCCTAGAAAAGCAAACCTACAAATTCAAATTACACATCTATCGACAATGCAGCATTGTGCAACTAAACTATAAATACCAATACATATTTAGCAAATTTAAGATGACACAATAATAGAAATTTCGTACCTGCTAACCGCTCATCGAGATATGGGACAAAATGGAAAGTTCTTGTAATCATCTATTTTTAATATTCATAACATCATATACAAAAGCGTTTTCCTGCACTTGATCATGTAAAGTCCACTCAACTAAAAAATGAGCTTCACACCACTTGACTAACAAATCACCGTAGCAACTGCAGTACTACTCTACTCTTCAAAAACTTCTACCATTTGACACAAATTGAAAAGTAAAATGCAGCTGAAATTCATTAGTAAAATACAATTAAACCATAAAAAATTCAAATACTTAATATAAACCATAAATATATAACTTCACATCTTGTTAATTCACTTGAACTTCTAAACACTTGAAAACAAAACAAACAACACTTAATTAATACTCAACAAAAGTTTACAATTGAAATTACTATTAGTGCTATTGATAGAATATCTCAATATAATATAATATAACAGACATTTTACTTAGATTTGAATATATAAAAGAATTATACATAATATAATATAATATAATATAATATAATATAATAAATAATATACATGGTTGGTCTAGGTTTTGACCAACCAAAAACTCTTAGGACCGAGGACCAACCCATACAGTATTGGTCCTAGAATTTCAAGACCAAGGACCGACCCAGTACCCTTGGGAACCAGACCAGGACCGACAGGGTTGGGCCGGTCCAGGGTTGGTCCAGGGTCGACCCTAGACCGCTACTTACCCCTAATGTAGGACCAACAATCCAGCTGGAGCGACTCCCTAATTGCTATTCTCTCTAGCTAGGCTTGACCACCATTTATGGGGAAAAATACTGTTGGATTATTGTCAAAAACTAGGAAAATGGAGAACGTCTTTTAATTTATTCAATAGAAACATTAAAATAGCTTCAATGCTCGTATCTCATGTTTCCTAACCAAAAACCTTAGCCCCGAATTTATGATAATCACCCTTGCGAATTCCATTTTTCAAGATTATTGAAGCTTCCCAAATTGATATGTAATTAGTTATTCACTCTAAACCATGATGATGTTATGTGAAGTGTGATTTGTTATCACTGATCGTGAATTACACAATGATCAACCTTCGAACGTCGGAAGAACACAAAAAGCTTATAGTCTGTGACGACCTTGCCACTATCTCCAAGCTTATAGGCTCCTGGAAAGGACAAATTAACTATCTAATTAGCTATGAATTGATTAAGCGTTTGTATCTCTTGATTGAGTTCACTGGGGCTCCAAAAGATAAGAGCAATTGGTTCAGATGAAATGAAAGGGAAATTCAATAACTCACCACATGCGTCCAATTTTAATAATTTGGTAATTGAATTTAATTTCACTACATAATGAACTGGTGGATAGTATCTACCGGTCACGCCCTGGCAAAGAAAAAGAAAAACCATTGGAGCACAATTGATTGTATTCTTGGAGATAGGATGTTGTTCAATGGCTCCTCGTCATGTGCCGATTTCGACCATGCCAATGTCATGCGACTTTGGGTGGACGATTCTGCCCTTGTTTTTTATTCTCATTTTTGTGCTCACCCATGCACTCGTTTTGATTTCACGTCCTGATATCTTCTTTCCTTCGTATATTCTCCCACATAGGTCTAGCATGAATACTCTGCATTTTTTTATTATTATTATCAAGAATCGCAACTATTATCATCCTCTAAGAAACATGGATTTTCTTGGAATTTTTTAGAAATGATCAACATCGAAAGTTGCTTTCGAGTTTGTTTTACAATATACAAACACTAAACATGTGTATCTCTAAATATATCTAGCGAGGGTATCCCAACCCTTGCACCTAGGGGTGAACATATCGAACTGCCCAAATTGAGAACCACTCGGACTGGATTTGGTCAAATTTCTATAAGAATCGGTCCAGTTCCTGGTTCCATAAAAATAGAACTGCTGATTTTTGGTCTAGTTCCCAATTCTGGAGGGAAACTAGAGCACCTCTTTTTTGTTTAAAAATTTGTTTTTTAATTTCTTGAAAATAACAATAAACTCTAAAATAGTAACAACTCTAATTTTTTTTTTTTTTTTTTGCTAAGTGATTGGTTCCATGGGTGGGTCCGATCTTGTTCCCGATCCTAGGACAATTCGGTCTATACCTCAATCCTAAAAATTGGGAACCGGTCCTCCTGGTTCGGTTCCCAGTTCCTAGGTGGGATTGGATTGATCGGGAACCAATCACCCCAACTCACACCAGCCATTGTCAAGGTCAGTGACTAGCTTAGGGAAATAAGGAAAAAAGAAAAAAGAGAGGGGAAAAAAGAGAGAAAAAGGGAAAAAGAAAATTGTCCATGTCAGTCATACCATAAAAGAAGACTAGAACTTATCAAATCGCAATGTGAGCAATTTATGGTCAAAAAATCCTTGAATATGAATGATCCTATGTGTAATTTAATATATATCCGCTTTATTTAAGACAATTTAATTCGTACATTGTCGAGTAAACTAAACAATCACTTCTTAGCATTCAGACCACATGATCCTTGCCAGTTCTCAATCGGAATGACAATGGAGCGCAATAGCTATCTGATTCCTATTACCATTTAAGATCATTATCTCAGTCATAGTTCCCAAATATTTTATATTCAAATAACTAATTATGTAGCTACAGAAAAATTAAAGTATTATTAATGTTTCATAGGAATTAATGGGTGGTTTTGTATGATGGTGAATAAGCATAGTTACCGTACATTATGAACTGAAATGGATCATCATCACCATGCTGAGAAACTTACTTATTATAATCTTCTTTGGGATTGTAGGGCTGGTTAGGGCCATTAATGGCAATGGAATCCAAATCCTGCATAATCAACTGGGGTAAGTAGCAGAAAATATAAAGGAAAAAGCTAATATTAAGGGTGAATTAGTGGCATTAATATATTTATTAACCAAAGGCTAAACTGATTATTTAAAGGCTCTATTTGATGTACATCGACATGTGTTTTAATTAAGGGTGAATTAGTGGCATTAATATATTTAATCAATGGGCCCTATGAAAAGGCAATATTCCTAATTCATAATCTAGTATAGAAAATTATGAATTTAAATATTTTGTTATAAAATATTGCGTTACGAATATATAATACAGAAGAGATTGAGAAGAGAAAGCAAGTGAACACCAGAGATAGTAGAAAAAAAAAAAACTAGAGGATAGAGTTTTATTTCCAGTGTATGATTGTTATCTGATTGTTATTGTGTTCTATTCTATATTATTGTACATCAAAACTAAACTTCTATTTATAGGAGAACAAGAATGTACTTATCATTAATATCAATGTATCGAATGATACATGTACTAGATAGGGAAGATGAACGTTCATTGTATAGAGAGATGTATTTAGAATGTATGATACAAATGTACCATAATAAGTACATTATATAAGATGAATATAATGAATATTCATTCATATATTTCATAACGGGTTCATTTATATAATTTGGTTGTTATTCTAGGAGAGGGAGAGAGAGAATCCATGTTGGGTGAATTTAATTTTTATTTTTTCCAGCTATGCACTATCAAAAAATGATATGGTTAGTTGCAAGAAGGGAAATGGGCACGTGAAAAAAGGCATCATAGAAAATGGATAGGTGAGGTTTAGTCACACAATTATTTTTACCTATTTTTTAGTTTCTTTCACACAATTTGTTCAATTTGACAAGAGAAAAACCAGAAAACAAGGCGATGGATATCGATGTCAACCCAGTTCCTGCAAAATCAGCTTCTAATCTTTGTTTCTTTTTGTGTTATTTATTTATTTATTATTATTATGGGAGAAATGCTGAAAATAGGGAGGAGGGAGGGTGTTAATAGTCAATTTATATCTTAATTTGCGAATTCTTCATTAAAGAATTCAGTTTTTTTTTGGATTTTAGTAATACCACATAACTTTTGAATATCCATTCAATCCTAAATCCAAATCTAATTAAATTATTTCACGAAAAACTCAATGATATTGGAAAATATTTTCCAGTAAAATATTTTCTAGGAATACGATTAGTTTTCCTTTATTTGGTGACATATGATCGAAAATGTTTTTGACATTTAGATATTATTAAAAAATGATTTCAATCTCTACTTTATGTTAGGCAAAAAAATTAATTTTTTTTATTTTTTATTTTGAAAAAAACAAAATTTTAAATTATTTTAATTTTTTTCTTTTTACAAAAATTGGGCCAAAATCCAAGCCGTTCGATGTTCAAAGATCGAGAGGGAATTCCTTCCTTTTTTGCGGCCCGCGTGGGGTTTTGCTTATTGCACACATGTTCGTCTTATAATTACTCATTAGGGCTCTGAAAATTTTAATTTTAATTTAATTGAAATTTCTTATAATCACCTGGGCCTTCGATTTCTGAGATTGGTTCAATCGGACGCCCCACAGTTGAAGAGTACCATCGTTCAGGCCTCTCGCCCCACCTAACCCCACTCGCCCGGGAGGCATGGGAGTCACGCGCTGCGTGTTGAGCCCATGTTTTCCCCCCATTATACTAAAATCCAGTACCAATATTTCATGAGGTAAGTCTCAAACTTTTTGTTATCACCAGGATCCATTTGATCTTAGCTCATTCCAACATGCCATCATTAAAAAAACAAATAATAATTAGGAATTGGGAAAAAAGGTCAAATTTTTAATTTTTTGATTTTTCTTTAAAAAAAAAAAATAAAATCATGAATTTTTTTTTTTTTTTTTAATTTTCTTTTTTTCTCTTTTCTTTCCTTTTCTTTTTCCCCCTTCCTCTGCCACTCCTTTCCGATCTTGGCGGAGCCCGAGCTCCCCACATTTGGCGAGCCCCAAGCTTGCCATCATTTAATATTTTGGAAAATGTTTTCCAATTTTTTCAAATGGGAAATTATTTTCCCGAACTTAAGTTTTGGTAGGAATTTTTTTCATTGACTAGGAAATATTTTCGGTCTACTCATTTTTCTAAGTGAACCAAATGCCAAAAAATGATGAAAACGTTTTTCCATAAGAGGTTTTTCATGAAACAAATGCACCCTACACAAACATTGGCCTACAATAATCGTTTTTTTTTTTCTTGGGGGTGTTATAAATTGAAAAAAATGGAATAATAGCTTGGTAAATTTTAATTAGGTATTTAAATAATAAGATATATCCATAAGATATTTCCTTAATAATCCTTTGTTTTGCGGAAAATAAATAGTTTGAAAAGCATTTTCTTAAAAGTGATTGCTTGCATTACTTACAAAAATGAATGAAATAAAATTATTTTCATCACTCATGAATATGTCCAGACGCAAATTGTTTTCAATAATGAAATTTTTTTATCAATTAATTATTTTAAACAATCATTTTTGGGGATATTGTTACCGTGGCATAAACACCGCATGATGGCTATATCATTAGTAATGAGCAGAAATAGCTTACATTTTTTTTTTCTTTTGATAATATCTATTTTGTCGGAATAATTGAGATTCAAATTATTCAAGTATTTCGAAATTTATGGTTCTATTTTCCTCTTGAGTGAATGCCACTTTTGTATTATGAAAGAATTTTGTTTCATGCATTTATTGGATATTCGAAGCAATTTATTGAAGTATCTTGATAATACGTAACGGCGGAATCACTTGATTTGCAGAGAAAATCGATTGACCACTAAGCACTTGCGTGGTCACCAAAAAAGATTTTTTGGAAAATTAAAAAAGTAAAAAACACGCACAAGATGTAAATAGAAAGCGTAAAAGTTAAAAAGCCTTGAAAACTGGGGGCAAAATCCACAGGAAGCACAAAAAAATTGACGAAAAATCATAAAAGTAAGTGGATCCTAAGCTTCTATATCTGGCCAAAAAAGTATTGAAGCCTTTTTATACATGCGCTGCATTTCCTGCGCGAAGCAACAAGCCATGTCATCTTCTACCGCGTACCAAAACAACAAAGCAAAGTAAACAAAGGTCAGTTACCGAAAGATCTAATCCACATGCAATACCGCAAATTCTTCAATATCAATTCATTTTTAATTCACGAGCAAAAGATAATGCTAAGCGTGAATTATATAGTCCCGATCAATAATTGTGCTCATATCCCAATAATTATCGACTCGATCGATCATAACATATCTTCAACGTTGAAAAATTACATCTTAATTGCCTATCTATTACCAACTTGATTATGAGTTAGTTCCTGATGATGATTTTATGAAAAATGATATCTATTTTTAAAATCGACAATCTTTTTCAGCAGTTGCACTTTGACCCTACATTATATCCATCCTTCTTACCAAATCCCCGGCGGTACAATATCTCTCGCAAAGACTTTCAACTCTGCAAGTGCAAGCCTTGGTCACTTTTTTTATGGCATTAATTGAATAGCAGACAAATTGCATCGAGAGTGATTCAAGAAAACAACAGATAAAAATCAAAAGAAAATTTACCAAAAATGCATGTACATATACATTATACATAGATATACGCGCGCGCATACTAGACTTACCAAGTAGCAGCTGATGTATACCCAAGTTTCTATGGAGAACTTTCATGGTTTTTCTGGCCATTAGGACCTTAGTTGATGAAGGGGCTGGCTTGGTTTTTTATGGCCCAACTAAAATCATCTCATAGATGTGTGGCCTCATTTTGATCGGACAAACCTACGTATTTATACTTTTAACCTTGTTCGACCAAAAATATATATACTTTTAATCTTGTAAAGCTTTGCTTTTAGTTGGCCTTTTAAATGGATTCTCAGGATTACTCCTTTTGTGGAAACATTTTCTTGAAAAATTGAAAGCTCAGAAGAAACAAACACTGAAGTCCTACAAGGCAATAAGCTAGAACCAAGGTTCTATTCAAAAAGAAAAAAATAAATCACGACATAATCACCTCATAGAAGGGTAGGAAAACTACTTTCTATCCCCTTACTCTCGCCACTTATATGATCAAGACTCTCTAATTTTAATTTTTCTGATCAAATCCTGAGGTGAGCAAATGGCCCAGTTCAACCTAAAAACCAACCTTATTGGTTTCAAGCCAGTTCACATGGGACCAATTCCTAGGCAAAAAAAATTAGGAACTTATCTTAACCTATTTTATACCTAGTTCATTGATCGCCTCAATGCACATTCAATCATTTTTTAGCATCTAACTTTTAAGGTATAATATGAAATTTAAGAAAAGAAATGACATTATCTCATCATAGTTCGATAAGTTGACATACTAGATTGAAGCTTATTTTTTTCAATGTAGGATGTGATCATAATTATTAAGACAAGAAAATGGGAATCAAGACAAAAAAAGAAGAATTTTTAAGAAAAAAAAAAAAAAGAGCACACAAACATCAACGCATTCCAGAGAAATACCTTATATGGGAAATTGTTCAAAAAACTCTAAACTTATTATTAGTATCAAATTGAACCCAATTTAATTGACGATGAGGCGTTTTCTTTTATTTTCGAACCTAGTACCTTCAAACTTTTGATAAATTCTACATGCTTTATTTTAATAAACTTTAATGGTGAGGAAAGATCGCCCATTAAATTATATAGATACACACACATACAATCATTGGCGGAGGGTTTCCCCGTCTAATTCCCCGTCTAACGCATTATTAAGAAAAATACAAACGCCTGCTTGTGTAAATTAATAATTGCATATTAAATTTGTGTAATTAATAATTCCCCAACGTTCCACTGATCGGCAGCTTTGTCCGATTTCTGGGAAGCCATGATCCGGGCCCACCTCGCGTGTCTAAAGATGAACTTTTCGAGGACCACCAAGTTGACTTGCGCTCTTTCCTGACCGAGGATGACATCGACTTGTACGACCACCCAGTTCAGCCGGACTGGCTTTGCCGGAAGATTCAATGAATTTAATTCAAAACCTTTGACCGCGAAATTGCCCATGGTTGTGGGAACTAACTTGAGTTAAAATGTAAAAATTGAGAGGATAATAATTGGGATATTTATCTAAATAATTCAATTCCAAAAATTTTAATTATGAATACTTAATCCTAAAATTTTTTAACGATTTATCAATATAATCATAAATATTTTCATGATTTATCAATTTAATCATTTCGATTAATTTTGAGTGGATTACTGACGTAACGGTCTAGTTAGCATTGGCTCATCTTCTTGGCATGGCCAGCATTGGACGTGAATAATTTTTGTAATTTTTTAAATTTGTTTCCCAAATTTCTTATTTTTCTTTATTTTCTTTTTGTTAATCAAATGATGACTTAAATTCATGGTTAGAGTCAATCCCTTAGTTGCACACATATACCATTTGATAAAATGCCTCAAAGGCTCAACTAAGAAATAGTCTATGATATCACTGGATCCAAGAGCTTGTTGATATAAAATCGCTCGATTATAAATAATTTTTTGAAGTATATACATATGATTCCTATCACATTTTATTATTATCGCATTTGACTTTGTGTTTTTGTTTCCTCGTGCATTTGCTTTATCTCTGTACTGGACCATCTTCTCGCTATGGTCCTTCGCGAGGAAGTTGAGCGAAGATCACCAGTAGGCATGTTCATCAAAATTTTATTAGAATATCCGAAAATCCATATATTTGCTTCGGGAGTTCTTGGTACTTTCAGTATGTTGGTTGATATTGAAGTTTCCGTCGCCGGATGGCCAGTGGTGATGGATGAAAAAGGCCAATGGTGGCGTTGTTTGATGGTGTAAGGAAATTCGATCAGTCGGTTTCCTGGTTTTGCAAGCTTCGGCCAATAGTTGGTACGTTCTCCGTAGTGAAGACATTTTAGGAAAATAGAGAACATAGGGGAAATAGTAATGGGCTTATAACATTTCTAATTGATTGAATATTTCAAGCGATTAATAATTATTGATAAGCAAAATAAAAAAAATTACAATTTCCTCTTAAAGATTATTATTCAATTAATGCAATTTTAATTAATGGGTTTGTAAGATTCCGAATTCAACTGCCTCAAAAGCCTACATTCGCAACGTCCTGCAACGCCCCCAACCCTCGTTTGCCTTTGGACGAGGTTCGTTTTCCCTAAACAACCTTAATCATGATCAACCAAGGCAGTTCTAGCTTTCGTTCTTCTATTATCTTATCTTTTTATTTCATTTTCGGATAGAAAATTCAAATTCCATCGCAAGGCTAGAATTAGTTGTTTAGGTTTTAGGCCGAACTGCCTATTATTTGGGTAAATTATAACAATGCTCACTGAAATTTTTCAAAATTATTAAAGATCGTTTACAATACGATTCTTTGATCTTTTCACATTATTTTTCAAAATTGCATACTGGGGCCGAAGCTATAGTTACACCTTTTGTTCATTTACAAACTCACATCACATTATTTCAAAGGAAGTTTTTGAACATTTCTTAAAAAATTTCGATCCATTAGATTGATATAAAATTTACGTTAGTTGCTCTTTGCATGGAAAAAAGTAGAGCCACAAGACATTCCACTTTACTTTTGCTTTTTTGTGTTTATCTTTCTTTTTTTTTTTTTTTTTGGACGAAAGTGTTTATCTTTCGTTAATGTTTAAAGTTTGACCACACTTTTTAGAGAGAAACTTTTTTTTTTTTTATGTATCCTGGTTCCTTTTTTTCCTCTCCCTCATTTTGGAGTAAAATGACAAGGTTGCTTCTTCTACCAATAAGAAACAGAAAAATATCTCAAGGGAAACAACTCCATGCATGAGGCCTGTCGTCATAGAGGAAAGTGCTTGGAATTGAAGTTTTTCATGAGATAATTTTTCTCAAAAATAGTTGTTTGCGCATATTATGTGGCAATTTTGCGCTTAAATATAATTACTTAGAGTAAGTGCTATAATTTCTTTTCAATACTCAATGACTTAATTAAAAAAAAATGGTTTGTTATCCCTGATTGGACCTCACATTTAAACGAAAAATGGAAATTTGTGATGCTGGAATCTTGGTTAGAGATGGGCAATGTTTTAGTACGTAAATTATGTCAATACCATTTTCCACACCATTTAGTAAAAAAGCTATCTTCTCATTGCTTATCCCGACAAAACCACCCCATCAAAGTAATTGTTAGCCATTAGTATGTAACTTGTTTTTGGAGGCGCAAGACAATCGATATTTGATAATTGATTTTTCTTGTTTTGGCAATAATGAAAATTATCTTGTCTAAACTCAAGTTTCAAGTAATTGTGATGGCCCCTATCGAATGGCGCGTGTTTCGAGTCTACTCTGTTAACGGTGATTCATTTGTTTCGCCATATTAAGACAAACTCAATTTCGCGCTCACCCAAAGATCATCCCGAAATTCTTGCTCTCTTGGATAGACAATGCGTGGTTTTTTTTTTTTTTTTTTTTGGTCAGAAATATAGATATTTCATTACTAATTAGTAGTTTTACAAAAGATCGGGTTGTACAACCGGAAGCTAATGCTTCGGCAGCTACCAAATTCAGTAAGATTAAAGGAGGAAAGACATTCCGGTTATGGGCCATATCGATCTACCGTGGGCCTTGGCAGCCCAATCAAGCAACTCCATTAGCTTCCCTCTTGCAATGCGAAGACTAAAGTTAGGGCACGAGAGAGAGCGAGATGAACAATCTCTGCGAACAACGCTCGTTCCGGCCACGGGGATCCGTTTCTCATGAAGAATCTCGAGCATGGCCAAGCAATCCGATTCGATGATGATGTTAGCCATGTTGAGTCCCTGATGCAGCAGATGATTAAGAGCGCAAGCTAGCGCCTGTACTTCGGCTTGAAAGGGAGAAGCAGCGGGACATCGACGGGTATAGACATCAGTGAGTACCCCTTGATGATTTCGGCGATACATGCTACGTTTCCTTCTTGACTTCTGGTTGATGAGATGCGTCAATATTGCATTTTAGGTATCCCCGATCCGGAGGTTTCAAAGTAAAGCGATCCTCGATCGCCGGATCTTGTGAGTGCGATTCTGCGGTTCTTGATGTGCGAAGAAAATCCATGAATCCGAGTCGGGGCAAGGGCATCGATCACGGCTCGGATCGGATCGGGACGGATTCGACGGAAGATCCGATTGTTTCGTTGGCACCGAGATCTGCGCAAAAACATGGGCGATGGTCTCCAATCCAGTACCGGGTTAGTGCTTTGGCTCTATCTCGAAAACCACTTATCAAGGCGATGAATCCGAGATGAGAAAGCGGAATACTGATCCGCGATGCTCCCATATCTGTGTGTCCATGAGCAAAAAAAAGAATAAATGTTCAATTGTTTCCTGGAGAGTTTTGGTTGCATATGTGACAAATTGGATCAGAGGTGATGTGCCTAGCAAATAGATTCGCCTTGGTAGGGAGGGCATTGTGGCATGCTGACCATAAAAATAAACGAATTTTCTGATCTGTATTTATCTTCCATAGTTTGCGCCAAAGAAAACTAGGTGGTTGATACGATGATGAGGCATGATGATCCCGTGGCTTTACTGGCTTGCTGACAATAGTTCTATAGTTGCTTTTTACTGTATAATGGCCATCCTTCGTTGCTGTGCACACTATCTGATCAGCAGCATATCGCGGTCTGATAGGGATGGCCAAGATTTCTGAGATGATGTTGTTGTTAAATAATTGGGTGATAAGATCAACGTTCCAGGTATGGTGGACAGGGTCAATAAGATCAGCCACTAGCCTCGGTTCGTCTCTTGTAGCTGGTCCGCCAATAGGGCCAGAAGGCAACCAGCTGTGTTCACGAATTTTAATGTTCTTCCCATCCCCAACAGACCATCGTACATTAGGTAGGATGGCGTCCCTTCCAAAAGAACACTCCGCCAACCCCGGGATGGGCGTGTGCCGAGTTCACGAGTGGATATCTTTGCTGTGGAAATATAATCCCTTGAAGAGACGGCACCATAACAAGTGTGGCTGTTGAAAAAGACGCCATGCCTGCTTGCCAAGTAGTGCTTTGTTAAAAGCTAACAAATCCCGAAAGCCTAGCCCACCCTTCATCTTGTCTGTCTTTAACAAGTCCCAGCTTTGCCAATGCACCCCTTTCCTCTCGTTTATCATTTCTCCACCGAAATTGGAGATTTTCTGTTCAATCTTATGGCACAAAGATATAGGAAGTTTGAAAATGGACATCGCATACCGTGGAATAGCTTGCACGACGTGATTTCAATAGGATTTCCTTTCCCCCTTTCGACAGCAAAAGTTCTTTCCAGCCTTCAAGTTTTGCATTCACCTTGCCTAATATCCAATCGAACATATCTCTGTTTTGGATCGGCCCCACTCGGAAGGGACTCCTAAGTATTTCCCATACTTCGCTAAGATCGGGACCCTAAATTCTGCCGCTAGATTAAGCTTAAGACTCCAAGGACAGGATTTAGTAAAAAACATGCCAGACTTGTTCCTATTGATGGCTTGGCCAGTAGCTAGACAATATTGGTTCAATATATTAGCCGATTCGACACTCCATAAGTGTTCCTTTTAGGAAAAAGACCGAATCATCGGCGAAAAATAGATGAGAAAGAGTAGGACGAGGAACTCCGTTAAAGTGGATCCCTTGGAGATGTCTGTATTAACGGCTGATGAATAAGGGAGGAAAGGACATTCGCCACTAAAATGAATATGTAAGGGGAAAGTGGGTCTCCTTGACGTAAGCCTCGTGATGGTTGGAAATATGGGAGTTGTTCTCCATTGAAACGTACACTGAAAGAGGAAGTTGTGATACATTGCATTACCATACTAACCCGGGAAGGATGAAATCCCAATTTAAGAAGATAATCCCGTAGGAAATCCCATTCAATCTTGTCGTAAGCTTTTTGCATGTCCATCTTGAGTAGTGCATTAAAATGACGCTTCACGATCCTTGTTTTGAACCGATGAATAACCTCCGAACAATCAACACATTATCCTGTATTTGACGCCCGCTCACGAAGGCTGCCTGTTCCAGAGAGATAAGATCCCCAAGCCAAGGCTTGAGACGATTCGCCAATGCCTTAGAGATAATCTTATATGCATAATTACACAAGCTAATTGGACGAAATTGATCTAGGCTCTCAGGATGATTGATCTTAGGGATCAACACAAGCACAGTTTATTAAGATCTTTAGGCGAGAACCGAAGAAGAGAAAAACTCCTGAACTAAACGGAATAGATCATGCTGAACAATATCCCAATGTGTCGATAAAAAGTCCATTGAGACCATCGGGCCGGAGCTTTCGGCGCCCCCAAGCGAAAAGTTGCCAATCTAACTTCCTCTCTTGTAGGCTCAGCAATTAAGGTCACGTTCATCTCAGCAGACACTAACGGGTGACATTGATCTAGGATGGGTTTATAATCCCTGTAACCAACAGAAGTGTATAAGTTGGAGAAATAGTCATAAGTCATGTCCTTTAAGGTTGGACAATCTCTCACCCGGTACTATTCTCATCCCTTAACATTCCAATCTGTTGCGTTGCCTCCGTTGCCTTTGTGGTGGCATGAAAGAATTTACTGTTTTTATCTCCCCATTTTAACCAATTAACACGAGAACGCATAGCCCAAAATTGTTCTTCCTATTTTGCCATAGTGTCCTAATTTCCCCACGTAGCTGTTCTGCTTCATCAATATCAGTGATGGAATGATATGGCTTGTTAATAATAGATTGGAGCTTCTGTTGAAGAGCCGGCACCCTTAAGTGCCCATTCTCAAATTTTGACCGACTCCATTTTCGTAGATTAGAAGAAACAATTCTGAGTTTGCGCAAAAGAGGGGAATTGCGTACCTGGATAGAGTCCCATGTTTCTGAAATAACCGCTCTACACTCCGGATCTTGATTCCAAAATGCTTCAAAGACAAAAGGGCGTGGACCTCGGGAGAAGATAACGATGTGGACAAGAGAAGTGGGTGTGATCGACCCCATAGCTGGCAAGGCAAAAACCCGAGCATTTGCGAGGGTAGAGAAGTTGCCACTCCGATGTGCATAGCACACGGTCCAACCGTTCTTTGATTTGTGCCAGGCCCTCCCTATTATTCGACCATGTAAAAGTGCAGCCCTTGCTCTCAACCTCCATAAAAGCACAGTCATTGATTACATCTCTAAAAGATTGCATTCTATACCCTTCCGGAGCCCGCCTTCCAACCTTTTCCATTGGGTACAGGACTTCATTGAAATCTCCAGCACATATCCAAGGGAGGGTATTGGAGCAACTAATCAGACGAAGATTATCCCAAAGTAACTGTCGAGTATGATAGGAGTAAGGAGCATGAAGACAGGTGATGCGCATAAGTTTATCTTCCACGAAATCCCGACGGATGAGATCAAAATAGTCCGCCGAATACGATACCATGTCTACCGAAATAGTATCATTCCAAAAAAGCGACAAGCCACCTGCAAAGCCTACAGGATTCTGAACAAAAGAGTGACTGAACTTTAAACGTCGCTGCAAACGATTTAGAACCTTCTCAGAATTTTTAGTCTCCATTAAAAACAAAAAGTCAGGCTTTTCTTTGGCCGTCAAGGCCTTTAAAGCTTGAACTGTCAGGGGATTGCCCAAACCCTGACAGTTCCAGCAGATAAGCTTCATTTGTAAGGCGGTGGCTGTTTAGGGCCAGCCACCAAAGCCCACGGATTCCCTTCTGTTGCATCCAAAACAGGTGTGTCCAGCAAGTGAGCATCATCAAAGTGCTCGATTATGATCTGTTTCGATTCATAGGGAGAATATCTTTTCTGTTTCTTGACAGGGCTCATCTTAGTAGTAAGTCGGGGAGCATGCATTTTCTGACGTGTTGGTTTTTCGATACCAGAACTAATGGGGCCCTTCTGTTTGGTCTGTGCAGGGATTAAATCTGTTGACAAAATCTGACCTGGTTGCATAGAAGACCGCCGAGGGTGCTGGAGAGGCTCACCGAGAGCAGAAGGATGTTACCGCTGGCTTTGGTGGAGCAATTGAGCCTTTGGAACCTCAGGGCGATGCTCCATATCAGACAGTAAAGGAACAGTCTGGAGTAAGTTTGGAGGAGTCTCAGGTACAGAATCTTCATTCTGACTAGGATGTTCCGGTGGGTTGTAGAATGCTTGCCAATAAGGACTAAATTGGTTGACCTCCGCTCGCAACCAAGGACCATAAGCCATCTTGTCTTTACCATCATTTTTAGCTTCATCATAAGGATAGTCCGCACAATATGAAGCGTAATGGCCAAGTTTCCCACACGAATAGCGAAAGGAGACAACCGTTCATAACGGAAATCCAACCACAGCATTCTCCCATCAATTCTAACCGGTTTACCAGCCTTTAGAGGTTCATTTAGAGGGAGCTCAACCGAACCCGGCCAGCCCTTAAAGCAGAGTGTGTGTTAAAATCAACTCGAACTTCTAAAACTTCTCCAATTTGGTGAACTGCCTTTCGGATCAACCGTTCTGTGGTCCACTCCAATGGCAAACCAACAACGCGCACCCAAAAAGGACATCTTGTAAAGTCATAATGTTGGAGAGGAGTATTAGGAATCCAAGCCCTAAAGAAGACTAGGTGACTAGAAAAGAGCCATGGTCCACCTTCCAAAACTCTTTTTTTCTCAGTTTCTGACCTAAACTTCGCCAGATATAAACCATTTTCTGTTTGAGCGAAGTCGACATGTTCATTCCTCCATATCCTTTTAAAGTGCTCGTAATGCTGTGAAATTAACTGGTGATTGGGTGAAAACTTTACCCACCGGGGTTAAACGACATTCTGCTAAGGTGGCCGGTGTTGGCTCTTCCTCCCATATTTCTATTTCCTGGTCAGAGCAAAGGTGACCCAGACGTTGACATAAAGCAGCAAGACGACGAGATTCTTCCTCGGGATTCATAACCAGGAGCCGTAGATGTGAAGTTCGGGAAGTTAACGAGAGGTAAATCGGGTAAATTACGTTGAAAGAGAACGAGAAAACCCAACCATGGGACAATTGAGAAGTGATAAAGGATGAATCGGCCGGACACCAGGACACCCATGTTAGTAAATCACCCGGAAATGCATAGGCGCAGCGATTAAGACATGCATCCAAAGAGCTGAGACCGGTAGAACACCAAGAGAAACTGCCGTAGATGAGGACTTCAAGCAGAACGCACCAAGGAGAAGCAGCAGAAGATATCATACATTCGCAAGTAGCGATGGGCCTCTGGTATATAATTGGGTATTTGGGAGAGAACCAGAAAGTTGAAACATGCACAACATTGTAGACGGAGATGAAGAAATTTGGCGTGGGCTGATGATATGGGTTTAGCGAAGAAGCGAAAGGAAAGACACGGATGGGAAGACAGCAGTTTTAGGGTTGACAAGGAAAAACTACCATGGATGGTAGAAAAAGCTCTTTATGTCGAGAGATTTTTGAGAGAACTAACAAGATATGCGTGGTTTATGCAGAGAGGAGATCGCCAATCATGATGGGCATTCCACACGTTGGGCCAATCGGGGCATGTTTTAGTGGGCTAGGCCATTCATGCTTTTTTGGGTCAAAAAAACCCATTTGAGTTGCATAGGATTAAGTAGCATAAAAGCTATTTCGCATTATGTAGATTTCTTAAAGTCCAGTGAAAAAATTTCGAGTCCAAGAAGGAAGATGTTAGATTCATTTTCAGCCATAAGAAAAAAAAGTGTCGCATTTTAATTAATTGTTTATCAAATAACAAAATAGAAATATGGGCTGGAGGCCCAACTCTTCGTAGAATGCAATATGGAGGATCATTCGAAAAATGCAATCTAATTCTAAAATTTTTAAGTAATGCAATCAAATTATAAAATTAGTCAAGTCAGTAAAATCATTTGAGATTTACTTTCAATTCGAAAGTCTTACGGCTCAATTATACTTTCTCAAAAAGTTTTACAATTTTCGATGTACTTTATTCCTATCATCGTCTTGCAAATCTTTTTTAATTTATCTTTTGATCTTTGCTCTCGGGGAATGTGCCCTTTTTTGTTAAAATTTTTTGAGGATACATTTTGTTTGCTGTATTTTTTGAGGATACTTAGCTAGAATGATTAAATTGACAAATTATCGATTTGTTTGAAACTGAATTGATACAATTGAAAGGTTTTAAATTGAATTAATTGTCATACGATAGGTTTAAGACTTTTAGACAATTCTCCCATTGGCAAGTTAGCCATAAAGCCAAGTAATTAGATTATTGACGGAACAAGTAATTCACCACTCCAGCGTGACAATACATAACATATGGTGTGTGTGTGTGTGTGTCTATATATATATCTCATGTGCACACCTATGATAGTACAAGTAGGATTCTTAATATGGTACCACAACAAGTTCGAGAGGTGGCTCCCACAGTCTCACCATGTAGCGCTATGCCTGATACCAACTTCTTAGGTAGGATATGAAACTTCTCTTTGGACAGACGACAAACAAAGAGTACTAACTTCTTAGGTAGGACATGATTTCACCAATCGCATTCACAAATATATGGATCCACAGCAACACGTAGGACTAGCTACACCCATCAGGAAAGAAAAGAGAGAGAGAGAGAGAGAGACCGTAATACCCAACAAGAAAGCACTGATCAAAACATGCAAACACGGAAAGGCGCCCTCAAGCACACAGTGGTCACATGCTTCAACAAGCATCTGCACGACGTCCTGAGATATTCTTGTGGCCTCCATCTTCCGGTGTGCAATCTTCACTTCCGTCACTCGCTTGAGCTGCTTGACATTTGCGCCAGAATCTCCACTACTCTGCTTGATTGGCACACATGGAAATGGGGACAGACTTATTAATCAGTATGGACCAGCCCACTCCAAGCAATTATAAAGAGAAGACATTATAAGCTCCTAAATTTTAAGATGATAAAATTCTTAAACTTAGTTCATGCTACATTAGTATGGTTGTAATGTGCTTCAGCAAAGCTATGGAGCCTGTCAAACCAAGACTATATGATGAATACATGTTAATTTGAACATGTGCAGGGCATGAAGTCCACGCGAGCATGAGTACACAAGCAGCAGTTCTCTGCTATTATTTGGTCCAAACTGACATTTCTTCATCCTAAATTTTCATGACCCAAGAAAGCAACTTGAAGTTCCCTACAAGACAACAACACTAAGTGCTTAACAAGTTCTAGTGAACAGATTCCAGAAAATCAACCCAACTATTGCTCTCATCAGTAAATTTTATTGCGATCCTATTTTTTATTGATGCATATTTACATAAGTACTGTACATCCTGAGTCCTTGTGGTTGTGGCCACGGAGTAGTCATCAAATAGAACCACATGACTACCATCATAAGCTTATCAAGTACAAAGGCTTGCTGAATTTAAAGAAAGCAACCAATCCCAATTAAGCCTCGCTTTTCAAGTATTACAGAGCTGCAAACCTTTGTCATTTTAAAACATGCATTTCTCTTTCACAAACAGAAATACCAAATTAGGATACTAGATGGAGTCAAAACAACTATTTTTTCCTATTCTTACCTCTGCGACCTTTCTCTGAAATGCAACCTCCATTTGAGCAAGAAACGCAACAATCTCCTTCTCTGCCTCTTCTTTGGCTTGCCTTAGCCTAGCCATTTTCGCTGTAAAGAACCATTTAAAAGTCTATTTATTCCAATCTAGCAACAGGCAGATACTAAAAGCAAGTAACAGCTTATGTGGTGATGTTACATATTCATTATGCTAAACCAAAGTCCAGTGCACGATAGTAACATTCAAAATATACTAAAACTAGTTTACTGCTCCGCAGATAATAATTGTGGGGGCACAGGGGTACTGTCTGGGGAACTGCATGAGGGCACTATCACCTCTTTTGGATGTAAGGACACGTTCACTTCATCCTTTTTCCTTCATCAGTTTATTCTTTTTTTCCTTTTTTTTTTTCCTTCAAAGTTTTCTGCAAGAAAACACAGGCCAAGGCCAAATCAATCATACAAGGACTGTTCAACCCCCAAAAAAAAAAAAAAGAATCATAGACTGGATATGCTTAATCCCATAGGGTTGACTGTGTGTTTAACAACTAGTTGGTAAGTGTGAATTAAGAGCACAACATAGGTTCGAATCCTCACACCACGAAGTCACAAAACTCCATATTTGGGCCACCACTTGGGATTTGCTTTTGTTTCCCCTTGTCCAAGAGGTTAGTGTGGCATTTTATGGCCCAATGGTTTACCTACCTAAAATAGGCTTCCTCTTTATAAAGAAAGGGACTAGATGTGTCTATAATTAGTATTGTATCTGCTTAACCATGATATAGCTTATCCTATCATCTCCTATTTAGGTCCACTCTCAAGATCTTAACGACCATACACAACCTTAGAGTATTAATTTCTCCAGAGAGAACAACTTGCACTGAGATAATGCTAGTCAAGACAAAAGTAAATGCACTGGCATAAGTCTGTGATAGATGGCAGATCTAACATGTAATAATAGTATGTAGACAAACTTCATTCCAGTAAACAAATGGAAATGCTACAAAACTAAGAAACCAATAGTGAGATTTAGAGACACGTTACCCTCTCTGGCAGCATTGGCAATGCGCTGTGCCTCTTGTTCAGCAACAAGCAGCAATTGAATACCTTTTTGTTGTCCCCTGTTGGCTTCCATGGTTGCTGAAGTTTTCACAAAAAGTAAGTCAGAAGGAACAGCTACAAATTAATTTGAATTAGCACTCACTGTTATTAAAAGTATTTCGTATCTTACTACAGAAACTCAGGACCTCAGTAAGCCATTCAGAAAAATAAAGTTCCAAGGGTATATGAAGATTCCGGCGAGCACAGTTTTGGGAGATAGTTAATGAGACAATAGATATCAGAGAGAACATTGTATCACTTATCAGGAGAATTTGAAATGAGTAAGCTCTGCACCATGCTAGTGGCAGCAAACAATGAATTAAAATTGCCTACTCAGAAACGAAAACTTGGAAACTGCTGAGAAAAAAGTACTAGTCACTATGACTGAAGAAGCAAATACAAACAGCAATATTATAATTTAGGACACCAAAATTATTTAATAAGAGAGGCAAAGACATATAATAAAAGGTTGAGAACAATCGATGATACATGACAATTGACACAATGACTTGACAAATTGTCTCTCCATTCATGAATCTCTTCCATGTTGTCTTGCTCAAAACCCAAATCCTTTTTATTATTAAAAACAGTGAAAAGGGGCGACCAAAACTGGCAACTCCCTGGGCGTTACTGTAGGAGGTCCACACCTGTTTTGAGCAAGTTTGTCACTATTGCCTTAGCACAGTGCTAGTGGGAGTAGACCCAGGATCATCCTATGCCATGGCACTGCCTAACCTACATCAGAGAAAAACCAAGGCTTCTTTGAAGCCAAGGAGCAACTGGGGGATTAGAACAAATGACCGGGAGCCCAAACAAAGAAAATGTAATCGGTTTGCTAATTTCCAGCGCAAAATCATCATTTAATTCCTGTAAATGTCCTCAAGCCACCATAAACCGGAATTGCTGATTGATACCGCTCGAACCAATAAATAAGACAGGAAACTTCTACACAATTGAAATTGGATGCATCTACATGAAAGGGCCAGGAATTTTTGCCGACACATAACTTAAAAACCTTTAAAGCATTGAGCACCTCCTATGTGACTGATCACCATTACAGATCCAACCCGCCCAAAGCCTTCAATAAGCTATAGCGAAAGAACGCAGTTCGGTTACCAACATATTCTAACCAATATTATGCAAAAAGAGTTAAAAGAATTGCTATTCTGAAAAAGAGCAAACCTGACAGATAAATTTAACTTATAACACAGATACTTCGAATTTGAATCGTGTGTTCAAGCATGAAGTGGAACCTGTTCCAGAGTTCAGTGAAGATCTAAGATTGGACAGTCGATAAACCACAGGATTGGATACTTCGTCACCAACAGATGCGACTGAGAAATGGAAGATGCGGAAAGAGAAAGAGAAAGAGAGTACCTGAAGAATCAGATTTGGCCTAGATTCAATTCAGCAACTGATCGTGATCCTTACACTTCGCGAAACTTCAAAGAGCATTTGTTAACTCTATGATAACTTCCAACAGAAAAAGAAAAAAAAAAAACAGTTTATGATATGGCAAAAGAAAAAAATCTGTATATTCAACTCCTTAATAATTTAGACCAAAACAACAATATCCTTAATAATGATTTCTACTTTTGTTTATTTTTAATAATTTGTATATTACTATCCATGAAATGATTTTTACTTAACTTGAGCTTCCTATGTCTTCTAAAAATATAGCCACAAAGATGCACACTTATTACGTTTATCCAAGAAAGAGACATTCCAAAATTACGTAAAATCACCTATATTGAAAAATCTTTAAATCAAAGAAATTGATAAAAACAGATAATAAAAATTTGAAATAGTACACAAATATAGAAGGAGAATATCATTTTCTTCAGAAAGTTTTTATGATAAAGAATTTATATAATCTGAAATTTATACATGGGAGTGATAACATAATATGATAAGTTCACCCATTTGTCATAAATATAATATTATAAAATAAGTAAAACTAGGATATTTGAAGGAAAAAAAAATGATCAATGTCCTGTAAAAAAATGAAGTATTCTTTGTTTTCTATAACGGTATAGACTATATAGATTAAATATATTATATAGTCCAGTGAAAAGTAAGTAAGGAATTTAATTTGAAAAGAGTGAATTCAAACCCACTTGCATCATTACATGGAAATGGTCAATATTTTTGACTATTTTATGTAAGGTTCGACCAAAAAAAAAACAAACCTATTATGTTATAAGGACACTCATTACCAAAGAATTTATATAAATTAATTATAGATCACTCTCTACATGTCCAACAATATAATTACACTTACTTCACTTATAAAGTGTCGTTTAATTTTATTTTTTTTAATGAATCATAAAACCCTTTAACTTGTTTTTAATTTACTAAAGGTTTATTAATTAAAACCGATGATTGCTTAACATAATGGTTGTCATGTCTAAGTGCTATCTATATATATATATATATATATATATATATATTTGTAATTCATTGCTTAATGATTCAGCCATACGTTATATAGCCAGAACATATATCACCTTACAACTAATTAAAGTAGCACAACTTAAAAACAATAGGTGTTCTTTTTTATTTGGTGTAGGTAATTTTAGGGGATGCCAGAACATTGGGGTGAATAAATTTACCTCTTCGAAATAAACCAACTAAAACATTACCTCACAAAAGAAGTAGCTATTTTGCAAGTACCATGAAGTTTTCTCATAATTTCAACTCCAGTAATCCAATTAATTAATAGCCACGTAACACCAAAAAATATTGTTAAAGACTTGCCCTTCTTAAAATCTGATCTGATGTTCTTTACAATCTTGATGGTTCTTCCTGATCTAATCATCAAAAGCCCGAATGCTGCAGCAAGTTTTGCACTGTAATAGAACAAGAAATCCTTTTTCTGATGTTCTCCAGCTTCATGAAGAACGAAACTTGTGTCAGGCACATACCCAGCTCTCCGGCATTCTGAAATTAGGATTTCCAACCCGCTATAGATGTCCTTGGCTTTGGGAATGGGACTTATCTCTTGTATAAAATGATATAGTCTCGTTTTGATGCATGACCCAACTCTGTGAAGGCTGTTTCTGAAACCATTTCACTCTCATTTATTTCCTCGCTATTTCAAAACAATGCCGTCTTCCAGATGCAGAGTACAGAGTTGCAACAAGCACATAGGTGGAAGGATCTTGCGGTTCCATCGAAAGTAAATCCTTTATAACTCTTTTGCAGTGAATTGCATTGGAATGGATCCTACATCCGTCAAGCAAAGCTCGCCAGATTGATGCCTCTGGTTTAAAAGGCATAGTGCTGATTATTTTCCCTAAAAGCTCAAGAAATCCCCAGAATCCTAAAACACCAACAAACGATGCCGCATAATGCTCCTGAGGAGGTTCTAGATCAAATTATGTCCACATGGGCAAAAAGAATCTACAACATTCATCAACTAGACACATTTTGTTATATTTATAAGCTGATATAACTAAAAGGATGCTGATTTTGTGAGGCTTTATCCCTGCATCCAGTAAGTTTGGCCAGACAGTGAGGGCATCATCTCCCTGCCGATGTATAATGAACCCTGCAATCAAGCCATTCCATGAAACTACATCATGTGCAGGCATTATGTTAAAGATCTTTTTAGCAGCATTTATATTCCAACAATTTGAATACATGCTGATCAATGCATTTGATACCTCTAAATCTGAAAATAAACCAGATTCAAGAGCATGACAGTGGATCTGCTCCCCCATCTTATCAGACCTTGGAGTTCCACAAACACAGAGTATTGGAGTTTATGCTACTTCATCAAGAATTATGCTCCCTCGTACTTTACAACGGCAAAATAGCAATATTGCCTCATCCGGCAGCCCATTACGTTGATACCCACATATTACATCGTCTATGGTTCCACATTTTATGTAAAATCCAATAAGTGCATTGTTCACACTGAAGTAAGTCTCCAAACCAATTCTGATGGCATGGCCATGAATTTCTTTTCCTCTAATTAAACTATCAGTATCAGTACATCATTAATTTGGTCCATTTGACGAAACGATTCAAATGCTCTTTCGTGCATTTTCACCAATTCCGAAACCACAGTACTCCACGAAGCAATCCGTCTTTTAGGCATTTCGTCAAACAATTCAAGAACAGAATCCAGATGCTGGCAAACGAAGACGCTTTATAAATAACCCGTGTTAGCCAACAAAGCATGGACTTGCAAAACCAGCTCCAATTCAGTCAGGCGTATACAAGCTGCCAGCATTGCAACGAGGCTATACGCATTTGGCTGAATACGGAACTCATCAATCTGAAGAAAGCCTCCACTGCTTCGAGTCCTCGGTCCGCCAAAGCGAGACCAGAGACGACGCTGGAAGCATCCGAAGTGCAACCAAGTTTGAGAGCGTTGCCGGAAATGGGATGTTTCCTCAAGCTTGAGGACGAGAGCGTGCACGGCTTCGGTGAGGTGGACATCGCCGTATCTTTACAGAAAAGCGAAGCAAGTCAAAGCAGTCGTCAGTAAGAGATATATTGACATGTAAATTCTTAAATATTTTTCATCATATATATATTTAAAATTCCAACAAAATTTAATTTTTTAGTGGAAAAGAAACATTAATGCTTTTTGACATCATATTAACTTTGAATAAACAATCTCTTTTGCAAACTGCAAATTTTCCCATTTGAGACAACCTTGTTCTAACAATTATTCTAAGGTTCATTAATAATATGCTTTTGCGTCTACGTTATTCTATTTGGTCTTTTTTTTTTTTTCCTTTTATTATACCATATATTCACCGTACCTTTTGCTCAATTTTTTGGGATCCTAATTAGATATTGATATAATGATGCAACTTGTTCATCTTTTTTTTTTCTTTTCAGTAAATAGTAAATGAGCGGCGCTAATTCCAAGCCCAAAATCACTCACCTATATTTTTTTCCCTTTTATTGCCTATATAAACCAGATTTGGAATTGTTTTTGAATTTTGAGATTTCACGCAATGCTTATGCTTATGTGAAATTGATTTAACCGATCAATTGAACATCCATCATCGACAAATTTATTAACCATGGAGCAAATGCGAACTATACATGTGTGCCTTTGTCTTGGGCAAGCTACCAAAAGTTTACGTCTTCTCAATTAACAATCAATCTACTCCAGCTCAAAGCTAACCAATGCAAGAGTGAACTTGCGTTGAAGCCTTGTTTCAGATTTGCCCAAAGCCTTGTTTCTGGTAATAAGTTAATATCCTTGACTACAAAGACAAATTCATAGTAAACTCAGAGCATAAAAGGCCAGACTACAGAGTCACAGCCCAAGCCACAACAAAGGCAGATCACTCAGAACAAGCTCGCCTTAATCATCTTGAAAGATTAATCAAAAGATCTTGGGACAGGCTCTTGAAAAAAAAAAAGAGTATCATGGTCCTATAGTAGTTGCTTCACGAAAATAGCCGATTATATCGTCAAATTGATAAAGGATAACTAAAAGGTAGTTGCCCTCGCAATTTCCTAGGAAGCAAAACATCAATGACATTGTACATTTAACGCAAGTAAACAAAACCCATATCCATTTCTAGCATGTAATTCTAAAATAGCTTGACCAAGAAAATAAATTAAAATAATACAATTGCTACAAGCTAGAAAGTAAACTAGCCGTCTAACGAGTATTAACAGACAATTAAATGAATATGCTATGATACCAAATTCGGTCTCCTAACTTCCGAAATGGTCATCACACTTCTAGTTTAAGCTTAGAAGTTAGAATCCACATTCAATTCCATTGTCAAAGAAGATTCAAATCAAGTAGTAACTGTTCGCCTATGGTTTCCGTAGCAAAAGAAATAAACCGTTCATTGACAATAGCGGTAACATTTGAAGTTGAAATAAACATGCAAGATCTCTTTTTCAAAAGCACATTTGAAGCCCTTCTTGTGTGAATATTCCCATCCTTTATTCACAATTTTAAAAGCTACACCAGCACTGTGGTAGCCAAGAGGTTTACAAACGCGGAAAGGTAATCTGCTGATCAAGTAGACTCACAATGTCCTCATATGGGGGCCCGGCGTAGAATCGGACGATACACACTCACAATGTCCTCATATGGGGGTCCGGTGTGGAACCGGATGATACCCGTATGTGCTATTTGTTGGACGCGAGTTGCGCAACCCCAAGATCTTCATAATCAGAACAAGAACATGTATAATTAAATAAAAAGATTAACGCACCTACTTTTGGGATCCATCGTTCTTGAAGCGGAAGTGGAAACATAATGTTTCACGCGCAAGTCATTCTCCTCTATTGTCCTCCATATCACTAGCTCAATAAGGTAGCCCCCTCACGTTTAGCGTTAGATAAACGCTCCTTAGGTGAAGATACATGTGAGAATTAGGGTTAGAGGGGAAACTTGAACACTATTTATAGAGTTTCCAACCAGGCCCCCTCATTACAGGCCAGGCTCAACTCAGCCCACACTAGTGAGTCCCATATTAGATTAATTAAAAAACCTTCTATCTCACCTTAGACCAACCATGTTTTACAGTACCGTAAAAACAGTAAATTACAATATCAATTAATTTAGTCCACATTATGAAAACTTTTACATTCTCCCACTTGGACTATATTAATTGAAATTGTACTGTATGTGCGCACATTTGGTCTAGAGATAATTCTTAATAGTCAATCTTATCCCATAAAGTTTTAAACACCGAATTATGGCAATAACTGCATGTATACACACAGAACTTTACATGGTCACGAGTGCTTTCAACTTTATTGATATGGATTCAATATGGTAATGTGTCAAATAGATAACATCTCTCATAGAGAGATCCCATTTGTCAGTCACCATTCTCTTATCTTAGGCGACACAAAAAAACTTATGCCACTAGAGAATGTCTTTATGATTCTAATGAACCCACATATGCCTTGTACTTACGGTTAACATTTCTTTATGTATAACAAGACATATGCACAAGGCTAATAACCGGATGCCCCTAGCCTTCACTCAAGGTTTATACAGTACTTTGAGACTTTATCAATATGTATTCAATATAATAACAACATATTCAAAAGTATTTTATTGAATGCAAAAGTTGATACATATCAAACCGTTACAAAGTGTAATAAACACAGATGAAACATTTATCAGAGTAAAGCCAAAATAGCTCCCACTAAACAACAGCATCTCATGATGCTCCTAGCCAATGCTAATGACATGTCGCTCAAATACACATGGGCGTAGGCTTTTAATTAGTGGATCTATAATCACATCATCTGTGGAAATATACTATATTATAACGTCACATTTCTATACCGTTTCCTTTTAGTCAAAATTTTTTACTATCATATATTTAGATCCCTTGAGACTTCTGTAGTAAATAAATAATACTACAAATTTATTATTTCAATACAACCGTATGGGTCTATCCATAAATTTAAAATGATCAACTCCTTTATGAGGTTCTTGAGCCTAATAGTCAAGTAACAGCCTAAAAGAATGTTACTAACACTGCTTACATAATAGAAGATGACATAAAACTTTATTTACTGCATTTCATGCTAACATAAATATGTATTCTGTTATTGATCATATATCATCTTAACAGCCGGCAAAGTTTACATCTGAATATCTTACTAGTTGCAAGAATTGAACATGTTTGTAAATTAACATATAATCTCTTGTTCTCTTTAAGTATTTTAAAACTTTTTTGACAGCAACCCAGTGATCGCGTCCTGGATTTGACTGATATCTGCCTAGAAGTTCCGTTGCAAAGACGATATTTATTTTAGTGCAAATTCGAGCATACATTATACTTTTAAATGTACTGACACAAGGTACACCCTTTAATTAGATTTTCCTAATATTTAAATAAGGACAATGTGATAGATTCAGTCCATCACCCTTAACAACAAGAACAATTCTTGGCTTGCAATGATGTATATTGAATATTTCCAAAATACAATCAGCAAATGTCCTTTGAGATAAATATAATAAAATATGGTGAGAACAATTCTTACGAACCTTAGTACAAAGGATAAAAGATGCCTCAAGGTCACTGCTTGTAAACAAAATATCATGTACATAGTGTATGAGAAAAATAAATTTTATCTCACTGATTTTTGCAAAAGTATATATTAAATTACTATGAAACTTTTATAATAGTGTTTGGAAACTTGCTTAAAAATTATGAATAAAACTTTTCAATTTACTTGAATCTGCTGCAAAATTCTCTAGTTGCGCTATATAGATTTTGTATCTATTTGATGTAACTCAATATCAAAAATGAACTATTAATGTCACGTTCACTCTAAAATTTTTTTTTAGAAATACTAGAAAAAAATAATTATTTTTTCACTATAAACTATCCACCCCTCTTTCAGAGTGAAAACTTTATCATCTTTTATGACATCTAATCACATACTTGATTGAGGATAAGAAATAATATTTATTTATGTCGCTAAATTAACCATATAGTGGATATTGCAGTCATGCTCTCACAAATAGATTATATAGTCTAATGGAATAATTAATTATATATTTTTTTGTTAAACAAATCTCCTAAGTAAAGCTACAACCACTTCATTTTATACTTGAGAGGTTGGAAAAATTTCATAATAACTATATCGAGAATAGTACCTTGAACCTTAACAAGTTTAGTCTATGATATAGGAAATTCCACAATTGTTTGTACCATAATTATATGTATAGACAAAGACAAAGACACAGTGATCTTCCATCGCACTACTATCCTTAATAGTCTGAGAGTAGCTATCCTATATAATTACGTCAAACTGTAGAAACTTTATAGTATGTGATTCCATAATTCTTATACCTTCTTTAGGGTCATAAAATTAATACCCCTTTGAACAATCTGAGTAAGATACAAAATAATTCCAAGTAAATCTAAATTCCAACACACTTACTATTGAATTAGATAACCTCACTTCGCATGACACCTCTAAATTTAATATGATTCAAGTAATTTATGTCCAATTTATAACTTAAAAGAAATTTTATGAAATAACTTTGATAAGAAACACTTTTTGTATGTGAAAATGTTGCTTTCAAAATATCAATCCACAGAAGACCGAATAAATTAGTCTTACTAATTATATTCATCACCATGTTCAATATGGTGTATTTATGCCTTTCAGCCAAATCTTTTTGTCAGAATTTTCAAGTATAGTAATTAAGTTACCACCATAGAATCTACCAAGTATTTGACAAATAACCCTTTAAGTTATTTCATATTGTCATATTTGCTAAAATACTCACGGCCACTATTAAGCCCGACAACCTTTTAAGACTAATTGTAATTGTTTTTTCTTTATCCCGGTCATTTTCCTTAAATAGAAAACTTTTGGAAACAACATTTTAATCATATATGATATGTATATGTTATAAGGACTTAAACATAATCTTTGCAGATGTGTCCTAAATTCGATATTAGACAAGACATAATTACAAGCCACTAAGGCTTTTATCATCTTATAGCAGTGCAGTCAGTTGGTAAATCATTTTTCAAGTGTTCCAAAATGGAACGCTTCATGGACAGTAAACAAATTTTATTGCTCTTTTACCAAGCAACAAATCATATATCAACAATTTAAAATTTGAAGTAATAAAAACCTCAATAATAGTGAAGTTATTAATTACAGAAAATGTGATTGAAAAATATTGTATCATGTGAGTACCGTGTAACTTGACGTATAAATACACACATCTAGAGAGTTACACGCATAATCACCTTTGGGCAGAATACATGACATGCAGTTATACACTCCCCACATGATAGCGGTTATAAGAATATTGAATTCATCACTTTTGGACATATGAACTACTAGGATAAGTCACTCCTCCACCACACCATCATATATCCTTCCATGAACTAATACACAATCACACCTCCTTTGGGAGTATGACCACACATTAGAACTAATACACAATCATCTCCTATGGGAGTATGATCACGCATTAGACTAGGAGATATCCCAATCAGCATACGAGACCAAAATTTCTCAAACCCAATCAAGCGTGCCATTTTGGCGATCACTACTCAATTGAATCCTTAAAACTCTCTCATATTAAGGATATAAACTTTACTTCTCACATACACCATATATACATGTGATTTTAACTTTAGTGATAGAGGCAGTAAATTATTAAAATCACATATCATGCTAATTACATTACTTTATTCATTAATAAAAATTAATCATATATATATATATAGCGAACTTGAAATACATATTCCAATGAGATCACCGATCATAGCAACACAAGAAACTTCTCATAATAGAGAAGAAAACATCTCTTATGCATCATAATTATAGATTACCAAAACAACATAAAAAGAATGTTGATCTTAGAAGATCTCTCACAAATTAACATCAATAGTAATACATGGTATACCAAATCAACAAGCCTGATAGCTGATCTATTATCACTCATGAGTTTTATAAGGCAAAAAATGACTCAAAGGACAACAATTGATTTATTAGCTAATTTTTAAGTAACAAATTATCATTGTAATCAACCAGTGGCTTATTAATTGAGTCAAATCAGAGAACCAAATATCTAAACTTTAACAGTAGATACTATTGCTCTGAGTAAATGTTGTCATACTCCTTAACCATAAAAAAATATTCAACTTAATGGACATTAACTAGTGACCAAATGAGTTTAGGTACAATATACAATAACTTAACTGACATACATTACCTACATTCAACAGATGTGTTAATTAGTAAAGTCAGTTTGGTCATAGGTTCTTAAGACATCCATCATTCAAAGGTTACCGGCATATAAAAGAGTATGCATGAGCAACAAAAGTTTCATAACCTTTTATTGTTTCTCATCACCTTAATACATAGTTCAATTACTATCCCATAATGGTTGTATCTTATTAAGCCAGCTTCAGTTTACAATAAAGTTTAATTTTTATTAATGAATCACACCATTATAATGTTTATGTGATAACATACCTACAACCCAATACTTGTATTTCCAAAATCATAGAAAATACAATAAAAATACGCAAAAATATATTAAAAATATACGTATTTAGGGCTTTGTATGTATTTTTACATCCATAAAATCATCAAACATATAAAATAAATGCACCACAAGATAGAGAATGAACATACAAATCCAACGCCGCCAGCCACGCGTCCTCCACGCGCCCGCATGCGCCGCCTATGTGTGTGGCGTGTGGAGCCCATGCGCGAGCGTATCTTGACCGATCAAAACCGGTCCAATCGGTAGCGATCCGACCGGTTGACCGATCCAGTCAACAGTTGATTGGGTCGGGTTGGGTCGGGTTGGGTTAGGTTGGCCGCCATCGGGTCCGATCGCTGACGTCACCATGATGTTAGCATAAGCGCGTGTGTCGCACACACAACCCGCGCCCCATGTGTGGAAGCGCGTGAAGGTGCATGATCGAGCGTGGGACGCGTCTCCTACGCCTTGGCAGCGCGTGGGGGCACGTGCAAACTCTTCCGACGATGCGCCACCCACGGATCTGCTTGTCTCGTCGAGCCCAGTCCGAATTTGTGATTTAATTTTATTTTTATTAAACAAAAAATCACGAAAATCACAAATTATGGCAAAAATCTTATGCGTTCAAGTTCTAAGGTTATGGTTGCTTTGATACCACATGTTGGACGCAAATTGCGCAACCCAAAGATCTTTATAACCAGAACAAGAACATGCATAATTGAGTAAAAAGATTAATGCACCTGCTTTTGGGATCCATTGTTCTTGAAGCGAAAGTGGAAATACAATATTTCACGCACAAGTCATTCTCCTCTATTGCCCTCCGTATCACTGGTTCAATGAGCCTCCGTATCACTGGCTTAATGAGACGGCCCCCTCACGTTTAATGTCAGGTAAACTCCCCTTAGATGAGGATATGTGAGAATTAGGGTTAGAGAAGAGACTTGAACACTATTTATAGAGTTTCCAACCAAGCCCTCTCATTACGAGTCAGGCTCAACTCGGCCCACACTAGCTAGTCCCATATTATACTAATTAAGAAACCTTCTATCTCATCTTAGACAAACCCTGTTTTACGGTAACCATAAAAACAGTAAATTATAATACTAATTAATTTAGTCCACATTATGAAAACTCTTACACTATTTTCATCCCTTTCAGTTGTTTGGGACCGACCCAAAAATTTTTGTTTATGTTGGGCCCTTAGTTTTGTCAATAATGTTAGTATAAAAGATATTAAATTGAAACCACCGGCCGGGTGGCGAAGATGGTAGGTCCTTGGACCTCCTCGGTGGAGGCCAGGGATCGAATCCCCTGCGAAGCAGGGAGGCAGTCTTGCTACTAATGGTGACTTAAGCGTGACGTCGGGGTGGTGGTTTCCCTGCTAGCGTCGCCTGGGGGTTTGCGTGGACGGCTGTCGGCCCAGTAACGGTTCCTCCAAAGACCAAAAAAAAAAAAAAAGATATTAAATTGATACCCTTGCACAATCTTAGGAGGTGGATTTTCATGATCTTAATGCATTTGATTGTACTTATTCCACTCATATCCAATGACGAGGCCAACACCTGGTCAAACATAGTGTCGACCTACTTCTTCGAGGACATGGACGATAAGTGGGCCAAATCTTTTTAAATATAAATTTTGACAATATTGCTAAAAAAATCAAATATATTTAAATGCTAAAAAAATCAAATATGTATAATTTTTTTTTAAAGGATCAAATCTTTCGGAATCCAACAAAGGGCTACGGTTGCCGCGCCGAACCAGATCCGGTGCCGATGGCCGTCGGTTGAGGTCGCCTAAGGGCAAAATTTGAGTTTTATTTTTTTAGCATTTATATTATTTGATTATTTTTAGCATTTAAAAAATAATAACGATGGCCAAATCACAAATTTGAAGAATTGGTGAGGATAGTTTTGAAAAAAAAAAATGAATTTTAGCATTTGGCCATATGCTAAAAGCTCAATGTTAATCTCTAGTAGTATTAGGTTTTCAGCTTTCCAAATACTAATTTTCTCCTTAAAGTTGCTTTAAAATGGTTGCCAAATTATCCAATATTTCTTCAAGGGGCTTTGGAGGTCAAAAAACCAAACATATCCTTAGAATGATGAAGCACTTCATATTACATGGGTGCAAACATTTAAGTTTCCTTTAGTTGTCTACTTTCTACGCTCTATGTCTATTAAAAACAAAATCTTTGGAAAATGAGGATTAAATAGGATAATTACTCAAAAAATATTAACGCTATTATATGGATATTAATTAAGTCTTGAATCTTTTAATTTGTCAAATTTAATCATAAGTTTTTTTTATGGTTTATTGAGATTATCCCAAGAATAAATTTTTTAGCTTTCTTATTCATATTTTTTAATATTTAGATTCCCTAATCATATGCTAACTCGAGGACGACCACATTGTTAGTGAACCATGAAATGCTCTTGTGAGTTTCATCTAAAGAAATTGGGTTAGTATTACTTTGAAACATGGAAAAGAGGCAAAATGAGAATTCACGAAGCAGATAAACAAAAATAATTTAAAAGAAAGAAAAATTTTCCTTTTCTTCTAAATTTAGATGACAATCCCATGGTGCAAACGCAAACTCAAATGCATGCTACGATAATTGAATCCTTCATAAACTTTTTTGTTTTAAAAAAACACATTTTATTGTAACATGGGCAGACGTGGATATTTGCTTTCATAGATTCACCTTTTCGCCCATTGAAAAATAATAGTGGCTTAAATTCAAAATTTCAAAATCCAGTACCAACAAGGAAAATCCAGGAATTACCTAGGTATCACATGCCCAATGCCGGTATCCATATCCTTTCTTTGATCATTAAATCAATCTTATCCTAACAGTTCAATTTATCATCTATGCAGACTATAAAGAGACGTAGGACAAATAATTGACAATGCATTAGACTCTACTAGCTATCTTTACAGAAGCCAACCAATCTCAAAAGTTGCAAGAGGTCTTGTACCACGAGCATGTGATGTTGATCTAAAAAATAATGCAATTACAAACAACCTATAAAACTTGGAATCTTTCCTATTATAATTGCAGAGGCATTTATGTTAGTGAAGTTGGAAACAGTTATCTCCATATAGGAATTGAAATGAGTCAATACTGCATTCAAGGAAAATAATATCATTAATGATGCATAATGGGATACAAACTTCGTGAGAGAACGGGGGATTTCTTTCTTGGCTCCAAATTCGTGGTAAATGTCGACTTTGTGGGATCCATGTGGACCTCCCATGTGAGACCCACAATTTTTTTTTTCTTTTTAAAAAATTTCCCCCTAAAATGTCAACACTTCCATGTAATGATTTAGCAATGACGATTCCGTGGGCCTTGTCTGCCTTTACAAGTTTGCAATTTAGGTCTAAGATGACCCACTCATGGTCACAAAAACCAATCATTATTCAATACGAACGTGGTCAGCCCATGATATTTTGGGCCCAGTAAGCATGTCTCGGCCCCATAACAGTAACGAGTTTCCTGGAGATAGAGAATCAATGCAATAAGAAGCTGGTTTCTTTTTGCTTTTTTCTCAACGCGTACCAAACCTGATTGTGCGGTTGCTGCTTTTTGTTGTCATCTGCTTTTCAAATATTCGAAAAGTAGATGATGCGGCAACCTGAATATGAAACTCCGAAATATTCGAAAAGCATAGATCAGACCGACATGTTCGAAATATTTGAAAAGCAGATGACGTTAGTAGCAGTTTCGGCCTATTTATCCGAAATAGCAGTGCTCCGCTCTTCGAATTGCCTCCCTCCTTTCAGCCGATATCTCCCTCGGAGCACGTCAAGTGTTCGCGCGACATGGCGTCGTTCGGTGGTGTCGACCTACTTCTTCAAGGACCCTGATGACGAGCTGGTCTCGTTCGCCGTCCTGCTGGTGAGGTGGACCAACAGCGACGGCAGTGAGGAGCACGCCTCGGCAGGGGCAGCGGCAGCAGCAGAGACCGTCTTCTTGCACGGGACTGCCGACAACGGCCGACAACGGCCTTAGGAAGATATGCAGGGAGGTCAAGTCCTGGAGGTTTGATCTCGGCTGCTTGAGGCCCGAAGCGTCGGTCCTCTCCAAGGACAACATCTAGTTCAAGCTGGATCAGCCGAGGACGAGGTTTCGGGACACGATCAGGACTGTGTTGATCACGCTGCACTGCCTGCACTACGCCAGAAACCACCCGGACGCGTCCCGAGAAGCGCTGTGGGAGCACTTGGCTAAAACCGTGGGGTATCGGATCACTGGGTTCTAAGAATTTACTGTTCGACATCTTCGCGTGTTATGGCGTGTCATGGCGCACGTGTGATTTGGCCTCTTCTCAATCTGGTTTATAGGTTCTATGAGGTCCAGTCTTCTGCGAAGGATTTGCAGGACCACGTGGCATTAATTAAAGAGGCTATGGGGAGGGATGATGCATTGGCGAAATCTAAGGTCTTTCCTATTCCTGTCGTTTCTTTTAGATTCATCATGTGATGATACTCTGGCCATTGACATGTAGTCGCTGTAGAAATTGTTTGCGTATTTCAAATCGTGGGTATCATAGTTCGAGTGATTAAAAGTTTAACTGAGATCAGAATTCTCGGCAACATTTTTGTTAATGATTTTTATGCGTAAGTGGTGTGGTAAATGAAATTAACAGACCGAAATAATACATATATGGGAAAAAGTATCTCGTTGTGAATGTTTTTAGGGTCAAATTGGTGTTCATATATAGAAATTAACAGCCTAACAAAATATACATTAGGAAAAGTCTATCTTGTTGTTGATGTTTTTGGGGTCAAATTGCCATTGTTCATTTGGACGTTCGTTAATTGCTGTAAACAAAACTTATGCAGGTTATGAGCAAATTCATGGAAGAAAAGACTAGGGAGAAGGGCAAATCTGGCGAGGTTTGGACCTATGCTTTTGTATATCTCACTTCTTTTCTTTGAAAGTTTCTGCCATTTCCCTTTTATTTGTTTCTCTAAGGAAGGTTTTCTTGGGATCTTTTAGCATGTTGCAAAGCCAATTTTTATAGCGGATGATCCCAAAGATGTCGGGATGGAAGATGTTGAAGATGAGACCACTGAGGAGGATGATTGTTTTGACTCTGTTTGTGCTTTATGTGATGATGGTGGCAACATTTTACGGTACGTGTCGTCCTCCTTCAGTTTTCTTTTCCGGGTAGATACTTTCTGGGTCTGTTAATTTCTAGAAATTTAGTAATTAGAATACTTTTCGTTCCAATTTAGAGATTTGGTCTTATTCCTGTCTAGTTATAAAAACTTTAGCGCAGACAACAAATCCAATTTGGTCTACTACTTATCAACTTTGATGAACATTTTCTTCTCTGACTTTGATCTTCCCCATAGATTATATGTCCCGATGGGCTTCTGACAAAAAGTGCAAGTGCGTGAATTTTTCATATTGTATGTGGGATAAATCGTTCTTGCTGCTTTTAGGGTAGTTTCTGCTCTTTTAGTGAAGTTTTGTGGATGTTCTTACTGCACCTTTTACCTCAGTTTGGTATGCCTTTTTTTTAGTTAAATTCATATCTGACAGTTTTTTAGCAATACAGCTGTGATGGAAAATGCATGAGGTCATTTCACTCTACTGAATAAGATGGTGGAGGCTCCCTTTGCGATTCTCTTGGATTTTCAAAAATAAAAAGTAAAGGCCTCAAAGATTAAATTATGGTTCGACCATTGATAAAAAAAAAAAAAAATACTATCGCTTCCGAATATAGAAATTAGAAGTATTATAGTTTGCGGACGATGACACATAATTTTTTCCAAAGTCCATCTTGCATTAAAAAGAAAATCATTATGAAAAGTTTTTTTTTGAAAAAAAAGAGCTCCTACTTGGCATTCTCCTTGGAAGATGGTATCGCATGGTCACGGTTTTTAGGCATGCGGGTGTCATAGTGTAGCAACACAAGCCATAAGTTGATGCAAATGGATACCTGATTTTAAGAGGGAGGATAACTGATTTTAAGAGGAAGTGAGCTCACAAGTAAGGGGGAGATTGTTGGGATACACGTGTGAGTTGTGTTAAAAAAATCTCATATTGAATAATTGATATGTTGTGGAGTAGTTAATATATCATAATTGGCCCATTGACTTAAGTTTTTCAATAAATGTGGGCCAAGACTTAGTGGGTCATGAACTCATATTTGGGCTCCTCCTTGGTGATTTGCCTCATGAGCCCATATTTGCGCTCCTCCTTAGTAATGTGCCCCGGAAGATAGTCCTAGAAGATAGTTGCATGTTTAGGTCTAAATATTTCCCTAAAAAAAAAGTCATTTATATAGTTATTCTTGCTATGCCTAAATTTCGACAATTGGTGATTAGTTTTTAACCTCCAAAAAAATAATTATTAAATTGGACAACACATAAAGCTCTTGCATTACTAGTATTGAAATTCTTATTTTCTAAACCCTATGGATTCATCACGATTTGACGACGGCTGTACATGGCTAGGGCTTAGTCTAGGCAGAGGCGGAGGTGGAAGCGGAGGCAACGGGCCGACGTGGTCAATGTAAACCCCTTGAATTCATCGAGATTTAGCGATGGCGATGGTGGAGGCCACGCAGTTAGGGCTCTTGGTCATAACTAGGAGGGAGAGAGAGATGGCACAACCAGAAGGGGCCAACTTTTTGGGGACGACGGAGGCAATAGATGAGCCGAAAGGGCGGCGTGGCGCCTCGTCGGTTGAACATAGGCTCGGTGGGTCGTTGGAGGGACAGAGGGGGGCAGAGATGGGCAGAGAGAGAGTGTGTAAGGTTTGTCGGTCGGGCGCGGTGGTTCGTCGGTGGGAGAGGTGGGAGAGGGGCATTGAGAGAGAGGGTCGGCAGGAGGGAGAGAGTGAGAGAACGTTCTCTCAAAACAAGGAGAAAAGGAGGCCGCGCACTTCAAAAATTTTGGCATGAGAATTAGGCCCCACGTGCGACACGTGTCGTGCTTTGAGGTGATGTACTAAATTTTTTCTCCTCCATAGGTTGACTGAGGAGAGCCCCTAATCGGTATAGCCCCCACCTAGCCATTGAGCTTATTGAGCTTCGTAGGAGGCAAGAAACAAGGCACATTGCTCCTGCCGCCATGCCTTGCTACTCGATAGCTATCGACTTCCGTGTGGGTTTTATAATTTTACCCACGCGAGATCTAATCTTTTTTATTGTGGGGTTGGTCCCAAAAGAGGTCCCCGGTAGGCATTTAATGTTCTTAAGCCAATGTCTTATAAAATTAAGGGAATTTAGATGCTTAACTTGTTGGCCCGACGCTAGAGCGATGGAAAAGAAAGCCGGCGACGTGGTGGATCCAGCCTAAGTTCTTGGTCGGACCATTTGTTACATGGGTCTCGCTCTCTCTCTCTCTCTCTCTCTCTCTCATGCTATTCTTGCATTGTGCAGCGGGGGAGAGTGGGACAAGACGAGAGAGAGAGAGATAGTTAAAAAAAAAAAAAAAAATAGTAGAAAAATCAAAAGAGAATAAAAAATGAAAGAAGACAAAAAGTGGGCTATGCAGTCAATTGGGGCCTTTAAAACAGTGAGATAGGTCACTTCCCGATTGTCTGACAACGTAACAGAGAGAAAGAGCAACAAAAACCAAAGTGAAAAAGACAAAAGAGAGGGAAAAAAAGGAAAAAAAGAAAAGAGGAAACATAGGGAGACCCGGGTCGGTCGGGCCGGATCCCAATCGGGCCGGCCCGGGTCTGACTGAATTGGTTAGTTTATTATATATATTTAAAGAAATTAAAAATCCAAAAGAAAAATTACTTTTAGAGAGAGGCCTAAATTTAATTTCGAGCATTTTTCTCTTAAAAATGCACGAAAAATCTTTCAAAAATTTCTGAAATTAGCAAAGGCCTAAAAATGTTTTATTTGAGTACCTTTTTTTTAGTGAATGAAAAGAAATCAAACTTGATGTTTAAAAAAGATTTAGTTAGTGGCATTGGTGATTAATTAGTATAATTAACTTTTATTGTGTAGGGATGAAGTATTTCTCATATTCATTTGGATTTCTAATCGATCCACCTGAAATCCATTAGTGATTTAGTGACAATTTCGAAATGAAATCGACTTATATGTTAAAAAGGGAAAATCTCAAATAGGGACCTAGAGTATCCTCATTTTCTCAAAAGAGACCTAAAAGTGAAACTGCCTCAAATAAGCGACCCAAATGGTTATTTAGTCTCAAAAGAAGGACTCAGTCGTCGGCTAGTAAATAGTTACATCTTCAATGCATTTTCCGATGGCCTGATTAGGGTATTTTCGTCCAACTTTTTTTTTTTTTCATTTTTGCTTGTCCTGCTGATCGTCTTCTTCAGGGCACGTCTCCTTTGATTTCCCCATGAAACAACACGCTGCAATTATGCATTTCGAAAGGCACCCATTTGCTGCCTTCACTTAGGAATACCAACATACACCGACTGAGCATACACCATTATATCCAAAACGCGCAAAACCCTGAACTGTTCACTCGAGACGGTAATGACACAAAGCAAAGGGGAAGGAAAACGAAGTGCCCACCTTCTTGAGCACCTCTTCTGGTCCGAAAGCCTGGAAATTTGCGCTCGGCACACTCGGTTTGGGCAAGCTCGAGACGGAGAAGAGAGCTCGAAGCAGCTGTCCGCAACTAGCCACCATTACCGTTTCTTCATCATCAGTTGCCTCCTGACGATGACAGTGAGCCAGTTTGCAACACTGCTGATCGTCCTAGCATCAAAGACCGAGAAGAATTTCTTCGATTCCAGAGATCTTGTAGTGAGTGAATTTAACGAATTCAATTACGTTCCCGGAATATGTTTGTCATCTTTGTTTGATTTTCCCGATGCATTTGTTGCAAGTGTGTTCGGTTGTTGAGCTAAGTGGTCTGTTCTTGTGCTTGTTGGGGGCTACAAGAATCACCCACATAGCTCAAGGGATTGCCTCTTTGGCCACTAGATGGCACATGCTAGTGACTTTGCTTCTGCTTCTGGTTCGAACCACCCGAAACTCGAAACCGTGGAACACGACGACTCGCACAGTGACACCAACTCGGATCTCCTCATCCCAGTCTCCACCTTCTCGGATTCTAGCTCATTCCAAATCCGACAAGCACTAGGTCAGTCCATATCCACACATATCCATACACATGAAATCCATCATTGAAGCTCAAACCTCACTTCGATACCATCTCTCATTCGATGTACTGTATGTGCAGTGGCGTAGTTGGAGCGGAACAACGGCGGGATGACACTATACGGGTTTGCACTGGACTGCGGCCGAGGCCACCCTCACCAGATTTGGCGAGGGCTCGATGGCCCTCGCCCACTATCGGTGATGGGCGTCCAGCCCTCGCCAGCCCTTCCCAAGTCCGATCTTCTTGGTCTGGGTAAGGAGAAGACGAAGAGTGGAAGAAGAAGATGATGAACACTCCCCCAAAAAAAAAAAAATAATAGAATAAACCGAAAATAAAAAAATAATTTTTTTGGACAAAAATACCCATGATCAAGTTACTGGAATATGCATTGGAGATGCATCTATTCACCGGCCGGTAAGTGAAGTCTTTTTGAGACTAAATGACCACTTTGGGTCTTTATTTCGGACATACCCATTTTGGCCCCTTTTGAGAAAAAGTATACACTTTGGGTTCCTATTTGGGATTTTCCCTGTTAAAAATTCGAATCATAAATCATGAATTGAACTGAATTGGTAGGTTCGAGAGAGTTCAAGCTAAGCAAGTGAGTTAATTGAATTGGTGGGTCTGCGAAAGTTTGAGCTAAGCAAGTGAGCCATTAGAGGTGGCTACACATAACATATTCAGAAAATATTAAAACTGAAGAAACTAATAATAAGCTATGTACTAGAAATCAAACAAAATTTCCTGTATATAATCACATCTTTTCCATCTGTTCTTATTTTTTGCACTCGTGATAAAATAATAAGTGCTCAATTATCCATATATAATTACATATTTTTCATCAGTTCTTATTTTTTGCACTCGTGATAAAATAATAAATGCTCGGCACATTTCCCCATTGTTTTTTTTTTTTCTATTTTTACATCTCGAGAACAAAGTATTATTGCACGCACTGCTTCTGCTTGTTTACTTGTTTGCGTGGTTTTATTCCGGTGAAAAGCGTGTCTGATCCATCCTACCTACCGAGCAACGTGTCTCTAACATGTGCATAGTGATTAACTAAATGCACAGAGTCTTGACTGGTTCTTGGGTCTCGACATCCGGTCTACTAAGGATTAGAAACGTGTCATTTTTTCTGGAAATTAAAGAAGGAAGTGAGCGCCAATTAAGTCATACCCTACGGCCACCAGGGTTTTCACCATTTTACAATACGAGGATGCCTGTGATTAGTTAAGGATTTTATTCTCGGGACGATGATTACGGCTTAACGAAGTCGCTTTCCGTCGTTTCACGAGCGAAAGAAAGTCCATTCACGGAACTTTAGTTTAGAAGATTTGTCCATATTTGATTGATTGAGAGACAGAGAGGGTGGGGAGAGGAGATCAAATTAAGATTTTTCTTTGTATGAGAGCCTCCTCCATGAATGTTTAGAACGTAAATATTTCAATTTTCAGAATATGGATGGCACGAATGAGAAAAAGCTATATATCAAGAAATTTCGAGAGTTTCGACAAAATTCGTAATTGTATACGGGGGAAGGAAAATCAAAGCAATGGTGGCAAACAAAAGAAGAACCCCACACGATCGACTCAAGCAAGCAAAATGATAATTACCAATCCAGCGACGAGCAATCACTAGTTTACATTCGCAATCACGGTCATGGCAGAGTCATAAGATCGAAACAGAGAGATCGAGAAGAGAGAGGGTAGAATTAGAAGGCGAGCAAATGGGTATTTTAGCGACGAGCAAGGGCAAGAGCATGGGCTTCCTCCTCGCCTTCTTCCCCGAAGAACAACACCAGCACCAGCATCGCTCCACATCCGGTTCGCCCGACATTTGACAATAAGCCCAAGTTCCTGTCCTCCTCCTCCTCCTCCTCCTTCGCCGTTCAGAAGGACTCACTCCAGCACGTCCCTGGAGGCTCCCGAATCGTCCAACCCCGGCGAGACGTGGATGACCCGCCCGCCCGTCTAGTGCATGGCTGCAACTAGCGCGAGCGCCATGGAGGCGTCCCGAGCGGCGACGGCGGCGGCCTCTTGGCGGGGACACAAGCGCAGATACGAACGCCATCGATTCGAGTGGGGCTCTGTCCCTCTCTTCCCCTGCGCAAAAAGCGATCGCGGCTTGCTGTTGGGTTTTCTTCTGTGCAGAAAAAGCGGTGGGGACCACCCGCTGACGCGAAGCCACATCGAACTTTCTGCTTTTCTCGATAAAAACAGCTGTCTGTCTGACCAGTTTTTTACTCACATGAGTGTTGCTTTACGCCCTTGTTAAATGAGCTTTAATACTAGGAGCAATTTTCATGGCATTTATTGTGCGACACGAGGTCTATTAGTACGTTAGAAATTGTAGAAATTCCTCTGTTAATTACTTCACAAATTTCTCTAGAACGCTAAGGGTCGAAGGGTTGGTATTATTTTGTTTTGTGTACATATTACGTGATCATTTCGATATATGTTGAATTATGAAATTTATAATGAGATAAACTCGGTGCAAAAAGTTAGATAAAAACTTTGCTTTCTTTAATTTTGAGTTATTTTCTACAATAAAAAAATCGACACAGGAGATCAAAAAGTGTGCTCTTTTTTCAAGGGGTAAAAATACAGGCACTGCGGAAGCAATCCAGCTCTTGGGGTCATACTTGTGTTGAATGTGACATCAATTAATTGAGCTAATCCTATAAAAAAAATTCTCTAAATTTAGGTTCAATCTTGAACTTTTTTTCTTTTACCTTGAACAAATTACCAATTTTTTCTCTAATCCTAAATCGATCACACATCCCAAAACCAAAACCGCCATAAAAGTGTCAATTGTGATAACATACGAAAACACACTCAAGGTAATAAAAAAGAGATTGAGAACAAGCCATGTTCTTAACCTTGCAAAGCAGGACTTCTAACTCCAGTCAGTAGGAAAATCAGAGCGTGGATATCTTGAAATGTCACCAACGAGGGTCGGAAGCGCTAGTGAAGGATCGAACACGAAATAGTCTCTGTGAATCTCTTGGTCATGAAACAGGGGAGAAGGGAGCTTTGAAGGCGTGGCTTTGGAAAATGGAGAAACAATTGTGGTTGGAAAGGCAATTAAAGTTATCCGAAACGACTACACATACTCAAATCAACAAGAAAAATAATGACATCTGCAACTACGAATCTTCGGTAGCTATATTCGAAAAAAGAGCTACAACTCCTAATGACAAAGATGATTCTCAACAATTAATTTGGAGAGAAAGTGAAGAGAAATTGGGAAGAAATAAGAGGGAATTTTCGATCAAGAAATCTTGGTGTGAGCCCACTCCTCATGGTTTTTCACAACAAATTTACGTCGAGTTGCCCATTATACAAAAACGAATTGGATGGCCCAAACTGCACAATTACTCAAAGGGAGCAACAATGTGGTCATACTAGTGTAGTCCTTTCTCCCTCAACTTTAGATTTAATTCCAATTAGGATCCGAACTTTTCTCATTAAAAAAATCCCCAGCTTTTCTCATGCCTTCACTAGTTTCTTCAAGATTACCAATATTAATATTACCAATATTAAGAGGCTATTTTTTGTTTTATATGAATATGGGGTTTGAGATTTTTTAAATTCATGGGCATATTTGGGACTATAGTGAAATTTTGGAAATTTTTTTAGATAAAAAAGATTCAATTCAAGATAGAATTGAAATTATACCTAAAATTAGAGTTTTTTTTTATTTTATTTTAATAGAGTTAGGTGAGAATAGCATAGAAAAACCCCAAGACTTGAAGTAGAAAAAACACACGTGGGAACACACTTTGTAAGAGCTTTTTATTTTATATTTTCCTTACATTTTTCAATTTCTTGCCCATTTACATTTCTCTGTATCTTCCTTATCCTGACAATTTTCAATTCCTTGCTCATTTACATTTCTCAGTACTTTCCTTATCATGTAATTCAATTCCACACATTTCTAGTCAATTTAAATTTTCCTTTTAAAGCAATTACTTTCCACCACTCCATTCAAACCTGCTTCACACACTTTTTATGCAAGTAAAGTACCACCAAGCAATCTGAATGATGTCCATTTATCAAAAGTTTGGATCACGCCTTACCACACTCCATATTTCATCAATATTTCTTTTGAGACTCATGCAAACTGTATTTTTCAAATGTATTAATCCTCTTTATAAGGAAAATTACGATCAAACAAACCGTTAACAAACGTGGCTCCTCCACCACACTTGATTTCAAGAAATTAACCGGCTTTCTTGAAAAATTTGAAATTGAAATGTTTCCTCCCACTAAGTAAGATTCCTTAATTATGAAGGAAAAAAAGCAACAAAAGAAAATATATAGTTATGGAGTGGGTTTTGGGCGAAGGTGGCAACTTGCAAGTTGTGAACTAAAAAAATGATGGGATGCTCTTGCATTGGTAATAGCAAGAAAAATGGAACCAAAGTGTCCATGGGATCTTCTTCTAATGCAACAACTGCAGGTATCATATTTGCTAGTGCGGCTAGTGGAGGCAAGATTGCGGCAACTGCCGTTAGAGGTTGTCACTAGTATGTCTATTTGATATCATTTGTGATTCTTATAATATATCATGTGCAAGCCGATGTATCTTAAATTTTTTTGAAAGCTCAATCAGATGCGCACAAATCTACTATACCAATTTATGTACCAATTTTCTATCTCTCTCATCAAATATTGATACGTGTCTAATTTATTTTGGAATTCAACATATCCTATTAGTTCCTCACCACCCTACATATTTTTTTCCTTACGACTCTCTCTATTGAGATCCCACCACTAGCCCACCCCTCCCACCGCCTCCAAACTGGGCTTTGCGAAAATGATCACCAAAGCCCGTGGGATCGAGTCACCATGCCATCGGCCACCAACCCTTCGATCGGCTTAGTTAGCTAAATGTTTTGCATGTACAGTTCGGTTGGAACCCCATTATCGAATTGGATCAAAAGACGATTTAGCCAAAAACCAATTCAAATTGGAGTAAATTGAAGAATCGAGCTTTTACTTTTAGTAAAGATTTTAGAGAAGCAAAGTGTCTGAGGAAATAAAACTAATGAATTTATTGAAATCTAGTCACTTTTTTCCTATGATTTGTGAATTTTTATTTGGATTTCATTAAAAAGAATTCTTAGGGCATTCGATTTTGAATCAGGTCGGACAAATTTTCCATTGGGATAGGACCAAATATTGATCTTGTTTCGATAATTTTGAAAGGCTAAGATCTATTTTAGGTGATTATTCCTTTTTCTTTTCTTTTTTCTTTTTTTTTTTGCTTCTTTTGGCCATTTCTTCTTTCCACATTGCTCTGCAATTGAGCAAGTAAGGCTACTCAAAAGTGTCTACCTCACCACCAACGACGTTAAAAGTGGTCAAAGGCCTTTGAGGTGATTGAGGCCTTCCACCTTCCATGGTTGAGGTTGGCGACCATGGTAAACGAGTCAAACGATTGTAGATCTAATATCTTTGACGTCAATTTGTGGTTGTGATACAAGATTAAGATTAAATGAGGTGTTCCCCCCAATCCAACGTTGAAGGTTGACACGTTGTAGAGTTAAGATATTCAACCTAAACTATGATTAGCAATTAACAATGGAAACTTTGCAACTTTCAATGTATTAAGTTCTCGTGTCACTTGATATCAATGCTTGGAATTTGATTTTGAAAAGTAAATAGACTTAACAAGTGACCAATATGTTAGTTAATGATTCACTTAAATTTATTATGACCCTCGGTCACAATATATCGGACATGATAAATATTAAGTGAATTTAGTGTTGAAATTAAATTAAACATGGGTCGTCAAATGGTCATGACGCAAGCTAATTACATGGATAGTTGCCTCAACGTTAATTTTTTAGTATTTGCTTATAAAGATGGAGGTAATACAAAAGGAAAGAGAGGGGGGCCCGGGGTGAGGGCGAGAATCTGGCGCGCGGGCGGGTGTATAAGGGATCGGTGAGCTATCGTGTTGTGGTCCGCTTGATTTGAGGACCGGGTGGGGATGAGGGGGAGGGACATGTGGGGGAGGAGCAGGGGAAAGGCACGCGTCACATGGGGGAACCATGTAGCCACTGTTAATTTATTAGGAAAGAAATCACAAATGGACCGGGCTTCATATACGCCGTTAGATGAGACGGGCCATATGAAGAGCCTGCCTGATCTGACGATGCGTGCGAGCTGGGATCTTGTGCATGGGCGCGCAGGCAATGGCTGCTTGACTGAGGGAGACAGAAGAAGCCGGGAGAGAGCTGTGATCCAGAAAGCCACGTCTGGCGGTGCGCAGCAGCAACTAGCATTATCTCGGTCACTTCTTAAGCCTATTTACTTTTTAAAATCAAATTCCCCGCATCAGACAGCCATGTTTGATGTTGACGTCATCGGGCGCCAAGACCAAGACGGCTCGTGTTGCGGGGACTTCATTTTCCAAGGCTTCCTGCCGTTGGGAATGGGATTATTCCAATTACTCTAATGGTTTAAGGAAGAGGGTATGAGGTGGACTTTGGCAACCGGCACAAAGCCTCCTCCAGAGGAGAGGAGAGGAGCGAACCTCCAAAGAAGTTTTATTTTTTCATATGTATGTTTATCATTCGTGTTTGTGCATGTTTATTAGCCAAAAGTAATGCACTTTGATATGATATTGTCGGATTTCATATCAATCATCTATCTTATAGAGTTTGCGATATGTTTAATTTGTAGTATTTTCTGTGAAAAATCACGAATTGGAATTAACTCAATTGGTCATTTTGTGAGAAACAATCGTCGGACTAGTCCTTTGTTCAAGAATGCTCGAGAATGTGAGGCAAATCTTTGCTACTCGATCGAGTCTTACTTACCATATTTGATTTAGCTCTTTCCCTTGCTTTGGGTTCCAACAGGATCACTTGTTGAGCCAAAGTGGCGTGGAAAGAAATAAAAAAAGGAAAAATAAAGCTCCAAGTGGCTCTACCAGTCACCAGTCAGCTAGTGGCTTAGTCTTTTATGTTTATTGCAACCGAAGAACTACTGATTTTCGATATTTGGATATTAAGCAACTAGTTTCACTCTGATGCGCAGGTGTACGCTTGCTTTCCCTCATGATTACACAACATAACAGGGAGTATTGCGAGGAATATTCAGCATCTGTTTACGGAGTCGGATCTCCATCTACTGATGGATACATTGAAGGCGGACGTTGATTGGGAAGAAGACAGAAAGAGAGTAAAAGAAAAGGGAGGCAGTGCTTGAAAATTAAAGGCACAATAACAGTGTAAATACTAGAATTTGTAAATTTGGTGCACTTGAATCTTAAAACTTATTTTGTTCACCTAGCCTTCAAACTTGCACTTTTGATGCACTTGAGTCCTCCCTCAATTTAAAATGGACAGAGTTAATGGAAGAAGTCAAGTATATTGAAATTGCAAGTTTAAAAGTTAAATTTAGGATATGAAATATTCATAATTCAACTACTTGAAAACTACAAGTTTTAGGACTTTCACTGCAATGGTCTCAAATTTAGTATTTCTACCTCTAAAATTTTTCACGAACCCAACTGTTTTTATTGATTCATAAATAAGTAAAATCTCATCTTTCTAGGAAACCGTTACTTCATAAAAGATATGTTAAACTATATGGGTTGATTAAATGGATTATGTTGGTGATGCAATCGTTTATCTTATCTTGCATAAAGCATTAGATAGAAATTTCCTTCGAAAGTGAGATTCGCTCTCCAATGGGAGATGGGACTCATCTCTGCTGGGATTGTCACATTTGCCTAAAGAAGTCTAAAAGCGAGTAGCCTACTTTTGTTGAAAAGTAATGGAGGTGTCCACACACGGTTTTAGGTTAAAAACATGACGAAAGTTTCTAAAAACCAACACATGCAAATATAAAGCCCAAAAAACCAATATCAATTACCATCTCTCTCGGGATTGTATTTGGTGACGAGTAACTCAATTTATGACATTATCCACAAATTGAATCTACTTAATGTTTTGAAATCAATTTGTTTCCAGACATAATTAAGTTAGGGGTCTATGAAGAAGAAGTGGGAGGAGGAAATCTTATGACAATGATATAAATTAAACCAGTTTTGTTAATTAACTAAAAGCACAACAAAGAAACAAGATAAGCACTTAAAAAACCTTATTGTCAACTTGCTAGGAGATCTTAGGATATAATCCTCAACATGATCCATCTTTTTTTACATCTCTCCCACAATTATTTAAGTATATTGTCTTCGCATCGCATGCTACACTCAAGCTTTTAATATACCAAGTGGCCTTCTACAACATTTGGTTAGGTAGACTCCGCATGAGTGGGTCTATTTGCACAGTCTTTGTGACATTCCAGATTTTCAATCATGTTTTCTACTGCATAAATCGGGTATTTCATTGATGCGCCTATAGGGCTGTTCTCAGAACTAATCACTCTCGAGATAACTAGACTATCTGGGGAAGCTATTAAGGACTTTAAGGCAAATAGACTTGAGAATTCGACTAGGAATCGGTTTCTTGACCGTGCTTATCTTTAGAGGCCATTACGGCACAGTTAAAAATTGATTTGAGATTAGATATAGGCCTGTTTGACTGAGATGCATGGCTAATTGTGGATGACACCACTAAATTGAAAAATTCTCGTCAGTTGGCCCTAGACTGATTCTTCTGTCGTTTTGGTACCATGTGTCTGTATTTGAAGCCTCGAGATTTTCACGACAACCGAAAGTCACCAATGAGTCGAGTGGGTTCAAGTGTGGCTCGAAGAAAATCGATCACGGGTCTTTTGCACTATAAGTTTCGACCACGGGTCTTTTGCACTAAAAGTTTTTGAAAACTACTCAATAGCCTAAGTCATGCTAAAAATTTGTTGAATGAAAATTAATCGCGAATTCGAGTCTGATTGATTCTGTCATGTTATAATAAATTCTAAGAATATCAACTCGATCTCGAAGATTTTTCGCAACCCAAGACTTTTTGGGAAAAAGTCGGCATATGATCGTTTTTGTTCAGAAAAAATTGAGGATCGTTTTTTATCGCAAATTTGGGATGCAAAATGGTTCAAGGGGTGAGGAAAAATACTAAATTGAGTATTGACTTGACCACGGAATTTATTGAGGCCAAATGGGATTGAATTAAGTGAGATGAAGTGTCCAATTGAAGCCATTTCCTTGCAAATTCGTAACTCCCCCCATGCCTAGCCAAAATGGACTACTTCAAGGGTTGTGAGGAGTGCTTGGGTGGAGGAATGGCAGCAAAGGAACCACACTTGGCTAAGAGTAGGCAAGGAAACAAAGCATTGGAAAAAAAATGGCCAAAGAGACCCCACCAAAGCCAAAACTTGCCCCTCACTCCTTTCTCTCTCTTTTCCCCTTACTGTCCACTCCAATTCTCTCTCCATACTTGCTAATTGAAGACCACCAGCAGCCAATGAAGTCACCAGAGCAGCCACACCACCCCCGGACCATTTTCCCCTTGTTGACACCTAAAATTTTGATTAGGTTTTAATTAGCTTGTAATTCCTTTTATTTTGTCCTCTTTCTCGAATAATAAATAATAATAATAAAACAAACAAAAAAATAAATAAAAACGAAGAAAAAAAAAAAAAGAGCAGCCCATCAGGGATGGGCCTGCAAGCCCAGCCCCTCATTCTCTCTTGCGTGGGCCCCTTTGGCTCGGCCCACGCGAGGAGGCCATTTTTCCCCTCTTCTTCTTCCTTCCTCCTTCCTCCTTCCTCTCCGCCGCACCACGCGCTGTGACGACGACGCGCGATGAAGTGAGACAGCGATGGGACATTGGTTCGGCCGCACCCAAGGCCGATCAGCGCACACCAACTGGCAGCCGAACCTCCGTCGACTGGCACCCCTTCCGCCTATAAATAGGCCCCCTGACGAAGGCCAGAGGAGGACGGGCACATCGAGGAAGATCGAAGGCACACAAGCTCCGATAGCTTCCCACCAAGAGACTTCGGGGGAGGTTCGAGAGCAAGCGAGCCCAGATCTGATCGGAGGTTGGCTGGAGAGGAGGAGGTTTGGGGCTAAGTGAGGTCGGCCGGAGAAGGAGGTTGTCCTGGTGCTAGATCTGAGAAGCCGAGGACCCGTCGTTGCTGCCGTCCCTCCTGATGCCGTCGACCAAGCTCCGCCAAAACCCCCAGCCGCCTTGAGCTGTACCCGACTCCGTCGCCGCGATCGATCCGCCGCGCCACGCCGGATCCGGAAGCTAAAGGGGCTGCATCGTCGCTCCCCGTCATTATCACCCGCACCTACAGCTCCTTGTCACCGCCTCCGTTTGCCGCCTTGTCGCGCCACCGCCGTAGAACAGGTAACGGTAGATGCTGACCGCCACCTCCAGTCATGCCTAATCTGCCGTTCCCCTTTGCATCTCGACGCCTCAACTGCCCTCACCAGCGCCGCGAAGACCGAGAGAGAGAGGTGCCCATCGAGTCTGAGCCAGGTCGAGTGAAACCCCCATTCGGGTAGGGTTTCCCCGTGTTGGGCCTGTGCACGTGGGCTGGGTAGTGTTGGGCTGCATTTTTTTGTGAAGTGGGCCAAAATAGGTTTGGGCTTTTACGCTTAAAAAAAAAAAGTGAGTCGGGCCTGCGTTGCGGGCCTGTCCGCATTCAGGCAAATGGCTCGGGTCGGATCCAACCCGAGGATCCGACCCGGTTCGTTTTTATATTATTATAATATAAAATAATATTTTCAAAATAAAAAAATAAAAAAATAAAAAATAATTTATTTTCCAAAAAAAACCAAAAAAATAAAAAATGTCCATATTTTCCCAAAAAAGACAAAAAGTCAGAAAAAGCCAAAAAATGATTTTTATTTTCAGAAAAAGATAAACAAAATGCTTTTCATGTCCAAAAAAATGAGAAAATGATTCAAAAATGTTTTTCTTCTACAAATGCATGGAAAACCCCCTCAAAAATCCAAAAAACCTTAGGGCTTAAACAAGATTAGGTCTTTGAAGGGCATTAGTGATTAACTAGTGTAATCAAGTCATCGATCCTAATTTCTCGGTTACGCGAAGCGAATATTTCTCCTAATACTTCGCTTGGGTTTCTAATCGACTCACCCCAAATCGATTAGTGGCGACTTCATTTTAAAATTAACTCACAGGTTAAAAACATCAAACCATTAAGTCGTGAATTGGTGGACCTGGGAGAGTCCGGGCTATGCTTAATAAACATAGCCAAACCATTAGTCTTCGCAGGCGCCCACCCCGATTGGGTGCCGGAAAAAAAGAGGTCGCAACACCCCCTTTGCTTTCTCTTCTGCCGGTTTTTGCTCCAGTTGATCTTTCACAAAAAATCTGAGTTGAAAGTGGTCTTCTTGGACGAATTAGCCAACGATCCACCCATCACAGTGACCAGAACATCCAGACCGTTCCAAAGAGCCTGACCTCACCCCAAACGAAGTCGCCGGTCGCCAGTTCGTCGTTCCCTTGCCCACCTACACTGTTTCGCGTTTTTCACGAATTTCTCTCAATTCGGACCCTTTCTTTACCTGTTCCAGCCACTAACACATCCCCCTTTAACCCTGGGAACCACCGGTTGCCGACCACCCACTTGTCGAAGCTCCGATCCACTCGTTTCTTCGCCGTTCGGCCGCCGGTTACCTCGCCAAGCCTTCCATCGGTCTTGCTTTGCCTAACCGAGCTTGTTTCCTCTCTGTTTCAGTAAGAATAGAACAAAAGTTTTGTGGATTTTCAGCAAGGTGTCGGGCCTGTTTTGAGGTACTTCCAGGCCTCGAAACCTAAGCCTGCTTTAAGAAGAAACGTCCCCCGCAACGTTCCCATCGGTTTGATCCGACCAGCTCATTAAACAAGTGAGTTTTGCTCACTAATCCTTGTTTAGTATGCTAATGATGCTTAGGAGTTGATTAGATTTAATTAAGTGCAATTAGGTGGATAGATTAGATTAGAATAATTAAATTAGAGACTTATCAATGCATGTTAGGCAAATGGTTAGTGTAGTTAGCAAGGAAATATGTTCTAGTATTTATTGAATGAGTCTCGGTAATTTTCTGGGCTCGTCTCGGCTTCCAATTAAGCTATAACGGGCCTAAATTGGATTTATTTGCATTTATTTAATATTTTCAGTAATTAATTAATTAATTAATTAATTAATTTCTGGAAATTAGACTGGAAATAGCCGAAGATCGGATTTTTATGTTGGTTATTGTGGTGCAATTTGTTTATTTATTTGAGCTTTAAATTGTGCTGAATTGATTTAATTATGATTTTAGGATTTTATTCCTAAATTAATTAAATTTGGTAATTAAGTGAAAAATTACCGGGCGTCAGTCTATAGTGCCAAAAATCTATTTTTGGACTGTTGAAAATAGTGGGAGGTTTAAAAGTGAAAATCTTATATTTTGACTAAAGCAGACTGTGTACCAATGCACGAGTATTTTTATCAGGAATGATAAAAATGGTGAATTGATTAAATGATTAATTATCAGCATGCTATGAAAGTATGGCTGGCAGCTTCTGGCGAGCATATATACATTTATCAGCATGCTATGAAAGTATGGCTGGCAGCTTCTAGCGAGCATATATAGTATGGCTGACAGCTTCTAGCGAGTATACATACATTTATTAGCATACTATGAAAGTATGGCTAGCAACTTCTGGTGAGCATATATAGAATAGCGGATCAATGGATCTGGCAGCTTTTGGTGAGCATATATAATTCTCAACATACTATGAAAGCATGTCTAGCAACTTCTGGCGAGCATATATAATATACTATATCAGAAATTGAGGTAGCTCTTGGCGAGCATATATAATATATTATATCAGAAATTGAGGTAGCTCTTGGCGAGCATATATATATAGTTCATTATCTCAAATTTGAGGCAACTTCTAATGAGCTATACTATATATTATCAGCTTATAATAAGACTTAGAGATAATTTTAATTGAGATGACAGGGAAATGGTTTGCTTGACATGTAATCGACTAGATTGATTGATTAATGATTTGATCGGATGCTGTGAATTGACGTGGTTCCTGTATATCTGATATATACTGACTTATAGGAAGGAACTGAGATCAAGATAAGTTTTCTGACTCGTGTTGTGCTTAGGCGGCCTCTAAAGTGCATTGGCTTCCTAATAAGGTCTTAAGGGGTAGAACTTATTGAGACGTAATCTCACTGGTTATTGTATAATCATTTTCAGGTCCTTATATGGCGTTGGTGAAGGACCAGAGGCTCGAAGAGTAGAAGGTGAAGCCTGAAGAATTGACAGTCCTGTCTGACTAGTTAGTCATAGGACAATTTTCTTTTGATGGAAGTTGATTTCCTTTCTGCAGATTTTGTTTTATGAACCGGTGGTTTAAAACCTAACTTAACAATTCACCTTGTATATATTTGCACTATGATTTGCAATGTATATAAGTGTGGTTGCTTTTAAAGTGTGAAAATTTGGAGTCCTACTTTTCTATCCCATTGTTTTATTGTTTGGGGATTATTTTATATGCTTCCGCATGCATATTAAAAAGAAAGGGTCGGCAATGTGTCATGGAACGTCGCTTTTATATCGACCAGATGAGGGATGGGCGCGTGCCTGAAGATCGGGGCATGACAGTCTTATGCTCTCTTCGGGGGATGCAATGGGCAAACTTTGGATAAATAGAAGTACTTGAAAATTTGACATGATTTAGGATGCTATCATGTGTGGGCACGATCACGTGATAAACCCTAGCCTATTGTGCAGTCATGAAAGCATAATTTCTCACAAATGAGTGATGCTAAGTTAGTCAGATGACATACGCTTTTGACCTGCATAAAATGTTGCTTACATATATCAAAGCCTATGTAAATAAACCCTCTTTGCATATGTTTTGATTGTTAGGGAATTTAATGTATTGCATGGGTTTTTATTTTCCACAACACCAAGTGCAGTGCAATCACATATTAGTGCCACCCATTCAGATTTCAGCTCACATATCACCTGATATATGACATTATCTAGATTTTATTCTCTCCGGTTCGACTACCTAAGATGATTTTTATTCTTATTGTAGAAAAACCAATACCTATGGAAAGTTGATTTCACATTAACAATGTGGAGATTGTATAAATCTCATTGCAGTAATCAATATTAAAAAATGATTTAGTTGCAGCACTACTTTTAATCAAGTTGAGGAGGTGGATCAAGTCAAATATATACAAAGTGACTCTTCAAAATAGGATCAGATTAATGGGAGTTCTCAATTAGCGTTTCACCTTAAAAAGTCTCATTGTCTATAACACAAAATCAATATATGGATGGTTGAAACCTCTTTCAATGATTGCTTAACAATTGCTTTGGTAGCATTCATGCATTAAATTAAGTTCTTCATAATTCCATTTAAACTAGAATTGGGTGCAGTTAACCCTATGCCATAGCTGGTCTTCCAGCGCCTTAAACTCCTGTGGATGATGAATTACTTTTTCCATCACTATTTGCGGAAGAATTTAATTCTCATCATCACTTTTTCATGGTGAGAACCGATAATTATCACCAAATAAATGGCTCTCTCTCTCTCTCTCTCTCCCCGTGAATCTTGATCTATTTGTAGTATAGTGTCAACTTGATCAAGAACCATCCAAGACTCAAACGCAAGCCAAAGAAAGAAAATGAAAGAATCGCACACATCGTATGCTGCTTCTGTTAATACACGTGACCGGGAAAAGGAAAATGAAAGGACCACTGTAACTTCTATTCGGCCCCTTTAGCACTATCAGTGGCGGAAAGCCAAAACCTTTTCGTCTTCCTCTCTCCTGTCCCGATTCCACCTTTTGAAATTCCACGGAGAGAGAGAGAGAGCGACCTCCTCCTCGGGATGGGCCCCACCAAGGGTAAAGGAAAGAAGTGCGGGGCCCAACAAAAAATAGAGGAATATACAGGAAAATAAAGAAGGAGAAGTTGGAGCCGGCGAGTAAACTTGCCCCGCTTTACTTGACAAAATATCTCGACCTTTGGTTCATCAATTACACCTAATTACAATCCCTGTTTTTTTTTTTTGTCTTTATTAAGCAATTTATAAAGCAAATTCTTTTACAAAATTCTTTTCACCTAATCTAGTATGCTCACGCATCATTTAGATTCTAGTTTAAGAGTTTAACTTTTTCTAATCTTTCTTGGTCTTTAGAAAATTATTTTTGATATTATTACATGCTTTAGAGTGTAAGCCCATTCCCAATCCAATCCAATCCATGCCTTATTTTGATTATCATTAATCACTAATCGATCTTAATAAATAGTAGGGCGTGGGTGAATAGGGGTATGGTGAGGCCGGTTCATTCTTTCTAAATTCTTGATTTTGTTTTGTCACCTTAATTAATGAATACTAAATTTTCAATTAACCAAAATCTACTAAAGTCATATGGTATGGACCACTATATTAATGATGTTGTTGGAGTTGGAGGGATTTGATCTCATAATAAATTGTTGAGAACTATTGGATATATGGAATGGGAATAGATGATTTATTCTAATACTTCCTAATAATGCACCGTAGGCACTCTATTTTATTAAACTTTTTGATTTTATGAAACTTTTTGATGAAATTTTTTGTGAATTCGATTTAATCCAATTCTAGACTAAACTAACATGTGTTTCTCCCACAAAATTCCTTTTTAATTGGTAAATAAATATTTGACGAGATCCTTATATCGGGAGAGGTTTTTCTTTGTAATTAAGTATCAATAATTGTCTTATACATTTTTTTTTCTTTACGAAATTTAGGATTCACCATGTGCACTAATCATTAGAGAGTTTTCTTTTCTTTATAATAGGAATTCCTCTTTACTTTATATTTGTATGGTGTATGAATGTGGTATAGATAAGCACTTTTCAAGGAAAAATACAAAAAATAAAGGGGTAAGTACACCATCAGTGCCAAAAGTTGTGTATGACGCTCATTTTGGTGCCAAAAGTTTCTGTCGGATTACTTAAGTGCCAAATCGGAGAAAAAATGATCACTTTGGTGTCACCGGCAAGAGATTCTAGCCAAATTAATTACGTGGCTTTTATATTTTAAAAAAAAGTTGCGATGGCTTTAAAACGACGTCGTTTTCCATCCTCCTCAAAAAACAACGTCGTTTTGCCGTCATACATGAACATTCTCACAGAAACGACGCCGTATAGCTCATATGGGGATTGAAATTATGGTTTCTTTGTCGTTCACCGCTTAGCCACTGTTGTTCGCTGGCCATCGCTCGGCCACCATCATAGTTGCTTGACCAAGTGAGTGTGGAGAGACTAAGATTGTTGCTCAAGCAAGAAATGGCAGGAAGAATATGAGGCAAAGGTGGAGGAGGAGGAGAAAGAAGAGGGGTTGAAGGTGCCGCTGCTAGTGTGTTGCTGGTGCTTCTGTTGGTGCCGTTGCTGGTGCCACTATTGGTGTTGTTCTTCGGGGAAGAAGAAAATGACATGCCTTCTCTCTCTCTCTCTCTCTCTCTCTCTCTCTCTCTCTTACAATTTGGGGATTTAGGGTTTTAAGTTGGGGGAAAGATGCCAAACGACGTCGTTTTGTGGTTTAGATGCTGATTGTACTCTCCGGTGAGCCAAATCAGCTTCAAAATTAATAAAAAAAGTGCCACATTGGAAGGGGGAGGTGAGGGGTTCAAATCCCCACATTCTCAGGGGAGGATGGGGTGGGGACGCGTAAGTTTCAGGAGTAGGTTTCGACTCCCACGCCCTGCAAGAGGCAAGGCAAAAGTCTGAGAGTAAGTGTAGAGTAAGAATAGAGTAGGACTGACAATTTGATATGAGTTGACACTAAAATGATCATTTTTCAAACTTTTTGGCACTTAAGTGATTCAAAATAAACTTTTAGTACCAAAGTGAGCGCCGTATACAACTTTTGGCACTGATAGTGTACTTACTCCAAAAATAAATAAATTTCCTAATGCAAATAGGATTAGGAAATTCTTTTATTGTATGGATTTGATCAATTGAATGCAAACATGAATAGTTCTACTTCCGTTTCCACGTGTGGCACGGTTGAGAACATTTTTAATTATATATATATATATATATATATATATATATTTATTTATTTATTTATTTATCACATCCCTTTACTTGCCCTTTCACCGTCCACCGGTCAATTAGTAGGCACCGCATGTTATTGCAGAAAAATAACTTGTGACGTACTAGACGGGTCAAAAAAATAATGAAAATAATGAATAGGTGGTTCATTATCATTGAGTACTCATTAAGAGCATTTACTTCATTATCATTAAGTACTCATTATGAAAATTGTATGCCACTTAATTTAAATTGATTTGTTTGAAATAATAGAAAATTGTTCTTGACTTGTATATACCTTCTCTACAAATCACCAAAATCTCGATTCACAATCTCGATTGACGTGACAATTATTTGTGCACAAACGGGTACTCTTTAGCTGACCCGGAAACATATGCACACAAATTATTTGTGTGTTTTGTGCTATTTCTTTGTTTGTTCATCAACTTGTAAAATTCTAATTTGGTATCTCTCTGCCTTTGGTGTCTCTCTGCCATGAAATACTAACAAACGAATCTCTCTCTAAATAACTTGAACTTGTTTTTCTCCTTCCTTCACCGCGTGAAGACTCTCAACAGGCAAGACCTAAAATCCGAATACCAATTGTTTGGAAAAGACAATAATAAAGGAAAGTTTCTGATATTTGGGCCTAATTTAGAAAATGATACAACCAACTCTCTCTCTCTTTCCTTTTCCTTTTGGGACTTCCTCCAAGAGCCCGGCGACAGCCACAAGGATGGACCATTGATAAGTTTCTTTGGTAGGAGGCAAAATAAGTATATTGGACTAAGCAGACCATTGGGGTGGACTAACTAGACCATTCGAGTGGTTTCTCTCCTAAAGTAATTATTTTTAATTCTTTTTGTCTGATAAAATTTTGATTTTGGCAGACTCACAAGTAAACTATATTAGTAAATTATATTTTTTTGTAAAAAGCAACAAGGGAAGAGGATTAAATTTATAAATTTGTGGTAAATTGTTGGGAAGTTGCTCTTATTTTATGAACTCTTTTGAGGAAATTGCCTTTGAATTCTTATGGGTGATTTAATCCACTGTCTAATATGCCTAATGTTTTTTGTTTGGTCTTACAAGCAAATTTTATTTTTAATTGGTAGATTTAATCTACTCAATTGAGCTTGTAGCAAGCCTTTCCCTTTCTTTCATCCCTCAAAAGCCTAATTGAGCCTGTAACCTTACAAGCCTCTCCCTTTCTTCATCCCTCAAAAGCCATAGTGATGCGCACCACACACTTTTGCTGCAACAAACAAATCCATGAAAACAAAAATGAGATTACACATAATCTAACTCCAAGGAGTAAGTTTGATTTGTAATCGCCTTCCATTAATTCAATTCAATTCAAGGCTCCAATCAGCCATTTTTATTTTTTTATTTTTTTAAGGGAACCTAATTTTTAAAATTTAAATACCCTCATTCACACGTCAGTTGTGATTCCCTAACGCCTTCCTTTGTTGCTAGTTGGCGATTTTGAACGAGTCACCGCCTGTGTCCTTCGACCCTCTTGGGGGTTGCGACTTTACTGTCTTTGTCAGGTTCACCTCAAATCCTGCCACACATGGTCGGGTCCTAATAGCGAAGGTTTCTCGTCGCATCGCGTGTGTCTACAGGCTGTCTTTCCCAGCGAGTTCATGTGCACTCTTAGGGATTGGCGAGTTCATCCCCACCTTAGGGATTGACACCTTAGGGATTGGGGAGTGGTTTCTAGTATTAGAAAACAATGATTATGCGGTGGTTTCAAGGTGAAATTGGCCATTGGCCATTATGGTGATGCGACGGGGATGAGAGATGGTTTTGGCCGGTCTTTGTCGCTCCATTCCTAGCCCATTATTAATCCCCTAGCAAGAGGGGCCTGCTGCGATGGCGGGGATGAGCCTTATGTCCCGGAACGGCTTTGATGGCGAGACCATCCCATGGGATCATCTCTGTTTTAATAATAAAAGAAAATATAAATTATTAAAAAAAGCTGAGCCTAGTAAGAGCACAGCAGCAAAGCGGCAAAGAAGAGCGCTTCGTAATAAGAAGAGCACTTTGTGATTAAGAGCACTTTGTGATGATTAATTCTCTCTCTCTCTCTCTCTCTCTCGCTATCTTGCAAATCATTGAATACTTTTCGCGGGGCAGGAAAATCACGGCAGCCAGGCGACGCGTGGCACGTGGTCTGCTACAAGGATGTGAGAGAATGAGTAAATGAAAAATCACGTCAGCCGAGCGACGCGTGGCACGTAGTCAGTTACAGGGATGGGAGGGAATGAGTAAATGATTAGCGAGAGTTTTGATTTAGTGTGAGTAATAATATCTTCTCAAATTTTTAGATGAAAAATGATTGTTTGGTGATTTTTATATTAGGTGAGAGTAATTCTTTGAATCACGGACATCTGGAGTGTCAAAACTTGCCACGAACGGACACTTAAGTGCCAAAAGTTAGGAAAGTGACACTTAAGTGTCAAAATCAGAACAAAATAAATCACTTAAGTGTCAATTCGGCTAAAATACTGAAGTGGCGATTTTCCGACAAAATAAGTGCAAAACGATGTCGTTTTGCAAGCTGATGTGGCTTAAAAATGCAAAAACGACATCGTTTTGCCTCCGACGAGATAAATTAATTAAATTAAATTTAATATTAAATTTATTTAAAATATTTAAAAATAAAAATTCAAATAAATAATAATAATAATAATAATAATAATAATAATAATAATAATAATAATAATAATAATAATAATAATAATAATAATAATATATTTTTTTTTTTTTACAAAAAAAAAGGAGCGAAGGGAGACAGTTGAGCCCTTGCCGCCACCGGAAGGGCTGGCAACGGAGGGGAAGGGTCGACTAGGGTTGTCGGCCCCCGGCCGACCGGCGGCGAGGGCTCATGGCCCTCACCCGGATTCGGCGAGGGCTCGCGGGCCCTCGCCGCCGATCGGCCGGGGGTCGGCAACCTCGGGCCGACCCTCTCCCCTTTGTCGCTAGCCCTTCTCAACGGCGGCGGGGAGGCGACGAGGGCCCGCAAGCCCTTGCCCCGATCGGAGGGAGGCCGGCGACCCTGGTCGACCCTCTCCCCCTCCTTCGCCGGCCCTTCCCGATGGCGGCGGGGAGGCGGCGAGGGTCCGTGAGCCCTCGCCGCTAGTCGGCCGGGGGCCGGCGAGCCCGGCCGACCCTGTCCCCATAGTCGTCGACCCTTCCCGGCGACGGCAAGGAGGCAACGGCGGCGAGGGCTTAGCCCTCGGCCGCTGTCTCCTCTCCTCACCTTTAAAAAAAAATTATTATTATTTTAATAAAATAATAAATTTTAAAATAATTTAATTAAATTACTTTTTATATTAACCTTTGAATCCATATAAAAACGACGTTGTTTTGGCTTTGTTTGTTGAGTCAGCATTCTGGCGAGCCACGTAGACAAAAAAAATAATAAAAAATTGCCACGTAAGATTTCCAGTGGGATTCGTTGGAGATGGCACTTGCACTTTTTTTTTTTTGAAAAGTGGCACTGCACTTTCCTAACTTTTTGCATTTAAGTGTCTTTCCATGCCAAATTTTGGCACTTGGGCTGTACTTCTTCCGTAATTCTTTGGTTATGCTAGCAAAAGCTTAGTGGATCTACAAATCAATTTGTGGCATCGGGGCATCCAAAAATATTAACAACACTCCCTCAAATCATCCCAATCTATATTCATATTTTTCCTTCCATTTGTCTATGTCAATCTATGGTGTATATTTGATCTAGTATTTCTTGATTATTGAAAAATGGAAGATATGGAGATCCCAACGCACAAAGACAAGATAGAGAACATTATAAAATCAAATCATGTAGAGCAAACTGTGAACACTATAACAAAGTGTTCATTGTTTAATAAAGCAATACACAATCTTGCATTCTAACTTCTAACTTTGTTCCTGTTTCGAACTCAATCCATGAAGCCTACTGCCCTCTAACATTTGTGACATTAATGCTGAGCTTGAGCTTCTCCATGGCACGTTATCGGGAGACCTTAAACTATCTGAGATCTTTTTCCCTCGTCAATGCCTCTGTTGCCAATATCAATTGTGATCTTCCTCACTCGACCAACTTACTACTGTTGGTGTTGACGAAGGGTTGTGTCATGCTACATTTGCTCTCTCAGGAAAAAATCGAAAAAAAAAGTAAGGAGGATAGATTTTTCATGCTGCAAAGGAGGTCAAGGCAATTTAGGAGATGTTTTTGAGTTAAAGTGCTGGGGAGTCGACCATCTTCGAGAACTTGTCTCTCACTTTTATTCCAAAAACATCTTCTATAATGCCCACCTACTTTCTTTACCTTCACATTTATATGTTACAACCTTTGAACTTGGTAATTTGGGATGCACTAGGATGACATTGAATACGCTTATCGTCCTTCATAGTAATGCAATCAATTAGAAAATAATCTGCTAAATTATCCACTCTGCATTCTCTCTCCCTAATGCTCCCTAATCCACTTACAATCCATCGTTAATTATACTACCATGGTGAGTTAATATAACACTAACATATGGCCATAACTCTAGCAACACATTAATTAATATAATTTGATATTTGTTCTCTAATAAAATAATCTCATTGAAGTTCAACCCACATTCATTTGCCATTTTCCTCACCTACAAATGACCATAAGTTGGCAATTCCCCAAAGCAATTAGCACATAAAAGTGGTTAGTCAACCAAAATAAAAATAAAAATCGCCCATTCACATGTCCCCACCAGTGAGCAACTCACCTCATGATCCACACCTCAAGTCTGAAATTTTTTATAAGTTCAATCACCAAGCTATCTCCTGTAATTTGCCTCACTTTTTGTATCAGTACATGCTTTGAAATCTTTCCCCCTAGAAAATGATGATCACGTTTTAAAAATATTTCAACATTAAAGGTAAGCTGAAAACAAAGGTTGAAAGACAATAACTAAAAGTCAATGCAGTTGCTATAGACTACGGATACAAAATTCCCCGAAAATCAAATCAAAAACGTAATTGAGGTGATGGGCAACTTTAAAAATTTAAATAAAGTAAATTTGCCATTCTTTAAAATATGAATTTTGCCGATGCATGTGGGTATGTATAATTACTAAATTAAAAGCCAATTTATTATTGAGCATATCGTCAATTTTGACACATTTGCCCTAATAAAAAAAATTTGTACTACTCTTACCCAATTTTCTTTTTATCGAAACTTATACTTACATAATACCCAAAATTCTAAAATTATACTTTATGACAAAATCTTTTATCCAAATTTTTTTAAGGGTGTAATTTAAGGTTTTTGGTGGCTTTTATACTATAATGAATGAATGGTGATTTACAAAATACTCCTTAACAGAGACATATTAAAATTAAATTATAATGCCAAAGGACAGAAGGAAAAAGAAAGAGAGGTAATGTAAAATTTTTATCCCACTGGCTGAGCTGGAGAGTCAAGACCACAGTAACGCGTGAGAAAATATTAGGGGCACCTCATGGAAAACGCCCAATTAATTGATCGACATGTGGCTTAATGGTCCCACTTTGCTATCATCGTTAGTCTTTCTGTTGGGCGCGAGTTGCTACTCTCATCCGTAAATCGAATATCCGAATAAAAGGTTTTTCGTGACCATAAAATCGATCATTTTTTAAAATATTTTTCAAACTGTCAGACTTGTTTGGATGGTAGAGTTAAATGATATATATATATATATATATATATATATATATATATATATATATATATATATATATATATATATATATATATATATATATGTATTACCATTATTACAAATATGTAACTAAATTCTTTCCCATTTGACATGATATATCGAGATATGGCTAGTCATACACTCTCGAGAACTTGTAAATAGAGACTTGTCTCTCACTTTTATTCCAAAAACATCTTCTATAATTCCCACCTACTTTCTTTACCTTCTTTCGCACTTTTTGGAAAGAATATCTCACAATCTTTGTACTTGGTAATTGGGGATGCACTAGGAAAACATTGAGTACTCTTCTTGTCCTTCCTAGTAATACGACTAGTTACGAAATAATCCGCTAAATTATCCACGTTGTCCTTCCAGTATTGGGATTATTTAGAAAATAATCCGTTAAATTATCCACTCCACATGCTCTCCCTAATTCTCCCTAATCAGTTGCCATCGTTATACATTATGTGATGGTGAGTTAATCTAACACTAACATATGGCCATAACTCTAGCAACACATTCATTAATATAATTTGATATTTGTTCTCTAATAAAATAATCTCATCCAAGTCCAACCTGCATTCATTTGCCATTCCTCACCTCCAAATGACCATAAGTTGGCAATTCCCCAAAGCAATTAGCACATCAAAGTGGTCAGTCAACCAAAATCGAAATAAACATTGCCCATTCACATGTCCCCACCAGTGAGCAATCCCCACCAGTGAGCAACTCATCTCATGATCCACACCTTCCGAAATTTTTTATAAGTTCAATCACCAAGCTGTCTACTGCAATTTGCCCCACTTTTGTACCAGCACATGCTTTGAAATTTTCCCCCTAGAAAATGATGTTCATGTTTTAAAAATATTTTAACATTAAAGGTAAGCTGAAAACAAAGGTTGAAAGACAATAACTATAAGTCAATGCGATTGCTATAGACTACGGATGAGGTGAAAATCCAGATACAAAATTTCCCGAAAATCAAATCAAAGAAGTAATTGAAGCGAGGGGCAAGTTTAAAAATTCAAATAAAGTAAATTTGCCATTTTTTAAAATATGAATTGTGCTCGCCGCGTGTGGGTATGTATATATACTAAATTAAAAGTCAATTTATTATGAAGCATATCATCAACACATTTGCCCTAATAAAAAAAAAAAATTTGCACTGCACTTACCCAATTTTTTTTTTTTTATATGTAACACCAACTAATTGATCGACACGTGGCTTAATGGTCCCACTTGTCAACCTCCCTTCGCTTTCTCATCGTTAGTCTTTCTATTGGGCGTGAGCTTTTCCTCTCCTCTTTTGTAGCCTTGAGCTTTTGTTCATTTTTGACAATATTTTCTTTTTTTCCTAGTCTCGCTACCGAGACCTAACCTGCACACCTTAAGGCATTTGCATTTTTGCAAAACTTCCCTATTTTTGGGGAGAATTGGGACCTCTCTTTTCAATTTATCTTCCTATTTCGGGCACCTTCTCCCCCTTTTGGGTGGAGTTGTGAGGCAGTGTGGCATGTATCATGTTGACATTTGGGCCAATCATCAGAAATCCCTGCAACTTATCTCTCTTCAATTGTACAACTCTCCTTCTTCTCCCTTTTATGTGTTTCAAAGCCCTCCGACAATCTGAAGACTCTACTGCCTCCAGCATGTCGCCTCCATCTTTTTCCCTATTTTGTCCATTTGTCCATTTCTTCTTCCATCTCCAGCTCTTTTCTCAAGCCTGAAGATGCCATCCTCGCTCTACAACTCCTTCATATTATTTAGGTATGTTTAAGTATGATTTGAATTGATATTAATATTATGAAAAATGTGGTCATATTTCCCAATCTAACATCATAACAACTAATCTGTTTGTGGAATTTTAATTTTAATTTTTTTTTTTTTATCATTTCTAGCTTCCCTCCCGCATTCGGGTGTCTTTTTCACTGAAAACCCTAAATGGCCGGTTTCATTTGCATAGCTGCAGTTGGACGTTGATCGTTGGTTAATTGTTATTTGTTAATTTATAAAAACTCTTTATCTTTTTCCTCTCACTCCCACCGTCTCACTCTTCCTCTCCTATCTTTTCCTCTTTGTTTATCTGAGTTTGAGTATTTCTCAACAACATGCATCCTCCTCCAAAATATGAAAAAAAAGATAAGTTTCGAGGTAGGACATAGAAAGTTCTTGTGGAAACATTATCAAATCCTTCGTAAGAATGCATATGACAATATCATACGAGAGTTTTTCAAGGACAATGGCTTTCATAATGAGGAATATTTTTTGGAGGATTTTGCTAAGAAACCCCTTCTAGATGGAGAATCATCAAGGTAAGTAAAAATCATTTCCTCATCTCACTTCTTCTCAAAGAGTTCACTTCTTCTCAAATCTTTTACTCCTACTTCATTTAGGGCTAGGGTTAGTGCTCGAGTTGGAGAAGAACCAAATTTGATGATAAAAGAATGCCAAACTAAGAAAAGAAAGAGTGCTTCATTTTTGTGTCACGAAGAGAAGGAAAAACAAATCGTGAAAATGGATGAACATAAAAGAAAAAGAGTCGTAGCTCGAGTTGTCGGCCCCCTCTTCATGATCTTTGGGCCAAACTTCTTCTATTGAGTACTCGGCCGCCTCATCATCAATATCGGGATGGGCTATACCCTTACTATAGCTTCGGTCTACATTACAGAGATATCTCCCACTTTTTACTGCGGCTTGCTCATGTCATTCCTAGAGTATGTTATGTGCCCTAAGTATGTTATGCACGTGCACGTGCCGTGCCAGCATCGTGTGGATTATGTGCATATTCCAACATCAACATAAAAAACCTAAATTTTGATTTAAAAAGTATCACAAATCCAATTGACATAAGTACTAATAAGTCATGAAACATTTTTTACTAAACTTAAGGTTTGGCCTTATGTTGGTATTTCCCCCATTCCTCTGGGAGAGTTTAACTTAGTTGTGCTGTACCCTAGCAAGGTACTGTCTATTATTTGAATTCAAAGTTCATAGTGATGAAACCATTGATCCGGATAACCATGTCTTTACTATTAGTAGGTACAGAAAAAAATACTACGTGTGTCAACAACATTTTCTTTAGTGACAGAGGCAATTCCCAAGAATTGCCTTTTATTAAAAACTCGCAGTTTGGATTTCCAATGTAACTTCATTTCTCACTATATAGTCATGGGAGACAAGATATTTAAAAACGTTTCATAAATTCTAGCAAGCATCTCCATTTTTGGTGGACCTTTTCAACTCTAAGTTACTCTTATTAATTTTAAGCAATTGGCATAGGTCTATAGAAGTTTATTTTTCCAGAAACAGAAAAATGCAAAGAGAGAGAATAAACAAGAAAAAGAAAAACAAGAACAGAATAAAGCCCATGCACATGTACTCACATGCACATGTCTATCATCCCTCTAATTTCTGTCATCCTCTCACTAGTGATGGAGGTTGAGGTTGTTAAAAATAGGCGTCTCCAACCTCAGAGAGAGACCCAGAGAAGACCAGCGCGCATTTGTCCTTAGAGAGAGACCTAGAGAAGACTGGCGTGCATTTGTCAAGAATACCCTACCCTCGCCACGTCCGACTCTTTTCTTCATTATAACGAAATCAACCCTCTTCTCCCATCTCAACTTCACTCCTCCTAGAGAAGAGGGAAAAGAAAGAGAGCATCTCTCCTCCGTCTCCGTCTTTTCGTCTCTATGCAGCTTGCTTGAGAGCTCGAGAGTTGAGACCTCCATGTTCGTCCTATTCTCTCTGGGCTACAATTCTCCTTGTGCTTGTGCTTGGCTCTTGTCTTCTTTTGATCTTCTTTATGCTAGCATAGGTCGGTTCTCTTCTACTTGTGTTGAGGCAAGGTGATCTTGAGGACATTGAGGACATGTTGGCTCTCGGATTAGCTCTTTTTGTGGTCGCTTTCTTCTTACCTTTATCTTGTTGAGTTGGGCTTAGAGGAGTGCATTATTATTGTTGTTATTGCTATTCATGGAACGAAATGGATGTAACAATATTTCCTGCTTGACTAGATCCATTTTTGCCGTGACCTAACAAACGAGCGCACAATTTTTCTGGTGGTTTGTGTTCTGTGATGATCTTCCGCGGGGAGGGTTTGACACTCATTTTAAAGGTGGCTTTGAGAAGATGGGTGGTTTGCTTATTAAGTTCTTACGATAGAAATTAGGCTTAATTTTGGCTGGAGCCCGGCTTCATTTGAAGCTCCATCACCACGTCACTTCCCCCTGGAAGGTTTTACTAATTACTTTGATATAGCTTTAGTCTTGTTTACTTTTTAGGAGAAGATGGAATTTTACTTGAAGTTTGCTCATGGGATTATGTCTTAGGTGGCTTATCAGGTTTTCCTTTCTTGAACTTGATAGATGCTTTCATATATGTAACGACCCAGTTGCCATTGTGTAATATTGTTTGCTTTGGACACTAAGTCCTCACAGTTTTAAAATGCGTCACACAGATTAGAGGGACCTAAGCCTTATAAACTAGCCCCAAGACTCCCCCCTAATCGATGTGGGACAGGAGACGCACCCCCATGCTTGGACCGTCACATTCTCCCACCTTGGGAGCACAACGTCCTCGTTGTGGCCCCACATGTGGTCAGGAGTTGGCTCTGATATCATTTGTAACGACTTGGGCCCCATTGTGTAATATTGTCCGCCTTGGACACTAAGTTCTCACGGCTTTAAAACGCGTTACATAGATTAGAGGGACCTAAGCCCTATAAACTAGCCCCAGGACTCCCCCCTAAGCGATGTGGGATAGGAGATGCACCCTCGCGCTTGGGCTGTCACAATATCCTTGACCATTTGATTTCAAGTAGGTCTTTTTTCAATATATAGATTGTTATATAATTTGGGTACCAACCACTTGAGTCTTATCTCGGCTTAGTGTAGGCGATTATAATCATGGATGTGGGTTTGAAAGTAATGATTTGACTAGTACATTAGACTCCTCGCATTGAAAGTATTATTGTGTATATTCAAAAAAAAAATGTGTCTTTTCTATTCTTTTCCATTCCTTAAATAAAAGCCTTTTTTGTCTCCCCCTCCATTTCACATGGCAGACCCAAGAAGGCATGGCTGACCATTATCATGTCCCATTCGGCAAGGATGAGATATATAGAGAGTTCTTAATCAAGCTATTCCAAGAATAAGCAAAGGAAGTGATGTAGAACAATATGCAAATGCCTTTATGGAAACATTGAAGCATCATAAGAGCGGGTGGTCCCACAAATCAAAGAGGATTGCATGATCTTCAAGATTGCAAATGGGTTATAATATTTGATTCATGCGTTTCCCTTTATTTATTATTAGATTTCAAATATTCTGGTTATCAATATCGTTTCCTTAATTTGTTATTAGATTTTAGATTTCCTAGTTTATCAATATCTTTTCAATTTTGTTACTAGATTTCAGTTATTTGGTTATTTTCTAGATAGTGACCTCCTTATAAATATGCGTCAAAGATATTGTAATCCGCACTTTCTTATTCAAAATAAACACCATCTTTTGGAATTCTTTCCAAGCATCGCTTTCTCTGCGTCATTTGGTATTATAGCAGGTTTCTTCTGTGACGATGGCTAATAACGTTAATGACAATCTCCCTGTAGCTGAAGGCCATAGAAACAAGCCTATTACATAGGATGAATTCAACCAATTTGCGGAGCAAACCAAACGGAGGTTTCAAGAATTACTTGTTGCCATTTGACGTTTGTTTACCAACCCCATACCTGGTAATCTTCTAGATAAACATGCTCAGGTAGCTCGAGATCCAGAAGCAGCTATGGAACGTGAGGCAAATCCTCGACAGAGGCAACAATCTTATGTCGAGGACTCTGAAGAAGAAGAAGAGTTCCTGGATCGGCCTGTTCATGGAGGCCATCGGAACAGGGGATATCGACGAGACCTTGAGCAATATCAACTTAAGGTTGTTAAGGTTGACCTTCCGACCTTTAATGACAATTTGAATATTGAAGACTTTTTGGATTGGCTTTGGGAAGTTGAGAAATTCTTCGATGCTATAGAGATTGAAGAGGATCGCCAAGTAAAATTGGTGGCATACAAATTGAAGGGCGGTGCTTCAGCGTGGTGGGAGCAGACACAACTGACCCGACGTCGACAAGGAAAAGCTCCTATCCAAACATGGAATCGGATGAAGGAAATGTTGAAGGTTTGGTTCCTCCCAACTGATTATGAACAATTATTATTTCAACAATTTCAGAATTGTAAGTAGCTAAGCCGATCAGTCCAAGCTTACACGGAGGAATTTCTCCAACTTTCTGCTCGTAACAACCTGGCTGAGTCGAAGGCACAACAGACCGCCAGGTACGTTAATGGTTTGCGACTTAATATTCAAGATTGTGTTTCACTACATCGTTTATTCTCCGTTGAGGATGCTCAAGAGATGGCTCGAAAGGTTGAGATGCAATTAGAGAGAACTAACCCCATTAATTAGGCTAACAATTATTCCGCTCGAGGATCATCTGGAAAAGGGAGACAACTAGATGTTTCAGAATCCTCCAACCAACAAACCAACACTATGAACCGAACTCCAGGAAGTATTACTAGGGTGCGCAAGGAACCAGTTGTTGCAAACAACTGTAACGCCAATCAGAATGCCCAGAACTCGTACGCTAAGCCACCACCAATCAAATGTTAAAAGTGTAATGAATTGGGACATCGTTTGAGTGATTGTCCATGGCGGAAGATGGCCAATGTTGTTGAGCATGACGACGACATATACGAAGATGACTGGATTGATGAGGAAGAAGTGGAGGATGAGGAGGGTGAGCATGTCAATTGCATTGTTAGGAGACTATTGCTCGCTCCGCGAAGAGAAGACATGTAGCGGAATAGTCTTTTTCGTGCCCGTTGTACCGTCTATGGCAAAGTTTGCGATGTCATCATCGACAGTGGAAGTTGTGAGAACATAGTATTCAAGGCTTTGGTGGACCATCTACAACTAAAGATAGAGTTACATCCCTCCCCTTATACAATCGGGTGGATTCGTAAAGGGGCCGAACTCAAGGTGATGCAGGTATGTCATTTACCTATTTCAATTGGAAAGTCCTATAAGGACACCATAATTTGTGATGTAGTGGAGATGCATGCATGCCATGTCCTATTGATGGCAATACGATGTTGATATCACTCATAGGGCTCGAGAGAACACATATTCTTTTGTGTGGAAAAAGACAAAGATTACTTTGAAGCCGATGAGTAACACTCCCTAGGCCCCAAAGAAGCAAAGTGCAGAGATTATGCTAAACGTCCGTAAATGTGAGGGCATGTATATGATTATGGAGAAAGGCAATCAAGAAACCATTATTCCCATTCCGGCGGCTCTTTAGCCCTTATTGAGGGCATTCAGCAATGTTATTCTGGAGGATCTACCGGTTGGACTACCACCGTTGAGGGATATCCAACATGAGATTGATTTTCTTCCAGGACCGAGCCTCCCTAATTTGCCGCACTACCGGATGAATCCGAAGGAAAACCAGATTTTGCAAGACCAAGTAGGAGAACTTCTTTGAAAGGGCTTCTTACGCGAAAGCATGAGCCCTTGCGTAGTACCCGCACTCCTCACTTCGAAGAAAGATGGAAGCATGCGTATGTGCGTTGATAGTCGAGCAATTAATCAGATTACTGTCAAGTATCGATTCCCAATCCCTCACCTGGATGACATGCTCGACCGGCTTGCGAGATCAAAGGTCTTTATAAAGATTGATCTACGTTGCGGATATCTACGCATCCGCCCTAGCGATGAATGGAAAACAACCTTTAAAACAAGTGAAGGTTTGTACGAATGGCTTGTCATGCCATTTGGTCTCACGAACGCGCCTAGCGCCTTCATGCGTTTGATGACTCAGGTTCTCAAACCTTTTATTGGTAAGTTTGTGGTGGTCTACTTCGATGACATTCTCATATATATTCCAAATGACCAACAACATATGGAGCATCTAAGGGACGTCTTATCAGCCTTGCAGACAAACCAATTGTACATTAATTTGAAGAAGTGTAGCTTCATGACTGATCGACTCCGCTTCTTGGGGTATATTATCGGAGCAGAAGGCCTTCAAGTTGATGCAGAAAAGGTAGCTGTCATCTGCGACTGGCCGACTCCCCAGATCGTTGGGGAGGCGTGTAGCTTCCACAGGCTTGCGACATTCTACCGACGCTTGATTCGAAATTTCAGTTCTATTATGGCTCCAATCACCGAGTGCTTGAAAAAAGGAAAATTTCATTGGGGTGACGAAGCAGAAGCCAGTTTTGCTCTCATCAAGGAAAAACTTTCCATGGCACCGATATTAATGCTCCCAAATTATGAAAAGGTATTCGAACTAGACTGTGATGCTTCTAGTGTAAGAATCAATGCTGTTCTCTCCTAGGAAGATAAGCCTATTGCTTATTTTAGTGAGAAACTTAATGATGTTCGCAAGCGATGGTCTACCCATGAGCAGGAGTACTTTGCTGTGGTACGAGCTATTAAGCATTGGCAGCCCTATCTTTATTAATATGAGTTTATTCTTAACATTGACCATCATGCACTCAAATATATTAAGAGCCAAAGACATCTAAATTGAATGCATGGACGTTGGGTCTCCTTTTTGTAGCAATTCAATTTCGTGCTTCGACACAAGGCGGGCCACTTGAACAAAGTCGCTGATGCACTTAGACGTCGTGCTGCAACACTTGTTACCATGCGCACTGAAGTTGTGGGCTTTGATCACCTCTGTGCTCTTTATGCTGATGATGAAGATTTTCAGGAAATTTGGGAGAAATGTTTTGCGATAGGTTCTCACGATGACATGATTGTTTAGGACAAATTTTTGTTCTTTGGCAACAGGTTGTGCATTCCTCGAAGCTCTTTGCGGGAACAACTTATTCGAGAGCTACATGGTGGCTCCTTTAGAGGACATTGTGGGTGAGATAAAACTGTTGCCTTAGTTGAGAAGCGGTATTATTGGCCTCAATTGAAACGGGACATTGGACGATTTGTGAAAAAGTGCTACATTTGTCAAACTATGAAAGACCATTCTCAGAACACTGGACTTTACACCCCTCTACCTATTCCTTCTGGACCTTGGATAGACATTTCAATGGATTTCGTGTTAGGACTTCCCCAAACCCAACGAGGTATGGATTTTGTTTTGGTAGTGGACAGGTTTACAAAGATGGCGCAGTTTATCCCTTGCAAGAAGACTTCTGATGCTTCTCATGTAGCGAGTTTATTTTTTCGAGAAGTAGTTCGTTTGCATGGTGTTCCAAAAACTATCACCTCTTATTGTGATACCAAATTCCTTAGTCATTTTTGGAGGACCCTATGGTGTTTATTTGGGACAGATTTGTAGTATAGCAGCTCCTTTCATCCTCAAACTGATGGTCAAACTGAAATTGTCAATTGTATTATGGTGGATATTATTCGGTGTCTTTGTAGTGACATGCCAAAGCAATAGGACTGGTATCTTGCTCTTGCTGAGTTTGCTTTTAACAACACTGTCAACCATTCCACAGGCAAGTCTCCATTTGAGGTTATCTACGGGCGAATGCCACAACATACACTAGATCTCGTGCCTTTGCCCAAAGTCCCAGGATATAGTGTGGTGGCTGAAAACTTAGCAACAAAATTACAAGAGACGCAAGAGGGTGTGAAGCAATAGCTAGAAGCTTCCACTACTATTTACAAAGCTGCTGCAGATAAACATCGTCTCCTAAAGTTATTTGCTGAGGGTGATGAAGTGATGGTCTACCTCCGCAAGGAACGCTTTCATGTTGGTACACATAACAAGCTGAAGTGCAAGAAAGTTGGTCCCTGTCGAACCGTGAAGCAAATTAATGACAATGCCTATGTTGTTGATCTTCTTGGTGACCTCAACATCTCCCCGACATTCAATGTAGCGGACCTATTTGAGTATCATCCTCCAGATACTCCTCTTTATCCTAATCATAACTCGAGGTTGAGTTCTTCTATAGTGGAAGAGACTGATGTAGAACAATATGCAAATGCCTTTATGGAAACATTGGAGCATCATAAAAGCGGGCGGTCCCACAAATCAAAGAGGATAGCGTGATCTTCAAGATTACATATGAGTTACAATATTTGATTCACGCGTTTCCCTTTATTTGTTATTAGATTTCAGATATTCTAGTTTATCAATATCGTTTCCTTAATTTGTTATTAGATTTTAGATTTCCTAGTTTATCAATATCTTTTCAATTTTGTTATTAGATTTCAGTTATTTGGTTATTTTCTAGATGGTGACCTCCTTATAAATATGCGCCAAAGATATTGTAATGCGCACTTTCTTATTCAAAATAAACACCGTCTTTTGGAATTCTTTCCAAGCATCGCTTTCTCTGTGTCAAGAAGGGAGCCATTATCATATTCCATTCGGGGAGGAAGATACATATAGAGGATTCTTACTCAAGCTATTCCAAGAAGAAGTAGGGGAAGGGAACCGGCCACTTATTTGGAACAAGTATGCCTGTAGCTGTGGGATTGTAGCATCCATAGTCTGTATCATGCTAGGTTTTGGTTAGTCCCTCTCCTCTCACTAGCTCTCTCGCATTGCGTCCAATATTTCCAGGCATTCCATCAAGTATTTCCATAAAACTAATCAATTTCTTGTAAATTAATGATCTTGTAAAAAAAAAAAAAAAAAACAATAACAATAATCTGGTTATATTTGGGTGCACTTTATTTTTCTCTAGCTTTATTACCGATAAAAATGATAAATAGATTGTCAAAGGTCCTTTTTTTAATGCATAAAAAAGCAACAAAAATTACTTAATTTTATATGCCATCATCCACTTTTTTTCTTTTTTTTTTAGCTAATTTGGGATAAATCATTCTGGAAAATTGTTCACAGAATATTTTCTTTTTCATTTTTCAATTTTTCAAGTTCTTATATATGGTTAAATTTATTTGGAATATTAGTATAATGTGGCATCCTAAAACCTTGTGACAACTTCTAGAGTATCATGAACCACGATTAAGTAATGGAAGTGCCGTTTGATTTTGTATTAGCCATTGAATTAATGAATTTCAATTAATTTAAGGCCGAGCATTGTAATGGATGATTGCTTGGATGGAGATGTGTCTACAAGTGACCCAAGGATTTTATTTAGGTGCAATTGACATATAAATCTTATTCTTGGTGGTGCACTTTATAAGTAGAATTTTATTGATTTAAATTACAAAGTTTTGTGAGTTTATAAGTTGAAATTAGGTGTTAATTTAAATGAGGGTTAAATGGAATAGGAATAGGAGAGGGTGGGCTGATTTTTTAGGCCCAAAGACCGTCCAACCAGCCCAAACCAACCACTTGGTCGACTGGCCCATGAAGGCCCAAGACCGGCCCAACATAGAAGCCCATAAACCCTTGCATGTGAGCTGCCAAGTGGCATGGAGGAGAAGCCAAGTGTGGCTGCCCCCATTGGCTTCCTTGGGTGGCTTCATGCAATCAAATGATTGCAAACGATTGTAGGGAAGAAAGCTAAAGGGAGAGAGGCGGATGGATGAGAGAGAGAGAGAGAGAGAGAGAGAGAGAGAGTGTGTGTGTGTCATCCGAGAGAGAGGAAGAGAGAAAGAGAGGAAGCGGGCGTGTGAGAGGAAGGAGAAGGATCGTCCGCCTAGCTTGCCGCCGTCTGTTCGCCGCTTTGCCGCCGTTCTTGTTGCTATTTGTGCTTGAGTTTAAGGTAAGTGAAGTCCTAAACCTACCCCTTGCATTTCTGTGTGTATGTGTAGTAGATGGTAAGTCTTGGTTGTGGTAGATGGGATGAGATTTCGGAGCTTTGAAGAGAGATTCGTTGGTCATGCATGCTGTTTCTGGAAAGACCAGTCCGACCATCCATGAGTTTGTGTGCTGCATGTGACTTTTTAGTTAGAATATTGTTTCGACTTCTTCATGAAAGTTGTAGAGAACACCTTGAAGAACAACATTATAAAATTTGAGGCAAATATTGGTTAGTGAAACGATTTTTCTTTGGAGAAGTTAGATCTGGAATCCGTTGTGCTAACCTTTAGAGATTTCGTGGTCTGTAAAGTAACTTTTTAGTGAAAATCTCACTTTTATCTCTTAATGAAAGTTTTAGTATACTTCTTGAGGTAGAACATATCAAAAATTTAGAGGAAATGAATGAGAATAGGTCGGTAAAATTGTTATTTTTTGAAGAAACTGGATCTGGGAAAAACGTTACCTCGACCCAGTATGATTTCGTGATTTTTATAAAATCATACATTTAAAATTGATCATGTGTCCTTAATGAAAGTTGTAGGTAATATTCTGAGGAATAACATACTAAACATTTAGAAGAAATGAACATATTTAGGTTGGTGAAATGAGTTTCTTTTGAAAGATGATAATCTGGGAAAAGATGACACCGAGAACAGGGGAAGTAATCGTCTATATCTATTAACCTAGAACGATTTGGGTTTTAATTTCTTCATGAGATATTTACCTCTAGGACTTTTATATAACATGTCAAAATTTCAGAATTTTTGGAGTTCATTTGGGTATTTAATTTAAATTTCTTCAGAAACTGTGCAAGCCGAAATATTGAAGTTTGATAAACTGTGATGCATGGACCATACTGTTTTGTGTGAGATTCTTTCAGTATGGAGTTATTCATGAGATATCTACCTTTAGGTCTCGTCTATAATGTGTTAAGTTTTCAGAATTTATTAATGTCATTTACTATTTTTTCTGGAGTTTTAATTAGAGAAAGGCATTCTGATTTACCCGAGATATTGATGTGTTTTGAAAAATAAATGAATTTATCCATGAGATGTAATACCTTGAGTGATTGATCTTGCTGCATATGTGATGACATATGGCATGTTATATGGCATGAAAAGTTGGTTGAGACCCTGGATATTATTGCATCAAATACCATGTTGAAATTGAGATGCATGTGTGGATATAACTTGAGAAAATAATGAGACTGTCCGAGGTGTGAGCCGACACTGCCCTGGGAGTGTTGGGATGCCCAGAGTGTGGGGGTGCCGAATGCCCGGAGTGTGTGTGCTGGATGTCCTTGGGATTTTCGAGATGCCCGGAGTGTGGGGGTGCCGGAAGCCTCGGAGGTGTATGCCGGGGGGATACCTCGTGATGCTAGTTGGGATACGAGATGCCCGGAGTGTATATGTCGGATGCTCGGAGGTGTGTGCCGAAGGTTCCTCCTAATGTCAAGTTGGATACGAGCGATAAATTGTGGGATGAAAACACTGGTCCTTGGAAGGATAAATTTGAGATTGTATCGTGCGCATGGATATATGCATGAATGCTTGATGATGAGTGCATGGTGGTATATGCACATATGGCATGGTGGTATATGCACATATGGCATGGTGATATATGCATGGATGCTTGATGATGAATGCATGGTGGTATATGCACATATGGCACGGTGATATATGCATGACTGTCAGGTAAGATATGCTTGAATGCATGAATGACATGTGTTTTATTCTTGATTGTTCTGTTTGACGCATTGAGTAGTGTGGTGGATCTTTATTGTTGAGTGGTTGTACTCACTCCTTTTGGGGATTAACATTTCAGATTAGAAAGATGCCTTTGCTGCCGGTTGCACGCGGTACTTACTATGGCATACCTACTGATGTGGATGTGGAGTGTACTGAGCATGTCTGTGTCGGTGCTTCTAGTTTAGTTTTTGTTCGAGTCCGTGTCCTGGTGATGTATGACGTGGGTTGAGCTGATGGCCCGGTCATCTATGAGTTTTTATCTATCCATGTCCGTCATGATGGAGAGATGTTAGGGATGTTACCGCCGCCGCCACCCGATGCACTAGATTGGGTATGATAGCGCGTATAGCTGTTGGGAGATGACACTTTTTGGAGATAGCCGATGCTCGTTGATGGAGGGTGGTACATGTTCGATGTAGAATTGAGTCCTTTTAGGGTGGTAGCCAAGTATAGTTAAAATCTTGGCCTTTTGTTGTATCGACCTTGATATCCATCATGAAAATATAAATAAGAGTGAATCGGCATTATCTTTTCTTATGGCGCGTAGTTGGTGTGTATTGCATTATGGTTATGGGAGGGAGAGATGATGAAACTTGTTTATGCTTCCGCTAATAAGTTGCACTGGGACCGCTTTAAAAAAAAAAGTCCCTAGTCAAAGGGTATCGGTAAGTGAAGTTATATGAGATCGAGTAATCACTTGTGGCGACCTCAGGCGAATCGGGGGTGCCACATATAATAAATAAGATTTTTGGCAGAAATAGGAGTGATGGGCAAGGCCAGTGCATACATAAAGCCAAACCTACAATTGAGCAGTAAGGATGATGATTTGTGATTGGGAATTTTTAAACTCTTCTCACTTTTTGGGTTGGTACAAGCTAGGTCGACCTCCAATAGACTTTGCAACCGTATCAAGATTGTGTTGGCTGCAGCCATTCTTTTTGTCTACCCCCTCTTCATGATCTTTGGGCCACGCTTCTTCTACTTAGTACTTCGCTGCCTCATCATCAATATCGGAATGGGATATACCCTTACTATAGCTTCGGTCTACATTACAGAGATATCTCCCACTTTTTACCGCAACCTGCTCACATCGTTCCCAAAGGTAGTAATTTCTTTTCTTTTTTTTTTTCCTAACTTTGTAGCATATATTTATTTTTTTTTTAAAATTTATCATCAACTTTTGTCTAAGTAAAAATTAGGGTTAGAAAATTTAAGTTAAAGAAGTTGATTGTTTTTTTATACTTTTTTAGGTGTTTCAAGTTTTCATGAATGAGGGCACCCTCCTAACCTACGTCTCCCACTATTTATTCTCCAAGATGCGCACCAGATTTGCACGGTCTTATCTACTCTACTTGGGATGAATCCCTTTTGGCTTGGTCGCTTTTGGGGTTCTAGCCATGCTAGAATCTCCCCGGTGGCTTGTCAAGCATGGTTACATGCAGGAGGTGAGGGCCATCTGGCATAGATCTCTGACTTTGAGGAGGAGGCAGCACATTGGCTGGGTGAGGTCATTAGCCAGACTAGTTGCGAGGGCGTGTGGTAGGCTGTCATCCACCCAACTAGATCAATCCTACACATGAGCATTTGTATGTTTGGAATCTACCTGTTCCAACAAGTTTCTAGAATCAACACCATTCTTGTCTACGGCCCTCACATTTTTGAGCAGACTCAGATTGTCGATCACACGGAACAGCTCCTCCTGCTCATAGTAGTTGACCTTGTGAAGATGATGTTCACCCTAGTCTGCACCATTAGCCTTGATTAGGTTGGGTGGCAAAGGTTGATGCTCATTAGCGTTGGTGGGATGATTTTGTCACTCGCCTCCATGGGTGTATCCCTCACTATTATCCACCACCGCAAGGAGGTCCAGTGGGCTGGTGCCATATGTGTCTTCTCATTACTGTGCTACTCGGCCTCCTTTTCCATCGGGATGGGGCCTATAGCATTAGTATATAGCTCCAAGATCTTCTCAATGAGGTTGCGCACCCAGGGGGCACAATTGGCGTCGCAATGGGCTAGGTGGTAAGCGGCCTGATGTCCATGAGTTTTATGATTTTGTATAGACCGGTCACCCTAGGGGGTGCCGCCTTCCTATTCATAGGGATCGCTATGGTGGCCTGGGTCTTTGTCTACCTCTTAATGCCGAAAACAAAACAAAGTCATTGGAGGAGATTAGACAATTGTTTGGTTCATGGACAGCATGGAGCAGTGCGACGGCCAACCGGGGTGCTTAATATTTTCTTTATGATTATGAATTCTAGACATACTCTTTAGTAATTTTGAATATCTCAATTAAATTTTAGTGAAGTATAACGGTTTCCAGTTGACACTATAATATTAAATATCGCAATTACATGTTGATGAAGCTGTAATCATCGAATATCACATGCCAATATTATGCTCTCTTAGTTCATTCAATTTGTCCAGTGTTTTAGGAAGACTGTGTGTCGTGACCCGATCTCACCACCCTCGAGTCAAAGTGGGAAAGGTCGGGTTTAGGGATACTTGATCACGAGAGTTCCCTCACGAGATCGCTAGCTCTTCCAAGCTCATACCCTACGCGACAATGGGTTTATTTATACGATCTAGGTGTTTATGACAACCTAAAAATAGACATGAGTCACTACTAGCCTCATTTTGGGGGTCGGCTAGAAAACTTAATCGAGGGTCGGGAGTGTTCCCTCGATTCCTACGCAACCAAATATCTAGGTTCAGGAACTTGGATTACGCTAATATTACTATTAGCGCCATTTCGGTACCTAAACAGTATGTTGTGTTTTCCTAACATGTCCATACGTCTCTTTTTTCATTTTTGGGATCATCAGTTCTAGACTAAGTGATCATGCATGGTTGGTCATTTTATTCTATTCTATTTAGAATTAATGAAATTGAAATTGCAAGGCATGACTTAAACAGTCTAGGAAAGCGGTAAATCTATCATGCAATCCTAAAAAAGAATAAAAGAGAAATACGTGAGAGAAAGAGAGGAAAACTTGCAACTCGTTGGGTTTTATATAACAAATGGATCCCGAGACATATGTCGGGAAAACAAACAGTACATGATAATGATCGGAATGGACATCGACCTCCGCCATCTTTAGAGTCCTAATCTAAGAAACCTATAACTAGGTACATACAATGGAAAGAAACAAGCAAACATAACAAAACAACCGAAAACAAGACATCTTTTGTGTTAAAAAAAAGAGTAACTAAAGTCACAAAGTCTCTAGGTCAAATTCTAGGTGATATCCCAAGGTTCAGCATTATTATGTGTCACACCTAAATCATTCATCTAACGATCACATGCGAAGCGTATAACATAACAAGCATTCAAGCCATATGACCTTATTGTCAGATTCAGAACACAATTTTATAAAAATCGATGAACACACAAAGGTCATTCTGGAATAGCAAACTTTCAAACAAAAACAAATTCAGTTCAAGGCAGTTCTCATCAAACTAATGAGTTTCATTCAACTTAACAATTTTACAAAAACACAGACCATGATATGAGGAGTAGAATTCATGAAGACGTCGACTTCGTTTTTGCAACAGACAAATGACAGGGCAAACGATTGCCAAATCAAGCATATTATATGTCTATGAAAAGTTCAAGAGGTCTACTTCAAATCAATAGAAGACCTTGAAGTCAAATAAGGTGATCTACCAGCTTTGATCAAGATGAGAAGTAAAGCAATCAAAATAAGCCTAATGTATTTAAAGCAAGCGTCTGTATAGATGAGAAAAATTCAGGACTTCTCTGGATTAAGATGGATATGCTGAAAAGCTTGGGTAACATCAAAATATGGCACTAGCATCAACATATAAAAAAAAGGTAAGAAAAGCAATCCACCTTTCTTATATCTATAAAAGTGGAAGTTAAGCTTGCCATCTTTCTTACATCTCTGAACATGACAAAATAGGAAAGTCAAATGTAGGGATATATCTATCGGTCCTATGGAGCCTGCAAATGACCATAATCTCTTTAAGAATCCAGAACACATCAAAGAGCTTTTCTAGAACAACTATTCAATCCCACAATATTCCACTATCATGAAGCACCGATCCATGAGTCTAAACTCCACTCTACCAGCAGTCAAATCCTCATTAGATTCAAATAGATTGTATCTTGCATCTCTTTAAGGAAAAGCACCATCAGGCATTCACATTTCATTTCCTAGATAACTCTTGTATTTGCTATGAGAATGAGCGGATACTATGTTCTGATTATGAAACATCCCTACAATTATGCATAACAAGACACTTTCTAATGTTAGATAAGCCAATCAAGGAGACATTCACAGCATGACAAACAGTGACAGTACCTCCTTAAACACCATGAAAGCAAGTTCCAACAAGCATGCCTCTGTAATAAGTCTCAGCTGATGGACATAGTCTTTGCTTGGGAATAGGGACTGCCTAGTCATAATTTCACCAAGTATGCAACCCACAGACCAAATATCAATCGCAACAGTGTAGTCTGAACAATTAAGGAGCAGTTCTGGTGCATGATACCAGCGAGTAATAACATGCTCAGTCATAAAATTCGTTTCAGATGTGGTCCTAGCTAGCCTAAAATCTCCAATTTTAAGGTCACAATTCACATTCAGAAACAAGTTGCTTGGCTTCAAATCGACACAGGACTCACATCGACAATCTCAGATCACCACTCAAACACAAAAAAAAGAAACAGCACATTGAGAGATTATATTGGCACCAAGCATAGCGACAAAGAGAATCATATCGATAATCATAACACCAATTCAATGACAAATGAATATCATATTTTGACAAAAGACAACCATAAATGAAGTTTCAATGAATCAAGAATAGGTTAGATTGAGGTAGCGTGATTTTCAGTTCAAAGATTGAACAAAAAGCACATCCTGATTCAGTTAGTTCGAGCATTCTGCCAAACGAGTGATCTGCATTTTGATCAAGGAGTTTATATATGCATACAAAGTGACGATTCAATTTCAAATCGTCATCAAAACATCAACACATGTTCAAGACATTAAAAGAGCTTCGGTCGCGACCTTCTTTTTTTTTTTTTTCTCACAAACATCAAATAGAACTCAAAGCCTTTGTTTCATCCGATAAAGCTCAAGAAGGCCTCTGTTTCATTCGTAAGCAATAGAAACGAAGCGAATTTACCTTGTCAAATTGAATTTCTCACCTCGGCTGGCGAGAAGATCGGAGAATGGAGGTCCTGGATGTGTCGACGATGAAGATCGGCGCCTGTGACTTGAATGAATCAGCGAAGGATTGGAAGCCGTTGCTGTCGTTGATGCTATCGCTGACTGGCTTCGGAGCTCGATCCTTGGAACCGAGCCGATTCCTCTGAACTTGGCATGAATCTGAACTTCGCACTTCGAGCAAAGTTTTCGACCGACGAATTCGACGGAGATCGCTGAAGAAGATCCGTGGACCAGAAGTGGTAGCGATCATATTGTCCCGATCGGCGGCTGAATCGAGAGTTGAGCTAGGGTTTTGGAGACGATCGGATCTCGGAGGGGAAGAACAGTTGTAGAGAGAGAGTGTGCCAAAGGGAATCGTCTCTCAAGAGAAAATCAGCCCTAGAGAAGATAGAGAAAGTTCCCGCCTTGAGCTCGGTCCTTTTTTTTTTTTTTTTTTTCAGAGAAGCCGTTCAGCTGTTTTAACTGAAAACCAAGAAGCCTGAAACCCCCCTTCTTTTTATTTTTCCTTTTCTTTTCTTTTTTTAATGTTTTATATCATTTTTTTTAATCTTTTGCTCTTTATTTTTATATTTTTGCAAACTAAATGGATATTTAAAATGTCAACAAAATTTCGGGTGTCAACACCGTAGTTTAGGAAGAATGATTTTCTCCATGTGAGAAAGGAAAGCAAAGAGCCAGAAAGAAAGGGCTTTGCTAGCAATGACTGGACTTAGGAAATACGATCTTGGTGATGTAATATATATATATATATATATATATTTATTATTTGATTATTCTTTTTCCCTTTCAAATGTCAATCATTTTAGGCATCTCTGGAGAGTATATCAAAGCAAGTTAGAAAAAGAAAATCTCAACTAACTTCCGCAAAAGAAGGCGCTATGGAGTCTGGGCTGATAATTGATAGAAAGTCCTTAAAACTTGCTCTCAACAAGAATTTGGAGGACTCATTTCTGGATGTTGCAATCAATTGTGCTTCTATTATATGTTGTCGGTCCTCATCCGAGCAGAATGCTCTTGTATCTGGTAGCTTCATAATGTTTGGCTTAATAGTCTAAGAATAATCTCTCATGACACATAATAGAAAAATACAAGTTACTAGATTGGAAAAACCAAAACTTTCGTTAAACAACGTTATCAGTTGGTGATGGTGCACATGATGTTAGTATGCTTCAAGAGGCCGACATTAGAGTTGGCATCACTGGTGTCAAAGGGATGCACGCATGCCTATCAACTATACCATCCATAATACACTCCTGTGGGCACATCTTCTGAGCTTCAAGCCCTCAATGAGAATAATTTTTTGTAGCCTTACTGTTGCAACCCAATCTTGCCGCCCTCGAGTCCCTCATCATCACAAGGAGATAAAAGGAGGAAAGGTCGGGTTTAGGGGTACTTGATCATGAGAGTTCTCTCATGGCTCGTGTTTCCAAAATACGTCATCACCTCACCTTTTGGATCAAGCCTCTCGTGAGTTCCCTCCACGAGATCGCGAGCTCTTCCAAGCTCGTACCTCACGTGACCGCAGAGTGTCGCGATCCATACCCACACGAGTGACACACCTTAGAAAAGGGGTCGAGTGTGGATATTGGATTTAAGGGTACCTTTACCGTAGTAGCCCTCTCGTTAGGCTCACCCATAAGGATGGCATCACTTCATTCTTTGGGTTACTCCCATGTCGAGTATGCTAAACCACTGTGAGTTTCATCGAAACTCATAACCCGCGTGACAGATTATTTGTATGGTCTAGTTGTTTATGACAACCTAAAAATAAGACGGGAGTTGCCACTAGCCTCTTTTTGGGTGGTCGGCTAGAAAACCCAATCGAGGGTCGGGAGTGTTCCCTCGATTTCTATGCAACCAAATATCTAGGTTGGGAACTTAGGTTACGCTAATATTTCTATTAGCGTCCTTTCGGTACTTAAACAGTATATTGTGTTTTCCTAACATGTCCATGCATTTCTTTTTACATTTTTGGGATCATTTGTCATAAACTAAGTGATCATGTATGGTTGGTCATTTTCATTCTATTCTATTTCTAGAAAAACAAGAAAAGAAAACAATCAATGGAATTGAAATTGCGAGACAGTAAGTAAACAATTAAGGAAAACAATCAATCTATCATGCAATCCTAAAAAGTATAAAAGAGAAACACAATTGAAAAAGATGAGAGAAAGAGAAAAAGCCCACAACTCATCAGGTTTTATACAACAAATGAAACTCGAGACATATGTCCGGAAAATGAATAGTACATGATAATGGTTAGAATGGACATCGACCTCCACCATCTTCGTGATTTCTCCATCTTCGGAGTTCTAATCTAATCCTAACCTAAGAAACTTATAACTAGGTACATACAATGGAAAGAAACAAGCATACATATCAAAACAACAAAAAACAAGACATCATATTGAGATCAATCATTTAAAGGAAGTACAATATGAAAGTCAATTTTGGGGCCTCGGGGTCGGCTTTTGTCTTTCATGCAAGGGTCCCACTAAGAGACTGTCGCGACCTCCCCGAAGCGGGTTGGACCACCTAAGGGTTCGGCTAATGGATTGCTAAGCCTAGACTTAGCTCGAGCTCTCCCAAGCCCATACCAATTCGCAACTTAGGGTTTAAGTTCTTAACATGCAATTGATTTTCAATTAGGAGTCGCCACTAATCTATTTTTTTGGTGGGTCGATTAGAAACCCAAGTAAAGTAATGGGAGAATTACTTCACTCCTACGAACCAGAGATTAAATGAGTTCGGGGACTTGATTATGCTAGATTTCTCTAACGCCCTTTCGGTACCTTTTCTTTTTTTATTTCAAAAATATTTTGCAGGCAGCTTGAATTGATTTCAATTTATCTTCCTAACATGTGAGGTGATCATGCGAGTGCGCAAACCACCAATTTAACACCCAAGAAAGCTAATAATAAATCGCAGGATTGACCTCATAGCAACGAAAGCATCTGCAATGTTAGATTAGAATTCACATCGACAGTGTAAATAATGATTTCTAATTAACATGCAATTTCTTTTTTTGGTTTTCACTTATTTAATGAGAATCATGTTTTATGCAATGCATGCTATTAATTTAACATGATATGTCATGATAGTAACATGGCCTAAACTATATGATGCGATATTTTTGTGTTTTCTCAATAAGCATGCAATCTATTCTAAATAATTAATTTATTTAAAGACAACAAAATTTTTTTGGTATTTTTCATGAAATTCGGAATTAAAAAATTGTTTAATAATTAAATGTGCAATCTAAACTAACAAAATGACCTAATTCTAATGATGGGTAGTTTTTAAATGAGCATAATTCTACATGACGTGCACATGATATTTCTATTCCTAAAATGCAATTTATCCTAAAAATTGAAACTAATTTATCTAAAGACAAATTTTTGTATTTTTCATGATATTCGAAATTAAGAAAAATGCAAAAATTACCTAGCTAAATTAAAATTCCATCCAAATTAAACTTAGGATTAAGTCATGCTAAATCATAATTTAAACTAAGACGCTATTTTAATCTAGCAATTTCTAACCTAGGATGCAAATTGATCTAAACTTAAAATGAGACATGCAATTCTATTCTAAAATGCATGATGATTTTTTTTATGAAAATTCGTAATTAAAAAAAAACTAAAAAAAACTACTAGAATGAAAATTAAAGGGACATGTTATCTCTTCTACAACATGTATAAAAAAAACTATTATGCAACCTACAAAAAAACTAGCATCCTAAATTAATTGATTTTTCTTGGGATTTTTTCTGTTGTAAAAATTTAAAAACAAAAGCTTATTCTAAATTGATGCGTGCAAAAAAAAAAAAAAAACTAATATCCTGAATGCATTTTTTTTTTTGGATTTTTTTTTTTATTTTCTTTAAAAGAAAAGAAATAACTAAATATGCTAACCCTAGTCCTAATCTAACTTGCATTTCTTTTTGAATTTTTTTTTATGCAAAAACAAAAGTTCATTCAAATAACCCGATATCCAATCCGATCAAGATAAGATCAATACCCAAAATTGACGAACCATATTTCGCACATGAGATCGGGTTGGTCAATTTTAAATTAAATCACGAATCGAATCTCGGGCATGAGATTTGATTGTCGATTTTTGTAAGAGATCGTGAGTCGGATTTCGGGCACGAAAATCGAACTCCTAATCCCTAATTTGAGGGGTTATTTCACATTGGAATTTCAATCATGCATTAATGAATAATCACGCTAAAAAACTATATAAAAACAAACTATAAACTAAAAAAATAAAGATAGAGTAATAAAAAAAACTACCTAATGTTCCCCTTTTGCTTTTTTTTTTTATCTTTTCCTTTCCCACGCACAGCCTTTGTCGTGGGTCTCCAAGCGACGCTCCGGCGAGGACCGGCCACGGGCGAATCGGCGGGGAGCGGTAGCGGAAGGGGCGTACGCGAGCTGTGGCGTCGCGGATGAGGGAAAGCAAGGCGGGCCGGCGCGTGACGAAGCAAAAGCCGGGCGGCCGGCGCGGAGGACAGCAGGCGGGGCACGGTGGTGTTGTGCGGGGATCGGTCACAGCGCGAAGGAGACCGGCGAAGCGGTGCGGACGTGAGATCGGCACGGACGTACGGTGGTTCGGCGTCCGGGTGCGGGCGGAGGGGGAGCGGCTCGGGTGGTCGCTCGGGTGAGGCGGTGCGGCAACGTGTAGGGCGCTGCGACGGGTGCTGCAGCTTGCGGGCGTTTGGGCGGTGGCGCGGCGTCGGAGGCACGGGCTGCAGGTGTAAGGCGGGTGCTCGAAGCGTCGGACGGAGTTGCAGGCGTTGCTGGTGGCGGTGGTTTGCAGGAGCGGAAGCCGCGGGTCGTCACGGCCACAGCAGGGGCGGAGCGACGAGGGGCGGCGCCAGCACGTGGGTGGTGCTCGCACGGGGGATGGCCGGCGGAGTGGCGGTGGCTCGACTGCTGGTGGTGCGGCTGGGCGGAGTTTTGCTGCTGAGGTCGGGTGGCGTAGGAGCAGAAACCGGTGGAAATCCAGGAGCGAAGAATTCTTGAAGAAGATGAACAGTAGGGGTCTTGTCTTTCTTTTTTTATTCTTTTTTTAATATCCTCTCTCTCACGTCTCACTCTCTGTAGTCTCTCTCTCTATGCTTTTTCCCTTCTTTTTTTAATCCCCTCCCCCTGACTTCATAGTTTCTTTTGCAGGTTCTCTCCACACGGGCTCTGCTTTTTTAAGCTCAAGGAAATTTTCGTTCTGCCCCCCCCTGACTTCACATTCTTTTTGGTTTTCTCTGACACACTTCTTTCCTTTACTCGTCTGATCGAAAGAGAAGCCTTTCACAATGAAATTTTTTTTACTTTTTCGCTCCCCTCCCAAACCTCTCGACTGAATTTTTTCTCTTTCCTTCTGTGTTCCCCCCTCTCAAGCCAAGGATCCTTGATTATTTATAGGCAACAACCGGCTTTTAGTGTGAACAGGTGAAAAAAAGGCAGCAGTAACCTTTCCTTGCTGTTCACGTTCGGCTCTTTTTTCAAATATGGTGGCTGCCCATCTGCTCTTCAGCAGGGATAACATTAAAGAAATGTTAGTCCATCTTCTGCAGGAGAATTTTCAGTCCCCCATTAATGCGTGCATGTGCTTGCATTAACGAGGGAGAAAAAAATGCACGTTAAGCACTCTTCTTTCTTCTATTTTTTTGACTTTCATTGTGTGTTTTCATACCAGCAAGAGAGAAAGGATCAGGCCCTGAATTTTGTCCATGCATAATGCATGCATTAATGAGAGAGAGACAATGGACGTGCAAGGAACTTCCTGGCGACTTTTTGAACTTTTTCAATGCGTGTTCAAACCAGTGGAAAGAGACCATCCATTTGTGAATATTATCGACCACGAGTCGCCGCGTTTGGTTGCCCTTTTAGTACCGATGCAAATGCAACTACATAAAAATGCAATTTTACTATTTTTATTACTATTTTTTTTAAATTTTTATGCAACTAATTATTAAATGATTAGGTAAAATTTAGGTGTCAACAGCTGCCCCTCTTTGAAGGTGAGCTCGCAGAGTTTGCATTCAAAGACAATATGATACCTAAATTTTGACCATGAACATGCAATGGATGATACTTTGGTCATGGACTATTTTATTTTTTTTTTATATGCAATGTTTGAAAATGGTAATGCAAATGTGAGATGCTGAAAAGGAGAGCATACTTTTTAAATGCAGCGTCTTGAATACGGGATGAATTTTCGTTTGCTCGGCAAGTGTCCAGGTTCCACTGAAAAGTCTACATGAATCTATCCAATAGACACTCAATGTTAGGTGAGATGCCTTGTTGAATTCAGATGACTCGAAATACCTAGATTCACACTAAGGTATAGCAAGTAAGGTTCGACGAGATTTGAGACATCCAGATCCAGACTGAAATGTCAAGAAATTGGGGACTTAACCAATAAACACTCAATGTTAGGTGAGATGAATATTGGATTAAGAAGATTCGAAATACCTAGATCCAGACTAAGGTATAACGAAAAAAAAATAATCAGAAAACATTCATATCCAGAATGAAATGCTTAATGAACAATTTTGAGACATCCGGATCCAGACTGAGATGTCAAAAATTTGGGAACTTAACCAATAGGCACTCAATGTTAGGTGAGATGAATATTGGATTAAGAGGGTTCGAAATACCTAGATCCAGACTAAGGTATAACGAAAAAGATCGAAAAACATTCACATCCAGAGTGAAATGCTTGACGAAAAGTTTCGAGACATCCAAATTCAAACTGAGATGTCAAGAATTTTGGAACTTAACCAATAGACACTCAATGTTAGGTGAGATGAATATTGGATTAAGAAGATTCGAAATACCTAGATCCAGACTAAGGTATAACAAAAAGGTCGAAAAACATTCACATCCAGTGAAATGCTTAACGAAAGTTTTGAAACATCCAGATCCAGGACCGAGACGTCAAGAATTTTGGAACTTAACCAATAGACACTCAATGTTAGGTGAGATGAATATTGGATTAAGAGGGTTCGAAATACCTAGATCCAGACTAAGGTATAACGAAAAAGGTCGAAAAACATTCACATCCAGAGTGAGATGCTTGACGAAAAGTTTTGAGACATATATCAAGAATTTGGGAATACCTATGACAAACTTGGGATATTCGTGAAGGTTACTTACCTCTTGGTAGAAAGAAGTTTTGGGACATCGAGGATGTACTTCAACTATTCATGGAGGCTTCTGAAAGCAACATAAATGTCGGGAGCTCTTGGGTCTTCAAGGAAACATTACCTGTCAGGCATGATTAGAGCAAAAATACGTGCATTCGCCAAAGAAGTAAGCAATTCAGCACACTCGAAAGTCCACTGAAGCTTATATCCATTCAATCAAGATTTATGCATGATGGTTTTACCATTTTTGCACTACCAAATTTCCATTGGGGAGAATCATCGTTTAAGACAATTTTCACTCGTGACATGGATTTTCAAGATTACCAAATGAGAGACTTTCAGTTAGAAAGGACTTTCACTCACTCTCATTAAGAAGGCTATTTTGTCCCGACCATTAATGTGGGATCATAGGAATCACTCAATCTTACTTTCATCATGTCAACAAGGGTTCGAGTATTATCGCAAGCGGTACGACCTGGTCAATCTGAGAGGTCTTTATCAGGACTGTAATGTAGGCTCGGTCAATGGCTCAACAAAGAGGGACTCTTCGAGTCAAGGCTAATGAAAGAACAATACTTCGCAATCATCTTCGGGTTTACAAGTCAAGGAACCTGCGAAATGAGATAGAAATGGTCTTGCTCGCACTTCTTCAAGCAATGCTTATAAGCATATGAATTCCTACGTTAATTTTGGTGCCCTAATCTGAAGAGACTTTGTAAGGGACGTAACGTAGGTTAAGTTCATGGGTTGAGAAGTGAATGAATCATTAGGCTCAACATGTGTATAGGGGGATGAGAATTGGTGATCATCTTGGCATTGTCATGGGTTTTCCTCTTCACCATTGGGATTTTCTTCATAGGTACTATACAAATTTGGCATTTGAGTTCTTTGAGTACCACTTCATTGGGAATATACCCTTTTACAACTGATAATCATTTGTTTTGACTCTTTCTTTCATTTTCTATGGGCATTGGCATTGCTTTTACCAGACACACTGCTTTTTCATGCCCCTTTTGTTTTTTTTTTTTGAATAAGCACGTATTGCTTTAACATTTGGGTTCTTGAAGAGTTTTCATTTTTTTGTCGGCACTCGGGATTCTGCTGCTTGAACATTTGCCTTTTGCCTTGCCCCAGTGTGGGGGATGATCACCAATTGGGTTTAAATGAAACGAATTTACAGGCTCAAGGGGTTATGCAATGGATAAAGTGTGTAGGATAGAGAAAGGACTGCTCTTCATCATCTTAAGGCACTTAAATTACCGTATGAATTCAATGTAATAGCAATATCCGAAGATTAATGCAAGTGTGAGCAAGAATATTCCTATCAATTTTGTCACCTCATGATGTCGTCTTGCCTCCAACTTGCCCCAATGAGGGGTGGTTCTTGACAGGGGTAATTTAAAAATTATCCATGTGTGTGGGCTCAAAAGGGTTTAAACAATGGATGATCATGTAGTGTTTGGGATAGAGAATGAACCGCCTCTCATCATTTTGATCATCGTACCTTTCGCGAGAAAACTCTTTACCTTAGAAACATGGAATTTCCTACACTCATCTCACCAGTATATGAACAAGGGACTGTGTATAGGATAAGGCTTGCCTTTCATCATCCTGACATGTCTCATTTAGCATGTTCAATTCATTCCACATCATTCATTAACTTGATCGATGGTGACAATCCTCAGTGGAATTGGTAATTAAACAGGTAAAACTATCACGCAAAATTCTCCTTTGAAAGGTCACAAGTGCTTCATGAACTCATCAGCTTTGAACACAAAGAGTTTACAGCTCAAAAAGAAAGAAAGGATTGGTAAAAAAAAAATTTTTTTTTTTTGTGTGGCAAACTTTTTGCCATTTTCAGGGATCGAACCCTGGTCGTTCCCGGGCCCTTTCATTCCCCATGCCACTAGGCCGAGGCGCTGATGGTGTCCTTAGGGCATTTCTTTTTTTATTTAATTGAACTGACACCGGGTCAACACGTCTAATAACCGAATCAAATGAATTCAATATGTGTATGGAACAGGGCCTACTTTTCATCTCATTCAATCCATTCCCACACAATTCAACGAAGAAATGAGTACCTTCAATTTACAAAAAATTCTTTCAAGGGTAATACTTCTTCACAGCATCAGAGTTAACAGGATTAGAAAACTCACGACCATCCATTTCTGTAAGGATTAAGGCACCTCCAGGGAGTACCCTCTTCACCATATATGGGCCGCTATAATTTGGAGCAAATTTGCCTCCAGGATCAGGAAAAATCGGCAACACCTTTCTTAGAACTAGATCATTCACTTCGAAGTGTCTTGGCCGTACCTTCCGATTGAAAGACTTGGCTACTCTTTGTTGATACGCCTGACCATGGCAAAGAGCTTTTAACCTTTTCTCATCAATTAGGTTCAACTGCTCGAACCTTTGTTGTGTCCATTTTGCCTCGGACAATTCCACTTGGGATAAGACTCTCAAAGAGGGGATTTCTACTTCCACAGGCAAGACTGCCTCCATGCCATAAACTAAGGAGAAAGGGGTTGCCTCGGTAGATGTTCGGATCGATGTCCGATACGCCATTAGAGCAAAGGGTAACCTGTCATGCCAATCTCGATAATTCTCGGCTGTCTTAGCTAGGATCTTCTTAATGTTCTTATTAGCTGCCTCAATAGCTCCATTCATTTGTGGGCGATATGGTGATGAATTCAAATGCCTGATTTTGAACTCACTGAACAACTCATCAACGAACTTGTTATTTAGATTTGTCCCATTGTCAGTGACAATTGCTTCAGGGACACCATAACGGGCGATTATGTCACGCCTAATAAACTTCACAACATTTCGGGCTGTGACATTAGCATATGATGCGGCTTCAATCCACTTTGAGAAATAATCTATTGCTACCAATATGAACCGGTGCCCATTTGAAGCTTTGGGATTTATCGGGCCAATCACATCGATCCCCCACATTGAGAAAGGCCATGGCTCAGATAGTTGGTGTAACTCCGTTGGAGGAACATTTATTTTATCTCCATGAATTTGGCAACGATGGCAACTTCTAACATGCTGTATGCAGTCACTTTCAAGCGCAAGCCAATAGTAACCTAGTCTCATAATCTTCTTGGCCAACATGTGCCCATTCATGTGTGGGCCACAAACTCCTTCATGCACTTCTTGCATGATTTGGGTGGCTTCTGCTTCATCTACGCACCTCAATAAAACCGAATTATAAGATCGCTTGTATAAATTCTTACCACTGACAAAGAACTTTGAGGCCATCTTCATTATGTATTTTCTATCAGCTGGAGTGCTTCCTTCAGGGAATTCCTGCTTTTGAATGTAGTTCATGATGTCGCAATACCATGGCTTCTCATCAAGCTCCTCATTCACGACCATACAATAAGAAGGTTTGGCTAGAACCTCGATTTTCAAAGGTTCAACTTCTAAACCATCAGTAACTTGCAACATGGATGACAATGTTGCCAAGGCATTGGCAAACTGATTATGAGATCTAGCCAAATAGTCAAACGAGATTTCATCGAACTCCTTCACCAACTCTTCGAGGTACTTATGATACGGCAGTAATTTGGCATCCCTGGTCTTCCATTCTCCTACAGTCTGGAGTATGATTAGTGCAGAATCTCCATATACCTTCAATTTGGCCACTCCCATTTCAATTGCGGCTTGAAGTCCGAGAATACAAGCTTCGTATTCAGCTATATTGTTAGTGCATGGGAATATTAGCTTCGCAGCTACTGGGTGGTGTTGTCCGTGCAGGGGATATCGCATCTTGCTCCGCACTTAACCGGACAAGTTCACAGCTCCATCAAAGAACATAGACCATGCATCTTCATTTACGGCCAAAATACGATCATCCATAGGATAATCATCATCATTCAAGGTTCTAGGATTCTCAGCCAATATATCGGCAATTACTCGGCCTTTAACTGATTTTTGTGGCATGAACTGTACGTCGAATTCCGAAATCAAGACCTCGCCATTTGGCTAGCTTACCCACCAAAGCTGGTTGATTAAACAAATACTTGATGGGATCGTTCTCAGTCACGAGAAATGTCTGGTAATGCAAGGTGTACTGTCGCAGTCTATGCAATACCCATACTAACGCAGCACAAGTTTTTTCAGCATCAGAATATTTTAGCTCCGAGACAGTGAACTTTTTACTGAGATAATAAATGGCCCGTTCCTTCTGATCCACATGACTTTTCTGAGCTAACATCGCGCCGAGTGACTCACTATGGATTGTGAGGTACAGAATCAAAGGATGCCCTGATATTGGTGGGACAAGAACTGGGGGATTCATCAAATATTGCTTCAGCTTATCGAACGCCTCTCGACATTCCTCATTCCACTCAACTTGTACGTTTTTCCTCAAGAGTTTGAAGAACGGCTTAGCGGTCTCAGAGAGTTGGGAAATGAATCGTGCAATGTAATTCAGTCTCCCAAGGAGACTCCGAACCTCCTTCACTGTCGACGGAGGTTGCAATTCACATATTGCCTTGGCTTTAGATGGGTCAATCTCGATCCCTTTACTACTTACCATAAACCCAAGTAATTTTCCTGATGTTGCCCCGAACACGCACTTGGCAGGGTTTAAACGGAGTTTGAATTCACGGAGCCGATCAAATAACTTTTGAGGGTTTCAACATGACTTTTCCCAGTCGGGTTTTTGCAATCATATCGTCAACATATACCTCGATTTCTTCATGCATCATGTCATGGAACAACGTAACCATGGCTCGTTGGTAAGTTGCCCCCGCATTTTTAAGTCCGAAGGGCATGACCTTATAATGAAAGGTTCCCCACGGGGTGATAAATGCCGTCTTCTCTTTGTCTTCATCCTTCATTCTTATCTGGTTGTAGCCAGAAAAACCATCCATGAAAGAGAATAATTCAAATCCGGCAGTACTATCCACGAGAACATCGATATGTGGCAATGGGAAGTCGTCCTTTGGGCTGGCCTTGTTCAAATCCCGGTAATCAACACACACTCGGACTCGACCGTCTTTCTTCATGACCGGTACTATGTTGGCCACCCATTCAGGGTATTGCGAGACTTCGATGAATCCCACTTTGAGAAGTTTCATTACTTCCTCTTCTATCTTCTTTGAGAGCTCTGGTTTAGTCCTCCGAAGCTTCTGCTTCTTGGGATGTACGTCTGGATTAGTGGGCAAACAATGTTCCACAATCGACGGATCTAAACCCGGCATATTAGCGTATGTCCAAGCAAAGATATCTTGATATTCTTTTAGCAATTGAGTCAGGTGCTCGGCCTCATCTTTGGGAAGATTTGCCCCAATCTTTATCTCTTTGGGCTCCTCGGCATCACTCAGATTGATAGTGACGGTTTGCTCAGAGGTGAGAACTTTCGATTTTTCATGTTGCTCCCAACTTTGTTGTACTCCAATGGAGTCACCATTTGGATCATCAGGGTCATCACCGTCATCGCTCATGGCATTGGATTGGACCATTTTCACTTCTTTGCCTGCCATAAGGTTGCTCCTAAAACATAAAATGGATAGTTCAGAAAGACAAACAGGGCTAAACGGCATGGATTTCTTATCTATTTTTTTCTGATTTTTTTTTTTTCGATTTTTTTTTTTTTTTTACTTTTTAAAAAAAATTTGGCAAGACATTTTGGAAAAGCTTTTTGTCACGAGGAAGCATGATGAAGCCCAGGCCTCAGAATTCTCCTTGGATTTTTCTTTTCTTTCAACGGTTGGATATCATCAACGGGCTGGTTTGGTATACCCCATCATGCCCTCAAAATAAAACTCGTAATTGTAATTGATATTCATCAACCAAATTACATTTATTGGATTGAAAAGTACGACAATCAAAGTGAAATGAAACCCTAACAATCAAACCTTAGCAAACATCCATTCTTGACAAACGATATGCAAAATACGATAAGCAAACCCATCAAATCGTAAAAGCAATAAGATTCCCACGCAGGGGAGTGCAGAGAAGTAAATGTGTTACTCTTGTGGGCCAGCACCCATTTCCTCCGATGGTTCTTCATCAATGGCAGCTATAAGGAGATCATCAAATAGGGTCGTGATCCCTTCCATCCCATTATCTGGATCCTCTATTTTTGAAGTTGTCGAGTCATCAATGTTACTCCGTCCATCAGGCACGATACCTCGGGTGGCGATCACTCCTCCTTCATCATGCATCATTCTAGCAGGGCCAGGGAATGTCTCACGGATATCGATGAGTAATGAGTTTTTCCTCTCTTGCCCATGTCCTCCACCTTTTCCATGGTATCCTAATCCGGCGGAACGAGACCTTCGAGGGGCTTCAATAGGATTCCGGATACCCTGCTCTTTTTTACCAAGTCCACGGCCAGGAATAAAGCCATTTCCAACCATCACTCTTGCTACCATAACTGTTGCATTCGACATATCAGGGATGGGTGCTGTCAATCCTCGAGATGCATGAATAGTGGATACAAGTTCGAATGATTGGTAACTTGACTCCTCCCTACGTTCCGGCTCGACATAGGGGATGGCCGTCTCATGATAGATCCGATGATCCTCCTCGCCATGAACAATGACTAGCTTTCCTTTGACAACAAATTTCACGCTTTGGTGGAGACTTGATGGCACAGCTCCAGCAGTATGAATCCAAGGACGCCCCAATAGGAAGTTGAATGCGGTAGGAATGTCCATCACCTGGAAAAGGACGTTGAACATCACCGGTCCTATTTGCAGTTCAAGGTGGGTCTCCCCTATCACCTCCTTTCTCGTTCCATCAAAAGCTCGGACGGAGGTCTTTGCAGCATTTATTTTTGAAGGATCTATTTTTAGGCGGTGAAGAGTCGCCAATGGACAGATATTCAAGGCAGACCCATTATCAATGAGTACTCGAGCCACATGGGAAGCCTTGCACTTGACGGATATATATAGTGCCTTAGTATGTCCCCTCCCCTCAAGAGGGAATTCTTCATCAGAAAAGGCTATTAAATCCTTAAGAAGAATCGACCCTACAAATTCCTCCAACTTGTTTTCCTCGATCGTCTCTGGTACACGAACTTCGCCTAAAACCTTCATTAGAGACTTTTGATGTGTGGGAGACGTTTGCAAGAGTTCAAGTAAAGAGATTTGAGCTGGCAATTTCCGCAACTGGTCGACCACGTTATACTCACTTGCTTTGATTATAGCCAGAAATTCTTTAGCCTCTTCATCAAGAATCGGCTTTGCAGGTTGGGTATTAGCTTGAGCATAGGTCCGACCGGACCTTGTAATCAGGTCAACATCTAGCTCGTATGACCAGGGAACTGCTTTGTTATCCGTGTACTCATACAGCTGGGGCATCTCAATAATTATTTCTTCATCAGTTGAAGGTACTTCCACTATCAGTCCTTCATGGTCGGAGGCGTCCTCAAGTGGGGGCATGTCCTCGATCAATGGATCTGGTTCACTCTTTTCAGAACTTAGCTTAGCAAATTCTTTCTCCCAATCGATGACAACTTCGGAGATAGTTGACACTATTCCAGCTTGGTCAGCATACACGATCACGCCAGTCTTAACCATTTTTTGAACCCTTTCTTTCATGGTAGGCAAGGGAGGATTCTCATTTGTCGGATAGTAACCAACTCTAACTAATACATTATAGATATCTCTGACAGACACCTTCAAGTTCATCTTTTTGCCAGCATTGAACTCAAAGATTGCATTCACGTTTCCCTGATGTTCCGGCAACGGATTCCTCTTGACATTCGGTTGGGTGGTACGGAAAGAGAATGCTTTAGTATCCAATAAATTTTGGATCTTGTGCTTCAAAGTCAAACATTCATCAGTTGAATGGCCCACCTCTCCCATATGATACTCACATTTTTTGGAGGGATCATAGTTAGAGAATTTTTCAGCATTGGGTCGCTTTGGTTCATGGGAGATCAATCCCTTCTTTTGGAGTATCGGCAGGACCTGAGATAGAGGGCCAGGAAGAGGAGAGAACTGCCTTTTGGTGAATTGTCGCGGTGCAGGCACTCGGCCTCCATCTTGCTGATTCCCAGGGATACGAACCATCTGAGGCTTACTAGGGGCTGGTTGCACATATGCAACGTTGATTTCAGTGGCTGGTTCTTTGTCTTTCTTCATGGTGAACCTTTTGCCTTGATGAGTCGGTTCATTGAACCATCCATCCCTTAGCCCCATTTCGATCTGCTCACCCACTGGGATAAGTTGGTTGAAGTTCTCAACGTATGTGCTAGCCATCCGATTACGGAACTCATACGGGAGAGTCTTGACGAACAACTTCATCAACTCCTTGTTTGTAGGCTCATGAGTGATTTGAGCTGCCAAGTTTCGCCACCTTACAGCATACTCCTTAAATGACTCACTTTTCTTCTTCTCCATCCGTTCCAGATCCTCTCGGGAAGGTGTAATGTCCATGTTGAACTTATACTGCTTTAGGAAAGCATCAGCCACATCATTCCAGGTGTCGAGAAGGTTTACATTTTTCATTATGTACCAGTTGAGTGCGGGCCCAGTCAAGCTTGCATGAAACGATTGGATCATGAGAGGCTCGTTCTTGACGTATTGGGCCATGCGTACGTGGTACATCTGCAAATGAGCTTTTGGGCAGGACGTACCGTTGTATTTCTCAAACTCCGGCATCTTAAACTTCTTCGGCATTTTGACCTTCTCATAAACTGACAAGTCAAACGGGAGTGAATTCTGCGACTCTTGCAATTGTTTCAGTTTTTCTTCAAGTTTGGCAAAGCGTTCATCTTGTTCCGCCTTAGGGATAGTGTCGGGCTTAGCTTTTTCGGCAGTGATGAATAGTGGGTCATCCTCCAGCTCAGGCATGTCGTCATCACCCATTTGAGCCTTGTTTGTCTGCTTTGGGACTACTATCTTGGGGAGAGTGGGTGCAAGAGTCTGATTCACTTGGAGGGATTGCATTTGATCTGTCATAAGTTGCATAGAGGTGAGCAACTGCTGGAGTTGGTTTTCCATAGCGGTCATACGATCACGCATTTCGGTTTGGTCGGCCATTTTTGCTCTTGATCGTGTAATGATAGGCGAACGTGGAGGATCCGTTATCACCTAATTTGAAGAAATGAAAAAATAAGTATCTCATATGAAACACACCGGTCCATGGCAAGGGTCTAAACTTTTATTCATTAATGGAATTTTTGACAATCCTAACAAAATAGAAGCAAGATTGATTCAAGCACTTCATTAATGAAATAGAAGTTTAAAATGCCCTAAACAAACACACTAGGAAAGTAAATGACTCAACTTCCTAAATATTAATCTAGAAATGAAAACAACAAGATTGACTCAAACACTTCATCTAGCTTGATCAATATACACTCGAGACACCACTCGGCGCAATCGCTTATTCTCCTCTTGAGCTTTTTCAGCAACCCTTTTGAGGCGTTTATTCTCAGCGCGGTTGGTGATCTTCAACGGCACCTCTGGTATCTTTGGAAGTAACTCCTCTGGAATTTTGTGTTGTTGAATGTACTTAATTGAGGCATAGTACTTCATTTCTTTCCCCTTCAATTCCTCCTCCGGCCACTTGAGTTTTCGTGGCTGGCACATATCCCACATTGATTTAATTGTGAGAATGGAATCTTCATGGTCTCGGTCTCCCTCAATGAAGTTGGCTTGGAGTGGATCGGACTTGCAAACCCGGCTTAAGAGGGGGGAAGCTCTTGCACAACTTGATACTGACGGATCACTCTAGTTGGATAGTACTCCGTTGCTCCAGTGAATCCCAGGAGCGGGATTGGGCCAACACCTCCTCATGAAAGTCTTGCCACACGAACTTGGAACCACTTAGCATGCCATAGGAAACCCTTGGAAGTCGGTTTTTTCATGAAAGCTAGCCATCTAGAATAATGGTAATCCGGTGCATGTTTTTGGTTGTTCTCAAATCTCATAATAGGGTGATTAGAGTTATTAACCTCAAGTATAGTCATTGAACCACCAAACCCTTTTATATGAGAAAGAAACCAAATTTGTAACAGCTTAGGAGAGGAATGGAAGGTCTTATCACCGTTTCCTTTAAATCGAGTGAGGGAAAGAAAGGTTTCAGCCAAAATAGTGTTTACGAAATTTTTTCCTCCCAACACTTGTTCAACTAAGTGAGCCATCAAAGGGTTAATAGCATTCTTGCAATGAGGAAAAAGTATAAACCCAAAGAAAGCTAAAAGGAAAACCCTTCTCATTTGAAATGAATTGCCATTTTCAAAACATTCTTTTAGAAAAGATAAATGACATGTATTGCGGTGAGCTTTTAAAACTTTTCTTACATTATCCTCCTTAATTCTCAGAAAATCGGATAAGGCCACAACGGGGTCTATTCCGATAGGTGGACTAATTAATTCAGATTTCAAAGATTTTCCTATAGCAATGCTATACTCTTCCAAGGTGGGCGTGAGTTCATGCTTACCGCCGAAGATGAAAGTAGAAGTCTCGAGGCACCAACAATGAGCAAGTGCTTGGATGAGGCCTTTGGATGTTGATACGGTAATGGAAGTAGTCGACCAATGTGCGACTCTACAAATTGACCATCTTGGTCTAACTTGTCCCACCATGCGCTAAGCTCTTCCTTTGGGGAGAATAATTCGAATGTCCGGATTCCCATTGTATATTGATCAAGACTCGGGACAATCCTAATGCCATGGACCGACAAAATGATATAATAAAGTAAGTAGATTGCAAGAGTGCGAATATAGAAAACTTACTTTACCAATAAACAAGGGGCAATTACATAGACATGCGCATGGTAAGTGGCTCGATTTCTAGTCTATAAGGCTTAACAAAGTGAAGCCACAAGAATGATCAGACTAGCCGCGGGCGTGCGAACTAAGTCGGTTCTCATGACTTCGGCTTGGTCAAAAAGAGCCCAATGCGGGTTGCGGGCATGCGAACCGAGGTGGGTACTCTTGACACCAAAAAGAAACTTCGAGATTGAGATGGGCGACTCATACGCGGCATGCGGTCGAAGTGGTATCTATCTCAATACCATCCTAGATGATCCTATGCGGCTCAGGTTCGGCGGCGGGTTGTGTGTGTAATAGTGTAGTGCTAGATGCAAGGCATGCACGACAATTTATATCAAACAACACTTCGTTTATGAAAATAAACCATACATTCCTACACCTCCCTGCAAAACAAAGGTCAGCAAACACTTCCCCTTATACCTCCCATCCTGCAAGAACATTTAACACCTTAAATGTTAGAGACGTACCTGGAATCCTCGCTGCCAAACAAAAACATTTTTCAAAAGAAAAGAAAAATTGGCCTAAGTCCACTAAGAGTTTTAACTCAAGTCCCCAGCGGAGTCGCCAAGCTGTCGCGACCTCCCCGAAGCGGGTTGGACCACCTAAGGGTTCGGCTAATGGATTGTTAAGCCTAGACTTAGCTCGAGCTCTCCCAAGCCCATACCAATTCGCAACTTAGGGTTTAAGTTCTTAACATGCAATTGATTTTCAATTAGGAGTCGCCACTAATCTATTTTTTGGTGGGTCGATTAGAAACCCAAGTAAAGTAATGGGAGAATTACTTCACTCCTATGAACCAGAGATTAAATGAGTTCGGGGACTTGATTATGCTAGATTTCTCTAACGCCCTTTCGGTACCTTTTCTTTTTTATTTCAAAAATATTTTGCGGGCAGCTTGAATTGATTTTAAATTTATCTTCCTAACATGTGAGGTGATCATGCGAGTGCGCAAACCACCAATTTAACACCCAAGAAAGCTAATAATAAATCGCAGGATTGACCTCATAGCAACGAAAAGCATCCGCAATGTTAGATTAGAATTCACATCAACAATGTAAATAATGATTTCTAATTAACATGCAATTTCTTTTTTTGGTTTTCACTTATTTAATGAGAATCATGTTTTATGCAATGCATGCTATTAATTTAACATGATATGTCATGATAGTAACATGGCCTAAACTATATGATGCAAATATTTTTGTGTTTTCTCAATAAGCATGCAATCTATTCTAAATAATTAATTTATTTAAAGACAACAAAATTTTTTTGGTATTTTTCATGAAATTCGGAATTAAAAAATTGTTTAATAATTAAATGTGCAATCTAAACTAACAAAATGACCTAATTCTAATGATGGGTAGTTTTTAAATGAGCATAATTCTACATGACGTGCACATGATATTTCTATTCCTAAAATGCAATTTATCCTAAAAATTGAAACTAATTTATCTAAAGACAAATTTTTGTATTTTTCATGATATTCGAAATTAAGAAAAATGCAAAAATTACCTAGCTAAATTAAAATTCCATCCAAATTTAAACTTAGGATTAAGTCATGCTAAATCATAATTTAAACTAAGACGCTATTTTAATCTAGCAATTTCTAACCTAGGATGCAAATTGATCTAAACTTAAAATGAGACATGCAATTCTATTCTAAAATGCATGATGATTTTTTTTTATGAAAATTCGTAATTAAAAAAAAAAAAAAAAAAAACTACTAGAATGAAAATTAAAGGGACATGTTATCTCTTCTACAACATGTATAAAAAAAACTATTATGCAACCTACAAAAAAAACTAGCATCCTAAATTAATTGATTTTTCTTGGGATTTTTTCTGTTGTAAAAATTTAAAAACAAAAGCTTATTCTAAATTGATGCGTGCAATTCTAAAAAAAACTAATATCCTGAATGCATTTTTTTTTTGGATTTTTTTTTTTATTTTCTTTAAAAGAAAAGAAATAACTAAATATGCTAACCCTAGTCCTAATCTAACTTGCATTTCTTTTTGATTTTTTTTTTTTTTTTATGCAAAAACAAAAGTTCATTCAAATAACCCGATATCCAATCCGATCAAGATAAGATCAATACCCAAAATTGACGAACCATATTTCGCACATGAGATCGGGTTGGTCAATTTTAAATTAAATCACGAATCGAATCTCGGGCATGAGATTGGATTGTCGATTTTTGTAAGAGATCGTGAGTCGGATTTCGGGCACGAAAATCGAACTCCTAATCCCTAATTTGAGGGGTTATTTCACATTGGAATTTCAATCATGCATTAATGAATAATCACGCTAAAAAACTATATAAAAACAAACTATAAACTAAAAAAATAAAGATAGAGTAATAAAAAAAAAACTACCTAATGTTCCCCTTTTTTTTTTTTTTTTTTTTATCTTTTCCTTTCCCACGCACAGCTTTGTCGTGGGTCTCCAAGGCGACGCTCCGGCGAGGACCGGCCACAGGCGAATCGGCAGGGAGCGGTAGCGGAAGCTGGCGTAGACGCGAGCTGTGGCGTCGCGGATGAGGGAAAGCAAGGCGGGCCGGCGCGTGACGAAGCAAAAGCCGGGCGGCCGGCGCGGAGGACAGCAGGCGGGGCACGGTGGTGTTGTGCGGGGATCGGTCACAGCGCGAAGGGGAGACCGGCGGAAGCGGTGCGGACGTGAGATCGGCACGGACGTACGGTGGTTCGGCGTCCGGGTCTGGAGCAGTGGGAGCGGCTCGGGTGGTCGCTCGGGTGAGGCGGTGCAGCAACGTGTAGGGCGCTGCGACGGGTGCTGCAGCTTGCGGGCGTTTGGGCGGTGGCGCGGCGTCGGAGGCACGGGCTGCAGGTGTAGAGGCGGGTGCTCGAAGCGTCGGACGGAGTTGCAGGCGTTGCTGGTGGCGGTGGTTTGCAGGAGCGGAAGCCGCGGGTCGTCACGGCCACAGCAGGGGCGACGAACGGCAGTGCGAGCACGTGGGTGGTGCTCGCACAGGGGATGGCCGGCGGAGTGGCGGTGACTGGTGGTGCGGCTGGGCGGAGTTTTGCTGCTGAGGTCGAACGGCGTAGGAGCAGAAACCGGTGGAAATCCAGGAGCGAAGAATTCTTGAAGAAGATGAACAGTAGGGGTCTTGTCTTCTCTATTTTATTCTTTTTTTAATATCCTCTCTCTCACGTCTCACTCTCTGTAGTCTCTCTTTCTCTGCTTTTTCCCTTCTTTTTTTTTTAATCTCCTCCCCCTGACCTCATATTTTCTTTTGCAGGTTCTCTCCACACGGGCTCTCTTTTTTTAAGCTCAAGGAAATTTTCGTTCTGCGCCCCCCCTGACTTCACATTCTTTTTGGTTTTTCTCTGACACACTTCTTTCCTTTACTCGTCTGATCGAAAGAGAAGCCTTTCACAATGAAATTTTTTTACTTTTTCGCTCCCCTCCCAAACCTCTCGACTGAATTTTTCTCTTTCCTTCTGTGTTCCCCCTCTCAAGCCAAGGATCCTTGATTATTTATAGGCAACAACCGGCTTTTAGTGTGAACAGGTGAAAAAAAGGCAGCCGTAACCTTTCCTTGCTGTTCACGTTCGGCTCTTTTTTCAAATATGGTGGCTGCCCATCTGCTCTTCAGCAGGGATAACATTAAAGAAATGTTAGTCCATCTTCTGCAGGAGAATTTTCACGTCCCCCATTAATGCGTGCATGTGCTTGCATTAACGAGGGAGAAAAAAATGCACGTTAAGCACTCTTCTTTCTTCTATTTTTTTGACTTTCATTGTGTGTTTTCATACCAGCAAGAGAGAAAGGATCGAGGGCCCCTACCACGTCCGCACGTCCGCCGAATTAATGCATGCATTAATGAGAGAGAGACAATGGACGTGTAGGAACTTTCTTCGAACTTTCTTCAATGCGCGTTCAAATCAGTGGAGAGAGAGAGACCATCCATTTGTGAATATTATCGACCATGAGTCACTGCGTCTTGTTGCCCTTTTAGTACCGATGCAAATGCGACTACATAAAAATGCAATTTTACTATTTTTATTACTATTTTTTTTATTATTTTTTTTATGCAACTAATTATTAAATGATTAGGTAAAATTTAGGTGTCAACAGAGACCTACCCAATCCATTTTTTATGTGACTTATAATAATTGTTGACCAATTATATTCTCGCATGGCCAATAACGCTACTAAGTCTCCTAATCAAGCGATCTATATGATCCTAGGGTTTTCTCTTGATATCATGCATCGATCTTACCATTCATCTAAAAATCACATGCATTGCAAAAATTTAAACATGCATGTAGGTTTTTTGAATCTTGTTACTCAATCAATCAAGCAAGAAAGTGAACCGTCGGCGGGTCACTTATTACCAAAGGCATGCGCCAATCACAAACACGAACAATTTCTAATGCATGATGGGATTATATATATGAAGGGTATATGTGATATTTCAAAATAAAAAAAAAATCTCAAAATTATTCATGAAAAGTTTTGAGACAAGGTGGTGTCTTGGCTATGAAAGGCATTCAATTGCTAAGGCTAGCCCGAGACTCGCATTAGAATCACAAGTATCGCAGGCATTTTGAATACAATTTAAACCGTGACTTTAATGATGTCAAATCAGGATTTTTTTAAAAAAATGTTTGAAAATATTTAGGATTAAGGAATATTTACGATATAGAACACATTCAATTGCCAAGGCTAGCCCGGGACTCGCATTAGAATTCACAAGTGTCGCAGGCATTTTGAATATAGTCCAAACCGTGATTTTTTCTTAAGCCAAATCGAGTTTTAGAGAATAACCCTTTTAGGAATCGTTTTTGAGAAATATCACATGTACCAAAACATATTTAGAAAAAATACAATTTGAAAAGGCCAGTTGTTTAACAACAAAAAATCAAAGCATTTAGAACAAATTTTATGAAGATGGCATGTCCTAATTTCATGCACAAACTAACCTAAAAGATATAAGATATAGCTAAACAATCACAATCATGTTTATATCAAAAAGTTTCTTAACAAGTGTGTAAGGATGGAAAAATTTGAGCAATACCTAATGATACTTTGGCAATGAAAAAATTTCCTAACATACATGACATGATGATGAACAATTTTCATGAAAAGATTTTTCTTAAACGAGCTACGCATGAATTTACAAAAATCAGACAACAAGCAACAACACATCAGAAATTTGTCAAAACAACAGGACATTCAGCTAATGGCACGAGAATTTGTCCTATCAGAACATGTCTAAAAATCATCAAATTTATACACAACATAGCCAACATGATGAAAAGAAATTTTTATTAAGAGGACAAGTCAGATTTCAAATAGAAAAAATGGAACAAAAATATCAAAGGTCTGTCTAAACATGGGTTAAAATAGGGGTTCGAATTGATCCCTTGTCCAGATTGTGATCTGGCTTTAAAAAAAAAATGGAAAATAGTCCAAATGATGAGCGATTAGCATGAAATCAGTGGCATTAGAAAACTCTAAGTATGTCCTACATCTTCCTAGAAGAGCTTGAGTTCAAAATAGGTCAATTTTATATCCTAAAATTGAGATCTTTAAAAGTGCGCACATTAGTAATTAAGAAAACGGAACATAAGCATTCATTAGAAAACCTTAAAATCACTCAAAGAATGCCCAAATGGCATGAAAAAATCACACGGGGCTTAGGATTGGATGCGATGGAAAGTTTGGATAGTCATCTAATCATAAGTCGGCATGCAAAATGTCATACAATTTAAATGACATTATGAGATGATTCATGATTCCTAATGATATGCTTGGGAATCCTAAGTGTGACGAATACTTTTTGTGAGACAATTTGATTTGCAAGATGAAACTCAAAGGACATGACCTAAACACATATGCACCTTTGTAACATGCTGTTCAATAGTCAAGAAGGCATGATTATAAGATTTGATTCTTAGATGACTCAAATAAGCATGAAAATGTGCACATATCACAATGTTTCATTTCAGCATTAAGTTTACAAAAACAAGCATGATTTCAGCCATCCTTAAGACATGCATAAATCCTATTAAAATTCTCACATACATAGCATACAGTGATAAAGATTTCTCATTAAGAGATCGAAAATCAATTAAGATCATATGAATCGTGGCAAAAATGGCAAAACAGATCACACTATATGTCCGATACATGATGCTGCAGTACCTTTTACTCTAATGCATGCGATTGATTCACATTAACAATGTAAAAACCTTACAAAGCATGCATCAATTAAATATATATATATATATATATATATATATATTATATATCATGCATTTCAACTTTCATGAAGGATCTGAGTCCAAATAGGTGCATTTATGGACTCAATTTCACCCAAACAAATCTCGGACTAATACAGGATAGACTGACCTATGTCCAGATCTAAGCAATTTCGATCTACCTAAACATGTCTAAAAATTTTGAAAAAAATATAAAAGATGCAAAACACCTGTACAAGAAACTTTCATGAAGGAAAGTTGTTCCAGAACTCAACATAAAAATCAGCACAAAAATAGAAAAACAGAGATCGATATGGAACATATTGACCTAAGCCTAGATCTAAGTAGATCTAACCTAGTTGAACACATCCAAAAATCATGAAAAAGATACAGAAGATGTATGGCATGATTTGGAACAAAAATAATGAAGCAAATTTTGTTAAAAAATGATCATGAAAGTTGGCACAAAAATAACAAAGTCAGAAGGTGGAACCGGATCAAAACCGGAAAAAAAAAAAAAACCTAAACTACTATAGAATCATTAATCTTTGGAGGTGTTTTTGGAGGGCCAACGATGGTCGTTTTGGGCGTGCGACCTATCGTTTCAAAGCTCGGGATGTCTATTATCTAATCCTAAGAGGATTTGAGTTCAAATAAGCTCATCTAAGGCATCAATCAAGCCGAAACAAAAAGTCACTCATCCGAACTCGAAAATCACAGAATCTCAGAATCCAACTATAATCAATTTCAGATCATACAAGCATTGATTTTAATCAGATTTGCAATGTGTCCTGGCCCTGAACCTTCGTTGTTGATTATGAGTCACGACATGAGAAGCTCTCACCTCATTGGACGCTATTAAGAGGAGTTTCAACTTACTTACCTCGATTGAACTAGCGAAGAGCATGCCTTCGGAGATGTCCTCATTCAGCAACAACAAAGCTACTATTTAACAAAAAAAAAAAATCGAAAATCAGTGAAGAGTCGAAATCTATTTTGTTCTGTAATCACAACAGAAAAAGGAAAGGGAGCGCTTAGCTCTGATTTTGCTTCGAGGACCACGGAACGGGAGGAACGCTGAGTCAGATTCTGGTATAAGAGCTATTCAGCACCGATCTTCAAGCTCTGATTTATGACTTTTGCAGATCATGATTACTCTTCTCTAATCCTTTTTCTAGATCGACACTCGGAGATGAACACATCGGTGCATTGTAGCCGCTGGACTTTGCTGAAAATACTGATTGCGAGACTCATCAACGGACGCCTCAGCTTTAAACTTGATGATTGTGACCACCTCTTTATAGTTGCAATCTACAAGCCATTTTTCAGCTTCATCTTCAACAAAATCAACGGAATCGAAGAGATAGACGTCAACAAAAATCTGATGTAATCAGAGTCCAAGCACAACAAATATACGAGTAGAGATTGAGAAGACTTAGCCGAATCTAGAATCTCAACTTGTTCCGATTTCAGTTGTGGATAATCTCCTTGGATTGTGCAACGAAACTCTTGAAGATCTCGATTGTTCCCTTCGATAAAAACGAAATCCGTTGCCTCCATTGAAGGAATGAGTGGACTCAATCCACGAAGAGGCCATGAGTGGAGAATTTATGCACAGACTTGCAGAAGTCCACCCGTAACATCCTTGAAGAGAGAGAGAGAGTTAGTGGAGAATTTTCTTCTCTTTTTGTTGATGGGGTCAAAGGATAATCGAACAGAAAAAATGCGTGAAGCTATTGCCTTCCCGAGAGAGAATAACTCGAGTGAGCCTTTCCTCTAATTCATCTCCGCGTGGAGAGATTCCCAGAGAGAATTTGAGAGAGAGAGAGAGAGAGAGAGTTCTTTAGTCAGAGAAAGTAGATCTGAAAATGAGGCCCTCCCCCAAAATTTGGAGGGAAAGTTGGTTATGTATCCATGGGCAAGAGCAAATCTTAGCCCTTGGATTAATCCAAGGGCTAAGATTTGGTCTTCTTAGTTAATTGATTTGTTAAATTTGTTGAGAGCATCCTAATTGAGCACATGCTGATTTCAATGGCCACGATGCATTCTTAATGAATGATGATGATCAATTGTGAACTAATTGGGGTCTTTTTTTTGTAATTTTCATAACATGCGGGGTTGATTTGCGAATTTCATAAAATCCTAACAAAATTGGAATTTTGAAAATAAAGGGTGTGGATGTATTGGCCATGAAGTGGGACAGCAGATGGTGGTTTCTGGCCAAAAGTAGCCGGAAAAATTCGCCAGTCAATGCAGGTCAACACCGGTCAAATATGGTGAACACCGGTCAACACCAAATTGATCGGGTTGACTTTTTGTTTGAATTTTGTTTTGTTTTGTTTTTTGTTTTTTTTTTCTGATTTTGCCTGATTTAAATGAAATCAAATATTTCTATATGAATCTGGTCAAATGAGATGCAATTAAACTATCTCAAGTCGAAAATTGTGCACAAAATATTCAAATTCATTGAATTCCTATTGAAGCAAGGCCTTAAGCTAGTCTCACATCTTCAATTCAATCTCAACCGGCCAAATTAAAGCTCCATTACTTCAATTGCACTCTAGTCTAATTGAGCCAAGTCGAATTACGTAGATTGAACCACCTTAGCTAGGCTTTCTAATCTTTGGACACGCCAAATCGATCAAATTCAAAAGCATCCGAGCAAATCTCCCAAAATTAATCCCAAATTTGGACTTATCTTTTTAATGATGTATCGACTAAAAATCAGGTGTCAACACTTACGGTAGTGTTGTTTCTTGAGCCTAGAGCTTCATATGAGAGTGCAATGATGTAAAATCTAGGAAAAATCACCATCCCTAATTTAGATCTGAGATGGCAATTCAACGATGAAACATGGGACGAGGAAATCTGTCATGTGTCAAATCAATTTCTTACCCAGTTTTTGAGGAAGATAAGATGGAATCAGATCTCTTGTATGTAGTATGGCATACACTCCATCATGTAATATTGCATCTTAATCTCAGATGCAATAATCTAGAAGTTGGAGAGAAAGAAAATAGATAATCACGTCTAACTGTTTCTCAAGAGGTAGGTTTAACAAAAAAATGAACATGCATGGTGCTCAAAAGCCTGATGGTAACATATGCTTGAGCATTTTCTTACACATGTGGAGATCATTTGAATATCATTTGAATATCATGTGTCCTATCATGCCCCGAACCTCGAGCACGTGCCCATCCCTCTTTGGTCGATAAAATTTTGCGACTTCCCAAAATGAGTCACCGACCCTTTCATTTTATTGTACATGTAGAAGTGAAAATAAACCCCCTGACAGTAACTATCTTGGGATAGAAAAGCAGGACAATAGATTCACAAAACGAAATGTGTTTTTATAATCATATAGAGTCATGTACAAAAGTCTATGGCCAAAAGACTACAAAAGACTAGCCTTTCAAAAAGAAGCGGTCCTAACTGACCTACGCTTCTGATCACCTCCTCTCAACTCCAGGTCCTCCACTCGACGACCCTAAAAATGGTTATACAATAATCAGTGAGACAATGTCTCAGCAAGTTCATACTCTAAACGCCGATTATGAGGGAAATACGCCCGGAAGCGTCCCAATCACACAATCATACAAACACAGAAGGCTAACCTTGGCCCCAGATCCACCCTACAGGTTAGTATAATTTAAATTCTCAATTAAACAATTCAATTCAATTCAAATCCACCATCAATTAGTTGATTCATTTGACTCCATGTCATCAATGTCATCCATAAATTATGTTGATTTGAACACTGCTCGTCTAAGCTGAAATAAATATACTCATATACCATTGCTCCCCAAATCTGATGTCTAGAATTTGCTCACCGAAGCTGCTAGATCAAATAATGTTCATCAAAATTGCTAGATGACATGTGCTTGCTGGAGCTGCTAGATCACTATTGCTTGCTGAAGCTGATATCTAAAGTGCTCATCGAAACTGCTAAAGTATTATTGCTTGCCATTGCTCGCCATTGCTCACCGAAGCTGCTAGAGATCTATACTGGCATTAATGCTCCCCAAAGCCGTTATAGATCTATATTGCTCACCTAAGCTGATTTGATACTCGAAGGCCACTTTTGGTGTCAACACTCAACACTCGGTATTTTCCAATTAAAATACCAATATTTCACAATCATCATTCAATTTCGCAAACATAAGAATCAATTGAACAAACTAACTACACTACTGCGATCTGTGAAAAATTCTAACAAATAGCTCTGTTGGTATAATTTCCGAAAAAAAAAAAATTATTAATTAATTAATTTCGAAAATCAATAAAATAATTCAATTTAATTTCTAAAAATACTAACCTAGGCCAAAATTATTAAATTAAATACCAATACGGACCCGGAAAATTCCCAAACCCTTCTAGATAAACAGTACAATTTATTTAGGCCTTAGCTAAACCATGCTAACCACCTAACATGCTCAATTATATAATTAAATTTCTAATTTAATCTAACTAACCACCTAATTCCTAATTAAATAAATCTAAATGCCCCTTAAATGTTATTAGCCTACTAAGAAGAGTTTAGAGTATAAACTCACCGGTTTATTGTGGAAACCGGTTCATCGCGACGGCGGCCGAAATCCGAATTTTCGGCGACATTGACGGACGCTCGGGCCAGGCCAAGAAACCTTGCAAGCCCACAGCAAAAATCTGGGCTTGGGCTTGCTTCTTGGGCCGACGGGCTAAATTGCTGGGCTTCAAGAAACTGGGCTGAACTGATGCAATTTTTGTGGGCTTCAAATGGGCTGCTGTACTTGCATTTGTGGGTTGATCTTGGCTGAAATGTGGGCTGGCTTCAAGTGGGCCGAAGTGTTAAAATCTTGGGCCGAGTTGCTGGCTTTGCTGGGCCCGTGAAATGCGTGAGCTGTTGACGATTTTGCTGGGCTGAAGACGCACGAATTCACGGCTTGATTCGTGCGCTGCTGCAGCTTGCTGGCGAGCTGGTGTCACGAGCGGGCAGCTTGATGAAATTGGAGAAGACACGAAGACGCTGCTGGGTCGTTCGGTGACAGCTAGAAAGCAAAGCGGAGATGGCCACGGTCGCTGGTAGTGGGGGCGCGCGGTCCACTGGCCGCTGGTGTTGACCGAAGAAAGGCAGACCGCGGACGTGGCAGCTGCAGCGTGAGGCTCACGGACGTGGGCTTTGGCCTTCGGTGAGAAGAAGCAGCTTGATCGATGCTGGTCGTGGGGCGCACGAAGAGGAGTCAACCCAATTTTTGCTGGTTGACTGGAACACGTTGCATGTAGGGATGAAATGGAGCAGGAGACTTGGATAGCTTGTAGGCGTTGAAGAGTAGATGAAAGGAAAATAAAAATGAAAGGAAAGAAAGCTGTTCGGTGGGTTTTGCAGGGTTGATGGAAATGAAAGAAAGGTGTGGGTGAGATGGGATCGAGCGAGAGAGGAGACGGTGGGGGCGTGTATTGGAAGCTAAGAAGAAGAGAAGAAAAGTCAAGAAATCCTATCCCACTAATCGAGTGTTTAGTCCCCTTAAAGCCCACACACCTATCCTCTTGTCCCAAATACTTTCTAGGATAAATTGAAGCCAAAAATAGCACAAATAGATGCCAAAAACATAGCCCCCAAATCATGCTCCGAATTTCCATTTTTGGTCCTCAATTTCTTCACTCAATTCCCCAAATTAAGGTCCAATTTTGATGAAGAAAAATCCCGAACAATTTTCTATAAGTCCCCGATACTCAAAGGCTTGGTTTAGAAGTCCCAATTTCCATCAATTTAGCCCATCTGAATTTCCGCTAATTTTCCGCAATGTCCGAAACGGTTTTCCGTAAAAATCCCAGAATCTCTGAAAAATCTTCGGAGGATGAGTTGATGTTTCTAAATAGCTCGTGACACCGCAGAACTTTCAATTTCTTAAATATGGTTCAAATTCATGGTTAGTTTCACTCTGGCACGCTTTTAGCGTGACCTAGTCTACCAGGTAACTTTTATGAATTTTTGGTGCAATTGACCCGTGATCGTTTTATCTCGAATCACATCATACATTTTCGATGCATTGATGACTCTCGGTCGTCATGAAAATCTCGAGATTTCAATTATGGACACAGGATGCCCAAAACGATAGAAAATTAATTTAGTGCCGATCAATGAGAATTTTGCAATCAGGTGAAATCTTCCATACTTTGATCACATATCTCAGTTAAATCGACCTATCTCTGATCTCTGATCGATTCTAACAGTGTCGTAATAACCCTTGCAGATCAACACGATTGAGCAGTTGATTCCTGGTCGAATTCTCAAGTACATTGCATTTAGATTCCTTAATTGTTTCCTCAGATAGCCTAGTTATCTCGTGAGTAATCAGTTTAGAGAATAGTACCATTCGTACGTCGATGAAAGGCTTGATTTATTTAATCGAAAACGAAATTTCAAAATTCGGGTTGTCACATGTTCTGTGGACAATTATTACAATATCATACCATGACCTTGTGTAGTCAGGGAGAAAATCAAGTAAGATGAAAGTATGCATTTCTCGGGTGCCTAAGAAAAATAACACTGCTTGTCACCTGACATTCGTGGGGGAGCACATCAGACATATAACAACAGTTGCTATGGTCTGCTAATACAAATACAACCCAAGGAAAAAGAGCATCTACCAGAAATGTTTGACCTCTAAGCCGATTTTGACAAGCAAGAGTAGGTAGGTTCTTCAGCATGAACAATTGCCGCTTGCCTATGGTGGAGATGTACCCCAGGTGTGACATACAACTTCAGTGGAAAGAAAAGTTTAAGCAGGGTCTTAGAGAGAGAATAGATTCCACAGGTTTATATCTCATAGCTACTGCTACAATAGGGTCTTTCTCTGCCATCAGTGTGACATCCTGAAATTCGAGCCCTCTGAGGGATGAATGAATGTGAATTTCGTCAATGTATTGTTGGTTGATCTCACTCGGAATTGATCACTTCTGAGATACTGACCTTGAGGGAAAAAGCTAATGAGGATAGAACTCGTACGATTAAAGAACTTGACTTGGGAAAACGACTTGACTGTGAGACTTGCATGAGGACGATCCTATAGATAGGCAAGCCAATTTCAAGGATGACTAGAAGTTGATTCACGGACAAAACATAATGGAACGACAAGTGATTCCGTTTACTGTTATCGAGCCTGCAAATGACCCTAGGTCAATCCTCGGTGATCGTGTACTTTGAAATAAGAATCTATTCTCCGCAATTTCATGTAGTCAAGGACATCCATGTGTTAAAATGTCTTGAATGTGGTTTGGCACGAGTTGGTTATATGATGCCTCAAAGCCGCTTGTTAGTCTGAGTTATACCTAAAATGGCATTAGGGCGAAATTTACATGGCATGAAAACTTAAGATTGGACTTCGAATGTTCGAGAGCGTCTAGGACGGACTTCGAATGTTGCTACTTCAACAGTCGATAGTGCCAGTCAAGCCGAGTATGGGGAAAAAGGACTTACAGACCGAGGAATCAAGCCTGTGAGAACATGGGCCGAGCAAAGCCAGTGTGGGCCTTAGGCCCAAGGTGGGATAGCCACCATGGTAGGCCCAAGACAAGCAAGTGAGCCCATTAGGCCCAACCCACCATTTTACCTTCCGAGCCCGTTGTCTAATCTTTAGCCATTTAAGTTGTAGCCTTCTTAAACTTGTCCACAACAATTTCCAATTAGAATTGGTCCATTGGATGCCTTAAAATAATTTTGTGGTTGGTCTTGGCTATTTGCCCTAATCAGGTCTCAGTCAGGTGGATCAGGTCCATGGCTGAACATGCCATGCCTTGGTTTATCCAAGGTTTATATCCATAATCGACCCTCATACCTTATTCTCATGGGTTGGAAATATGATATAAAATTTAGAGGTTTTGCAATATCTTATCCAGTATATGGTAAATCGCAATAATAAAATCAAACATATTTACATCATATAATGTATTTTTTTTTTATATAAACAACATATCGATGTAAATAAATTTAAAAATGTATAACAGAGAGGGTAAAAATCTCTTGTGACACTCTTGTGTACTTTATTTTTATAATTATTTTCTTTTTATTTCTCTTTTCCCTTCCATCATCCTCTTATAAAATTTTATTAAACAATAAACTATACTAATATGCCTAAAATACTAAAAGACCCGATATATGTAATAGATATAGATATATTTATATCTTTATACATTGAATATATATTATAGAATAGAATTTAAGTTGAATATATAAATGAAATAATTAAATTAAAAAATATATTGTTATATATTGTTATTTATATTGAAACATAATTTCAATTTTATTAATTTAAGAAATTTGTTATTTGAAAAATGTAACCTTCACATTATGTATATTAGAAATCTTGTCCACTTTTATTCTACCTCTTGCATGAGATAATTTTATCCGACTTCTATTCCTCTTATATCTAACTTTATCCTGTTTTGAGCATACGTCAAATGCAAGATTAGATAACTATTATTCTATCTTGAATAGGGAGGTAGAGAAATGGAGACTTCGACGCTTGTGTAGGTGGAGGTAGCTGAATTGGCCATCATGATCCACGACACCGCCTTTTCAAGCTGCTTGAGTGAAGGCTGTATGCCACATGTCTTACAACAATAAAGGGATTGTGTTCATGGAAAGCGGTGCATACTGGCGAGACACAAGGAGGTTGTGCACTCTATATTTGATGAGCCCTATAAAGGTAGAATTCGTGCCAATGAGGAGGAGCGGCTGGGAAAGGTGATGAGGTGGCTGAGGGAGGCGGCTTTTTTCAAAGTAATAGAAATATATATCCTATCAAAATAGAATTTGTAACTTGCTTTCTTCTTGCCTAATAGGCAAAGATTCACCTTCACATAAA